>CM060918.1:659299931-660509515 GCA_030737875.1 Allium sativum | reverse complement strand
TCATATACCATGGTCTATGCACAAGGTTTTTATAAATCACTGGTATATCAATATTGTTTAGATTATTATCTGTGATTAGTTCTTCCTCACTAGTTGTTATTTTTCCTTTATCAATATTATGTATTTTTATTTTTATTTCCTCAATTTCTAAATCAAAATTATTTATCCTTTCTTCTAGGATTTTTATTCTTTCTTCGTTTATCTTATTTCTATCTGTATATATTATCTTGTTTTCTCTTGGTGGTTCTATGTTAAATTTATTTTTTGCGCAAATTTGACATATTTCCATGGTACATTCTATACAAATATTGCAGAATAATATAATAATAGCCATGCTAACTCAAATACAAAACAAAATAGACAATATCCAAAAACAAATGTTTGATATAGACAAAAATGGTAAAGAACAAGAATACGAAATAAATAAGCTTACAGAAAGCTTACATAAGATGAATTTAGGACCAAATGATCCCACAACACATATTACAAGTAGAAAAACTAAAATTAATTTCCTTATGTATAAAAAATTTGACCAAATATGAATAATAGAAGACTATCTTTTACAGGACCATCTAGGACAATAACAGATAGACCAACAGAATCAAATAGTTTATCATCCACAGGTTGGATTGATAACATGTTAAGAAGAACTAATAATACACAAGCTCAATTAGAAGAAATAATTGACTTAGACAGAGACATAGAAATATTTTCGAACAACCAATTAAACTTTCTAAATCCTAGGGAAATCTATAGAACAGGACTATTTACAACAGTAACAGGACTATACAGACACCATAGGGAAGAAATACTTTCTATCCCAGATGGAACACAACAAATAATAAGTTTAATGTCACAAGAGGCTATAAAACAACTAAAAATCCAGAAATATAAATTAATCCACTTAGGACTAATAGTCATAGGCATAAGAGGATTAGTTAGACAAAAAGTTGGAACAAAACTATTGTTAATACTAATTGATGATAGACACCAAGATATGGATAAAGCTATATTCGGAATGATGGAAGTAGATATGAATAATAATATAGGTATTGTTTACATAGCTCCAAATTTTAGTATGACAATAAATGATTTTTACAAACATATAAAAATAATAATACAATCCAAAGGATTTGAAAACTTTATAGGAAAAAATATTTTATTAGATATAACATTTTTGGGAAAATGTATGTCCAGATATACACCAAAAATAAAAATAAGATTAGATAAGGTAATAGAAACCTTAAACTCCACAGGAATAAGTTTTATAAAACCAATGGAAATAGATTCCTCTATTCTTGCTGGTCATGAATGGAAAATAGAAAATCCTAAAAACACAACAACAACATTAAAACCAAATGATGTTGTAACATATAATAATTTAGACAAATCCATGTCTATAAGATTCAGAGACTATGGACCATCAAACCAACAAGAAATTGAAACTGATGAAGAAACAGAAGAATTAAACAAAAGAATAAATGGATAAAATAATATACCCAAAAGAATTAGGGATGGTTCTTGAACCATCCGAAATATATGAATTAGAACAAACCTTAAGGTCAACAAACCAAATAAATGAAAATACATTTGTTTACATAGATGACGAGAATAACATAAGGATAAGAGAAATACATAATCTTGATGATTTCTTAGAAGATTCAAGAAGAGACAATAAAGAAACCATAGAACACAGTATTCTAGAAGATATAATATCAGAATTCACTGAACACATGGAGCTAGTTGACCATGAACAAACTGCTAGTTCAGGAATAACATATCCAAATAGAAATCAAGACCAACCAATGCCTTACGATGTAGGACAACCACCTAGACAACAAGTAGAACCATACACAAATGAAAATAAAAATATAAGAACAACTGGAAAAAGAATACCAAATGAAACTTCCTTTTTCAAAAATAACTCGGTTATCCTAAATGTAACAGAATGTCATCCACAGCTGCTAGATACTTATCTAGAACAATGGACTGCTGCTATAGCAAGAGACTATACAGCAAGACATACGAATATTAATTCTGGTGAAGAAATGATAAGAATAGCAGAAAATTACTTAGGTGACATAGCTAAAGCTATATGGGAAGCATATAAGAAAAACTTTCCAGATGAAATAAACGTTCTAGTAGCACAAGGAAGCAATATATATAATTTTGCTTATTCAATACATAGGATAATAACAGGAAGAGATGTAAATACAGGAACAACTATTAGACAACAAGAAGCTATGCGTGACCTTGAACAAATCCAATTACTAGATTGGAAATACATAATAAAATTCTTAAAAGAATTTTTACATTATGCAACTATTTCAGGAAATTATTACAGTACTGAAATAGGAAATAGACTATTTTCCAAATTACCAGGTGATTTGGGAAAAGAAATACATAGGTCTTGGATAGAATGTTACCAAGATAAACCGGAACATCTTCCTAAAGGATATGATAACATAGGAATAAGAATAACGCATATAATTTCAGAATTAAAAAAGAAATGCACATATATACAAATCCAAAGAGAGTTAAAACAGAAAAACTATGGATTTTGTGGACAAATATATACCCCACAACAATATGGAACAAGAAATTACAAAATAGACAATAAACCCAAATTTAAGAAAAGATATGCTAAAAAATATTATCTTAGAAAATCAAATGCTAGAAAACCTTATCTAAATAAAGAAAAACATGTGAGGAAATATATATATATATATATATATATATATATATATATATATATATATATATATATATAGAGAGAGGCAGGTTCAATGGCACCTTAAATAGTGAGCACTCCTTTAGCCTACCACTTTTGCCTCCACTCATTTCCCACTAACTCTCTTTCTCTCTCCTTCCACTAACTCTTTTACTTTCCACTCACTTTTTCTAATATAAATTAGAGGTGGAAAACAGAGATGCTATTGGAATGCTCTATTTTTGAGGTTCTCTTGAACGTTTGCCATATATATATGTATATATATATATATATATATATATATATATATATATATATATATATATATATATATATATATGTTAGCGTTCACTGACAATTCAAATAGTGTAGCACCCATTTAGCCCTCCTGATTTTCACCACATACCCCCCTTTCTCTCTCACTCCACTAACTTATTTAACCACAAATGAGGTGCGAAAAGAAAACAAAAAAAATGGGATGCCATATAACTATATATATATATATATATATATATATATATATATATATATATATATATATATATATGCAAGATGGATTTAAGATAGGATCACCGTTATTTTCGCATACATAGTACCGTGTTGAGAATAAGATAGACAGCTGAAAAAATTATAGTCGGTTACGCTAAAATGAAATCACAAAAGATAGGGTGGCTGCGTCATTGCTCTGTGTATATAGGAGCTGCAGCTTTCTTTCATTTTCAATGGTCGGGTTAATTTTGATTTAAGCGCGGGTTTCGTTTATTTGATGAGTACGTCGGCACATGATATTAGGGTAGGTTGACTTGCATAATTTAGTTGTGTTGATTTTTCATTTCAGTTGAAAAGAAATGGGGTTACAGACAGGAAAAATGCAAAGGAGAAAAGACAATAGAGTGGCTAGTTTTATTGATTGGTACATGGAGGTTTGCACGTTAGTTATTAACTTTTATATATATATATATATATATATATATATATATGTTTGTATATTAGGCATGTGAAATAGTACACTTAGGCCACGGTTACATATGCATTCGTACCTAGGTAGATAAAGTAGTTTTTAACTATGCATATATACTTTTGTTCAGTTTTCCTAAGACTTAAGGTTTATACTATGTTGTTTTTAAATGGTTGATTTATGTTACCGTTGGTTATCGACAACCGTATAATATTCACACCGCCACACGCGAGCTTTAAACATAATAAAAATGGGCACACTGTTACGTCTCAACATTCCAGTTCCAATGAAATTAATTTTATTGAAAACGGACTCCGTTTGCAAAAACGACACAATTCAAACCTCAATTTATCTATCGGTTCACTATTAAACTGCGTCTACCTATAAAACAACTTCAATTGGCTCCAAACTGGAAACCTAGCAATAATTAGTTATAGTATTCCAATAAAACTTGTTTCGTCAATAACGGAGGTGTTTGAAAAACAGCTATTTTGAAAGCTTATAAAATATCGATAAATATAATTAAATGCAAAACAATTAAATATAATAAATTATTATTGAATATCTCCATTTGCAATTTTATACAGCTTTGAAAATAATCGATATAGATTTATAACTCAATATTATACAATTTCGGGTTATACGATATTTAGAAATATATAAAAATCCTTCGTAAATTATTAATAAAATGTTATAATTTATAAACAAATCCATATCGACTTTTTAAAAATTTGATACGGATATATCTCACAATTTATACGATGAAATCTCCAATTTTCTCTTTCATTAGAAAATTATTATCCAACAGATTTAAATGTTTGTTATTCCACAGATATCCAACTTATATCAGATCCTGTATATTCGATTAAAGTTCAAAACTCAATATTACGTGCTATAACACGGTTACGAGCTCGTTTTAATTAAATTATAAACTTATATACTCAAACTTTGTTTTATTATATAAATTCAATATAAAATCCATTTAATCAATATTTATAACAGAATTAAATATTCGTAATAAATTTTCAAAAATTTGGGATGTTACATTCTCATTCTGATATTAACATATTGTCTAATACAAATAAATATAAATCTAGCGGAACGCATTCATCTCACGTTCTACATTTATAATAAAAAATCAAAAACCACGGGCTCTTATTGGGTAATGGATTTCCAACTATGACAAGGTATGGAACCACCTTCCGATCAGTGTACTCTAGAAGCGATACACTGGAGTTCAACAAGAACATCTTGTAGCTTGGCCACACATGACCGGCCATTCATTTCGCTTAAATGTTCCAAATATATTGTCACTTAACGGATGGTATACCAACATAACCTTTCCCGTGAGATACAAAAATGAAAAGAAGTAAAAAAATATGAATATTCTCTAGATGGTGACAATATACCCTAATTGGGTGCGACCCACTTAGCCATGCTGCCTGCCCGATTTTTGTCATTTCCCGGTTGATGAGGCTTGAGGTCATAAAATACTATTATACAAATCACATCTATATTTACTTTGAATACCACATCGTCATACCCGCCAAATCACAAATTAATTTCCCCAAAAATACCACGGGTATAAAGCTACGAGAAACAAATTTCTCCGCGACCAACGTAAATACGTTTGAAGCGATCAACTTACGCGGATGTATTAGATATACTCTTTCATACATTCATCCATACCCGTTGTCCTGGGAGTGGGCAAAACCGAAGGCAGTATTATATAAATCCATCTTAGGCAATTTCTGCCTAGGATCGCCAGAACAACCCTTGCACAAACTCCGTCTTCAATTATCTTCATCATATTTGATTCGCAAGCTAATGCCCATACAGAGTGGCTTTCAGATAATAATTCTGATCCCGGTTCTCCGTATTGACAATGGAATAAAAGGGTCAAAACTGTTATTGATGGTTATTTAACTATCAAAGAAAAACATACATACAAACAATGGTCGTATTTTCAAATGGAAATCTTACCGATCAATCATTAATCAACATTGATCCCCTTTAACTTAATTTATCATTAAATTATTAATTTTCCAATTTCCATTCAATATCTTTACTCAAATATTCCTTCAACTCGTTTATTGTGACACCCCACATCCGTTATTGTCACTCGTAAAGAGTGCAATAAGTTTCATTAAGCGTTATAGGTAAATAGAAACAGAAACATTACAAGATAGACATAAAATAGCAGCGAAATTAAATTTTTTTATTAATCATAAAGCATTGTAGTTCAAAACATCATATGTCTGAATTACATAAAAACCAGTACATCATAAAAACTTATGTCTTGTACTTAAAACATCAGAGTACAATATAAAAGAAGCATAATCCCCAAATAAAAACATAGCCATAGTAGCAAAGATAGGAGCTTGTGAAACACATCTAATCATCTCTAGCAAAATGACAGCGGATTCCTGATCAAGCTTGAGTATTCCCACCCTGAGAACCTTTGGGGGGGGGGGGGGGGTGAGGAAGAAAAAAGAGAAACAAAAAGGGTCAGACATAAAGAATGGATAATTCAGTTACTTTTAGAAAATAAATAAGTAAAAGTATCATGATAGAAATATAAAGTGGATAAGAAAGATAATATCACAAAAAGGCAGGTACGACAAAGTAAACATGATAGAGTGTATGCGCTTCTCTAATGATTACTCTGCACCAATACTTGTGTAACCAGAATGAGATGATCCCAACAACTATAAGATGGTAGATTTAGGCGTACTTCTGGTGAGAGGTTTTAACCCCATACAATCCACAGGCAGACCAAACTAACAGGCTCCTAAAATTTACTAGAGTCTATATGTACCCGAACAACTACCCTAATCGATCGGCTCCCTACTCCGTAGATACCCTGTGCCGGCCCCATAGTAGGAGGCATCACTTCCTGAAGTGGCAACCCTTTGTTGATGTGCACAACCATATCTACAGGTGTCATGGACGTCTTATCCCCCTCTGTCCGGACCATGCACGTACATGGCCGCGGTCGATTTGCGCTGCCAACACCGTCCTCCATGTTTGGATCTCTTACAATAAGCCCAGTAAGCGTGTCCCAACTCCGACCTTAGGGCAGAGTACTCGTTAGATACCGTTCTATGGGTTACCGACTAAAACGGGTCCCACACACAAGATGATACAAGCTCTCCCCTTTGTCTTGTATCCCTACTAGGATTTCCGTAGGTTATGCTTACCTATTGGTGTCTTTAATTACATAACCCCATTAGGTAAGTTTATGGGCCGATATATAAATATTACCCACCCCCGTCAGATTTACTTAACCCACCCGCTGTTCAAACAAGTTTACTTAACCCCTATTCAGGTTCATGTTCATACAATCCCTATGGATTCAACTAGGTTAAGTATTCCAATTTGTTACCATGTCCATTTATGGTTACAATGTGCTAGACCCCTCACATTAAACCAACCACTTGTGGATGTTGGATATACTGGGCGGTTCCGGGCAGACTTCTTCCACAAGTGCGTATTAACCTCATGTCTTAGCACGTCTCGTATTTGTGCACCTAGACCCCTCACATTAGATTCCGCACTTGCCGTCGTTGGATATGTCGGACGGTTCCGGACAGACTTCCACCACAAGTGTTATCTAACCTCGTGTCTAGGCGCAGTTACAGTTTCTAATTACTGTAATTCTAGGAATTTCAATATTAGCCAATTCTACCTATGTCGTTATAGGTTTTCAAGCCCCTTTTTTATATTCGTAATAAACTATATGCCTCAAATTCATATTATTACACTTTATTCAAGTTATGCCCATATTCCCAATTATAAGTTATGCCCAAATTCAACGTTTTCCGCTCTTTCCCAATTTAACGTATTCGCATATTTCAGCGGCGTGCCTAGGCTCGAAGGTAGCCTAGCTATATAAAAATAAAAAGGAAAGGATGAAGGGAAGGTGACAAAAATGATCATATATCAAAAATGACATAAACATATAGTGGCATAATGATAAGATGGACATATAGGAACAGATCTAGTGAACATGTGATTTTAGAATTGATTCTAACATAATAGGGATGTCATAACAGGCATGATAAGATCTAATCGATTATTTAGATATCCAACTAATAACAGATCCAATTTAATGTCATATCAGGTTTTACTTTTAATTATTCAGATCTAAAAGTAACTTAAACTCACAGTGTTTGGATCTAGAAAAATAGAAGGAGAATAACAGATGTTGAATCACAGATCTACACTTGAATAACTCGAAACTTGATTAACTCGATTGCAGAAGAAGAAGGTTTGATTCAGTCCGGGTAGTGACAACATCCAGTCCTCCATTATTTTCAGTGTGAAGAAACTAGAGAAATGAGGCCATATATATAGCCAAAAACCCTCGAAACCCTAATCTGCCCAGTCTGCTATAAAGGGGTCGACCCCTCCCTTATGGGGTTGACCCATGGGTCGACACCCTCCTTAAGGGGTCGACCAAGGGGTCGAAACCCCCTTAAGGGGTCGACACCCCTTGGGCAGGAAATTTGCCGCCCATGGAAATATGATTTTTGAATTGAAATTTGATTTTCATATTTAATTCATATATATATATATATAATTCCCTTACGTGCATACAAACCTTCATAACTTCTTCATACGGTGTCCGTTTTACGCAAACCAACTGTCTATCTTGACCAGAATTTCGAGACAGATGCAATGGCCCAATTATTTTCCCACTTTTCTGAATATTAATTTAATTATTCTTTAATTTGTCCTCTTTATTGTTGTTAAAATTACGGGGTGTTACATTCTCCCCTACTCAAAGGATTTCATCCCCGAAATCTCCAAGTTAAGAAGAATGTATATCCTACCATCCATCACCAATCTACTCATTCACCAATCACAGACATCCATTGTCCTTAAAGACTTCTAATTCTTATATGAACATATGCAAAGGTGTGTGTATATGTCCCAATACTAATGCGATGATCAGGCGGTCTACTGATCCAGTCGACCTCCTTAATGCAATGTATGTTAGTGCCATGAATCCAACACGTATGCAACACCCTATTATAACATGCAAGTTCTATATGTGTGCATAATCTCCTGTCCAAATGCAACATCCATATGATGATACAACCATTTCCATCCATTAAAATAAGAAAAATGCGCACATATCCATATGCAGTATGAGAGTGATTGAGCCGATCTAGTGACTAACGTGTGTGTATATGCATCCATGAGCAACCACTAGCAAACACTTACATCCACTTGCATCCATCAAACATAACATGTCTCAAACACATGTTTACATCCATGGGATTCCTACCTAAAGGTCGAAGATTCGATCGATAGGACATACTTAAATGATAGAAACAAGCATAAATAAAAGCTTTAGAAAGGAAGTTAAGAACATACCCTCGAAAAGAAAAGGGTACGAAGCACGCATCTTGTTTTTGGTCTTCCAAGTCACATCCTCTGGGTTATCTGCCCACTGAACTTTCATCAACTTGACTTCCCTGTTGCGTAGCTTCTTAACTTATGATCCAAGAATACGGGTAGAAACTCGTCTAACTATCGACTCCTGTTCCACTTCTACTTCCTCCAATATACTCGGCTCAACAACTTATGCGGTACCATGTAAGCACTTCCACAAATGAGAAACATGGAAAACATCATGAACACTGGATAATCTCTTGGGTAGCTTTGCTCTATCGGCCATTTGGCCAATCCGTTCTATTATGGGAAATGGCCCTATGAATCTTGGTGCCAGTTTCACTACAGATCCAAACCGAACCACATTTCTTAATGGTGATACCTTTATGAAAATCATGTCTCCCACATCAAATTCAACGTCAGTCCTTCTCTTGTTTGCATAGGATTTCTGCCTATCCTGAGCGGTCTTCATTCGCCATCTAATGAGATCAATCTTCTCGGACATTTCCCTAACAATATTCTGGTCCAAGCAATAGTCTTTCTATATATTCCAACCAACAAATTGGTGATCTACAGGGTCATCCGTATAATGCTTCAAATGGTGCCATGCCAATGCTTGCTTGAAAGCTGTTGTTGTAGGCGAACTCTACTAAAGGAATATGCTCTTCCCAAGTACCTCTGAAGTCTAGGATACACAGCCTCAAAAGATCCTCAAGAATTCTGTTCACCTTTTCCGTCTGTCCATCGGTCTGTGGGTGATAAGAGGTGCTCAAACACAACTGTGTTCCTAATGCTTCTTACAAGCTCCTCCAAAATTCTCTAGTGAAGATGGGGTCACGATCGCTTACGATGTTGGAAGGTACTCCATGAAGGTGGACTATCTCATGAACGTAAATTGTTGCTAACCAAGTTGTCGTCCTCTTCCTCTTAACTAGAATGAAATGAGCGCTCTTAGTAAGTCTGTCTACTACAACCCAAATACCGATGTTGCCTTTCTTCGATCTAGGCAAACCATCTATGAAATCCATAGAGACGCTCTCCGACTTCCACTGTGGAACCTCCAAAGGATTAAGTAAACCACTAGGCTTCTTTTGCTCAGCTTTTACTTGCTGGAAAATCAAACATTGAGAAACAAACTCAGTCACATCTTTCTTAATTCCAGCCCAAAGAAAACCCTCTTCATATCTCTATACATCTTATCGCCACCTGGATGAATAGTCATCTTAGAATGATGGGCTTCTTCTAGGACTGTTTTTATCAAGCTCCTAATTCGAGGAATACAGAGCCTTCCATCTAATCGCAACCACCCTTTGTCGTTTGTGGAGTATCTACTGAGATGAGTAGAAGTCTCCCCTTTACTGAGCTTACCCAAGATGTCTAAAATCTGTGGATCCTCTCGTTCCGAAGTTCCTATTTGGACCATAAGAGTAGGTCATATATCTAGCGATGCAAACAAACTAGGCAAAAATTCGGTGGAGGGTCTAAAATCAAAAGTCGATATGAACTCCAAGCTTTTCCTCTCCACAAACAGAGGACTTAAGGCCATCCTCTGCCTACTCAGTGTGTCTTCCACCACAATTCCCTTACCAGGGGTATAAGAAATCTAAGAATCATAAGGAGCTGGGAAATCCATCCACCTTTGTTGCCTAAAATTAAGATCCTTCTGCGAAAACAAGTACTTGAGAGATTTATGATCGGTGTACAACTTGAACTTCTCTCAAAGAAAATAATGACGCCACATTTTAAGCGCGAATACTATGGCAGCTAGCTCTAAATCATGGGTAGGTTAGATCTTCTCATGAACTCTTAGTTGTCTACCCCCATAACACACTACCTTTCCCTCTTGCATTAGAACCGCACCAAGCCCTGTACCACATGCATCAGTGTATACTGTAAACACTTTATTCCCATCAGGCAAGGTCAAGATTGGGACTGTTGTCAAAGCCCTCTTCAATCATTGGAAAGCAACATCACAATCTATATCCCATTGTTAACCAACTTTTTGTTCCGGTTCCCAGGAGAGCATCGGATATGCTCAACTCAACGTACCTCGTGAAGCTGAGGCTGAAAAGGGACGCTCGGGAGTGAAGGAAACATGATCAAGAAGGGACTACACCGCTTGTAACTTCACGACATCCAGAAGACATCCGTGAACCAAGGCCTCGGACCTAGAAGGAGCTACAAGTTTCAATCACCCGGTCCCGGGATCCTCGCGCCCCTTGGAAGGACTTCACACCAGGCATGACGCGAAATTCGCACCTAGCCGGGTGTGAAATTTCACACCCATGCGTGAGTTCGAAATTTCGAACCCAGCGGGTGCAAAATTTCGCACCCATGACTGGGTTAAAAATTTCGAACCCAGCGAGTGTGAAATTTCGAACCCATGCCCGGGTTCGAAATTCTGAGGTGCACAGGTGGTGGGTTCGAAATTCTGCTAGTGGTTCCCTATTTCTACCTACTCCTACCTAATCCTACCTACCCCTACTCCTATAAAAAGCCCATGGCCTCACACTTCAAAGCGGTTGGATTTTCTTCACTTGAGACCCTCCTAGAACTTCATGAGCCTTATTAATGGCATCTCCTATTTGAGGAAGAAGGAGAATTAAATATTCTTTTTTCCAAATACCTAGCACATGGCAATTATAATGTAATGAGCATGGATCTACCTTGTAATTCTTAAGTGATTAATAAAAGTTCAACATCCTTCCAAAGTGGACGTAGGCCTAATCCGCGGTCGAACCACTAAATATTCTTGTGTCATTTAACGCTTTCTCTTACATAGTCTTACGAATAAATTAACTATTCCTACTAATAGGAATCTTCGATGTTTGCGACATTTTTTTCCATCAACATTTGGTGCTTTCACTGAGAATCTAAAATCAAGATTAGTGTCTTTGTTCCGCATTATCATCTCAACTTCGACGAACGTAAGGTTCCTTGCTCAACCTGCTGTCGAGTCTGCTTACGATGGTAAAGAAGTCAAAGAACGAGTTGTAACACCCACCTCCGTTAAGGTCACTCACAAAGGGAATGCATTAACTTCAGTGGAGCTTCATAAATGTATACAACAGACAAATTAAAATGCAGACAAAATTTAAACAGCGGAAAATAATTAAAGTTTACTTTATTGATAAAACAGCAGCTTGGTAAAACAGCTAGTACAAAGATTGTTTTCCAGCACCAAAACACCAATACCCATTACGACAAAGCATCTGTCTTGTTCAACAAAATAAAGAAGCATGAAATGACAATGATATTCCCCAATAAAGCATGAGCCAGCCATAGCTGTGGAAAAGAGAGTCCAAAGCAATATATCGACTATCCTCGAGCTTGGAAAGAAAACTGAGCTAAGTGGTAATATTCGCTCCCGGTGAACCTAGGGGGAGGGGGGGACAGAAGAAAAGTAAGCGAAACAAAACAGAATCAGACATAAAGCCTAGTAAGTCCAATGACTTTCAGCATGTAAATAGATAAAAGCATCATGACATGAATAATATGGATACCAGACCATAACCATGATAATAAGCATAGCAAGTGTAACACCCCACGCCCGCTAAGGTCACTCACTAAGGGAATGCCTTAACTTCAGTGGAGTATTTTAAGTGAATATAGAACAGAAAAATTACAACAAGACAGATATAAATAATACTTGAAATCTAAAACATCATTTCATTGCAGCAGAAGATAAACATGTTTGGTTACATATCAAAACCAACTAAAACAAGAGTCAAGTACTAAATATCCATCCTGATAAAACATAAGTACATAATCCCACTACATAACTAATAGCCATAATAGAAAAGATATGCTAGGCTTTACATCACGGTCCAAGCTCCAAAAGATAGATAAAGCAATCTGATCAAAGCCCACTAGTGCTAGGCCCACTCTGAGAACCTGAGGGTTGGGAAAAAGATAAAAACAACGGGGTCAGGCATAAGTCTGAGTGAGCCCTATAACTTTAGCAATACAATCATTAAAGTAATTAGGGTATGATATAAACTTGGTACGGTGATGACTGGGGATAAATGACTACACTAAGCAGCCAACTAGACATAGGATGAACTAAGATAACGGTAAAGACACATCTACCCACCCAAGGGTAATTACTACACTACACCACACCAGTCATTCCTATTTAAAGGTTGATCCCACCCAAGGACTTAGAAAATATAACTAGTAGTTTCGTGTACCCCTAGCTGACCACATAGGTGCCGTCTGCCCCTATCTCCACTAGGTGTACCCACTACTCCCCAAGCGATCGTCTCCCTAACGTAGATACCCGTGCTGGCCCCACAGTGGGGTGTATCACTCCCCAATGTGGCAACCCGATACAACCAACGGTGCACGGCTTATACCTACACGATGCAACAACGTATTACCTACCAGCCCGGGCCCACACACGCATATGAAACCCGTTGGACTTGCATTGCCACCGCTAACCCGTTTTGGCCTCTTATAGTCAAACCCAGTACGCGTGTCCCGTCCTCGACATGGGTCGAGCCCACAAAGATACGTTTTGGGTTACTAGTTGAAATGGGCCCCCACAAGCTACCCCCCAAAGCTTGTCCCTTTTTCTAATGCATCCCACTTAACCCTTTAATCATGTTTAATTACATGTTTCCACTTGGTTAAGTATTCTAATCGTATTTTCTATTGCCACCCAAGGCAACCCACTAGATTTCCACATGCCACCCAAGGCACTTACTTGATTTCCACATGCCACCCAAGACACCCACTTAACCCCTCATGCCCCACTACATGCTTATCTGGTTAAGTGTTTCTTAATTGATTAAGAACGTAACCTTTGTAAAGACCTCTCACATTAGACTATCTTTTATGGCAGCTGGATTTGCCGGTCGGGTCCGGGCAGCCTTACGCCATAACCAAGTCTAACCTCGTGTCTTTACACTTGTCACATATTTAGTTTATGCCTAAGACCTCTCACATTGGGCCAATCATTTGTAGCTGCTGGATTTGCCGGTCGGGTCCGGGCAGTTTTATGCTACAAAAGGGTCCAACCTCGTGTCTTAGTCGATTAATTACACCTAATTAATCACCCCCATAATTTGTATTAATTATCCCTAGTTAATTACAAATTTAACGATGTACATAATTGACTCAATTATGTCCATCCACTTTATGGTATGCATAATCATACCAACTTCACACCATTTTATTAACATGAATATTAATCCCATCGTTCCCCACGTAATACGTTGACATGACATATTTAAAAGGGGAGATTCATCACAAATACAATGGGTTCAACTTAGCATAACATGAGCATCAACATGGGTTTAAAAGGTGTCAACTTGCATATATGACCATAGCATCAAACCCAACTAGCATAAATAATCAACCCAAACTTGCATGAATCACATATGTCATAAAGAGGGTATCTTGCATAAGTTACTTATGTCATACAAAGGGGTAAACTTGCATATGTATGTATGACATACAAAGGGGTTAACTTGCATATGTATGCATATCATACAAAGGTGTAAACTTGCACATGTTACTGTCATATAATCAAACACCAAACTTGCATAACATGTCATATATGAACTTGCATATAATCAAACACCAAACTTGCACAACATGGTGTCATAATGGATCAATGTTTATCATAGTGATTTGCATAACTAGCATCATGAACACATAGCATAAAACTTGCATAACTAGCATCATGAACTCATAGCATATGACTTGCATAACTTGCATAACATCATGAACACATAGCATATGACTTGCATAACTTGCATAACATCATGAACACATAGCATATGACTTGCATAACTTGCATAACATCATGAACACATAGCATGTAACAACCCGTATTTTTAATAACATGTTATAATGTAAATCAAGGCAGAATTAAATTCTAGTATATGAATCAAGGGAAACGGGCTTTGCCATTGAGTTCGTCTCGGAAAAATACGCGAAATAGAGTCCGAGTTTTCGAAAAACGGAGTCCGTATGACCAAGTTATGGCCCAATGAAGTTTTCAGAAAATTCCAAGCCCGAAAACAGTTCAAATTCGAATTTAGATTCGAATTACAACCAAGGCAGAATGGGCGGGAATTTTCCAGCCCCAGGCAGGGTCGACACAGGGGTCGACACCTGTGTCGACCCCCCCAATGGGTCGACACCCATGTCTACCCAGGGGTCGACCCCCCCCAGTCGGACCATTTTTCCTGGTGCACCATTTTGACATGTTGGGTCTTGTTCTGGAAGTTTCTGACGGGTGTTGATGGCTCAGATTCGATTTAGGGTTGATCCATGGTCTAAACTAACCTAATCACCTATAAAAGACCCCTAGACCTAGCCTAAACCCTCATTAATCATTCCTACAACTAAACTATGCCAAAATGTTTCTTGATCATGGCCTCCATCTTCATATCATGGCCTCCATCCTCTTCATGAAAGTTTGAGTGTCCTAAGCTAGTAAAAGAGCCACCTTTCTTAATCAAAACAAGGATCTTTCTTTGTCTTTGGGGTTATTCCTTCTTGTTCTCAAGTCTTGAAGTGGAGTTAATCGTCTTTGGTTGCGGATTTGCTAGTGTGGCTTCGTCTCAATCTTATTTTATATTTATTCTAGTCTTCATAGCATTGTAAGCCCTGTACTACTCTTAGATTCTAACTATGAAGTTAAATATGACATGTTGCAAGTTGAGTTTGGGCCTAAGTATGATATGTGCTTTGATCCTATCATGTATGCATAAATATATCCTATGCATGTTTGTAAAGCTATCACCTTGACCTTGTGGGCTAAAAGCTACAAGCTTTATGTTGAAATGTTGCATTATGCAACATGAGAACTCTCATAACCTTTATGATAACTTGCATATAATGTTATATGCGAACTTCTAGTCATCATCCTATGTCATCTAGGACCATGTATCACCTATTCGCTAAGTTTGAATGTTATGCATGTAACATGCAAGTTTAAATGAACATATTTATGCCTCATATGCCACCATGTTTAACTAGTGGCCAACCTTATTACCTTATGCCCTTTTTGTCACGTTTTGCCAAGTTCCCTCTTTTGATCTATGTTATGTTATGCGAAACGTACATGCGAGGGGAATGCATTGGGTTTGGGTAATATTAATGACATGAAACATGATTTTAAAATATGACATGCACATTGACTTGTGATTATGTTGTAAACATAATAATGGACATGACACTTAGAAAATATGAGTGTGGCCAACTCGAGGTTGGGTTGAGTTTGTAGCATAAATCTACCCGGAACCGATCGGCTTAACTAATGGCTACAAGCAATAGGACCCAATGTGAGTAGTTGGTCATGTCGCGCTTGAAACCCGAGGTTAGACCAAGTTGTGGTGTAAAGCTACCCGGACCAGCCCGGCTTAACTAGTAACCACAACAAGGTCTAATGTGAGAGGTTGGGTGCATTAAATTAATTAATGCCACATGGTAGGGTTAAATCATGGACTACTTGAATATACTTAACCAATTAAACATGATGGATTGGTAGGGTTAAGTCATGAACTACTTGAATATACTTAACCAATTAAACCTGATGTATTGATAGGGTTAAGTCATGAACTGCTTGAATACACTTGACCAACTCAACACATGGTTAGGATAGGGTTAACCACACTTAACCCGCTTGAAACCCTAGTTACGTGGTCCTTTTCAGCAGTAACCTACTAGAAGTATCATGGGTACCCTAGACTAGGCTAGGGTGGGGCACGATTACTGGACTGATTGTAAGAGACCAAAAGAGACGGCTGAAGGGTGCACCGGTTGTTCAGGCGGACCATGGTCGTGCACATTAAGTCCGGAGTTGAACATGGGCACCAGTAGTTTAGACTGTGCGTGCTTGAATTGTGTCTGTGGTTTACACCTTAGGGCTGGATACACCCTGGGGTGGACCTAGCACAGTTAACTACATTCCACGATTAAGCCGTATGACACCGATACATGACGAGTTAGGCTTATAGGGAGCCGATCGACTAGACCGAGTAGTTGGACCTCGATTTAGGTCATCTCATGATGTGGGCCAGCTTTGGGCCAAGGGATCATTTCTTGTTTATACTTAACATGGATTGGAATACTAGTACACACCTGGTGCAACTTAACCTTGAACATGCGATGCCACACTTGATCTATCTTGTTAACTTTTCACCATGCCAGTTATCACCCTATGTTTCATCTCTGCTTTACATGTCTAGTTAACTTTATTAGTTTTTATACTGATAGTAGATAGGACTTACCAGTCTTTTGACTGACCCGTTTTCTTTCGCCTCTTTTCTTCCGTTCCCCCCCCAAGGTTTACAGGGTGGGAACACTGGTACCTAGCTTGGATCTTTTGCTGCTTTTCTGGATAGCTCATGTACGGTTTGGACTTGAGCTCGCTATGGCTTTATTCTACCTTGGGGATAGTTACTTTATGTTATTTCCAGTTTTCAGTTTATGTTTCTAGACTATGTTTTGCGGAAAATAATGACCAAGTACTTTGATGTAACTTAACTATGGTTTTGAAATGTTAGTTTTATCTGCTTCTTTATTTACTCTATTTTATTTATATGTTCTGTCTTGTGATATCTGCATGCATGTTTACCTCGCTTAATGCCCCTCCAAAGCCAGTGTACTTGCAAGAGTGGCATTGGCGGAGGTGGGTTGTTTCATTTGGTATCAGAGCATAAGGTTAACAAGATTTGAGCAAAAGGTTTTTAAAACTCACCTTTTGAAAAACTATTTTCAAGACCAATTAAGTATTTTCCAAGAAAAGTCTAGTTATTTTAAAAGGCTATTCCCCAAAAGCCATTAGCACTATCCTTCGTTTCCTCGTTCTGAATCTATCTTTTTCGTTTTCAGTATGGCCGATCTTAACCTTCCTTAGGGAGTAACCATTCCCGGATGGTTCCAGAGGTACATGGAAGCTAGGGCCAACGATGCGGACCCTGCAAATACCCCCACCGTAACTGAGGTTCCTCCTCCTCCTCCTCCTCCCCCTCAGCATCCAAAAGCAGATTTCGCAAAGGTTTGCAAGGACTTTAAGGCGATGGGTGGCAAGAATTTTATTGGGATGGAGACCTTTATGGAGGCACGAAATTGGTTGAAAGAAACTGAGGATCTTTTTGCTATCTTTGATGTGGAAGACCATTGAAAGGTTTTATTGGCAGCATGGCTATTAAAAGAAGAAGTTGCTTGTTGGTGGTAGGTCACCAATGCTACTAGACCTATAGAGACTTGGGCCGACTTTAGGACAAGGTTTGGGCTTAAGTTTCTATCATCAGCTGAGGCGAATCTGCAATTAGGGAAGTTTATATCTTTGAAGCAAGGGGACATGACAGTGAGGGAGTATGTGAATAAGTTTAACCAGCTCGCTCGATTCGGTTTGGACATGGTTAATACTCCCCAGAAGAAGGCTTTGCGCTTTGCACGAGGGTTGAACGAGCCATTACAAGGTTTAGCCCTATCTCATATACCCATGGGGGCCACTTTTGAAGGCCTAGTGGACATGGCATTGCTTCAAGGAGATGATAAGAATGGCAAGAATGAAGTCAAGCCTAATGAGACTCAAGCCAAGAAGACAGACTCCAAGTGGGGAGGAAATCAGAGCAATCATAACAACAAGAACAACAAGGGCAATAAGGCCAACAACAGCAAGGCAAAGGACCCAAGAAAATGCAACTTCTGTGGGATTGTTGGGCACATAGCTAAAGATTACAGAAAGAAGAAGAGGAAGTTGGGCGAATGCTTTCACTGTGGAGAGCCTGGACACCTTAGCAAGGATTGCCCCAAGAAGCAAGGACATGGGCAAGGACAGACTCAGCGTGCAGGACCTTCTGGAGGGCAAGTGCATGCCGTCAACATTGCTCCAGTTCAGGACCGAGGTAGTATTTTTGTAGAAAGCCTTATTTATATTTCTGATTATCCTGTTCGCACCTTATTTGATTCTGGCGCATCGCATAGTTTTATTTCTTCTGATCTTGTTGAAAGTTTGCACCTAAGTACTAGTCTAGTTGAGGATCCCGTTAGTGTTTCAAATCCAATTGGGGGTTCCGCCCATCTATCTATGATTTGTGTGGATTTGAAGATTTCTATCTTGACCGTAGAATTCACGTGTAATGCTTATGTTCTCGGATTCACGGGATACGGGTTGATCTTGGGCATGGATTGGTTGTCCAGTTATGGAGCCATTCTCGATTGTGAGCATAGGGTGGTGAGGCTCATGACTCGCCTCGGTAATACCCTAGAAATTTCTTGTAACCCTAGAGGTCCCGTCATGTTATGTTATCTTGAATCTCTTGACTCGTCCATCGATGATCTGCAATCTGTAAGGGTGGTCCGAGACTATCCTGATGTCTTTGAAGAAGTTAAGGGGTTACCCCCTAAACGAGAGATAGATTTCCGCATTTATCTAGTCGATAATGCCAAGCCAGTATCATTGCCCGTTAGGCACATGGCCCCACAAGAAAGAAGGGAGCTCAGTAAGCAAATCAAGGAGTTGCTTGAGAAGAATTTTATTAGGCGAAGCATTTCTGAATGGGGTGCTCCTGTGGTATTCGCTACTAAGGTGGATGGTTCGCTTCGCCTATGTGTTGATTATCGAGAGTTGAACAAGCTGACAAAGAAGAATAGGCACCCGTTACCGAGGATTGATGATCTCTTTGACCAACTTGTTGGTGCTTCTGTTTTCTCTCAGCTTGATCTAGCCACCGGATTCCATCAGCTTAGAGTAGCTGAGGATAGTATTGATAAGACTGCGTTTAGGACTCCGGATGGATTCTTTGAATGGCTTGTCATGCCATTCGGTTTGACTAATGCACCCGCCTACTTCGTAGATTTGATAAGTAGGGTGTTCAGGGAGTTCCTTAACAAGTTTGTGGTTGTCTTCGTGGATGATATTCTGATCTTCTCAAAGGACGAGGAAGAACATGCTAGACATCTCAAGGAAGTGATGGGTACGCTTAGAGCTCATCAGTTGAAAGCCAAGTTCTTTAAATGCCATTTTTGGAGAAAGGAAGTTCGGTTTCTTGGACATATAGTTTCTAAGCAAGGCATAGCAGTGGATCCCGCGAAAGTGGTTGCAGTTCAAGACTGGAAGACTCCTAGGAATGCAACCGAAGTAAGAAACTTTCTCGGTCTGGCGGGCTACTATAGGAAGTTCATCAGGGACTTCACTAAGATTTCGGCCCCTCTTACTATGTTGACGAAGAAGAACTTAGTATTTGCATGGGACTTGGAGTGTGAGCTTGCTTTTCAAAGGCTCAAGAGAGCCCTTACCACAGCTCCAGTTTTGGCATTACCCGATAGTGGTAAAATGTTTACCGTGTACACCGATGCATGTGGCACGAGGTTAGGTGCTGTTCTGATGCAGGAAGGAAGAGTGATATGTTATGGGGGTAAGCAACTTAAAGTTCATGAGAAGAACTATCCCACTCATGATTTGGAGTTGGCGGCGATCATCTTTGCTCTCAAATCCTGGCGCCACTATCTTCTAGGCGAAAGTTTGAGTTGTATACTAATCACAAGTCACTCAAGTACCTCTTCTCGTAGAAAGATCTGAATCTAAGGCAGCAAAGGTGGATGGAATTCTTGGCATCATATGACTTCGAGATAGCTTACACCCCTGGCAAGGGTAATTTTGTGGCAGATGCACTAAGCAGAAGGAGGTTGACTTTGAGTCCCTTGTTTGTTGAGATGAAGAACTTAGAGTTCTTGGCAACCTTTGATTTCACGACGACTGTTGAGTCGATGACGGGTTCATTAGCATCCCTTGAGCTTAGACCCACACTTCTTGATCAAGTTGGGGCTTCCCAGAAAGGAGACCCGCAGATAGTCGAGGTCATGGACAAGTTAATTCGTGGTGAGACGTCTAGTCACCTTGCTAGATATACTATTGATGACAAGGGTTGGCTAAGGCGTGATGGAAGGCTATGCGTTCCACAAGTAGGAGACTCGGTGCATAAAGTTCTCGAAGAAGCACATCACTCGAAGATGACTATACATCCTGGAGGAGATAAGATGTATAGGGATATGAAGCGCATTTTCTTTTGGGCCGGAATGAAGAAAGATGTGGCAGAGTATGTTTCAAAGTGCATGGTGTGCCAACAAGTGAAAGCCGAGTCAAAGAAACCAGGTGGGCTATTACATCCATTGGAGGTCCTACAATGGAAGTGGGAGAGTATTTCTATGTATTTTGTGGATGGATTGCCTAGGTCAAGAAAAGGGAATACGAGCATATGGGTCATAGTTGACAGACTTACGAAGAGTGCTCATTTCATTCCAGTGAAGAGCAAGAGGACCACATCTTGGCTAGCATCTGTTTATCTTCGAGAGATAGTGAGATTGCATGGGGTTCCTTCTAGCATAGTTAGCGATCGTGACCCTATCTTCACTAGCCAGTTCTGGAATAGTTTGCAAGAAGCGATGGGCACGTGATTGAATCTAAGTACAGCCTATCAGCCCCAGACGGATAGCCAAACCGAAAGGGTGAATAGAGTGCTAGAAGATCTTTTGAGGCTTTGCGTTCTTGACTTTGGTGGTACTTGGGAAGATCACCTTCCTCTTGTAGAGTTTGCTTATAATAATAGCTATCAGGCTAGCATAGGGATGGCACCATTTGAAGCTTTGTATGGGAGGCCGTGTAGGTCAACATCTTGTTGGTGGGAGACAACAGATAGGCCTATACTTGGGCCCGATATGATACGAGACACATCCGAGAAAGTTGAATTGGTGAGAAGACGGATGAAAGCGGCCCAAGACAGACATAAATCCTATGCTGACAAGCGAAGGGCAGATTTGGAATTCGAAGTGGGAGACATGGTTTTCGTGAAGGTTTCTCCCTTGCGTAATGTGGTACGTTTTGGAGCAGTTGGGAAGCTGGCACCAAGGTTCGTAGGACCCTTCCCTATCATAGAGGGAATTGGAAAGATATCTTATAAGGTGGAATTGCCCGAGAAGCTAGCCGGAGTGCATAATGTCTTTCAAGTCTCGCATCTCCGGAAGTGCCTACATGAGTCCGCTGAGGTGGTGAACCAAGCATTCTTGAAGACGTGGAGGTAGAGAAAGAGGCAACCTTGAGGAGAGCTCCGATTCGTATCTTGGGAATAGAGATCAAGAAACTAAGGAATCGAGAAGT
This sequence comes from Allium sativum, assembly GCA_030737875.1. Taxonomy (NCBI): domain Eukaryota; kingdom Viridiplantae; phylum Streptophyta; class Magnoliopsida; order Asparagales; family Amaryllidaceae; genus Allium; species Allium sativum. Next base: position 660,487,327 of record CM060918.1, on the reverse strand, counting down.
CAAATTGGTGAAAGTTCAGTGGAGTGAAGCCGACGAAGATGCAACTTGGGAAACCGAGGAGAAGATGCGTGGGCTTTATCCATTTCTTTTTGAGGGTACATTCTCGACCTCTTTCCTAATTAGCATATCTTTCTCTTTACTATCCATGTTTATCTAGTTTATCTTGTTTCGTAAATCTTGTCATGAGAACCTTAGGTAGAAACCCTTGGTTGAAACATATATTTGAAACATGTTATGCTTGATGTTTGCCAGTGGCTGCAAGTGATTGCAAGTGGATACTCATGGATGCATGATACACGTTAGGCACTAAGATCGGGTCACACACTTTTATACCGCATATGCATGAGTGTCTATGCTTATTCATGGATGAAACTTGTATGCTATCACATGGATGTTGCATATGGATGGATGTTATGTGCACCCATGTAAAGATTATAAATTATGTTAGGAATTTGCATACATATGGACTCATTTCACTAACATACTTTGCATTAAGGAGGTTTACTGAATCAGTAACCGCTTGATTTTTTCATTAGATGAGTACATATACACACACCATTTGCATATGTTCATACAGCATTTAGAATCTTTTTAAGGACAATGGTTACTTGTGGATGATGTTTTGAGTGTTTGGATGATGGATGGTAGGATACGTTCTTCCTAACTTGGAGATTTCGGGGACGAAATCCTTTAAGGAGGGGAGAATGTAACAACCCGTATTTTTAATAACATGTTATAATGTAAATCAAGGCAGAATTAAATTCTAAAATCTGAATCAAGGGAAACGGGCTGTGCCATTGTGTTCGTCTCGGAAAAATACGTGAAATAGAGTCCGAGTTTTCGAAAAACGGAGTCCGTATGACCAAGTTATGGCCCAATGAAGTTTTCAGAAAATTCCAAGCCCGAAAACAGTTCAAATTCGAATTCAGATTCGAATTACAACCAAGGCAGAATGGGCAGGAATTTTCCGGCCCCAGGCAGGGTCGACACAGGGGTCGACACCTGTGTCGACCCCCCCAATGGGTCGACACCCATGTCGACCCCCCCCCCCCCCCGGTCGGACCATTTTTCCTAGTGCACCATTTTGACATGTTGGGTCTTGTTCTGGAAGTTTCTGACGGGAGTTGATGGCTCAGATTCGATTTAGGGTTAATCCTATGGTCTAAACTAACCTAATCACCTATAAAAAGACCCCTAGACCTAGCCTAAACCCTCATTAATCATTCCTACAACTGAACTATGCCAAAATGTTTCTTGATCATGGCCTCCATCTTCATATCATGACCTCCATCCTCTTCATGAGAGTTTGAGTGTCCTAAGCTAGTAAAAGAGCCACCTTTCTTAATCAAAACAAGGATCTTTCTTTGTCTTTGGGGTTATTCCTTCTTGTTCTCAAGTCTTGAAGTGGAGTTTATCATCTTTGGTTGCGGATTTGCTAGTGTGGCTTCGTCTCAATCTTATTTTATATTTATTCTAGTCTTCATAGAATTGTAAGCCCTATACTACTCTTAGATTCTAACTATGAAGTTAAATATGACATGTTGCACGTTGAGTTTGGGCCTAAGTATGATATGTGCTTTGATCCTATCATGTTATGCATAAATATATCCTATGCATGTTTGTAAAGCTATCACCTTGACCTTGTGGTCTAAAAACTATAAGCTTTATGTTGAAATGTTGCATTATGCAACATGAGAACTCTCATAACCTTTATGATAATTTGCATATAATGTTATATGCGAACTTCTAGTCATCATCCTATGTCATCTAGGACCATATATCACCTGTTCGCTAAGTTTGAATGTTATGCATGTAACATGCAAGTTTAAATGAACATATTTATGCCTCATATGCCACCATGTTTAACTAGTGGCCAACCTTATTACCTTATGCCCTTTTTGTCATGTTTTGCCAAATTCCCTCTTTTGATCTATGTTATGTTATGCGAAACGTATATGCGAGGGGAATGCGTTGGGTTTGGGTAATATTAATGACATGAAACATGAATTTAAAATATGACATGCACATTGACTTGTGATTATGTTGTAAACATAATAATGGACATGACACTTAGAAAATATGAGTGTGGCCAACTCGAGGTTGGGTTGAGTTTGTAGCATAAATCTACCTGGAACCGAGCGGCTTAACTAGTGGCTACAAGCAATAGGACCCAATGTGAGTAGTTGGTCATGTCGCGCTTGAAACCCGAGGTTAGACCAAGTTGTGGTGTAAAGCTACCCGGACTCGCCCGGCTTAACTAGTAACCACAACAAGGTCTAATGTGAGAGGTTGGGTGCATTAAATTAATTAATGCCACATGGTAGGGTTAAGTCATGGACTACTTGAATATACTTAACCAATTAAACACGATGGATTGGTAGGGTTAAGTCATGAACTACTTGAATATACTTAACCAATTAAACCCGATGTATTGATAGGGTTAAGTCATGAACTGCTTGAATACACTTGACCAACTCAATACATGGTTAGGATAGGGTTAACCACACTTAACCCGCTTGAAACCCTAGTTACGTGGTCCTTTTCAGCAGTAACCTACTAGAAGTATCATGGGTACCCTGGACTAGGCTAGGGTGGGGCACGATTACTGGACTGATTGTAAGAGACCAAAAGAGACGGCTGAAGGGTGCACCGGTTGTTCAGGCGGACCATGGTCGTGCACATTAAGTCCGGAGATGAACATGGGCACCAGTAGTTTAGACTGTGCGTGCTTGAATTGTGTCTGTGGTTTACACCTTAGGGCTGGATACACCCTGGGGTGTACCTAGCACAGTTAACTACATTCCACGATTAAGCCGTATGACACTGATACACGACGAGTTAGGCTTATAGGGAGCCGATCGACTAGACCGAGTAGTTGGACCTCGATTTAGGTCATCTCATGATGTGGGCCAGCTTTGGGCCAAAGGATCATTTCTTGTTTATACTTGACATGGATTGGAATACTAGTATACACCTGGTGCAACTTAACCTTGAACATGCGATGCCACACTTGATCTATCTTGTTAACTTTTCACCATGCCAGTTATCACCCTATGTTTCATCTCTGCTTTACATGTCCAGTTAACTTTATTAGTTTTTATACTGATAGTAGATAGGACTTACCAGTCTTTTGACTGACCCATTTTCTTTCGCCTCTTTTCTTCCGTTCCCCCCCGGTTTACAGGGTGGGAACACTGGTACCTAGCTTGGATCTTTTGCTGCTTTTCTGGGTAGCTCATGTACGGTTTGGACTTGAGCTCGCTATGGCTTTATTCTACCTTGGGGATAGTTACTTTATGTTATTTCCAGTTTTCAGTTTATGTTTCTAGACTATGTTTTGTGGAAAATAATGACCAAGTACTTTGATGTAACTTGAGTATGGTTTTGAAATGTTAGTTTTATCCGCTGCTTTATTTACTCTGTTTTATTTATATGTTCTGTCTTGTGATATCTGCATGCATGTTTACCTCGCTTAACGCCCCTCCAAAGCCAGTGTACTTGCAAGAGTGGCATTGGCGGAGGTGGGGTGTTTCATAGCATATGACTTGCATAACTTGCATAACATCATGAACACATAGCATATGATAACATAACTTGCATTGATCCACATACATAACCATAACCTCATTATATCCTATCATAATTAGTTTAGAAATTGCTTGCTAAAGGCATAGAAACTCACAACTTGTTGATTAGAACTCCTATGAAGAAGATTAAGTTGCTAGAGTTGATTAGAATTTGATTTGAGAAGCTATCTTCTTCTACAATTTGATGGAGGCTCCTTCAAGTTGCATTTTGACGGCATAACGACGTTGTATCTATTATTAGTATGAATTAGGGTAGTCTTAGGGTGTATTTATAGAATTAGGATGTAGTTTAGGCCCTTAGATTAACCTTAATTTAGTTTAGAGCCGTCAGATTTCGTCACAAGCCACCAAAACACAGCCCAAAGCTCAAATTAGTGCACCCAGGTCAAACTGACCAACAGGGGGGTCGACCCCTGGGTCGACACATGGGTCGACCCCTTGGGGGGGGGGGGTGGCGGGGGTCGACACCCATGTCGACCCATGGGTCAACCCCTTGGGGGGGGGGTCGACACCCATGTCGACCCTAGTGTCGACACCCTCTGTCTGGCGGGAATTTTCCCGCCTCTTCTGAAATCTGAAATTTGAATATTTTAAATCTGTTTTGAATTTTCTGAAACTTCGGATGGCCATAACTTCTTCATACGAAGTCCAAATCACGCAAACTCGGACTCTATCTCAACCAGAATTCCGAGATGAACACAATGGCGTAACCCGTTTCCCTTAATTCTCATGTCTGAGATTAATTATTCTTTAATTACCAAACATTAATATTAAGTGAAATTCGGGGTGTTACATTCTCCCCTACTTAAAGGATTTCGTCCCCGAAATCTCTAAGTCTAGAAGAACGTATCCTACTAACCAAACAACCATCTACTAAACCATCAACCATAAGCAACCATTGTCCTTAGAAATTCCTAATGATGTATGAACATATGCAAAAAGTGTGTGTATATGTTCGTATACTAATGCAAAATTAGGCCGTCTACTGATTCAGTCGACCTCCTTAATGCAAACCATGATAGTGCCATGCATCCAATATGTATGCGAAAGAATCCTATCTACACATACTATTACTACATGTGTGCACAACCATACACCAAAATGCATCATCCATATGATAACACAACCATCATACACTTTAGCTACCTACACACAATTATGCAATATGCAATATGAAGTGACTGAGACGATCAAGTGTCTAAAGTGTGTGTATATGCATCCACGAGCAACCACTAGCAAACACTTGCATCCACATGCATCCATCAATCATAACATGTCTCAAACACATGTTTCAACCATAGGTTTATCCTATCTAAAGGTCAAAGGTACTAATGAGAGGACATACTAAAGATAAGATAAGTACTAGACAAACGATAAAGGAGAAGTTAAAAGACATACCCTCAAAAAGGAATGGGTACAGTGAACGCATCTTCGCTTCTGTCTCCCAAGTAGCATTGCTCTCATCCTCTCCCCATTGCACTTTGACTAGTCGAACCTCTCTGTTTCTCAACTTCCTAATCTCTGACCAAAGGATGCGGGTAGGAGCTCGTCGAATAGTTGCATCACGCTCTACCTCCACTTCTCTAAGCAAGCTCGGCTCTACCACCTCTGCGGTCTTATGTAGGCACTTCCTCAAATGTGACACATGGAATACGTCATGTACACCACTAAGTCTCTCGGGTAAATCCACTCTATATGTCATCCGTCCAATCCTTTCCTTAATAGGAAACGGTCCTACAAATCTTGGTGCTAACTTCCCAACGGACCCAAAGCGAACAACATTCCGTAATGGAGATACTTTGACGAAGACCATGTCCCCAACATCAAACTCAAGATCCGTCCTCCTCTTATCCGCGTAAGATTTCTGTCTGTCTTGCGCCGCTTTCATCCTTCTTCGAATCAAATCAATCTTTTCCAAAGTCTCTCTAACCATATCAGGCCCAAGCAAGATCTTATCCGTAGATTCCCACCAATATGTAGGTGACCGACAAGGCCTTCCATAAAGAGCTTCGAAAGGAGCCATACCAATACTAGACTGAAAGCTGTTATTATACGCGAACTCCACCAATGGAAGATGCTCTTCCCATGTACCTCCAAAATCTAAGATACATAGCCTCAAAAGTTCTTCTAGAACACGATTCACCCTCTCGGTTTGGCCGTCCGTCCGAGGATGATATGCGGTGCTCAAACACAACTGAGTCCCCACTGCTTCTTGCAAACTCTTCCAAAACTCGCTAGTGAAGATAGGATCTTGATCACTCACTATGCTAGAAGGTACCCCATGTAATCAAACAATCTCTCGAAGGTAAACTGAAGCTAGCCATGGAGCAGTCCTCTTGCTCTTCACGGGTATGAAATGGGCGCTCTTAGTAAGTCTGTCTACCACAACCCAAATTCCCGTATTACCCTTCCTCGATCTCGGTAACCAATCAATAAAATCCATTGAGACGCTATCCCACTTCCATTGCGGAACTTCCAATGGGTGAAGCAACCCACCAGGTTTCTTTTGCTCCGCTTTCACTTGTTGGCACACCAAGCATCTAGCGACATACTCGGCCACATCTTTCTTCATACCGGCCCAAAAGAAAACTCGCTTCATGTCTTGGTACATCTTGTCCCCACCGGGATGAATGGTCATCTTCGAACGATGCGCATCATCAAGTATAGCCTTCCTCAAACCCTCGAATTGCGGTAAACAAAGTCACCGTCTCTGCGCAACCACCCCCTATTGTAACAACCCGCATTTTTGAATAACATGTTATAATTTAAATCAAGGCAGAATTAAATTGTAAAATCTGAATAAAGGGAAACGGGCTGTGCCATTGCGTTCGACTCGGAAAAATACGCGAAATTGAGTCCGTATTTTCGAAAAACGGAGTCCGTATGACCAAGTTATGGCCCAAAGAAGTTTTCAGAAGATTCCAAGCCCGAAAACAGTTCAAATTCGAATTCAAATTCGAATTGCAACCAAGGCAGAATGGGCGGGAATTTTCCCTCCCCAGGCAGGGTCGACACAGGGGTCGACACCTGTGTCGACCCTCCCCATGGGTCGGCACCCATGTCGACCCAGGGGTCGACCCCCCGGTCGGACCAATTTTTCTGGGGCACCATTTTGACTGGTTGGGTCTTGTTTTGGAAGTTTCTGAAGGGAGTTGATGGCTCAGATTCGATTTAGGGTTAATCCTATGGTCTAAACTAACCTAATCACCTATAAAAAGACCCCTAGACCTAGCCTAAACCCTCATTAATCATTCCTACAACTAAACTATGCCAAAATGTTTCTCAATCATGGCCTCCATCCTCTTCATGAAAGTTTGAGTGTCCTAAGCTAGTAAAAGAGCCACCTTCTTAATCAAAACAAGGATCTTTCTTTGTCTTTGGGGTTATTCCTTCTTGTTCTCAAGTCTTGAAGTGGAGTTTATCGTCTTTGGTTGCGGATTTGCTAGTGGGGCTTCGTCTCAATCTTATTTTATATTAATTCTAGTCTTCATAGCATTGTAAGCCCTATACTACTCTTAGATTCTAACTATGAAGTTAAATATGACATGTTGCAAGTTTGTGTTTGGGCCTAAGTATGATTTGTGCTTTGATTCTATCACGTTATGCATAGATTTATCCTATGCATGTTTGTAAAGATCTCACCTTGACTTTGTGCATAGAAAGCTATGACCTTTGATTTGAAATGTTGCATTATGCAACATGAGCACTCTCACAACCTATATGATAACTTGCATATAATGTTATATGCGAACTTCTAGTCATCATTCTATGTCATCTAGGACCATGTATCACCTATTCGCTAAGTTTGAATGTTATGCATGTTTTGAGGCTTATAATGTAATATGCAAGTTTATGATCTCTCATAAACCTTATGTTATCTTGCATATGATGTTATATGCGAGCTATCATCCTATGCCATTTATGATCATGTTTCACCTATTTGCTAAAGTTGATATCATGCATGTTTTGAGGCTTATAATGTAATATGCAAGTTTGTGAACACATTTGCCTCATATGCCACCATGTTTAACTTGTGGCCAAAGCACCCTTATGCTAGTATGCATGCTTGTGGCCAAATCACCCTTATTCTATTTGATATGTATGAGGCCAAGTCACCTTTTATGCTATCATACATGTTGAGGCCATATGCTAGTATGTTGAACCCCTTTCGGCCTCAAATATCGCCATGTTTAATTTGTGATAGATTTTCCCATCTTATGCCCACCTTGTCATATAGTTATGATCCCTCTTTGATCTATTTGCGTTGATACGAATTTACGTCCGATGGGAATACGTTGTGGGTAGTTGGGCAAACTTAAATAACATGAGAACATGACTTGAAAATATGACATGAAAATTTGACATGTGTTTATGCTTGAAACATGGACTTGGACATGACTTCTAGAAAACATGAGAATGGCCAACTCGAGGTTGGGTTGATTTTGTAGCAAAATCTACCCGGAACCGACCGGCTTAACTAGTGGCTACAAGCAATAGGACCCAATGTGAGTAGTTGGTCATGTCGCACTTAAAACCCGAGGTTAGACTAGGTTGTGGTGTAAAGCTACCCGGACCCGCCCGACTAAACTAGTAACCACAACAAAGTCTAATGTGAGAGGTTGGGGTGCATTAAGTTAATTAATGCCACATGGTAGGGTTAAGTCATGGACTACTTGAATATACTTAACCAATTAAACACGATGGATTGGTAGGGTTAAGTCATGGACTACTTGAATATACTTAACCAATTAAACACGATGGATTGGTAGGGTTAAGTCATGGACTACTTGAATATACTTAACCAATTAAACACGATGGATTGGTAGGGTTAAGTAATGGACTACTTGAATATACTTAACCAATTAAACCCGATGTATTGATAGGGTTAAGTCATGAACTTCTTGAATACACTTGACCAACTCAATACATGGTTAGGATAGGGTTAACCACACTTAACCCGCTTGAAACCCTAGTTACGTGGTCTTTTCAGCAGTAACCTATTTAGAAGTATCATGGGTACCCTGGACTAGGCTAGGGTGGAGCACGATTACTGGACTGATTGTAAGAGACCAAAAGAGACGGCTGAAGGGTGCACCGGTTGTTCAGGCGGACCATGGTCGTGCATCATTAAGTCCAGAGTTGAACATGGGCACCGGTAGGTTAGACTGTGCATGCTTAAATTGTGTCTGTGGTTTACACCTTAGGGCTGGATACACCCTGGGGTGGACCTAGCACAATTAACTACATTCCACGATTAAGCCGTATGACACCGATACACGACGAGTTAGGCTTATAAGGAGCCGATCGACTAGACCGAGTAGTTGGACCTCGATTTAGGTCATCTCATGATGTGGGCCAGCTTTGGGCCAAGGGATCATTTCTTGATTATACTTGACATGGATTGGAATACTAGTACACACCTGGTGCAACCTAACCTTGTATATGCGATGCCACACTTGATCTATCTTGTTAACTTTTCACCATGCCAGTTATCACCCTACATCTCATCTCTGTTTTACATGTTCAGTTAATTTATTAGTTTTTATACTAATAGTAGATAGGACTTACCAGTCTTTTTGACTGACCCGTTTTCTTTCGCCTCTTTTCTTCCGTCTCCCCCCCCCCCAGGTTTACAGGGTGGGAACACTGGTACTTAGCTTGGATCTTTAGCTGCTTTTCTGGATATCTCATGTACGGTTGGGACTTGAGCTCGCTATGGCTTTATTCTACCTTGGGGATAGTTACTTTATGTTATTTCCAGTTTTCAGTTTATGTTACTAGACTATGTTTTGTGGAAAATAATGACCAAGTACTTTGATGTAACTTGACTATGGTTTTGGAATTTTAGTTTTATCCGCTGCTTTATTTACTCTGTTTTACTTATATGTTCTGTCTTGTGATATCTGCATGCATGTTTACCTTGTTTAATGCCCCTCCAAAGCCAGTGTACTTGCAAGAGTGGCATTGGCGGAGATGGGGTGTTACACCTATCGTCTAGGCTGTACCTACTCAAATGGCTGGACGACTCCCCCCTTATGAGCTTCTCTACTAACTCAACCAACTGTGGGTTGTCCCGCTGTGCCTCGCCAATCCGCCCCAAAAGAGTAGGTCTGACCTCTAAGGATGCTAGCAAACCGGGTATAAAGTCAATGGAAGGTCTGAAATCAAACATCGAGATAAATTCCAAGCTTCGTCGTTCCACGAACAATGGACTCAAGGACAACATTTTTCTACTTAAGGCGTCTGCCCCCACGTTACCCTTGCCCGGGGTATACGCTATCTCGAAATCATAGGATGCTAAGAACTCCATCCACCTTTGCTGTCTCAAGTTCAAATCCTTCTGAGAAAACAAGTACTTCAATGATTTGTGGTCAGTGAACAATTCGAACCTCTCTCCAAGAAGATAATGGCGCCAAGTCTTAAGCGCAAAAACAATAGCGGCCAATTCTAAATCATGGGTAGGGTAATTTTTCTCATGCTTTTTCAACTGCCTTCCCCCATAGGCTATTACCCTTCTCTCTTGCATTAAGACTGTGCCTAGTCCTGTCCTACAAGCATCGGTATAAACAACAAATGGCTTACTCCCATCTGGAAACACTAAGACTGGAGCTGTGGTTAAAGCTCTCTTTAACCGTTGGAACACATCATCACAATCTACGTCCCATGCGAAGACTAGATTCTTCTTTGTCAAGCGAGTTAATGGGGCTGATATCTTCGCGAAGTCCTTGATAAACTTCCTATAGTAGCCAGCCAACCCCAAGAAACTCCTCACCTTGGTAGCATTCTTCGGAACCTTCCAATCTTGGATGGATACTACCTTCGAGGGATCCACAGCTATCCCTTCCATAGAGACCACGTGCCCTAAGAACCGCACTTCCTTCCTCCAAAAGTGACATTTAGAGAATTTAGCCTTAAGGCTATGTGCTCGAAGAGTCTCTAACACTTCCCTAAGATGTAGGGCATGCTCTTCTTCACTCTTAGAAAAGACTAAGATGTCATCCACAAAGACCACCACGAACTTATTAAGGTACTCCCTGAACACCCTACTCATCAAATCAACAAAGTATGCAGGGGTGTTTGTCAAACCAAATGGCATCACAAGCCACTCATAGAAACCATCCGGAGTCCTAAAGGCAGTCTTGTTTATGCTATCCTCAGCCACTCTCAGCTGATGAAACCCGGTGGCCAAGTCCAACCGCGAAAACACTGAGGCGCCAACCAACTGATCAAAGAGATCATCAATCCTCGGCAATGGGTGTCTATTCTTCTTTGTGAGCTTGTTGAGTTCTCTATAGTCTACACAAAGTCTGAGGGACCCATCCGCCTTCGTGGCAAAAACTACTGGAGCACCCCACTCCGATATACTTCGTCTTATGAACCCCTTCTCAAGCAACTCCCCTACTTGCTTATGGAGTTCCCTCCTTTCACGAGGAGCCATGTGGCGCACTGTCAAAGATACTGGTTTAGCATTGTCCACCAGATATATTCGGAAGTCTATCTCCCGCTTCGGAGGTAAGCCCTTCACCTCCTCAAACACATCCGAGTACTCCCGGACCACTCTAACAGATCGCAAACTCTCAACCGAAGCATCAAGAGATTCAAGATAACTTAGCATAACAGAATCCATGGGATTACAAGAGATCTCGAGAGTGTTACCCAAGCGGGTCATGAGCCTAACAACTCTCCTTTCACAATCAAGAACGGCACCATTACTGGATAACCAGTCCATGCCCAAAATCAACCCATAGCCCGTGAAGCCCAAAACAAAAGCATCACATCTAAACTCAACGCTAAGTGTGGAAATCTTCAAACCCAAACATATCATGGACAAATAAGTGGAGCCTCCAATTGGGTTTGAAACAACCAAGGGATCATCTACTTGACTGGTGTCTAAGTGCAGTGACTCAACTAATGATGATGAGATAAACGAATGCGATGCGCCCGAGTCAAACAAAGTACGGACAGGGTGATCAAACAGAAAAACCAGACTTTCAACGGAAATAGTTCTACCTCTTTCCTGAATCGGTGGAACCATGAGAGCCTGAACTTGCCCCCTTTCCTGACCTGGTGCCATAAGAGCTTGCACCTGCCCCCCTGAGGTAGATCCCGTCCTCTGCCCCTTCTTAGGGCAGTCCTTCACTAGATGCCCTGCTTCGCCACAGTAGAAGCAACCCGTCTTCTTCTTCTTCCGACAATCTTTGCTTAGGTGGCCTGGTGTCCCGCAATTGAAGCACTTCTTCTTTCCCTTGCCACCGTTGCCTTTCCCACCCTTGTTTTGTTGTTGCTGTTGAGGTCTCTTCTGATCTCCTTTCTTCTCGGGTGCCTTATTAGCATTGGGACCCTTCTCTTCCCCATGCATGAGTGCCATGTCTACTAGCTTCTCAAAGGTGGCCCCCATAGGGATGTGAGTGATAGCCAATCCATGCATTGGTTCATTCAAGCCCTTAACGAACCTCAAAGCCTTCTTCTTCGGTGTATTCACCATGTCTATGCCTAATCTTGCTAGCTGATTAAACTTGTTGACATATTCCTATACTGATAGGTTTCCTTGCTTTAGAGTGAAGAACCTTTCCATATACAGATTTTCTTCCGCCCTTGAAAGAAACTTTGCCACAAACCTTTGCCTGAAATCCGCCCAAGAGTCAACAGGGCGCTCTCCATTAGTGACCTCCCACCAGAACGAGGCCTCTCCCTTCATTAACCAAGCAACTAACTTGACTTTCTTTCCTTCTTCCATCTCAAAGATATCTATCAACTCTTCCACCTCCTTAAGCCAATCTCTAGCTTCCTCAAAAGTTTCTGATCCTTGAAAAGGTTTCCCTCCCATAGCCTTAAATTCCTTGCAAGTCTTAGCAAAAGTGTCCGTGCGAGGAGGAGGAGGAGGAAGATCGGGTGCAACTGTTGGTGGAGGAACATTTGCTGGACCCACAGCGGTGGCCCTAGCCTCCATCAATCTCCTATACCATACTGGTATCGTCACACCGTCCGGAAAGTTAAGATCTTCAGCCATGCTGAAACGAAAAAGGAAAGATTCAAAACGGAGAATTCGAACGATAAAGATATGGATATTGGGGATTATGCTTTTCTTTCAAAAACTTTTCTCTTAAAAGACATGTTTTTGAAAATACTTCTTCCAAAAATGTTTTTAGGAAAAATAGTTTTCTAAAAATTTTATCTGTTCCGGTAACCTTCAGCTCTGATACCACGTGTAACACCCCACGCCCGCTAAGGTCACTCACTAAGGGAATGCCTTAACTTCGATGGAGTATTTTAAGTGAATATAGAACAGAAAAATTACAACAAGACAGATATAAATAATACTTGAAATCTAAAACATCATTTCATTGCAGCGGAAGATAAACATGTTTGGTTACATATCAAAACCAACTAAAACAAGAGTCAAGTACTAAATATCCATCCTAATAAAACATAAGTACATAATCCCACTACATAACTAATAGCCATAATAGAAAAGATAAGCTGGGCTTTACATCACGGTCCAAGCTCCAAAAGATAGATAAAGCAATCTGATCAAAGCCCACTAGTGCTAGGCCCACTCTGAGAACCTGAGGGTTGGGAAAAAGATAAAAACAACGGGGTCAGACATAAGTCTGAGTGAGCCCTATAACTTTAGCAATACAATCATTAAAGTAATTAGGGTATGATATAAACTTGGTACGGTGATGACTGGGGATAAATGACTACACTAAGCAGCCAACTAGACATAGGATGAACTAAGATAACGGTAAAGACGCATCTACCCACCCAAGGGTAATTACTACACTGCACCACACCAGTCATTCCTATTTAAAGGTTGATCCCACCCAAGGACGTAGAAAATATAACTAGTAGTTTCGTGTACCCCTAGCTGACCACATAGGTGCCGTCTGCCCCTATCTCCACTAGGTGTACCCACTACTCCCCAAGCGATCGGCTCCCTAACGTAGATACCCGTGCTGGCCCCACAGTGGGGTGTATCACTCCCCAAAGTGGCAACCCGATACAACCAACGGTGCACGGCTTATACCTACACGATGCAACAACGTCTTACCTACCAGCCTGGGCCCACACACGCATATGAAACCCGTTGGACTTGCGTTGCCACCGCTAACCCGTTTTGGCCTCTTATAGTCAAACCCAGTACGCGTGTCCCCTCCTCGACATGGGTCGAGCCCACAAAGATACGTTTTGGGTTACTGGGTGAAATGGGCCCCCACAAGCTACCCCCCTAAGCTTGTCCCTTTTTCTAGTGCATCCCACTTAACCCTTTAATCATGTTTAATTACATGTTTCCACTTGGTTAAGTATTCTAATCGTATTTTCTATTGCCACCCAAGGCAACCCACTAGATTTCCACATGCCACCCAAGGCACTTACTTGATTTCCACATGCCACCCAAGGCACCCACTTAACCCCTCATGCCCCACTACATGCTTATCTGGTTAAGTGTTTCTTAATTGATTAAGAACGTAACCTTTGTAAAGACCTCTCACATTAGACTATCTTTTATGGCAGTTGGATTTGCCGGTCGGGTCCGGGCAGCCTTACGCCATAACCGAGTCTAACCTCGTGTCTTTACACTTGTCACGTATTTAGTTTATGCCTAAGACCTCTCACATTGGGCCAATCATTTGTAGCCGCTGGATTTGCCGGTCGTTTCCGAGCAGTCTTATGCTACAAAAGGGTCCAACCTCGTGTCTTAGTCGATTAATTACACCTAATTAATCACCCCCATAATTTGTATTAGTTATCCCTAATTAATTACAAATTTAACGATGTACATAATTGACTCAATTATGTCCATCCACTTTATAGTATGCATAATCATACCAACTTCACACCATTTTATTAACATGAATATTAACCCCATCGTTCCCCACGTAATACGTTGACATGACATATTTAAAAGGGGAGATTCATCACAAATACAATGGGTTCAACTTAGCATAACATTAGCATCAACATGAGATTTAAAGGTGTCAACTTGCATATATGACCATAGCATCAAACCCAACTAGCATAAATAATCAACCCAAACTTGCATGAATCACATATGTCATAAAGAGGGTATCTTGCATAAGTTACTTATGTCATACAAAGGGGTAAACTTGCATATGTATGTATGACATACAAAGGGGTTAACTTGCATATGTATGCATATCATACAAAGGTGCAAACTTGCACATGTTACTTGCATATAATCAAACACCAAACTTGCATAACATGTCATATATGAACTTGCATATAATCAAACACCAAACTTGCACAACATGGTGTCATAATGGATCAATGTTTATCATAGTGATTTGCATAACTAGCATCATGAACACATAGCATAAAACTTGCATAACTAGCATCATGAACTCATAGCATATGACTTGCATAACTTGCATAAAATCATGAACACATAGCATATGACTTGCATAACTTCATGAACACATAGCATATGACTTGCATAACTTGCATAACATCATGAACACATAGCATATGACTTGCATAACTTGAATAACATCATGAACACATAGCATATGATAACATAACTTGAATTGATCCACATACATAACCATAACCTCATTATATCCTATCATAATTTGTTTAGCAATTGCTTGCTAAAGGCATAGAAACTCACAACTTGTTGATTAGCACTCCTATGAAGAAGATTAAGTTGCTAGAGTTGATTAGAAGTTGATTTGAGAAGCTATCTTCTTCTACAATTTGATGGAGGCTCCTTCAAGTTGCATTTTGACGGCATAACGACGTTGTATCTATTTTTAGTATGAATTAGGGTAGTCGTAGGGTGTATTTATAGAATTAGGATGTAGTTTAGGCCCTTAGATTAACACTAATTTAGTTTAGAAGCGTCAGATTTCGTCACAAGCCACCAAAACACAGCCCAAAGCTCAAATAAGTGCACCCAGGCCAAACTGACCGACGGGGGGGGGGGGGGGTCGACCCCTGGGTCGACACATGGTTCGACCCCTTGGGGGGGGGTCGACACCCATGTCGACACATGGGTCGACCCCTTGGGGGAGTCGACACCCATGTCGACCCTAGTGTCGACACCCTCTGTCTGGCGGGAATTTTCCCGCCTCTTCAAAAATCTGAAATTTGAATATTTTAAATCTGTTTTGAATTTTATGAAACTTCGGATGGCCATAACTTCTTCATACGAAGTCCAAATCACGCAAACTCGGACTCTATCTCAACCAGAATTCCGAGACAAACACAATGGCGCAACCCGTTTCCCTTAATTCTCACGTCTGAGATTAATTATTCTTTAATTACCAAACATTAATATTTAGTGAAATTTGGGGTGTTACAGCAAGACCACAAATGATGATCGTTAGATATGACAAGTTAAGTTATACTGAACGCGCTTCGGTTCTTTCTCTGATTTCCTATTTTTTCTACACCGCCCAACTAGCATCCTAACTAATGTCTTTTATAGAACGATTCATATTCCCTACTAGTGTCCCAACTATTATCCTGTGAAAAAGGACCCATATCCCCTACTAGTGTCCCAACTAGTATCCTGTTTTATTTAATAAGGTGGTCCCAACCACGCAATTGTGGTAGCCTTCAGGTATACATCTAGTATGAGGATCTTACCTCAATCAGCCCAATTGCTATGAAGATGTTAGATGTACCCTTACTACCTTGTCGATCGGCTCCTTACTTGTATTAATTTTCCTTGTGTCTGTGTCAATCGGCCCTGCTTGTATGTAGATACCTGTGCTGGCCCCATCATGGGTTGTATCAATTCCCATGATGGCAACCCGACACAATTCAAGATGCACAGTGTATACTATTGATGCCCAGTGCCTGCTTTTCCACTCCGGAGCACGTGCACGCCTATACTCCGTCGGAACTACACTACTGCACCACCCGCCGCTATTTTGACCGCTTATAATCAGCCCAGTAATCGTACCCCACCCTGCCTAGTTCAGGATATCGTGATACATCTATGTGGGTTACTGCTGAAATGGGTACCCGTTACTAGGTTTCCTAGGGTTTATTCGTATACCCTCCAAATTGGCTAAGTGTTATCCATCCATTCAAGTTAACTTAACCAATCCACATGTCATGTCATGTTTGTTATGTGTTTCTTATTAACTTAACCCTTCTCATTCATCATGTTGTATTTGGTTAAGTGTTTTCAATTAAC
Source organism: Allium sativum (assembly GCA_030737875.1). Classification (NCBI taxonomy): domain Eukaryota; kingdom Viridiplantae; phylum Streptophyta; class Magnoliopsida; order Asparagales; family Amaryllidaceae; genus Allium; species Allium sativum. The sequence goes on along the minus strand of CM060918.1, from coordinate 660,470,575 downwards.
TTAACCCTGTTCATTCATTATATTGGATAAGTGTTTCCAATTAACTTAACCCCACTTGTTCATTGGTTAAGTGTTAACCTAACCCTACCGTTTGTCATCTTACATTTGTTAAGTGTTGCCCTCTTGTGTTACTTAACCCTACCACTTATCATGTTACATTGGTTAAGTGTTGCCCTCTTGTGTTACTTAACCCTACCACTTATCATGTTACATTGGTTAAGTGTTGTCCTCTTGTGTTACTTAACCCTACCACTTGTCATGTTACATTCATAAATGCCTCAACCTCTCACATTAGAACTGTTGTTTGTGGTTGCTGGATGTGCCGGGCAGTTCCGGGCAGACTTCTACCGCAAACTCATTCTAACCACGGGTTTTGGTCTTAATGTGCTAACCTCTCACATTAGAACTATATTGTTGCGGTCGCTGGATGTGACTGGCGGTTCCGGGCAGTCTTACACCGCAACTCAATCTAACCTCGGGTTAGGCACGTTCATCTTTAGCTAATTTACATTTTTACAATACATGTCCAAGTCTAGATTTTTCTTGCTAATTATCCCAATTTCACAAAACTAGTCATGTTTCAATTCTCAAGTTATGCCCAACAAAATCAATTACAAGTTATTAATCAAAATAGGCTACACCCAATCTTCCCAAATTTACAATAATAGTCATGCTCCAAAATCACAATATACTTTATGCTTGGCGTCCCAACCGATAGTTATGCCCAAACTAGAATTAATATTCCAGTTTGAAGTTTACACCCAAAACTTGGTTTACATGTCAATTAACCCAAACTTGTATAGTGATGCCCCAATATCAATTACAAGTTATGCCCAACAATTTCACCGAATATTTTGTGCCCAATTATTTCACCAATTACATTATTCCCAATATTTATCCAAAATAGGTTATACCCAAATATTCCCCATATTCCAATCGTTCGTATTTCGCGATTTCATCCTAGGTTCGAAGGTAACCCAGGTTCATAAAGGAAACATGGGAAGAGGGAGAAGGAGCATAAGAAAAGAAAAGGCATAAAAATAGGCATGTAACAACAGACCTAATACAGGAAATCTAGATCCAACAAAGATAGATTCTTGACCAAACTGATACAATCATTATCGAAAGCATAAGAATAACATCATGAACCAAAAAGGATTATATGCCTGATGTACAACAAAGATAGGCATGATTTTATCGATATAATAACTTCTCAAGCATGTAAAATCATGGATTCGATAGAAAGATAGGGATAAATCTGAAAAGATTGTCTTAACATCAAGAATGGACTTAGATTCATTTTATTACATGCCAAGATTACAATTAGGTATTCAAATCTGAAAATAACGTGAACTTATAGAAAAGAATGGATCTTGTATTCTAGGATCTGTTTTCTAAATTTGTAAAGCAAATCCTTTGATGTAGACGTTTGATTCTCTAGTTTGGATTTGGTTTGGAGCTTTCTAACTTGATTTCTAGTTTTGGAGAAGATGGAGGCTATGCTAGTTTGGAGAAGGACGACATGATGGCTTCATAGCATGAGATTATGAGGTTTAGGGTTGAGGGTTGAGGTGATTATATAGAAGTCTAGATTAATACGAGCCGTTAGATCAACCTAGGAGTCATCAAGGCCATTCAAACCAAAGAGATGTGTCACTCAACCAATAACAGCATGACACATAAGCCCTAACACCTCAAAATTCGCCATTAGGCCAAACAGAGACGGCCACATTAGCTTAGGGTTATAAAAATTCGTCACTAGGTCTGGATCTCAAAAGGGGTTGACTCCCTACAGGGGGGTCGATACCTATGTCGACTCCCCCAGGGGGGTCGACATCTCTGTGCGGGAAATTTCCCGCTCAGCCCGCTCTGACTGAATTTCGAATTTCGAAATGTTTTGACTTTTAATTACTATTTTAATTCAATTTCTGCTTAAACTTGAAATCTTCTGAACTCCATAACTTCTTCATATGGAGCCCGATTTATGCAAACTCAGACTCTATCTTAAGCAGAATTCCGAGATTTACGCAATGGCGTAACCTATTTCCCTTAATTCCCATTTCTAAAATTTAGTATTCTTTAATTCGTTACTTTAGTATTCACAGAAAATACGGTGTGTTACATTCTCCCCTCCTTTAAAGGATTTCGTCCCCGAAATCTCTAGGTTAAGAAGAATGTATCCTAACATCCAACATCCATCTACTCAACCATCAATCACAGGCATCCATTGTCCTTAAAAAGATTTCTAATGCTATATGAACATATGCAAGGGTGTGTGTACATGTCCCAATACTAATGCAAAAGATCAGGCGGTCCATTGATTCAGTTGACCTCCTTAATTTGAATTATGTTAGTGCCATGAGTCCAACATGTATGCAGTTATTTCTATGGTACTTTATAACTTTTATATGAGTGCGCAATCATCCATTCAAATGCATCATCCATATGATTTCACATCAAGTTTCAATCCATATATATAAAAATCCACTCATGCATATGCAATATGGAAGTGACGGAGCCGATCTAGAGCCTAATTTGTGTGTATATGCATCCACGAGCAACCACTAGCAAACACTTGCATCCACTTGCATCCACCAAACATAACATGTCTCAAACACATGTTTTCATCCATTGGCTTCTACCTAAGGATCGAGGATAGGACCGAGAGGATATACTTAAAAGATAAAGACTAGCATGCAAATAAACTTTACAGAAAAAGGGAGATCAAGGATATACCCTCAAAAAGGGTATGATGTGCGTATTTAGTCTTCAGTCCTCTAAGTCTCATCTTCTTGAGCTTCATTCCATTGTGCTCTGACTGTTTTAACTTCACAATTGCGTAGCTTCTTAATTTCTGTTTCCAAAATATGAGTTGGAACTCATTACACTGTTGCCTCTCGTTCCACGTCTTCCCCTTCTAATATATTCGGGACTACAACTTCTGCTGTGTCATGCTAACATTTCCTCAAAGGGTCTTCAAAATTCACTAGAGGATATTCCATGTAAAAGAACTATCTCTTGAAAATAAACGGATGCTAACCATGTTACCAAGTGTTGTTATTAAGGTGATTAGAGGCCTCTTCTCTACTTAACTTATCCATTGCATCAACTATCTGAGAGTCTTTTCTTTGTGAAGTCCCTATTTGATCCAAAAGTGTAGGTCTTACTTCTAGCGATGCCAACTACTAACTTAACCGAAGGTTTTAAAATCAAAGGTTGATGTGTATTCTGAACTTTTACTTTCCACCTAAAGAGGACTTGAAGTCAACCTTTTTCTTCTTAAGGCATCCGCTACGACCTTATCCTTCCTTTTCACATCAAAATGGCGCCTAATCCCGTGCCGCATGAATCCGTGTATACCGTAACCCTTTTACTACCGTAAGGTAAAAGTCAAAACTAGGGCCGTTGTAAGAGCCCTCTTCGATCGTTGGAAAGCGACATCACAATCAATATCCCGAGCAAAGGTTAGATTCTTCTTCGTTAATTCAGTTAGTGGGACTAATACCTTTGCAAAGTCCTTAGTGAACTTCCTATACTAACCCGCTAGTCCAAGAAATCTTCTTACTTCTGTTGCATTCCTTGGGACCTTCCAGTCTTGCACCGCAACTACTTTTGCGGGATCTACTGTTATCCCTTCTTTGGACACCACATGTCCTAGAAACCTTACTTCTTCTCTCCAAAAAATGACATTTTGGAGAACTTTGCCTTAAGTTGATGTGCTCGAAGTGTATCCATGACTTCTCTTAAATGCAAAGCATGTTCTTCCTCATTCTTTGAGAAAATCAAGATATCGTCCACGAAGACTACTACAAACTTATTAAGGAACTCCCTAAACATCCTACTCATCAAGTCAACAAAATAAGCGGGTGCATTCGTCAAACCGAAAGGCATGACGAGCTACTCAAAGAAACCGTCAGGGGTCCTAAAAGCAGTCTTGTCTATACTGTCCTCAGCTTCTCTTAAATGATGAAACCTTGTAGCCAAATCTAGTTGGGGGAAAACAGACGCACCTACAAGCTGGTCAAACAAATCATCTATTCTTGGAAGTGGGTGCCTATTTTTCTTAGTCAACTTGTTTAATTCTCTAAAATCCACGCATAAGCGAAGTGAACCATCTGCCTTAGTAGCGAACACTACTGGAGCACCCCATTTAGAAATACTCCGCCTTATGTACCCCTTTTCAAGCAACTCTTTAACTTGCTTGCTGAGCTCTTTCCTTTCCCTTGGAGCCATGTGTCATACGGGTAATGCAACTGAGTTAGCGTTATCAACCAAGTATATGCTGAAATCTATTTCACATTTTGGGGGTAAACCCTTCACTTCATCAAGGACATCGGGATACTCATGGACTACTTTAACAGATTGCAAATTATCAATAGATGTATCAAGAGATTCTAGGTAACTAAGCATGATAGAACCCTTAGGGTTACACGAGATTTCGAGGGTATTACCGAGGCGAGTCAAAAGTCTAACTACCCTCCTTTCCCAGTCGAAAATGGCACTACTGGATAACCAATCCATCCCTAGAATCAACCCATAACCCATGAAACCAAAAACGTAAGCATTATGTCTAAACTCAACGCTTAGTGTAGATATTCCCAAATCCAAACAAATCATAGATAAATGAGCCGAACCATCAATTTGATTTGAGACAATAATGGGATCTTCTATTATACTAGTACTAAGGTGTAGAGACTCAACTATGGAAGAAGATAGAAAAGAATGTGAAGCGCCGGAATCGAACAAGGTTCTAACAGGATGATTGAAAAGAAAAACAAAACTTTCAACAGAAACATTCCTACCTCTCTTAGGTAAACTAGCAGTAAGAGCATGCAATTGCCCGCTTGAAGATTATGTCCTTTGCCCTTGTCCTTGTCTTTCGGCAATCCTTAACAAGACGCCCTGCTTCACCATACTGAAAACAACCACCTGTCTTCTTCTTCCTACAATTAAATGACCCGCTATTCCACAGAAAAGACACTCCCTCTTGTCGCGGGATCTATTACTTCTTCCATTCTTCTTATATTCAAATCTCTTGTTTGTGATTCTTCCACTTTGGCCTCTTTCTTTTCACCTTTCTCCTTCTGCGTGGTTTAAGCCATATCAACAAGCATCTTATCCTTGGGCATGTGCTCCTTAGCCCAAACTCCTTTATTCTTATCCTTACTATCCTTGTGTAGCTTGTTGACAAGTTCCTCGAAACTACCTCCATCGCACGGCAACCTTCAAAGCTTGAAAGAAGATTAGCCGCAGGTGAAACTACTGCGGCCATAGATGGAGGTTGGGCGCTACTTCGCCCTCGACATGTGCTATATGCCTATGAAACTATGGCGAAAAGAAAGGAAGAAGAGATTGAAATAGAGAATCGAAAGATAGTGCATATGGCTTTGGGGAATATGCCTTTTTTTTAAAACACTACTTTTCTCTTGAAAAACGCTTCTTTAAAACATGTTTTTGAAAATACTTCTTTATATAATTGCTTTTGAAAACGGTTTTCAAAATCCTTTATCTGTTCTGGTAACATTCGGCTCTGATACCATGTGTAATACTCCACCTCCGTTAAGGTCACTCACAAAGGGAATGCATTAACTTCAGTGGAGCGTCATAAGTGTATAGAACAGATAAATTATAAAACAAATAAAATTTAAACAGCGGGAAATAAAAAAAACTTTACTTTATTGATAAAATAGCAGCTTGGTAAAACAGCTAGTACAAAGATTGTTTTCCAGCACTAAAACACCAATAACCATTACAACAAAGCATCTGTCTTGTTCAACAAAATAAAGAAGCATGAAATGACAATGATATTCCCCAATAAAGCATGAGCCGTCCATAGCTGTGGAAAAGAAAGTCCAAAGTAATACATCGACTATCCTCAAGCTTGGAAAGAAAACCGGGCTAAGTGGTAATATTCCCTCCCTGTGAACCTGTGGGGGGGAGGGGGGAACGGATGAAAAGAAAGCGAAACAAAACAGAGTCAGACATAAAGCATGGTAAGTCTAGTGACTTTCAGCATGTAAATAGATAAAAGCATCATGACATGAATAAACTCGATACCAAACCATAACCATGATAATAAGCATAGCAAGACAACAAATGATGATCATTAGATATGACAAGGTAAGATATACTAAATGTGCTTCGATTCTTTCTCTGATTTCCTATTTTCTCTGCACCTCCCAACTAGCATCCTAACTAATGTATTTTATAGAACGATTCGTATTCCCTACTAGTGTCCCAACTAGTATCCTATGAAAAAGGATCTGTATCCCCTACTAGTGTCCCAACTAGTAACCTGTGTTATTTAATAAGGTTATCCCAACCCCGCAATTGTGGTAGCCTTCAGGTGTACATCAAGTATGAGGATCTTACCTCAATCAACACAATTGCTATGAAGATGTTAGATGTACCCTTACTACCCTGTTGATCGGCTCCCTACTTGTATTAATTTTCCTTGTGTCTATGTCAATCGGCTCTGCTTGTATGTAGATACCTGTGCTGGCCCCATCATGGGGTGTATCAATTCCTATGATGGCAACCCGACATGATTCAAGATGCACAGTGTATACCATTGATGTCCAGTGCCTGCTTTTCTACTCCGGAGCACGTGCACGCCCATACTCCGTCGGAACTACACTACTGCACCACCCGCCACTATTTTGACTGCTTATAATCAGCTCAGTAATCGTGCCCCACCCTACCTAGTTCAGGGTACCGTGATACATCTATGTGGGTTACTGCTGAAATGGGTCCCCGTTACTAGGGTTTCCTAGGGTCTATTCGTATACCCTTCAAATTGGCTAAGTGTTATCCATCCATTCAAGTTAACTTAACCCATCCACATGTCATGTCATGTTGGTTAAGTGTTTCTTATTAACTTAACCCTTATCATTCATCATATTGTATTTGGTTAAGTGTTTTCATGCTTAACCCTGTTCATTCATTATATTGGTTAAGTGTTTCACATTAACTTAACCCCACTTGTTCATTGGTTAAGTGTTAACTTAACCCTACCACTTGTCATGTTACATTGGTTAAGTGTTGCCCTCTTGTGTTACTTGACCCTACCACTTGTCATGTTACATTGGTTAAGTGTTGTCCTCTTGTGTTACTTAACCCTACCACTTGTCATGTTACATTGGTTAAGTGTTGTCCTCTTGTGTTACTCAACCCTACCACTTGTCATGTTACATTGGTTGAGTGTTGTCCTCTTGTGTTACTTAACCTACCACTTGTCATGTTACATTTCATGTATATAATAAATGTGTTGTATACACAATTATATGATTTTTGTTTGATGATAACAACCAAATAAATAATATTTTAATGTGTTATACATCACAGTCAGGAATATAATATTTATATTTAAATAGAATACGACTGTACAAAGTTTCATATATTCACACAGTATTTTATTTAAGTTGAATATTATATTTCAAACATACAAACAGTCAATTTCTTATAACTCCTCTATTTATTCATCTCACAGAAAATTGTACTTATAGATAAACAGAATAAAATAGACAAGTTTGTTTGACAACAATAAAATAATATTTTATTTCAATCAAACTTATTTATTACAAACATCGGTACAATTCATATATATACACAGCTCCTCACTGCAACACTCATACATTCACTCAGTTTACATTTCAGTATACGGATTTTTTTTATTGACACATTCATACAGACTTTTATACTTTCTCCAACACTGTCCCTTCTGCCTTCTGTCTTCTTGTCTTATGTCTTCACAGCTTTTAGTCCAGTCACTTCAGTCCAGTCTCATCTTCTTACCTGTCACAATAGAAACACACACACACACAGAGTATCCAGAACAAAAATAAAATTCTAATTTCTAGCAAATATTTTTATTTTTGAAAATTTCTTTTGCCTCAGTTTTCTGGTGTGTTCCTCATCATTTTTCTGACCTGATTTGATTTGTTAATTCGACTGTATCTAGATAGTACATATATGTACAGGGACAAGAATTTTTCTGATTGGCTGCATGTACACACGTGCATGCATATACACGTGCGCACTGCCTCGCCGATCATTGTGCAATTGAGGAGTAGCCACGTGGACCTTCTAGACTCAGTGCACATAAAAATAAAGTCAAACAGCAAAGAAAAACATCAATGGCCGAGCTAAAGACAAAACAACTCAAAATTCTAACATGGTGCAACAAGCTTCAATATATCACCCCACACAAGTTCAAGGATAGGTCCAGCAAGGTAAATTAAATGTTCAATGCAACTCAGCAAGTAGTGGTCGAGATATAGCTCATGCATGGAGCTACAGCTGAACATAGAAATCAAAATAAAGTAGCACAGATCAATACAGTGATGATCACACAACAATGGAACAAGCATATATGATAGTATGGTGCAAACAGTTTGCAGATTACGTTGATCAATTTTTTTTACAATGATCATACAGTTCAAGGCAGCCCAAATAAAAGTGATTCATTTCAGCATGTTGATGCATGCAAACCAAAGTGCTCAGATTATTTTCTACATGGATGGTACAATGTTTTCAACCGCAAGTCAATATGGGAAGAAGGAGCAAATCATACAAATACATGAAATTGACTTATGGCCATGTAAAGCAATCATAAGTGTACAGCAATACACAAACAACAAGGTAGAATGGTTTATTTTCATGGAAAGTGAATTTACGACATGCATGGTGTAAGGATAAGCAGTCTCAGCAAAGTGGAGTTCATAGCATGCACAAATGACATGTTAGTATACACAACAAGGGAAATGGTGAAAACAGCCAACATTGATTTAGCATACTCAAGTCAGCATTCAAACTATATATGTGAATGAAAATAAACTGAGAAACAATATGGTGCACAGCATGGGTTCAGCATGTAAGTGGTCGAGACATGGTTCAACAAGCTAGCAACTGGATGGTGCAGATAAACTTCACAAAAACAGATGAGTCAACAAAGTTTTACATTAGGCAAAAGTTGTTTTTTGGCAACACAAGAAATTATATTTCCAAGAAACCACAGGGAATAATCTTTGGCAAATTTTAATTGCTTTCCAGAAATGAGAAAAATCAAGGCACACCTGGCATAAAACAAATTTCCAGCAATTATATGGATGGTGAAATTTGGCAAGGTTTAGAAACATGCAAGACTTATTTTTGTGAATTAATGGATTCTATCTCGGCCTCTAAAAATTTCCAAATATTCATTTATGTTCGATTTAAATGGCAAGGAATTTATCAAGCAAATTCGGCATGAATTCATTCATGTGTCAATCAAGTGTGAACTTGCAAGGAAACAAATTACTGGTTTTTATGTTTACCAGATTTATAATTGGTTCGGTGTGCCATTAAGTTTTTATCAAGGAATCAAGGCAACATTTCAAGTTTTTTTTTTCAAAAAAAAAGGGGAAAGACATTAAAGCCGAGGAATTCAAATCCATTGCAATCAAGAAAATCGAAGAAAATAAAAGGGGAAAGCATCGCAATTTCAGATCAAGTCATTTATATGAAACCAGAGTTTTAGGGTTTATATTTTACCCTATATTTACACCCTTTACATCACAGGCAAAAAGATCGAAACCCACAAAAGTCAATTCAACCTTTTTCAAAGCAGGAATTAAATAAATTCAGAAGCTACTCACTTGTTTTTCGATCAGGAGAAAGCCCAAATCATAGAGGAGCATCAATCGACCAACATCATCGACGTGAAGCAACAGCAATCTACCATCAGCGAATAAAGTTCTAGATTTTCAAGAAATCAATCTGATTTGGGGCAAAGACTAGAAACCCTAGCTGTTTCTTTGAAGACGCCATTTTTCTTGGCAAAGGGATCAGATATAAATGAATGGGCCGACTTTCTTTAAAGGGCTTAAGTGTTTTTAATGTTAAAAGGGATGACCCCTTTTTAACTCCTTTATTTACTAGGGTTTCAAGTTTATTTTATTTTATTTTGTATTTGATTTTAATTTGCTTTGTAAAAATCATCTGAATAGTTTTCTAGTGTCTTTATAAACTAGAGTGAATCATTCAGGGTCTTGACTGTCAGTTTCAGAGTCTGTAAAATCTGGGTTACGGATTACAGGGTTGTATTTCGGGGAAATCTGATCAAGGAGATATCGATCAGTCAACGGTTTTGAGCGTAGGGTTAGAATAGGAGCAGGGTTTGCGAGTGTACATGGTCTTGTATGCAGGATCTGTTCTATCACCTAGTAGAAACCTTAGAAATGCAGCAGTAGGCAGGGTTTTGCCGAAGCTGGGTATATCTGTGTGTGATTTATTTTCTACATTTATGTTTCTGCTATATTCTGTGATCCGTTTATTATTTTAATACCCTGTTAGTTTTTTCAATTCAGTTAAAAGCTGTGATAAACCCTATTCACCCCCCTCTAGGGTTAATCTAGATTCAACAAGTGGTATCAGAGCGAGGTTTTCTGTTAACTCTAGAGCAATGGTGATTCCTAGTTGTCAGTCGATAAAGAGTCAGTCCAGTTCATTTCCAAATATTTTCGATGGAACATATTTTTTGAACTGGAAATCCAAAATGGAATTTTATTTAAAATCTGTTAATATTAAATGTTGGTTTGTTGTTATCCATGGATTTGATAGTGTAGATATTACTTTCAATACCCGTGCTATGAAAATTATATTTGATTATCTTAGTACTGAACAGTTTAATCTTGTCTGCCATTGTTTATCTGCACAGGAAATCTGGGATACTCTCAATACGAAGTTTGGAAGATCTGACAACGGTAAATCAAAACCTGAGAAAGTCAATTCAGATTCAGATCTATGCTTAACAGGTCATGCAGATGAAATTTCAGATGAATCGGATGATGGAGAATCAACAAATGTTGAAATAGAAAATTTCTCATATGAAGATCTTGTTTACATGTGCCTTGATTTAACGAAATCTGTTGATAAACTCCAATTGAAAAATTAGTCCCTGAAATCTAAGAATTTTGAGTTGACCCGCAAAATTGATGATTTGGAATCACAACTTGAATATGTAAAAATTCTTCAAATTCTGTTTGCAAAAGTTGTTTGAAATTGAAAACCAATCTTGTTCATCTCAATAAAAATATTCAAAAGTTTGAAAATGAAATTCTGATCTTAAATGAGAACAAGAGCGAGTTATCAAATTTGAATAACCTTCTGCAAAAGGAATTTGAAAATTTCAAAACAGTTATAAATTCCAAATTTGAAATTGCTGAAAAGGAGAACTTATTGAAATCAAATTTGATTTTAGAAGAACTTGAAAATGAGATTGAAAAATCCAAGAAATTTGAGTCTGAAAAGCAAAAACGATTTGAGCTTGGAATTTCTGAATCCCAAGCCAAAATTAAATTGCTTGAAAATGAGAATTTGGTTTTGAAACAGTTCAATGTTGAACAGAAGATCGCTATAAATAATTCCTCAAATTTATTGAAAGAAAATAGCGATCTAAAATCCAGAATTCAACGATTAGAATCAACTTTGGATAAATTTTCTAATGGGGAGAAATCGTTGAATATGCTATTACAAAACCAAGTTTCTATTTGAAATAAATCTGGTCTTGGCTTTGGGAATATCAATCGTGTTGATAGGATGAATTCAAATGATTTTAAAGACACTTCAAATTATCTTGGAAAAGATTGTTTTGAATTCTTAAACTCTGGCAATTCAAAGGATTTTTTGAAACATAAACAAAATAAGAATTTGTTTTATAACAAACCATTCAATCATTCTTGGACCTCAAAAAGAAGTAAAGTGAATTCGTCTAATTTCAAACAGATCTAGGTCCCTAAAAGTACTTTGGTAAATTCTGATGGATTGTTATATAAACAAGTTTGGGTACCTAGAGCTGTGAACAAAACTGTGAGTGGTTTTACAAATTTTGTTAGACCACTCGATTCTCTAAAATATTAGGTACCAGAGGTGGCTGAGGAACTGCTAAGCAAAAGAAATTTGAATTCAAGCTGCTCAATACTTCTGTAATCATTCACAGTTCCTTAAGCCAAGACTGTTGAGTTAGAGATTCTGATTTACACTGGATTCTGGTATGATATCTAAACTCACCTCTGAAAATATTTTTCTATTTTTCTATTTTGATTTTTTTCTTTTGTTTATTTCTTCTTCTTCTCCATTCTATCTCTTTCTTCTGTCTATTCTGATTTGATTTATCACTGCCATTTATTTTTCTTGTGCTTCTTGAATTGCAGTATTCATAATATTCTGGAAATTTATTTTTGTGTGTATAGAACTCTGATACTTGTAATCATGTCCAGTTACTAATTTTTTTTTGTAATTGTTTTGAAGTTCTTCTTCTGTTTTCTGAATTCCTAACGGTGTTGATGTATTCTTGTTATATCCTGAACACTGTTAATATGAATTCTAAATTGTTTTGAAGATCTGAAAATTATATGGAAATTCACACACCTTTGCTATTCTAAGTTTATTCTAATTCATTTTAGAAAAGCTCAAGATATTATACTCATTACAGCACACTGTTATTTATCAGTTGTTACAATTCCAGTAATTTTCAGATTGGCTTGAATATCTTTTTTTTGAAATGCCTTGTCTCAGTGATACATCTTAAAATTCATTTTTATTCATGATTAATAAAGTTGAAATTAGTTTGTTTGAAATCATCTTAAATTCCTGATATTTTGAATTTCACACACCTCCTAAATTTGAAATTATCAATCTTGTGTGACTGATTCAATATATCCCAGAGCTTGACATTGATTCAAGTGATTTCAAATAAATTACTTTAATTTTCTAGTTCATGAATACCTCTCAAATTTGATGTAAATGATCTGAATTTAATCCCACACTTGTCAGAGATACTTGTGAAAATTTCTTTTGTAAAACTGGTCCTAAAATTCTCTGTTATTTCATGATTATTTGGTTTGAATATCTGTTTATTTAAAATCATTTGAATTTATTGATTTACTGAATCTCACACATATCTCGAATATATATATATAATCTAGTGTGATCGATTCATTGAATACTGATATCTTCATCTTCCATCAAATGATTTCAAATAACTAGTACTTTTAATCTTGGATAATGAATCATATTCTATGACCATCAGAAATGTCTTGACAAGTGTGCTTTGAAACGATTTTTGTGCCGCTCTGATACTGGTGTGAAAATGCTCTAAATTACTGCTTGTATTGAGAAGAATTGTTTGCTGCTCTGATACTGTTTTTCAAATAATTTCTTGTCCTTGTCTGCAGTTTTGAAAAATGTGCAAATTTGTTAAGACTGTCTGTTTGGGCTTTGTGAATAAAGACACCAAGTGGTATCAGAAGTGCTTATATTTGTTTCACCCATCTGTACTGAGATTCAAATTTTCACCTTGTATAGATCCATACATTTTTTTTGCCTTATACAAATAAATGTGCTAAATTTGTCTGGCTGGGTTTGTGTTTAAATATCTTTGGTCTGAGATGTCCATGATAGTACATCAGGGTGTAATTAAATTGCTCGATAAAGGAGACTACAATTGGTATCAGCCTTTTTCACTCATCTGTTTTTTTAATCATCAGCCTGTATAGATTCAAATTTTTTTATATAAATCTGTTTAATTTCCTCTTGTAATTGATTTTCAATTTTAAAATTATTTATTGATTATTCATTCAGAAATTGAAATCAATATCCGAATTGAACTGTATTTATAATTCATCAAAACATATTATCATAATTTGAAATTGTGATGAAATTGTGACTGCAGTATATTTCACAACAAGAGAGGATTTGATTTAATTTTTTTTCATGATGGTTGAACGTTTATTATAATATCTTTGAACTGGCAATTATTGCATGACCATCTTCATTACCTATCATCACTCTGCCATCCATCATTTTTTTTATTAATGTGGAAAGTTTATTTTTTTAATCATCTTGTTTTAAAACAGTGAAAATTATGTGTGATAGAAATGGGACTATATTATTATTCAGAATTAGTGATAATTGAAAATTTTCAATAATCCTGGTACAGTCGAACTTATTTCATAATATAATTAATTTAGAAATTTATTTCACAGTCCATTTCTGTACCTACCACATTTCTATCATCCATATTGGTTTCATATACCGAAGAGTTTTTTCCTTTATAAAGCTGAAAATGATAAAGATATAATTAATATATAAGAGTGTCTCTAACCTCATTTAAAAATCCAAGCTCTGGTTATGCATGGTTATGAGACATCTTATAATTTAAGCTGCGACTGATCCCATTTAAAAATCCAAGCTCTGGTTATGCGTGGTCAGTGTGCTCTTAAATAAAAAAAAGGAAATAAAGTGCTAAAAATAGAAATAAATTTGAAATTCTCCTCTGAGTATAAAAACCAGCCTATTAATCCATCTTCCAATCTGTGAAATGTGTTAAAATCTTATGACGTATTATGATTTGTTGATTGATAGATATTGGGATTTGAGATTATTTGATTTTCTCACTTAAGTTGAATTATTAATTATACTCCAAATTTGTCATTTTTTTTGTGCTCTTTTTTATAAAATTCTTTGAAAATAATTGGAAATCATTTTTATAACTCTCCCCGACTATAAAAATTTCATCTTAAATCCATCATTATCTGAAATGTGAGATATGCCACTAGTTCTCAGTTTATTATGATTTTTGTTTGACTGGTTGAGATTTATGATGATCGGTCTTCCTCTTAAGCTGAAATTATAATTTTAGTCAATTTTCATCTGTATTTTAAAAGCTGTACCCTTTTGATGATAACAAAAGGGGGAGAATGGATTAGATTTTGATTTATGAGTGAATATTTTATAATTATTTTTACTTTTGAAAATTCATTATCATTCAGTTCAATTCACTCATGCACAGTTATAGCAGGAGCTAATAAATAGGGGGAGTTCATTTTTCATTGTAAAACACATTTGTTGAATTCAAAATCTTTTATTTGTTTGTCATCATCAAAAGGGGGAGATTGATGTATATAATAAATGTGTTGTATACACAATTATATGATTTTTGTTTGATGATAACTACCAAATAAATAATATTTTAATGTGTTATACATCACAGACAGGAATATAATATTTATATTTAAATAGAATACGACTGTACAGAGTTTCGTATATTCACACAGTATTTTATTTAAGTTGAATATTATATTTCAAACATACAAACAGTACAATTTCTTATAACTCCTCTATTTATTCATCTCACAGAATATTGTACTTAAAGATAAACAGAATAAAATAGACAAGTTTGTTTGACAACAATAAAATAATATTTTATTTCAATCAAACTTGTTTATTACAAACATCAGTACAATTCATATATATACACAGCTCCTCACTGCAACACTCATACATTCACTCAGTTTACATTTCAGTATACAGATTTTTTTTATTGACACATTCATACAGACTTTTATACTTTCTCCAACACTGTCCCTTCTGCCTTCTGTCTTCTTGTCTTCTGTCTTCACAGCTTTCAGTCCAGTCACTTCAGTCCAGTCTCATCTTCTTACCTGTCACAATAGAAACACACACACAGTATCCAGAACAGAAATAATATTCTAATTTCTAGAAAATATTTTTATTTTTGAAAATTTTTTTTGCCTCGGTTTTCTGGTGTGTTTCTCATCATTTTTCTGACCTGGTCCGATTTGTTTATTCGACTGTATCTAGACAGTACATATATGTACAGGGACAAGAATTTTTCTGATTGGCTGCATGTACACACGTGCATGCATATACACGTGTGCACTGCCTCGCCGATCAGTGTGCAACTGAGGAGTAGCCACGTGGACCTTCTCGACTCAGTGCAGATGAAAATAAAGTCAAACAGCAAAGAAAAACATCAATGGCCGAGCTAAAGACAAAACAGCTCAAAATTCAAACATGGTGCAACAAGCTTCAATATATCAGCCCACACAAGTTCAAGGATAGGTCTAGCAAGGTAAATCAAATGTTCAATGCAACTCAGCAAGTAGTGGTCGAGATATAGCTCATGCATGGAGCTACAGCTGAACATAGAAATCAAAATAAAGCAGCACAGATCAATACAGTGATGATCACACATCAATGGAACAAGCATATATGATAGTATGGTGAAACAGTTTGTAGATTACGTTGATCAATTTTTTTTACAGTGATCATACAGTTCAAGGCAACCCAAATAAAAGTGATTCATTTCAGCATGTTGATGCATGCAAACCAAAGTGCTTAGATTATTTTCTACATGGATGGTTCAATGTTTTCAGCCGCAAGTCAATATGGGAAGAAGGAGCAAATCATACAAATACATGAAATTGACTTATGGCCATGTAAAGCAATCACAAGTGTACATAAATACACATACGACAAGGTAGAATGGTGCATTTTCATGGCAAGTGAATTTATGACATGCATGGTGTAAGGATAAGCAGTCTCAGCAAAGTGGAGTTCATAGCATGCACAAATGACATGTCAGTGTACACAACAAGGGAAATGGTGAAAACAGCCAACATTGATTTAGCATACTCAAGTCAACATTCAAACTATACATGTGAATGCAAATAAACTGAGCAACAATATGGTGCACAGCATGGGTTCAGCATGAAAGTGGCCGAGACATGGTTCAGCAAGCTGGCAACTGGATGGTGCAGATAAACTTCACAAAAACAGATGAGTCAACAAAGTTTTACATTAGGCAAAAGTTGTGTTTTGGCAATACAAGAAATTATATTTCCAAGAAACCATAGGGAATAATCTTTGGCAAATTTTAATTGCTTTCCAAAAATGAGAAAAATCAAGGCACACCTGGCATAAAACAAATTTCCAGCAATTATATGGATGGTGAAATTTGGCAAGGTTTAGAAACATGCAAGACTTATTTTTAGGAATTAAAGGATTCTATCTCGGCCTCTAAAAAAATATACAAATATTCATTTATGTTCAATTTAAATGGCAAGGAATTTATCAAGCAAATTCGGCATGAATTCATTCATGTGTCAATCAAGTGTGAACTTGCAAGGAAACAAATTACTGGTTTTTATCTTTACCAGATTTATAATTGGTTCGGTGTGCCATTCAGTTTTTATCAAGGAATCAAGGCAACATTTCAAGTTTTTTTTTCAAAAAAAAAGGGGAAAGCCATTAAAGCGGAGGAATTCAAATCCATTGCAATCAAGAAAATCAAAGAAAACAAAAGGGGAAAGCATCGCAATTTCAGATCAAGTCATTTATATGAAATCAGAGTTTTAGGGTTTATATTTTACCCTATATTTACACCCTTTACATCACAGGCAAAAAGATCGAAACCCACAAAAGTCAATTCAACCTTTTTCAAAGCAAGAATTAAATAAATTCAGAAGCTACTCACCTGTTTTTCGATCAGGAGAAAGCCCAAATCATAGAGGAGCATCAATCAATCAGCATCATCGACGTGAAGCAACAACAATCTACCATCAGCGAATAAAGTTCCAGTTTTTCAAGAATTCAATTTGATTTGGGTCAAAGACTAGAAACCCTAGCTGTTTCTTTGAAGCCACCATTTTTCTTGGCAAAGGGATCGGATACAGATGAATGGGCCGGCTTTCTTTAAAGGGCTTAAGTGTTTTTAATGTTAAAAGGGGATGACCCCTTTTTAACTCCTTTGTTTACTAGGGTTTCAAGTTTTTTTTTGTATTGTATTTTAATTTGCTTTGTAAAAATCATCTGAATAGTTTTCTAATGTCTGTATAAACTAGAGTGAATCAGTCAGGGTCTTGACTGTCAGTTTCAGAGTCTGTAAAATCTGGGTTACGGATTACAGGGTTGTAATTCGGGGAAATCATATCAAGGAGATATCGATCAGTCAACGGTTTTGAGCGTAGGGTTAGAATAGGAGCAGGGTTTGCGAGTGTACATGGTCTTTTATGCGGGATCTGTTCTATCACCTAGTAGAAACCTTAGAAATGCAGCAGTAGGCAGGGTTTTGCCGAAGCTGGGTATATCTGTGTGTGATTTATTTTCTACATTTAAGTTTCTGCTATATTATGTGATCTATTTATTATTTCAATATCCTGTCAGTTTTTTCAATTCAGTTAAAAACTGTGATAAACCCTATTCACCCCCCTCTAGGGTTAATCTAGATCCAACAACATTCATTAATGCCTCAACCTCTCACATTAGAACTGTTGTTTGAGGTTGCTGGATGTGTCGAGCGGTTCCGGGCAGACTTCTACTGCAAACTCACTCTAACCTCGGGTTTTGGGCTTAATGTGCTAACCTCTCACATTAGAACTATATTGTTGCGGTCGCTGGATGTGACTGGCGGTTCCGGGCAGTCTTACACCGCAACTCAATCTAACCTCGGGTTAGGCACGTTCATCTTTAGCTAATTTACATTTTTACAATACATGTCCAAGTCTAGATTTTTCTTGCTAATTATCCCAATTTCACAAAACTAGTCATGTTTCAATTCTCAAGTTATGCCCAACAAATTCAATTACAAGCTATTAATCAAAATAGGCTACACCCAACCTTCCCAAGTTTACAATAATAGTCATGCTCCAAAATAACAATATACTTTATGCTTGGCATCCCAACTGAGAGTTATGCCCAATCTAAATTTAATATTCCAGTTTGCAGTTTATGCCCAAAATTTGGTTTACATGTCAATTAACCCAAACTTGTAATAGTGATGCCCCAATATCAATTACAAGTTATGCCCAACAATTTCACCGAATATGTTATGCCCAATTATTTCACCAATTACATTATGCCCAATATTTACCCAAAATAGGTTATACCCAAATGTTCCCCGTATTCCAATCGTTCATATTTCGCGATTTCAGCCTAGCTTCGAAGGTAACCCAGGTTCATAAAGGAAACAGGGAAAGAGGGAGAAGGAGTATAAGATAAGAATAAGCATAAAAATATGCATGTAACAACTGACCTAATATAGGAAATTTAGATCCAACAAAGATAGATTCTTGAACAAACTGATACAATCATTATCGCAGGCATAAGAATAACATCATGAACCAAAAAGTATTATATGCCCAATGTACAACAAAGATAGGCATGATTTTATTGATATAATAACTTCTCAGGCATGTAAAATCATGGATTCGATAGAAAGATAGGGATAAATCTGAAAAGATTGTCTTATCATCAAGCATGCACTTAGATTCATTTTACTACATGCCAAGATTGCAATTATGTATTCAAATCTGAAAATAACGTGAACTTACAGAAAAGAATGGATCTTGTATTCCGGGATCTATTTCTGAATTTGTAAAGCAAATCCTTTGATGTAAACGTTTGATTCTCTAGTTTGGATTTTGTTTGGAGCTTTCTACCTTGATTTCTAGTTTTGGAGAAGATGGAGGCTATGCTAATTTGGAGGTGGACGTTATGATAGCTTCATAGAATGAGATTATGAGGTTGAGGGTTGAGGTGATTATATAGAAGTCTAGATTAATATGAGCCGTTAGATTAACCTAGGAGTCATCAGGGCCATTCAAACCAAAGAGATGTGTCACTCTGGCAATCACAGCACGACACATAAGCCATAACACCTCAAAATTCGCTATCAGGCCAAACAGAGACGGCCACATCAGCTTAGGGTTATAAAAATTCGTCACAGGGTCTAGATCTCAAAAGGGGTCAACTCCCTATAGGGGGGTCGACACCTATGTTGACACCCCTATAGGGGGGTCAACACCTATGTCGACACCCCTAGGGGGGTCGACACCTATGAGCGGGAAATTTCCCGCTCAGCCCGCTCTGACTGAATTTCGAATTTCGAACTGTTTTGACTTTTAATTTCTATTTTAATTTAATTTCTGCTTAAACTTGAAATCTTCTGAACTCCATAAGTTCTTCATACGGAGCCCGATTTACACAAACTTGGACTCTATCTTAAGCAGAATTCCGAGAAATGGCGTAACCCATCTCCCTTAATTCCCACTTCTAAAATTTAGTATTCTTTAATTTGTTACTTAATATTCACAGAAAATACGGTGTGTTACAGCAATGGTCGGCTCTTCAGCCGTAGCCAAGGCCGGTACCTCCCAACAACCTCAACCGGTAGATGTCCCGGCCACTAATGAAACCGTCCCTCCCGTTGTGGACCCTGAAGCACCCATTACTGAAGCTCAAACTCGCGTGCTTAATGAAAGATATGAGAACACCGCGGTCGAGCTCAACCAAGCATTAAGGGATAACATCGGTCTTATGCGACAACTTCAAGAAAGTCAACGCATCATCGCCCGACTTCAATTAACTCGAAACAATTCTCGACCCGGACCAACTGCTTTAGAAACTTCCTCTTCCGAGTCTAGGGGCCCACACAAAAGGATGAGATTCACTCTCGTCAACAATGTCGCCGCTCGTACCAATGCTCTCGATAACGGTAACGGTCATGCCAACAGGAATGGGAATGGCAACGGCGACCGAACTACAGTCACATACAGTGAGGGGGTACAGTACCGAGACTGCTCTCGCTTGATTATCAATGACGAACCAGATCCTACAATCCAACCAATTCCTCGACACAACCCAATGGTCGCTAATCAGGGTGATGGGCCCGTTATTCCAATGACCCGCTCACCATTAGAACAGGATTCGCATCACTCCTCTACACCTCAACGCCCGCACAAATACCCAATCATAGATATCGAGGACATTGAGGAAGGAGATCCAGACATCCATCATAGAAGACGACCTCGCACCAGAACTTCGGAACTACGTCAAAACCCGTGGATCCCGATAGAGGATCCACACCCGACCTATCTCCCCGACATGATACGATGTGTCATGAGGGAAATGCGACGGGGCGCACACCACGCATGGGAAGCTCACATTAGGCGTAAAAGCTTCACAAGAAGAGTAAATGAAGAAGAGTGGCCAAGGTGCTTTAGAAAGCCACAAATTCCACTTTACGATGGTACTACTGTTCCTTGTGCCTTCTTGAATCGATATAAATGGCAAATGGACTCAAGTCGGGGTAATGACCCAGTCATGTGCAAATGCTTCCCGGTCTTCCTATCTGGTACTGCTTTACTTTGGTTCTCTCGCCTTCCACTTGATTCCATTAACAACATCGTACAATTAGCAACAGAGCTAGTCAAGAAATTCAGGGTGCATATCCCAACTCCGAAGAATGCCCTCACTTTATCCAACCTATACCAGGGCCCTGCTGAATCACTCAAAAGTTACCTTTCCCGGTTTAACATAGCTCTCGCCGAGGTCCAAGATCTAGATCCTCGCACCATACTCTTTCAGCTAGCTAAGGGTGTCCTCCCTACTTCAAAGTTCGGGGACTGGATCGATCGAAACCAGCCAAAGAGCCTCGATGCTTTCTATGAGAAGGCAGAAAAATACTTGTGCCAAGAAGATGCAAGGCGGAACTGGCTTTCCTCCACAAGTCGTCCCAATGATCCCTAAGCGGATACCGCCAATAACCACTTCAGAGGTAGGCTAGGCGGGGAGCCCTTCAACGAAAATAGGGGGCAGGTCCCCACAGGAAAAAACCAAACAGTGGCAGGCCGGATGGACGGAACAACGGGCAAGCACAAGCAGAATTGGGAAAGCACGACCCTCGCCAAACTTTCGAGACCTACACCCCACTGAATGAAGACAAAGAGACAATCTGCTTGGAAACGTGTAACACCTTGCCATACAAGATGCTGCGCGTCAGAGAATCAACTGATTGCGAGAAGAACACCGGGAGGTTATGTCGATACCATGATGTGTACGGGCACGACACCAACGAATGCAGCCAAATTAGGGATGCAATCGAGAAACTTATTCGTGAGAAACGGCTCGAGCAATATGTCCAAGAGCCCTTTCCCCCTGAAGCAAACTCGCAGCCTCCAGCGCCAGCTCCACAAGCAGCCAACAAGGGAGCTCCAGGACCATCTAACCAAAGACGAGGAATCGTGATCAACACCATATGTGGAGGAACTTACCCCACACATGACAGCTTTCGAAAATTAGAGGAATACGTGAGTTCCATAAAATATGCTACTTACGAAGCTTGCTCTGCTCTCCCTGAGTCCATCCCAACCAAGCTACAAAAGACCATGCAGGACGACATCGTCTTCCGAGAAAGCGAATCAACAGGGGCAGAAATCCTGACCATCGATATGTTAGTCGTCACCGCCCAGATCGGTGCCGCTTCAATTCGAAAGGTTTTAATCGACTCTGGGAGCTCAGTCAACATCATCTTCAAGGCCACCTACGACCAAATGTAATTGGAAATGAATGACTTGAATCCATGCCACACCGTAATTCACGGCTTCAATGGGGTCTCTAGTTCCCCCATAGGGATGACCGACCTACCTATAGAACTAGGCGAGGGGGACCGAAGCCGAGTCCGAATTCTCACTTTCATGGTCATAGATATCGACTCCCCCTACAACGCTTTCCTAGAGCACCCCTTTCTCACCGATTCCGCATTTACATGGCACCATGGTCTCTCCTAATGAAATTCCCGAAGGAAAATGGGATCAGAACCGTTAAGGTCGACCAAGTAAGCGCCAAGGAATGTTACGCAATAGAATGGAAGAACGTGTGCAATAAGGACAAGGGCAAAGCCGTGCCTGCGCATTCTTGCGCCATAAACGTCTCCGCATAGAAATCAGCGGTATTTGGTCCCTGGCTCAGGTGCCACTCCCGTCTTTCCGATGACCTCGACCCACGGAAGGACAAAGAGCCCGAGTATGAGAGGGCTACCCCTGTCTAATCCACAGTGGACGTTCCCGCCAACCTCGACGACCCAACAAGGTTTTTGAAGGTAGGGTCACAACTTCACCCAGCAATCAAAAAAGATCTCATATGCTTCCTAAAAGCCAATTTAGATGTGTTTGCATGGACTCACTCCGACATGAAGGGCATCAACCCCGCGATTTCTTGCCATTCCCTTTGCTTAAATCCGAGCATGCCTCCAGTCAAACAGAAGCACCGCTTCTTGGGGACCGAGAGGTCCAAAGCACTCGAAGAAGAGGTAGACTGTCTTCTCAACAATAACTTCATCCACGGAGCTTACTATCCCGAATGGGTTTCCAATCCAGTTCTGGTTAAAAATTCCAACGGTAAATGGCGAACATGCATCTCTTCTCCGATCTGAACAAGGCATGTCCCAAGGACAGCTTTCCGCTCCCAAAGATTCATCGACTAGTCGACTCGACCGCCAGATACCAGCTACTATCTTTCATGGACGCCTACTCAGGCTACAACCATATCCCGATGAGCCTCCGCGACCAAGACATACTTCTTTCATAACCGACCTCGGGCTCTACTGCTACCGTGTTATGCCCTTCAGCCTAAAAAATGCCGTGCCACTTATCAACAAATGGTTAATCAAATCTTTAAAAATCATATTGGAAAGTCCATGGAGGTGTACGTGGACGATATGCTGGTAAAATAAAAAATATCAAGCGACCACGTCCACGACCTCTTCAAAATGTTCAATGTCCTCTGCCAATACGACATGAAACTCAACCCCCCGAAATGCTCCTTCGTGGTCGCTTCGAGAAAATTCTTGGGTTTCATTGTGAATTCTTGTTAGCCTACTTTGTGAAATAGGCAACACAAAGTCGAGATGTCAAGCATTGAAGAACGTTTCTTCTTAGAAAGCATCGGGTCGGATCGGAGAGCTACCACCAGTCGGATCGGAGAGCTACCACCAGTCGGATCGGAGAGCTACTGCCAATCGGATTGGAGAGCTACCACTAGTCGAATCGGAGGGCCACTATCAGTTCGGGACGGAACAGAGCAAAATGGACGAGGACTCAGTTTCAGCTCAGGACGGGTCGGATCGGGTGCCCCGATCCGAATCCCTTCTGCTTGCTTCTCCGAACCGAACATACATTCCATATGACTTCACCCCCCGATCGCCTGAATATTTGGAGCGGTTATGACCATTTCCTACCCACGATAATCTCTACTCTGATGCGCTGTCAGCACTGGAGTCCATCCAAGCCCGAGTACGATGGGATGGAAGACACATGGCTCCGAACCGAACTGAATCTGAGTGAATTTCCACCTATAAATACCCCGCCAAGAAACAGAAAAGGGATCTTCTTTTTGGCACTTTGAGAGTTCAAACACTTTCATAAACCGAATTCCAGCATTCCCAGATAATCCAAATCGTCTTTCAACATTTGTTTTGAGGCAATTGAGTGAATGTGCGTGAGTTGTGAGTGAAATTGGGTGAATTTCTCATTGTAATTGCATCTATATCATCGAGAATAGTGATTATAAAGTGGACGTAGGCTTTTCAACGCCGAACCACTATAAATTCTGTGTCTCCATTTTACTTTTGATCTTATTTTATTCCGATTTTAGTCAATTTGGGTGTTAGAACCACTTTTTGGTCTAACATTTTGGTGCTTTCACTGAGAACATTTGAATTCTCTGTTTTTTCGGATTATCGTTCTACTTTTTGGACCGTTGAGTTCAAAGAAGTTAATCCTCAAATTTCGACGCTCTTGAATACTTGTTGGTTGATTGATGAAGAACTATGGCCAAAAAAAAAGGCAAGGAAGTTCAAACCAGTCGAGGGAACGGAGTTGGTGAAGATCAGCAAAATGCGGTTGTGACAAGGTCTCATGGGCAGAGCTCGGGAGTGGATCGGACAGATACAGGAAATCCGAACCGCACTCAAGGGGAGAGCTCCGATCTGATCCGAGTAGGAGAATCTGAAGCAGTGCACTCCCCCAACCTGAACCGACCCGAACAAATCGCACTGCACCGATCCGAACAAGCTTCCCAGCTCCGACCCGAACAAGTCTCCCAGCTCCGACCCGACCTGATTGCCCATCTTCGATCCAATCCGTCGCTTGGTGATGTTGGAACCTCTACTCGAGCCCCTCCAAATGCTCCGACTCTAGCCACCAGGGTCAATGATCAGGTCAATCCATCTGCGCCTATTACTCAAGGAGATTTTTCGCGCCTATTTGACATGCTTCAGAGTACTAGGGAGGCTATGAAAATCCACGAGCGCACCAATCTCATGACTGAAGAAAACATGAGACTCACGAGCAGGGAAATTAGCGAACTCCGTAGACAGAGAACCCCATCCCCGATTCGTCACACACCAACGGATCAGTCTTCTTCTTCTGAGGAAGAACGGCCCCGTGAAAGAAGGCCGCTCGAACGAACTCAGAATTTGGAGCAGCAGACGTTCGGATCTTTGGGGTCCCGCGAGGACGTTGCACGGGTATTAGGACCCAATGATCCAAGCTTGAGAGAGCCTATGTTGTTACCGATGTAGGGATCCCATGTATTACCTAGAGACCCTAACCTTACCAATCCCACTCAGGGACAAATGCTCCAGCCCCTTCCTCCCGAGATCAACCGGGAGCATAGGGAACGAAACAGGGCAGAAGCGGCTCGAAGAAGGAGGGCGTCCCCTGATCAGGAGCCCAGAGGAAACCCGAACATCAGAAGGAGGGCGTCTCCTGATCAAGAGCCTAGAGGGAACTCGGATACCAAAGCAAGGGAGCCTGAACGGCCCCTAACCAATGCTGACGTATGGGCTATGGTACGCCAGATCATGCCTGAAAGCCGAAACTACACCAATGAAGATTATGGCATTGAACGAAGCCATACTTTCTTTACTGACGACATCCTCAACTTTCAGTTTCCCCGACGTTTTAACCTGCCGCAGATGGACAAGTACAATGGGAGAACCGATCCGGGACAGCATTTGATGCGATACGCATGGCTCATTAAGGCTGCTGCTACCCCTGACGCAGTGAAGTGTAAAGCCTTCCCGATCTATTTAGAAGACGTGGCGCTGCTATGGTTTACCCAACTTCCCCCTTGGTCGATATCGAATTTTAGGGAATTGAGTGAACGTTTTATGAATCAGTTCCGACTCCATGCCCGAAGGTCTAAGAGTGTTATTGAATTATCAAGAATTAAGCAAGCGCCGGGAGAGTCTTTGAAGTCATATCTCGACCGTTTCAACTTAGCTGTGATAGAAGTCAGTGACCCGCACGAGCCCACCATCTTGATGGCTTTGATGGAAGGAGTCGATCCTGACTCCGAGTTTGGAGATTATCTTTCTGGGAAGCCACCTCCCACGAGAGAGCAATTCAATGAAAAGGCCGATATTCACTTAAGACGAGAGGAGGCAAGGGCAAATCGAAAGAGAAAGTCTGGAGCAGCTTCAAAAGAAAATGTTCAGAGTAATGTCGCCGTGAAGCAGTCTGGAGAAAGTTCCGGAAAAGTTGAGGTGAATGTGGGAAACAAGAGTGGAAACGACAATAATCGAAACGGGGCCAACAGCAACAACCGTAACGCGAATGGTAACAGAAGAAATAGAAATAAAGGAAGTGATCCTAACAAAAGACCCCGGTTCCAGACATATGAGAATTATACACCGCTGAACGACACTCTGGAGAACATTTTCTTGGATACATACAATGTTTTGCAATATAAAAGACCGCCACCTCGAGACTCAACGGAGAAAGAAATCGCAACTGGAAAATTTTGTTTGTTTCATGGAACTCATGGGCATTCAACAAATGAATGTCGACATTTGAGAGACGTGATTGAGAAGCTGCTGCGCGAAGGAAAATTGGATGAATATAAGGTTGCCCCAAGAGATAGGGGGCAAGGAGAACAAGCTCCCAACCAGAATCAATCTGCTCCCAAGCCTACATCGCAGCAGAAAGGCAAGGGAATTGTCATTAACACCATAGTAGGTGGACCCCACCCAGCGATCCACAGTTTTAGATCAATGGATCAATACGTAAATGCAGCTAAGCACGTAGATGTGGATGAATGTGATGATTTAGAAGATGTCGCCCCTGTGAAACAGCAGAGGACAATGTTAGATGATGTGGTATTCTGTAGCAGAGACAATACCGGAATCCAGTCACCCACCGACGATCCGTTGGTCATTACCACCGCCATTGGACCGACATTGGTTCATAAGGTGCTAGTAGACAACGGAAGCTTTGTTAATATTTTATTTAAAAAATCATTCGATCAGATGAAACTTGAGTCTGAAGATTTGAAGCCATGCGAAGGTTGGATCTGAGGCTTCAACGGAGCATCGACAGCTCCAATGGGGTATATAGAATTGCCCGTATCATTGGGGCAAGGGGAACGCCGAAGAGTACGGATGCTTCAGTTCGTAGTGTTGGACGTAGATTCGCCTTACAACGCATTTTTGGGAAGGCCTTCCCTTACAGAGTTCAGGGCTTGCATTGCCCCTTGGTGTTTATTGCTTAAGTTCCCAACTGAAGCCGGAACAGGAGTAGTGAGCGAAATCAAGTCTCCGGACGGGCTTGCTATGTTGCTGAATTAAAGATGTTGATGAAGAGGCTCAACATTGAGAGTAAAGGTGCCTCGCCTCCTCCAAAGGAGGGTTCGGCGTAGCAATTAGAGGGATCGGCCCCGATGGAGTTGCCCAAAGGAACGCCCGAAGACCGGGATCTCAGAAAAGACGTGGAACCAGAGGCTAGAAATGCAACTCCCAACGAAGTGACAGTGGATATACCCATTGACGAAGCTGATCCAGCAAGAATTTTGAAGATTGGATCCCAGTTGGACCCTCATCGAGCCAAAGAACTAACTGACTTCCTGAAGGCAAACCTGGATGTGTTTGCCTGGACCCACGCCGACATGTGTGGGATATCTCCATCCGTCATAAGTCATTCACTAAATATAATCCCAAAACACCGTCCTGTAAAGCAAAAGAGACGTGTGCTGGGCCCAGAGAGGTCGACAGCTCTGAAAGAAGAAGTGGAGAAGCTGAAACAGAACGGATTTATTAGAGATTCGACATATTCCGACCGGATATCGAATCCCGTCTTAGTAAAGAAGCCAAACGGAAAGTGGCTGACTTGCATTGATTTTTCAGATTTGAACGAAGCTTGCCCGAAAGACAGCTTCCCACTCCCCAGGATTGACCACCTTGTAGATTCGACAACGGGACACGAACTTCTTTCTTTCATGGACGCGTATTCCGGGTACAACCAGATTCCCATGCACATGCCAGATCAAGTACACACGAGCTTCATTACAAATTTGGGGTTGTATTGTTATGTGGTCATGTCGTACGGATTGAAAAACGCTGGAGCCACCTATCAACGCTTAGTGAACAGGATGTTTTATAACCAAATAGGGAAGACTATGAAAGTTTATGTGGATGATATGCTTGTCAAATCAAAACAGTCCTTCAGCCATACACAAGACTTAGCAGAAATGTTCGGTATTCTGCGAAAGTATCGGATGAAGTTGAGTCCTTTGAAATGCTCATTTGGAGTGGCATCGGGAAAGTTTCTAGGCTTCATTGTGAGCTCTCGAGGCATTGAAATCAATCCCAGCCAAATAGCAGCGATTAGAAACATTGAAGAACCAAGGAGAATCAAAGATGTCCAAAGTCTTGCAGGGAAAGTAGCCGCGTTGAGTAGATTTATCTCCAAAGCAACGGACAAATGCGTCCCATTTTTTGACTTGATAAAAAGGGGAAAGAAGAACTTTGAATGGGCTCCGGACTGTGTTGAGGCCTTTCGAAATTTATTGGAGTCACTAGAAAAACCACCGATTTTGTCAAAGCCAGTGGATCATGAAGAGTTATTTGTTTACTTAGCGGTTTCGGCTCACGCTGTTAGCACAGCCTTGGTCCGAGAAGAAGACAAAGTGCAAAGGTCGGTATATTATGTAAGCAAGAAATTGGCAGCGGCAGAACGCAACTACCCAAGGATTGAGAAGCTCGCTTACATCCTCCTAATCGCCTCCCTAAAACTTCGTCACTATTTCCAAGCTCACCCAATAACCATATACACTGACCAACCCCTGAGGCAGGTGTTGCAGAGACCCGAAGCATCGGGGCGTTTGATTAAATGGAAAATTGAATTAAGTCAGTTTGATTTAAATTTTCAGCCGCGGAGGTCGATCAGGGGGCAAGCTCTGGCTGACTTTATAGCAGAGTTCACAATCCCAGAGGAGGATGTGATCGATGACAGAGTGATCAAGTCAGAAGGCGGGTTAAAATTAAGTCCATGGAAGCTGTACACAGACGGAGCCAAAAACGACCGAAGGTCCGGAGCTGGAATCGTCTTAGTCACTCCTGAGGGACGGTCGTTATATTACGCTCTATGATTAGAATTTTCAGCGACTAATAATGACTCTGAATATGAAGCCCTGATTGCCGGGCTGAAGCTTGCTAAAGACCTCGGAGTAAAGACGTTGGACATATTCTGCGACTCCAAAATAGTTGTTTTCCAAGTGCGAAAGGAGTTTGTGGCTCGGGGACCTCGACTTATCGCTTACCTCGGGAAAGTGGAAAAGCTGTTGAGCAACCTGGAGCGGTACAACATAACGCATATCCCAAGAGCCGAAAAACAGAAGGCAGACAGGCTAGCAAAGCTAGCTAGTTCCGACAACCCAGAAGAAACTGAAATAATTCCAATTGAAACATTGGAATCGCCAAGCTTTGAGTCGATGGAAATTGAGTTCGCTTTCGAAACAGAACCGGAGAAGGAGTCGTGGATGACCCCAATTAAGAATTTCCTTAAGAATGGGATACTCCCATCAAAGAAGAGTGAGGGACAGGATATAGTTCGCAAGGCTACCAGATACATCCTTCAAGATGATACTCTTTATAGACAAGGATTTTCTATGCCCCTGTTACGATGTATAGCACACAACGACATCAAACGTGTACTAAGAGAAGTACACGAAGGTGAGTGTGGAGATCATACAGGAGGTCAGACTTTAGCAAAAAAGATATTGCGGTATGGATACTTCTGGCCCACAATTAATAAAGATGCAGCTGATTATTCACGACGCTGCGACAAGTGCCAGAGATTCGCCAAAATCCCCAAAGCACCGTCGACCCAACTCAAATCGATGGTGAGTCCTTGGCCTTTTGCCATGTGGGGAATTGATATCATCGGAGTTCTGCCAATTGCTAAAGGAGGGGCGAAATATGCAATAGTCGCTGTGGACTATTTTACGAAGTGGGTGGAAGCTGAGCCCCTAACCAAAATCACGGCGAAAAAGGTGATAAGTTTCGTGGTTAGAAATATTATATGCCGATTCTGGATCCCAAGGACCATTATAAATGATAACGGAACCCAGTTCGATGGTGCTGAATTCAGAAATTTCTGCTAAAAATATAAGATCGACAAATGGTACACTGCGGTTGCTTATCCGCAGTCGAATGGGCAAGTAGAAGCAATAAACAAAGTCATAAAATCCACACTCAAGATACGGTTAGAACGCACAAAGGCAAAATGGGTTGACGAATTGCCCTTAGCTTTGTGGGCATATCGGACAACGTTTAACACAGCTACCGGTCACACCCCTTTTCCTCTCTCATTTGGTTCAGAAGCAGTAATTCCAGTAGAGCTTGAGGTTCCCTCCCACAGGGTGACACATTGTAACGACCCGGATTTTGAGTGACTTTGGTTAACGACATAAGCACGACGTCGATAACCAAAACATCGAAAAATCCTGGTAATTAGTGAAAGAAATTAGAGGGTGAGAAAAGATAAGATAGAAACTTAGAATAAAAGAAGAAGAAGAACACAATATCAGAGTAACACGAATCTCACAGCGGAACGAAATAAATATATTTCATAACATAACTTTGAATTACAAACTTGGTACTTGAATATACATATCATTATCAAAGTACAGCACTTACAACACAGCGGAAATAACTATAGCTATATGATCCTGAAGCCTCCTGCTCCAGCTCTTCAATGTATCTGAAAAATCCCGACTACTTGACTGCCCGTACAAATTTAGGCACCCAAGAGTTTAGGGAAAACAACAAAGTAAACTCCGGGTCAGTCATGGGACCGGTGTGAGTAAAACAGTTTAAAAACAGTTCGAACAAGTACACGATATCTCATAAGACCACGCCGCATAACGGAACGGGTTTTTCCCTTATGAGAATCCAAAATAACTTTATATCAAAAACCTTTTGATATTATAATAATGTCTATCAACAACAGTATATATATAATCATCTAGCAGAAATGCTTTCATCTCACGTTCTACATATATAGTATACAATCAAAACTGCAAGCACGTATTGGGTAATGGAATTCCAACTATGACAAGGTATGGATCCACCTTTTGCTCGTGTACCTCTAGAGAGGAATACACTGGGTTCAACAAGAACATCTTGCAACCCGGCCACACATGACCGACCACTCATTTCGCTTGAGTGTATCGAATGTATATCACCAACAGTTGGGATCAGCAACCGTTTCCCGAATAGGACAGCATCAACAATAGAATTTTAGAAGTAAATGAAACTCTAGATCAGGTGATTATACACCCTACTTCGGTGCGACCGACTTAGCCATGCTGCCTGCCCGATTTCTGTCATTTACCGGATGATGAGGCTAGAAGCTACGCTTTATCATCACACCAGATTCACTTTGAATGCCACATCGTCAAATCCATCAAATCACCGATTGACGTCTACAACAATACATTATGTGTTAGCTAAAAGAAGTTTCCTTCTCCGCCTCCACTCTTGGTACGGTTGGAGAAATCAATATACGTGATCGTTTGGAAATACTCTGTCATACATTCATCCATACAAGTCACCCAGGAACAGGATGAACCGAAGGCACTATTCTGTAAACAGGATAGCCCTTGCATAACTCCATCTTCAATTTCCTTTAGCATATATGATTCGTAAAGCTTATGCCAATACAGAGTGGTTTTTGGATAATAATCCAACCGGTCTCTCCATATTAACAACGTTAAAATGGTCAAAACTTCGATAGTCTGTGATTTAACTATCGAATAAAAATAGGTGTGCAAACAATGATATTATTTCCAAATGGAAATTATATCGATCAAACATCATTTAACATTCATCTCCTTAGTTCATTAATTTACTTATCTCCTGTTTCCCTATATTCAATATTTCTTATTTTCTATATTTGGAAAATATACGTTATTAACAATGGAAAACATTTCCATTTCTTGTTTTCTTTATTAGAAAACATTTCTGGTTTCTTATTTGGAAAACATTTCCAAAGCTTCTTCATTGGACTTAGACAGATGTTTAAACAAACCATCGCGATGCCAATTCAAACCATTTCCTTTACTGCCGAACCTTAACTATTCCTTAGTTAAAACGAAGCCAATCGAGTTGGGGTAGAACTACCTCTCAGACCTTAACTGAACAACATTTCTGACTTTGAAATTAGCAAAGTTCACTTTATTCCTTTTTCTAACTTCCTTACTTAACCCTCCTTCTAAATCTCTATTCGATTAACCCTTATCAATTAACTCTATTGGACTAACACTATTGGATTAACTCTATTTGACTAACACTATTGATTTACTCATTTCACTTAACTCCTTTCGAATAAACTATATTCGATAACTCCTTTTACTTTCTTCGAATAAACTATATTCGATTAACTCATTCTACTTTCTATTCGAATAACCATATTCGATTAAATCATTTGCTTCTATTCGAATAACTATATTCGATTAACTCATTTTCTTTAACTCAAATCGATTAACTAACATCGATTATCTCCTTTTACTTTAACACTAATCGATTAACTAACATCGATTATCTCCTTTTACTTTAACACTAATCGATTAACTAACATCGATTAACTAACATCGATTATCTCCTTTTACTGTAACACTAATCGATTAACTAACATCGATTATCTCCTTTTACTTTAACACTAATCGATTAACTAACATCGATTATCTCCTTTTACTTTAACATTAATCGATTAACTAACATCGATTAACTTCTTTTACTTAAACTACATTTTCCGTTACAACTATTTCTTTTTTTTATAACGTTTACTTACCGTTACAAATATTTCCTATTTATAACTTCTACTTACCGTTACAAATATTTCCTATTTATAACTTCTACTTACCGTTACAAATATTTCCTATTTATAACTTCTATTTACCGTTACAAATATTTCCTATTTATAACTTCTATTTATTTTCTAAATAAATATTCCTTTTCTATTTCTATTTATTTTCTAAATAAATATTCCTTTTCTATTTCTATTTATTTTCTAAATAAATATTCCTTTTCTATTTCTATTTATTTTCTAAATAAATAATCCTTTTCTATTTCTATTTATTTTCTAAATAAATATTCCTTTTATAAAACCGTGTTCGTTTTATAAATATTTCCTTTTATAAAATTCTGTGATTTTATAAAATTCCTTTATTTCAATATACATTGAAATACTTCTTTTTACATCCCAGGGTCTTTTATGATATTTACAATATTGAATAACAATGATCAACATCATTCCAACACACATAATCCATAACAGATTATATAACACATCATATGTCACAATATATGAAAACAGTAAAATAAATGTTGAGGAATCCAGTTGGATTCCTCCGACCTGTTTCCCTGCATCACAGATGTTAAACAATATAGATAACATCACTTTCAGTTCTATATGATATATTCTGTTAAACAAAATCAATATAGCAAATTTAACTAACTGACTAGCAGTTCAATCAAACAGTCAACATACAGTATCAACCAATATCTAACAGTTCTAAAAATATTACATGAAATTATAAACTGTTCAAAGTTAGTGAGATTTACTCACATTGGCGCGTTAATTGTTAAATAACGGTTTGCGTTATTTGATTTCGATGGGCAATTTATTTCTCCATAACTTGTAATGCGCTAGAACTCACTCCTAGTCAGTTCCATTCTATTGCTCCCGTCTATACGATCCCAATGGATATTGTTTCGCTGAAAAGCGATATCGTTTGAAATAGTTATTCAAGTTCGAAGTTTATGAATTATAGATATTTAAAACGAAACTTAATTTGTTAAAGTTTCAATTCAATGGGCTTTACCTTTGACTGGCCCAACACTTCCTCTTTGAAACCACGGCCCACTCAAAAAAATCACTCCTTCTCTTCCCCGAAGTAAATATCGGTCTCCAGTGCATTGAAACTATCAGCAAAAACAAAAGTCACTCCTTCTTCCTTCATCCCTTCACACGACCTCAAAGAAATCACCCCTTGCACTTGCGAAGCCTACCGTACCACGAAAATCAAGTATTGTTTACACTTACGATTTGCTCCACGTCCCTTTTTCTATAGTAGCCTGTAGACATCTCCTTCCCACTCGCTTGTACCTTCTCCTTTCTTTTATAACAGTTCCCTTAAACCATAATTCACACCCACTCCATGCATGAATCCCTCAACGCAAACCACTAAACCAACTACCCAGCAACCTCTCCTCACAAGCTCACTCGCCCTAAGCCTTAACTGATGAACTCGACCACTTTCGATCCGTCATCACGAGCTCGCAGCAATGTTTCCCGTCCCATCTTTCAGTAAATCCGTTTCGAAAGTCATCCTATGATGTCCTTCACGGTCTCGAGAATCGAACGCATCTACCAGTAAACTACTGCACGTCCATTTACTTCACCGCCCATGCTTTATACTTGGAAACCCAAACCCGTACTTTGCTGTAGCCTCACCTTCCCATCTACATAAATGCTTCTGCTCCATGCGCACGCCTCAAGCAAAACCGCAAGCCTTTTTCGAATACAAGAACTAGCATCGAACTTGATGGAATACTTCCCAGGTTGAAACTAATGCATTGAGGAGTGAAAAACATTGGTGTGTGTGTATTTTGTAATGGGTTTTGATTCCTGTTCGGCCATGGAAAGATGAACATGAAAACAAAAATGAGGTACTGTGTGGCCTGTTGCCTAACCAAGTATTTTATAATATAGTTTTGCTTTTAGTCTGTGTAAAGGATTTGGGGGTAGCGTGTCTTGAAAATGTCTTGGAAACATGTGTGAAGTATTTGGGGGTAGCGTGTCTTCATGGTTGCCAAGGAACAACAAATGGGTTCAGTTACTTGCGGTTATGGCCAGACGTTTACAACATTAAATGGAAGGTGTACCATATAGATCGAAACTTAGATTTGTTTGTGTTATAACACTTAGCGTACCCTGTATATATAAAACTCCGTCCGCGTATGAACTGCTAACGACAGAGATAAAAATACTGTTGTGACAAGCAATGTGCCGCGATCCCAAAAATATAATAATATAGGTCCGTTAACTTATTCTGTGAAACCCTAAAATGTTGATTTCAGGGTGCGAAATACTTCAAACAAAAAGTTGCTTATTTAATTAATTAAAAATTACGATAAAATTCTAAAAATTAAATTATCACTATTTCCCAAAAGAACCTTATCTAAATTCAAACCCGATCTCTAGTTATATCGAATAAACCGATACGGTCGATAAACGATTATATAATGACTATTTCAAAATTTGATTTGGGCATATCTCAAAATCTACACGACGAAATCCCGATTTTTCTTTTCCACTAGAAAGATATACTCCATCAGCTCCACACGTTTCTTGTTTCACAGAAATCCGATTTAAAACGAATCCTGTACATTCAGTTGAAGTTCGAATCGCCAATTAGCGAACTGCAGTGCCATTTCGAGCTCGATTATAATTATATTATAAACTATACGTTCAACTGTCGACGATTGAATATATTCGTTATTCAAATTCAATTCTAAACTGAATTAAATATCATAGATGATCCAGTTCACACCATAGCATCATTTCGGCCAATTCTGTTTATTTCAGAATTAAATATATCATTTAATTTATTATTTCTAATTAAATATTTACCATTATTTAATTCCTCGGCTATTAAATTCATTATATCACCATTGATATAATTAAATAAATTAATCATAATACCTCTACCAGTGCGGGTCATTACAATCTTCCCCACTTAAAATAATTTCGTCCTCGAAATTGCTAAAGGTAGAGGACGACCCTATCGACTGGTTAGAACATATTTGTTCACTTCTTAACTTTAGTTTCAACTGAACCAATTTAATTTCAATTAAATTATTAATTAATTCTTATCAACGAAAATTTTCAAAAATCCTGAAAATTTTCTATCTCCTTATTCTTCGAAAATTTTTGCCAGCATCTCCTTTGCACTGGTCAATAGGTCAAACTCCAACTCGCCTCTCTGGGCCATCTCCAACCCAAAAGAAAATCAAACAGCCAAGCGGCTTGCCAATTCGGCTCATAAATTTTATATCCAATAGAAATATAAACTGGTACCTTTTTGTCGGGCATATCAACTCTATTACTTCCATATGCTATCAACTCAGCATATACAAGGGTTATCCCAATCAAATCCCAATCACTTTTATCCACAATACAACCATTCGCTTATATCTGTGCCAAATATCATTTCAAACTCAAGTTTCGTTCTTGATTCCCACTCTTAACTTGATTATCACATTACACTTCACATTTGAATCTCACAATCCAATTTGTCTTGATATCATTCTGATTCAGCCTCAGTTACCACTTTACTGGCTTTACTTTAATTCAAATTTGCTTTCACAAATTTCTGTTAAATTTGTTTTTAATTCAAACAGTCTCTTCTTGGGAATTTTAAACAGTTGACTTTTTCAAAAATCAAATTTTCCTTTTTGAAATTCAACTGAGCCCAAAATCAATATTCCATTAGTTAAATCACTTCTCTATTTCTTTATAAATATTTGTTAACCAAATATTTTCAATAACCATATTGGCCCTTTTATGTTATTTGGAAAACATTTCCGAATATCGCCTTCCTTTATTTTCTAAACTTTAGAAAATATATGCTATTTATAATTGGAAAATATTCCAATTACTTATCTCTTTTCCGATCTCGTTTATTCCTATACTTAGGAAATATTCTTTATTATATTTCCAAGCTTACACTTATTTGGTTAAAACGGATGTTGTGTAAAACATCGTTACGACAACCCAAATACTATATTCAACTAACTCTTATTCAACATTGATCTTCGAGCCTGAAATCTTACTGTTTATTTGTTAATAATGAAATCAATCAAGTTGGGGTATAACTACCTCTCAGACCTTGACTGAATAACATCTATAACGTCAAAACAGATATGACTACTTACTCGAAAAATCAATACCATACAACTACTTATTCACTTTTAAACACGTCTACACTTTCTCTTTCTATTCTTACTAGATTTTATTCTAGACTTTCTTTTTGATTATACTATTCTAATTCTAAGTTCGTTTTCTTATCGACTTCTAGATATATCGATACGTTGATTTCTAATTATCAAATTATCTTAAAAATATTCTAACTCCTCAAATTCCCGGAAAAATTCGCCATAACCTCCTTTGTACTAGGAGCATCGGGATATTTCAAATAGCCTCCCATGGCCCTTACCAATCCAAAAGAAAAAGAAAAAGCCAAGCGGCTAGCCGATACGGCGCATAAAATCTCATATATGAATTAAATACATACCTTTCCGTCGAGCATTCTATCTATTACCTTCATACCTTATCCATACCTATCTCATGTATATTCATACATTTCTAATTCATTTCAACTTAATCCAATCATTTTAACTTATTTCGTTAAGTGATTTTCAAATTACTGGTTTGCCCATTTCACCTTTGAATATACATGTTCAAATATAGGTTTAACTTGTTTGTCAACTAATTGTATTCCATTTCAATTTTTATTTGAATTTCCTATATTCAAATTCCATTTCGATTCTCTTATTCAAATTCCATATTTGAATTTCATTTCAAATCTCTTATTCAAATTCTATACTTGAATTCCATTATTCAAATCTATTTTCAAACTCTATTTGAATTCCTATATTCAAATCTATTTGAATTCCCTTTATTTCATTTTAATTCCCTTTGAATCTTCTATATTCAAATTTCAAATTCAATTCTATTTGAATCCTCTACATTCAAATTTCATTTCACTTTCGATATTCAAATCCTATATTTGAATCTCTTTATATTTTCTATATTCAATTTTCCATTTTTTTTTAAATCTTCTTTATTCAAATCTCATTTGAATTTGTATATTCAAATTCTATATCACTTCCATTGAATTTCATATATTCAAACTACCTTTGAATTTCTATATTCAATTTCTATTTCAAACTTTCTTTATTCAAATCCTATATTTTAAATCACATTTTGAAATTCAACACAACTTGTCTTTCCCAAAACAAATTCAAAACAGTATCTCTGGTAGTAATTCGTCACTTACAACTCGAAAATGAATATTGATGATGCAGCTGTCATCATCAGAATCTATTTTCCAGCGATCGAAGTGAGTTCAATACTATAAAAATCATTTCTAACCTTTCTACTTAGAAATTCATTTCAAAATATAATTCACACTGCTTGTAAAACAATTTAAAATTTCCCAGGATCTTAAATTTTCCCTATTTTTAATCCAAATCCATTTACAAACACTTATCCAATTCTCCAGAGTTTTAATTCAATTTCTGGCTTAAAATCTCAGATTTAACTCATCTGATTTCACGTATTTCACTTATATGAATTCTGATTGGTTATTTACATAACCATTTAATTTATAATCTTACTCGATTATAATAACAACCAATATATCCAATATATTCAAAATATACGTTGGGTAAACTATTTCGTTTACCCTCTTTCAAAACATACCATGACGGTTCATCGTATTCAAGTGTTTACTAACTCCTACCGATACAGTGGATCAAACTGATCGACCGGAATTCACAAACAACTCAACCAATGGATCTCCACAATATAAAACAAATTTTTATATCAATAACAAATACGTTCACTCGTATATATACACTCAATCTCAGTCTAGGGTATTACTAACCCTATCTCTACCGAGTCACGCCACAGAGCCAAGTAATTCTTAACTTAAGCTCTGATACCAACTGTAACGACCCGGATTTTGAGCGACTTTGGTTATCGACATAAGCACGACGTCGATAACCAAACCATCGAAAAATCCTAGTAATTAGTGAAAGAAATTAGAGGGTGAGAAAAGATAAGATAGAAACTTAGAATAGAAGAAGAAGAAGAACACAATATCAGAGTAACACGAATCTCACAGCGGAACGAAATAAATATATTTCATAACATAACTTTGAAATACAAACTTGGTACTTGAATATATATATCATTATCAAAGTACAGCACTTACAACACAGCGGAAATAACCATAGCTATATGATCCTGAAGCCTCCTGCTCCAGCTCTTCAATGTATCTGAAAAATCCCGACTACTTGACTGCCCGTACAAATTTAGGCACCCAAGAGTTTAGGGAAAACAACAAAGTAAACTCCGGGTCAGTCATGGGACTGGTGTGAGTAAAACAGTTTAAAAGCAGTTCGAACAAGTACACGATATCTCATAAGACCACGCCGCATAACGGAACGGGTTTTTCCCTTATGAGAATCCAAAATAACTTTATATCAAAAACCTTTTGATATTATAATAATGTCTATCAACCACAGTATATATATAATCATCTAGCAGAAACGCTTTCATCTCACGTTCTACATATATAGTATACCATCAAAACCGCAAGCACGTATTGGGTAACGGATTTTCAACTATGACAAGGTATGGATCCACCTTTCGCTTGTGTACCTCTAGAGAGGAATACACTGGGTTCAACAAGAACATCTTGCAACCCGGCCACACATGACCGACCACTCATTTCGCTTGAGTTCGAATGTATATCACCAACAGTTGGGATCAGCAACCGTTTCCCGAATGGGACAGCATCAACAATAGATTTTTAGAAGTAAATGAAACTCTAGATCAGGTGATTATACACCCTACTTCGGTGCGACCAACTTAGCCATGCTGCCTGCCCGATTTCTGTCATTTACCGGATGATGAGGCTAGAAGCTACGCTTTATCATCACACCAGATTCACTTTGAATGCCACATCGTCAAATCCATCAAATCACCGATTGACGTCTACAACAATACATTATGTGTTAGCTAAAAGAAGTTTCCTTCTCCGCCTCCACTCTTGGTACGGTTGGAGAAATCAATATACGTGATCGTTTGGATATACTCTGTCATACATTCATCCATACAAGTCACCCAGGAACAGGATGAACCGAAGGCACTATTCTGTAAATAGGATAGCCCTTGCATAACTCCATCTTCAATTTCCTTTAGCATATATGATTCGCAACGCTTATGCCAATACAGAGTGGTTCTTTGGATAATAATCCAACCGGTCTCTCCATATTAACAACGTTAAAATGGTCAAAACTTCGATAGTCTGTGATTTAACTATCGAATAAAAATAGGTGTGCAAACAATGATATTATTTCCAAATGGAAATTATATCGATCAAACATCATTTAACATTCATCTCCTTAGTTCATTAATTTACTTATCTCCTGTTTCCCTATATTCAATATTTCTTATTTTCTATATTTGGAAAATATACGTTATTAACAATGGAAAACATTTCCATTTCTTGTTTTCTTTATTAGAAAACATTTCTGGTTTCTTATTTGGAAAACATTTCCAAAGCTTCTTCATTGGACTTAGACAGATGTTTAAACCAACCATCGCGATGCCAACTCAAACCATTTCCTTTACTGCCGAACCTTAACTATTCCTTAGTTAAAACGAACCCAATCAAGTTGGGGTAGAACTACCTCTCAGACCTTAACTGAACAACATTTCTAACTTTGAAATTAGCAAAGTTCACTTTATTCCTTTTTCTAACTTCCTTACTTAACCCTCCTTCTAATAAATCTCTATTCGATTAACCCTTATCAATTAACTCTATTGGACTAACACTATTGGATTAACTCTATTTGACTAACACTATTGATTTACTCATTTCACTTAACTCCTTTCGAATAAACTATATTCGATAACTCCTTTTACTTTCTTCGAATAAACTATATTCGATTAACTCATTCTACTTTCTATTCGAATAACCATATTCGATTAACTCATTTGCTTCTATTCGAATAACTATATTCGATTAACTCATTTTCTTTAACTCAAATCGATTAACTAACATCGATTATCTCCTTTTACTTTAACACTAATCGATTAACTAACATCGATTATCTCCTTTTACTTTAACACTAATCGATTAACTAACATCGATTATCTCCTTTTACTTTAACACTAATCGATTAACTAACATCGATTAACTAACATCGATTATCTCCTTTTACTTTAACACTAATCGATTAACTAACATCGATTATCTCCTTTTACTTTAACATTAATCGATTAACTAACATCGATTATCTCCTTTTACTTTAACATTAATCGATTAACTAACATCGATTAACTTCTTTTACTTAAACTACGTTTTCCGTTACAACTATTTCTTTTTTTATAACGTTTACTTACCGTTACAAATATT
The DNA here is from genome assembly GCA_030737875.1 of Allium sativum. Lineage (NCBI taxonomy): Eukaryota > Viridiplantae > Streptophyta > Magnoliopsida > Asparagales > Amaryllidaceae > Allium > Allium sativum. Next base: position 660,429,403 of record CM060918.1, on the reverse strand, counting down.
TCCTATTTATAACTTCTACTTACCGTTCCAAATATTTCCTATTTATAACTTCTACTTACCGTTACAAATATTTCCTATTTATAACTTCTATTTACCGTTACAAATATTTCCTATTTATAACTTCTATTTATTTTCTAAATAAATATTCCTTTTCTATTTCTATTTATTTTCTAAATAAATATTCCTTTTCTATTTCTATTTATTTTCTAAATAAATATTCCTTTTCTATTTCTATTTATTTTGTAAATAAATATTCCTTTTATAAAACCGTGTTCGTTTTATAAATATTTCCTTTTATAAAATTCTGGGATTTTATAAAATTCCTTTATTTCGATATACATTGAAATACTTCTTTTTACATCCCAGGGTCTTTTATGATATTTACAATATCGAATAACAATGATCAACATCATTCCAACACACTTAATCCATAACAGATTATATAACACATCATATGTCACAATATATGAAAACAGTAAAATAAATGTTGAGGAATCCAGTTGGATTCCTCCGACCCGTTTCCCTGCATCACAGATGTTAAACAATATAGATAACATCACTTTCAGTTCTATATGATATATTCTGTTAAACAGAATCAATATAGCAAATTTAACTAACTGACTAGCAGTTCAATCAAACAGTCAACATACAGTATCAACCAATTTCTAACAGTTCTAAAAATATAACATGAAATTATAAACTGTTCAAAGTTAGTGAGATTTACTCACATTGGCGCGTTAATCGTTAAATAACGGTTTGCGTTATTTGATTTCGACGGACAATTTATTTCTCCATAACTTGTAATGCGCTCGAACTCACTCCTAGTCAGTTCCATTCTGTTGCTCCCGTCCATACGATCCCAATGGATATTGTTTCGCTGAAAAGCGATATCGTATGAAATAGTTATTCAAGTTCGAAGTTTATGAATTATAGATATTTAAAACGAAACTTAATTTGTTAAAGTTTCAATTCAATGGGCTTTACCTTTGACTGGCCCAACACTTCCTCTTTGAAACCACGACCCACTCAAAAAAATAACTCCTTCTCTTCCCCGAAGTAAATATCGGTCTCCAGTGCATTGGAACTATCAGCAAAAACAAAAGTCACTCCTTCTTCCTTCATCCCTTCACTCGACCTCAAACAAATCACCCCTTGCACTTGCGAAGCCTGCCATACCACGAAAATCAAGTATTGTTTACACTTACAATTTGCTCCACGTCCCTTTTTCTACAGTAGCCTGTAGACATCTCCTTCCCACTCGCTTGTACCTTCTCCTTTCTTTTATAACAGTTCCCTTAAACCATAATTCACACCCACTCCATGCATGAATCCCTCAACGCAAACCACTAAACCAACTACCCAAAAACCTCTTCTCACAAGCTCACTTGCCCTAAGCCTTAACTGACGAACTCGACCACTTTCGATCCGTCATCACGAGCTCGCAGCAATGTTTCCCGTCCCGTCTTTCAGTAAATCCGTTTCGAAAGTCATCCTATGATGTCCTTCACGGTCTCGAGAATCGAACGCATCTACCAGTAAACTACTGCACGTCCATTTACTTCACCGCCCATGCTTTATACTTGGAAACCCAAACCCGTACTTTGCTGTAGCCTCACCTTCCCATCTACATAAATGCTTCTGCTCCATGCGCACGCCTCAAGCAAAACCGCAAGCCTTTTTCGAATACAAGAACTAGCATCGAACTTGATGGAATACTTCCCAGGTTGAAACTAATGCATTGATGAGTGAAAAACATTGGTGTGTGTGTGTATTTTGTAATGGGTTTTGAAAGCCATTTCCTGTTCGGCCATGGAAAGATGAACATGAAAAAAAATGAGGTACTGTGTGGCCTGTTGCCTAACCAAGTATTTTATAATATAGTTTTTCTTTTAGTCTATGTGAAGGATTTGGGGGTAGCGTGTCTTGAAAATGTCTTGGAAACATGTGTGAAGTATTTGGGGGTAGCGTGTCTTCATGGTTGCCAAGGAACAACAAATGGGTTCAGTTACTTGCGGTTATGGCCTGACGTTTACAACATTAAATGGAAGGTGTACCATATAGATCGAAACTTAGATTTGTTTGTGTTATAACACTTAGCGTACCCTGTATATATAAAACTCCGTCCGCGTATGAACTGCTAACGACAGAGATAAAAATACCGTTGTGACAAGAAATGTGCCGCGATCCCAAAAATATAATAATATAGGTCCGTTAACTTATTCTGTGAAACCCTAAAATGTTGATTTCAGGGTGCGAAATACTTCAAACAAAAAGTTGCTTATTTAATTAATTAAAAATTACGATAAAATTCTAAAAATTAAATTATCACTATTTCCCAAAAGAACCTTATCTAAATTCAAACCCGATCTCTAGTTATATCGAATAAACCGATACGGTCGATAAACGATTCTATAGCGACTATTTTAAAATTTGATTTGGGCATATCTCAAAATCTACACGACGAAATCCCGATTTTTCTTTTCCACTAGAAAGATATACTCCATCAGCTCCACACGTTTCTTGTTTCACAGAAATCCGATTTAAAACGAATCTTGTACATTCAGTTGAAGTTCGAATCGCCAATTAGCGAACTGCAGCGCCATTTCGAGCTCGATTATAATTATATTATAAACTATACGTTCAACTGTCGACGATTGAATATATTCGTTATTCAAATTCAATTCTAAACTGAATTAAATATCATAGATGATCCAGTTCACACCATATCGTCATTTCGGCCAATTCTGTTTATTTCAGAATTAAATATATCATTTAATTTATTATTTTTAATTAAATATTTACCATTATTTAATTCCTCGGCTATTAAATTCATTATATCACCATTGATATAATTAAATAAATTAATCATAATACCTCTGCTAGTGCGGGTCATTACACATATTATGACCGGATGGCGAATCGGGCACTCTTACTCGAGTCTCTTGATGAAATCGAAGAAAAAAGGGATGAAGCAGATTTGCGCGCATCAAGACATCGACGTCAGATGGCACGCTATTATGACAAATGTTAGACCCAAAAGTGGTTCTAACACCCAAATTGATTAAAAACAAATAAGATGAGATAAAAATAAAAATGAACACACAGGAGTTATAGTGGTTCGGCGAAGAGATGCCTACGTCCACTTATCTTTCACTATATTCACTGATTCAGTTGTAAATACAATGTAATGGTCACTTGATTTCACTCACAACTCGCTTATACTCCCTCAATAGATTAAAACAAATAATGAAAGAAGATTTGGATTCTCCGGGAGCAATGGAGTTCGGATTATGGAGGTGGTTGAATTCTTAAAGTGCTAAAAAAAGATCCTTCTCTTTGTCTCCAGACGGGGTATTTATAGGTGTGAATTTGCTTGAAACTTGTTCCGGGTCGGGGCCACGTGTCGTCCATCCCACTATCTTCGGGTTCGGATGAACTATTATGTTGACAACGCATCAAAGGAACGGACGTTATGGGTAGGAACTGGTCACAGCCGATCCGGATATCCAGGCGCTTTTGCAGGAGAAGAATATGGAACATGGGCTCTGGTCGGAGATGCACAGATAAGGGGCTCGGATCGGGGTATCCGATCCGACCCGGATTGGCTTGGATGCAACGCTCTCTTCTTCTCTAATCTACTCCGCTCCGATCCAGTTTCGTGGCAAACAGGTGGATTTCTGATCCGATTGAGATCATGTTGCCCTCCGATCCGATTAGATATACCTTACCAATTTCCTCAGCAGCAGTTCACCGATCCGAACAGAAGACTCTATCCGACCCGAACCGATATGTTGCTCTGACCCGACCCGAACAACTGCAGCTATCCAATCTAGATTGTAGTGTCTTCTCCAATCCGAACCGAAGTCTTCTAATTAAAAATGCTCTTCAATGTCTGGTCTCTTGAATTTGTGTTGCCTAGTTCACAAAGTAGGCTAACACTTTGCCCCCTCAAAGGATGCTTCTGTGGGGAACGGAGCATGCTTTGACTGCCATAGCGCAAAAGCTTCATCTTTCCTTTCGAATTCACACGTTAAGTTGTCGTACTTCATCCTGTTCGGTTCGGATTCCGACCCGAACGGATTTCTGGCTTGGGTTCCGACCCGAACAGATCTCCTTCCTCCTGTACTCTGCGATGAATCAGTGGGCCAAGCTGTGTTACTGGGCTTTTCGAGCCGGTCCGATCGGGAATACGAATAGTCAGTCTGTTGTTTATATAAATTCGCTTCTTCTTTCTTCTTTTCTTCCATTTATTTTTTTCGTTTATCCGAACCGATTCCATATCGAAGCTCCAGCCTTTCCAAGAAACTTCAAAATTTTCGCTTCCATCTTCGAATCAAACACATAGGTAGTCTTGTAATTTTGAATCTTGTTGCCATAATCGCTTTTAATTTACCTTCACGGTTAGTTTGAACGACTTTAACAAAGTAATTGAATAATCCCATCACTGTGCATTCTTCCTTCCTCCGCCTTCGTCGTCTATGACATCGACGCCATTTCGAAGCGTTGGAGGAAAGTATTGACACTTGAGTACTCAATCTCTCGACTTTAATTAAAGCTTGGGATTTCGAGTTGGGTTCGCTATTTAAGAGGAGGAAGAGGAAGAAAACTGAAGAAGGTTGGTTCGGGTAGGGGAACAGTAGGAGGAAAAGAGGAAAAGAGGGAAATTTACGGAGCCGGATCGGGTCGGAGCAATAGGGCCAAGAAATGGGTCTTAAACTGCTTGACCGGGTCGAGTCGGATCTACGAATACAATGAAGGTCACGACTTATGCGCTCGGATCGGACCCGATTGAAAAACAAAAGAGAGAATAGGTGTATGGTTATCCAAGTTAATCCGACCCGCTCCGGGTGTCAATCTCCGAACCGATCCGGATATATCTTTCTGAGCATGGGCCTTTGCTCATTCGATCCGAACCCGTTATCTGCACCCGAACCGAACACCACTCAATCTAAAACACAAGCTTTCGTCCAACTATTTAAAAGATATTACTTCCAACTTTACGAACAGTTAGGATAGTGCCTTGCGGACATAAGTGAACATTAAGAAATACTCTAACTATCACTTTCTCTTCAAAGTTTCGTCTTACATTGCTGTACTTTTACTTTGCATTTCTCACATTTGCTGCACACATTTTATTTCACACACATACACAGGGGGGGCACGGGATAATTTACTCTAATCCGTGCTATTGCTTCTTCAATAGTTCTATGACAATGAGACCCAGACGGTCTTCCCGACTAGCTGAGAGGAAAGAAGCCCCGGAAACTTCTAACAAAATCACTCTTGAGGATATATCTTCTTCGTCTGATCCAGAATGGGACAGTGAGGATCCAGACTACGGGGTTGGAAATCGAGAAAGCAACGAGGCGTCTTCGGAGAACGAGGTTTCTCTGGGTTTTGAGGAGGAAGGAGGGATCGGTGACGATCGAGCCCCTGACGAATTTGAATCAGCCATTATATTGGAATCACCTCCAGATTCCGTAGAATCGACAATCGACAACGATCGACTTGTTCGAATTTGCTTAAAATATGGAATAATGAAAAGGGACACCCTAGTGCCCTCACGCTCTGACCGTCCCCACAACCCTCCAGAAGGATATATGACGGTCACTTGATTGATGTGCATGGTCGGCGCCATTCCTCCATTCTCTCCTTTCATCGTTGATTTCTTAAGGCAAATGCGGATTGCCCCCATGCAGTTGCATCCCAATTCATATGCCTATTTGCACACCTTGTACATAGCATATCGTGAAGTCGTAGGCATAGAGCTCACATTCGATGACGTTCACTTCTTCTATAATTTCAAGCATCGGACTCGAGAGACTCCATCCTTCTGCTACTTTGAATCAGTCCCAAAAAGGAAGATAATCTCTGCACCATTTAGCAGTAAAGCTGGAGATTCCAGACTAGAATGGTTCTACGTGAAGCAACAGCCTGGATGCGCCAGGAGATGGACAAAATCAAGTAAAGCGTTGATTTTCTAAATCCGGACTCTATACACTTGAATCATCACCCTGACCTGTTTTCCTTTTTATTTGCAGTCGACAATCCCAAACAGATATCAGATCAGGTGTTCTTTGATCGGATGCACCGACTTCTTAATGGCGATCAAAAATTCTTGACTATCGACGAGGTCCTTAAAGATGAATACCTTCACTTTCATGGACTGCTATCCGTTTTTCGTAGCATCGGTCATGGGACGGTCCCTTACGCATACATTCCTCCAGTGGAGATAGTTCCAGAGACAGGAGAAGGTTCGGGAATTCCTACAGTGCCTCTTCAACCTTCACCTTCTCCATCTTCCACACAAGATGATGAATTGGCTAATCTGGCCGAAAAGCATCGTGAAGGGTTTATTGCCCCCGAGGAAACTACTTCTCTAGACAAGTCAAAATCCTCCCAAGAGTCGCCACTTCATGCTTCCGAAGGGGATGTTCCTAGTACTGATGAGCACATATTTCAGGGTTTGGGGGATCTCCCCTTACCTGAGACTATATATACTTCAGAGGATTTCAGGAAGGATCCTTTAGTCTTCACCTCTTCTGAAGAAACCACTCCCGCTAAGGCCAAAGAGCCTGCCCGCACTAGTCTAGCTTCAGACTCGGGTTGGTTGGGGGGGAAACACACCACTTAGGATACACTTTACACCACAGCATTAGCATTCATTGCACTTCTTTCTCCATGAATCCATTAATTCTAAACTTCGTTTATTTTATCGTGCAGGTACAATGTCTCGATCCTACTACGATATAAGAAAACTTCGTCGCAGCATGTCCAATCCTCCTTAGGATGTCGAGTATGATCGCCGGGATGATCGTGGTAGGGAGGAGAGAAGACCTTATGATCCCTATCGTTCTCGACCCTCACGTTCCCGCTCACCAGTTCGACCGGAACAAGAGAAATATAAGAGCTATCAAAGCCGTAGGGAGGAGGACAGACCACCATCTAAAGACTCCACTTCCTCCCATGAAAAGCGGAGTAGAGAGAGAACTCCTCCAAAAGAAACCGGGTCTCGAAGTAAGCACAAGGTCCCTGCCACTAAACGACCTAGAACGGACAAAGAGACTACTGAATTCTCTTCTCATAGGGACACCGAATTATCAATTCCCGCTCCTCCCCCACCAGATGCGGGAACCGCAGTCAAGCTGGCATATTTAGAGGAGAAATTTCCCGAGCACTACTTCGAGACTTTGACCTTTCTACCTACCCTTGAACCTATTTCTTCTAATCGGGCAGATGAGGCCAAAGCAAAGATTGATTTGGTGGAAAAACAATATACCGAGATGTTCAAGTATTCACGCAATCTTTCTAGGATCATCCGCACTCTAATCACAAATGCCAATTCAATGCAAAAGACCGCAGAGGAGGACGCTAAGGCCTTAAAAGCTCTAGGAAAAGATTTGGAAGACACTCAAGCTCAGCTAGCGGTCGCTCAAAGGGACGCTTCTAATTTCAAACAACAATTCGAGGACATGCAAAAGCGCTATCACGATCTGCTTGAATCTCATACTCAGGAGCGTTCCGAATTAAAAAAGCAAGCTGACGAGGCCAAGTCAGAAGCTGCTAAGACACGCCTTGCTTATGCTGAGCTTGAGCGAAAAAACGCCGAGTTAGCAAAGAGGAGTGCTGAATTAGAAAAGAAGAATGCTGACTTGGCTTCAAAGTTGTTGGAGGCAGAGAACAGGGCTGCTCTGGCCGAGGGCAATGTGGAGTGTGCTATTAAATCTGCGGAGGAAGCCCGCAAGCAACTATCAGAGGCGGAGGCTGATATTCAGGGCTTCGACGAGCTAATGATTGAATTCTTCGCACACATTATTCGTCGTCGAAACATTTCTTGGATCGAGGACTATCCATCCACTCTGATTCAAGTATGGAATCAAATCGTTGAGTGGGAAAAAGAGGAACTTAAGGTCGATTCCCTCGATGAAGATAAACTGATGGAGAAATACTTGAGAGATGACGAACCGGAGCGCCTAGCTGAAGGGCGCCGCCTCATTGCCGAGGCCATGGAAGAAGAGAGACGGAAGTCTAAACAAAAAACCATTCTCGAAGCTGGTTCCTCTTCTTCTGCTCCTGCAACTCCCGAAGTAGAAGGGTATGATCCCGAAAATCCGGGAATTCCCCGAACAACTCTGCTATCTCCCATTCCTGAAGCAACACCAGAGGCAGAAGCCACCCCCGCAGGAAAGCCTTCGGAAGGTATCCTTACCTTTTCTCCTCAATTTGCCAAGGCTATTTCTACTTTTCGCCACGTGATCGAACAATCGATGAAAGACCCATTGTTTTCGCCTGAGTTGATAACTATTGCTTCTCATTCTGTAGGTGTTGAATCATCCGTAAAGACAGATGTAGCTCAAGGAGCTGCCGCTGGGACAAAGCCCGCTGATAGGGCCAAAAAAGGGGAAGACAAGGCTGCTTCTATAGACTTGGGAGAAGGAAGTGAGCCAACTAAGGTCACCACTCCCCATGATGAAGAAATGATAGCAGCTTTAAAGGACGACGGAGGAGACGGGGGGCATGAAGAGGAACCAGAAGTTGCAATAACCGGGGAGTCAAAAAGTGCTGATGACGTTACCTTGGCTGCAATGAAGGCTGACCAAGACAAGCGTTTGCAATTAAAGGCCGAAGAACTAGACCCTGAGGTCCTCAAGCCCCTCGCAGTTGTAGATGCGGGTTCAAGGTTAGTTGTTAAGCTCTCAACTAGATCTATTACAGAAGAACTTGCTAAAAAATCTTCTCTTGATTCCAGTGCCCCGCCCTCCGGGAAGAAGTCTACGGGCTCCAGTACCGCATCTTCAGGGAAAAAGAAATCAAAACGAATCTTGACTGAAGCTGAGAAGGAAGCAAAGGATGCGGAGAAAGCCGCCAAGAAATCCAAGGCTCATTCCAAATCTAAATAGTGGATTGCCCTGTATCTTTTTAGCATCTTTGTGAACCAATAATTGCTGCTACAAAAGCAGCTCCTGCACTTTCTTTTTTAGCTATTTCCCTATACAAATTCATTCATCTGTAAATAAAATAATTCACTTTTTGCAATGTTTGTTTGTTAGTAGTTCTGCATTTATGCATGTCTACAGTTGTGAAACGAAGTTGTGGAGGGGGGAAATATGCGTGTACATAAGTGTCCCCAGTTAATTTCCACAAGTTATTCAATGCTTAACCAAGCGATCTGAAAGCTCCCGATTTTCTGACGGGATAGCACTTCCTGTGCCGTCAGTACCTGTCGTTTTTTCTGGCATTTCTTTTATACTCTCCCTTTTTCTCTTGAGAGTTAGAGTTCGAGCTTAGTCATCTATTCATTCCCCGGTCTTTCAACAGGGAAAGATTTCTTTTTCAGCGCTCAGTCGGAGACGCTTTTATACTCTCTCTCTCTCTGGAGAGTTAGAGTTACAAGAAGAATTTCTTTTTCAGCACTCAGTCGGAGACGCTTTTATACTCTCTCTCTCTCTGGAGAGTTAGAGTTACAAGAAGAATTTCTTTTTCAGCGCTCAGTCGGAGACGCTTTTATACTCTCTCTCTCTCTCTGGAGAGTTAGAGTTAAGAATGTCGTTTTCTCATTCTTTTATGTCTTATCGCACAAATTGTCGTTGTGCTTCTTTTTATGTATAAACCGTTTTCAACCTTTTTAGGCTGTGAGTCACCCTGTACTTCATACCTGCAACAGAATAATTAACAAATGTATATATACATAGTGCATAAAGGTAAATAACACACAATATTTTTATAGTGGTTCAGCTAAGTCGTAGCCTACATCCACTTTATAATCCTTTATTCATATCGTCGGATTTTCCCAAGGCAAGTCGTGCCTTATTACAGAGTTCATAATAAAAATAACACAAAGTACAGTGTTTTTTAATCCAAATATCGCATTAAGTGTTGGGCGTTCCATGCTCTGGGGACTTCTTCGCCATCCACGGTCGTTAACTTGAAGGTTCCTTTTTCAAATTTCCGTTGAATGACGAAGGGTCCTTCCCATTTTGGACCAAGGTGAGAAAGGGATGGAAAGACTCTCTTTAGCACCAAATCTCCTGGTTCAAAAGTCCTGAGACGAACTTTTTTGTCATAATAGCGTGCCATCTGACGTCGATGTCTTGCCGCACGCAAATCCGCTTCATCCCTTTTTTCTTCGACTTCATCAAGAGACCCAAGTAAAAGTGCCCGATTTGTCATCGGGTCATAATATGTCACCCTGTGGGAAGGAACTTCTAGTTCAACTGGAATTACAGCTTCTGAGCCAAAGGAGAGAGAGAAAGGGGTATGACCGGTGGCCGTTTTAAATGTTGTTCGATATGCCCACAAAGCTAGAGGCAATTCGTCAACCCATCTCGCCTTTGCACGCTCCAACCGTTTCTTGAGGATGGATTTTATTACTTTGTTTATTGCCTCTACTTGCCCATTTGACTGCGGATAGGCAACTGCAGTATATCGCTTGTCTATCTTATACTTCTGACAGAAATTTCTGAATTCAGTACTATCAAACTGGGTTCCGTTGTCAGTTATAATCGTCCTTGGAATCCCGAACCGGCATATAATATTTCTGACCACAAAACTTATCACCTTTCTTGCTGTGATCTTGGTCAAGGGCTCTACTTCCACCCACTTCGTAAAATAGTCCACGACCACTATTGCATATTTAGCTCCTCCTTTAGCAATTGGTAGAACTCCAATGATATCAATTCCCCATGTGGCAAATGGCCAAGGACTCACCATTGATTTAAGTTGGGTCGACGGTGCCCTGGGGATTTTGGCGAATCTCTGGCACTTATCGCAGCGTCGTGAATAATCAGCTGCATCTTTATTGATCGTAGGCCAGAAGTATCTGTATCGCAATATTTTCTTTGCTAAATTTTGACCTCCTGTATGATCTCCACACTCACCTTCGTGTACTTCTCTTAGTACACGCTTGATGTCGTCTTGTGCGATACATCGTAACAGGGGCATAGAAAATCCTTGCTGATAGAGAGTATCATCTTGTATGACATATCTGGTAGCTTTGCGAACTACAGCTCTTTTCTCACTCTTCTTTGATGGGAGTGTCCCATTCTTAAGGAAATTCTTAATTGGAGTCATCCATGACTCCTTCTCTGGTTCTGCTTCAAAAGCGAACTCAATTTCCATTGACTCAAAGCTTGGCGACTCCAACGTTTCAATTGGAATTACTTCAGTCTCTTCTGGACTGTCGGAACTAGCCAGCTTTGCCAGTCTATCCGCTTTCTGGTTTTCAACTCTGGGAATATGTGTTATGTTGTACCGATCTAAGCTATTCAATAGCTCTTTCACTTTCTTGAGGTAGGCGATAAGTCGAGGTCCTCGAGCCACAAATTCCTCTCACACTTGACAAACAACAATTTTAGAGTCACAAAATATGTCTATCATTTTTACTCCGAGGTCTTTAGCAAGCTTTAGCCCGGCGATCAGGGCTTCATATTCTGAGTCATTGTTAGTTGCCGAAAATTCTAGTCGCAGGGCGTAATATAACGACCGTCCCTCGGGAGTGACTAAGACAATTCCAGCTCCGGACCTTCGGTCATTCTTGGCTCCATCTGTGTATAGTTTCCACGGATTCATCTTTAGTTCGTCCTCGGATTTAACCACTCTGTCATTGATTACTTCCTCCTCTGGAATGGTGAATTCCGCAATAAAGTCTGCTGGAGCTTGCCCCCTGATTGACTTTCGTGGTTGAAAATTCAAATGAAACTGACTTAGTTCTATGTTCCATTTGATCAACCTTCCCGATGCTTTGGGCCTCTGTAACACCTGCCTTAAAGGCTGGTCGGTGTATATGGTTATTGGATGGGCTTGGAAATAGTGACGAAGTTTTCGGGATGCGATCAGGAGGCTGTAAGCAATCTTCTCAATTTTTGGGTAGTTGCGCTCTGCCGCTGCTAATTTCTTGCTTACATAATACACCGGCCTTTGTACTTTGTCTTCTTCTCGAACCAGGGCTGTGCTGACAGCGTGAGCCGAGACTGCCAAGTAAACAAATAATTCCTCGTGATCTACGGGCTTTGATAAAATCGGCGGCTTCTCTAGCAGTTCCAACAGATTTTGAAAGGCCTCAACACAATCCGGAGTCCACTGGAAGTTCTTCTTTCCCCTTTTTATCAAATCAAAAAACGGAACACATTTATCTGTGGCTTTGGAGATGAATCTACTCAGCGCCGCTACTTTCCCTGCAAGACTTTGGACGTCTTAAATTCTCCTTGGTTCTTCGATGTTCCTAATCGCTGCTATCTGGCTAGGGTTGATTTCAATTCCTCGGGAAATTACAATGAAGCCAAGGAACTTTCCCGATGCCACTCCAAATGAGCATTTCAGAGGATTCAATTTCATCCGGTACTTTCGCAGGATACCAAACATTTCCGCCAAGTCTTGCGTATGGCTGGAGGAATGCTTCGATTTGACAAGCATATCATCCACATAAACTTCCATAGTTTTTCCTATTTGATCATAAAACATTCCGTTTACCAAGCGCTGATAAGTAGCTCCAGCGTTTTTTAATCCGAATGGCATTACAACATAACAATATAACCCCAAATTCGTAATGAAGCTCGTATGTTCTTGGTCTGGTACGTGCATAGGAATTTGGTTGTATCCAGAATATGCGTCCATGAAAGAGAGAAGTTCATGACCTGCTGTCGAGTCTACAAGCTGGTCAATCCTGGGAAGTGGGAAACTATCTTTCGGGCATGCTTTATTTAAATCTGAAAAGTCAATGCAAGTCCGCCACTTTCCGTTTGGCTTCTTTACTAAGACGGGATTCGATATCCAGTCGGGATATGTCGAATCTCGAATAAATCCATTCTGCTTCAACTTCTCTACTTCCTCTTTGAGAGCAGCCGACCTCTCTGGGCCCAGCATGCGTCTCTTTTGCTTCACATGTGGATGCTTCGGATTTACATTCAATTTGTGACTTATAATGGATGGCGATATCCCACACATGTCAGCATGGGTACAGGCAAACACGTCTAGGTTTGCCTTCAAGAAGTCCGTTAGTTCTCTAGCTCGACGTGGATCCAATTGAGAACCAATTTTCAAAACTTTTGTCGGATCAGCTTCATCAATGGGAATTTCCACTGTCGCTTCATTAGGAGTTGCATTCCTAGCTTCTGGTTCCTCGTCTTTTCTGGGATCCAGGTCTTCAGGTGTTCCTTTGGGCAACTCCTTTGGGGTCAATTTCTCTAATTGCTATGCCGAGTCCCCTTTTGAGGGAGACGAGGCATCCTTACTCTCAACGTTAAGTCCTTTCATCAACATCTTTAACTTGGCCAGATAGCAGGCCCGTCCGGAAACCTGATCCCCTCTCATTACTCCAGTTCCGGCTTCGGTCGGGAACTTAAGTAACAGGCACCAAGGGGCGATACAAACTCTAAATTCAGCGAGGGCAGGTCTCCCCAAAAATGCGTTATAAGGCGAATCTACGTCCAATACTACAAACTGAAGCATTCGCACTCTTCTACGTTCTCCTTGCCCCAGGGTCACGGGTAACTCTATGTATCCCATGGGAGCTGTCGACGCCCCGTTGAAGCCTCTGATCCATCCTTCACAAGGCTTCATATCTTCGGACTCAAACTTCATCTGATCAAATGACTTCTTGAACAAAATATTAACGAAACTTCCGTTGTCTACTAATACCTTATGGACCAAGGCCGGCCCAATGGTGGTAGTAATAACCAACGGATCATTGGTGGGTGATTGTATCCCAGTATTGTCTCGGCTTCGAAATACCACATCGTCAAACATGGTCTTCTGTTGTTTTATAGGGGTGACATCTTCCAAATCATCACCTTCATTCATGTCTAGATGCTTGGCAGCATTCACATATTGATCCATTGATCTGAAACTTCGTATTGCCGGGTGAGGTCCGCCTACTATGTAGTTGATAACAATTCCTTTACCTTTCTGCTGCGCTGTAGGCTTGGGAGCAGGTAGGATCTGTTTTGGAGCCTGCTCTCCTTGCCCCCTGTCCCTCGGGGCAACCTTGTACTCATCCAACTTTCCTTCACGCAGCAGCTTCTCAATCACATCCCTCAAATGCCGACATTCATTGGTCGAATGCCCATGAGTTCCGTGAAACAAGCAAAATTTCCCTGTCGCCATTTCTTTCTCGGTCGAATCACGAGGTGGCGGTCTTTTGTACTGTAACACATTGTACGTATCCAGGTAAATATTTTCCAGGGTGTCGTTCAATGGTGTATAATTCTCATAGTTCTGGAACCGGGGTCTTTTGTTAGGATCACTTCCCCTGTTTCTGTTTCTTCTGTTACCGTTTGGATTACGATTATTGTTGTTGTTACCCCCGCTTCCAGCATTGTTGTTTCCACCCTTGTTTCCTACATTTACTTCAACCTTGCCAGAACTTTCCCCAGACTGCTTCACGGCGATATTACTCTGCACATTCTCCTTTGAAGCCGTCTCAGACTTTCTCTTTCGGTTTGCCCTGGCCTCCTCTCGTCTTAGATAAATATCGGCTTTTTCGTAGAATATCTCCCTTGTGGAAGGTGTTTTCCCAGAAAGGTAATCTCCAAACTCAGATTCAGGATCAACTCCTTCCCTCAATGCCATCAGGATAGTGGGCTCGTGCGGGTCACTGACCTCAGTCACAGCTTGATTAAAACGGTCAAGATATGCCCTCAAAGACTCTCCTGGTGCCTGTTTAATTCTCGATAATTCAATAACACTTTTGGACTTTCGGGCATGGAGACGGAACTGGTTCATGAAACGCTCGCTTAGTTCCTTGTAATTTGAAATCGAACGAGGAGGAAGTCGGGTAAACCAGAACAGTGCCATATCTTCTAAGTAGATTGGGAACGCTTTGCACTTCACTTCATCAGGGGCAGCAGCAGCATTCATGAGCCATGAGTACCGCATTAAATGTTGTCCCGGATCAGTCCTTCCGTTGTATTTGTCCATTTGTGGCAAGTTAAAGCGTCGGGGAAATTGGAAGTCGAGGATATCATCGGTGAAGGGAGTATGGCTTCGCTCAATGCCATAATCTTCATTTGTATAATTCCGGCTCTCGGACATGATCTGGCGAACCATTGCCTGTACATCAGCATTAGTTAGGGGCCGCTCAGGTTCCCTGGCCCTAGTATCCGAATTCCTTCTGGGCTCTTGTTCAGGAGATGCCCTTCTTCTTCGAGCTGCCTCTGCTCGATTCCGTTCCCTGCGCTCCCGGTCGATCTCGGGGGGAGGGGACTGGAGTCTTTGCCCCCGAGTGGGGTCATTGTCTCCTAATGCTCGTGCAATATCCTCACGAGATCCCAAAGATCCAAATGTCAGCTGCTCCATGTTCTGAGGTCGTTCGAGTGGCCTTCGTTCACGGGGCCGCTCTTCCTCGGAAGATGAAGATTGATCCACTGGTGTGTGACGAACCGGTGATGGAGTTCTTTGTCGACGGAGTTCACTAATCTCCCGACTCATGAGCCTCATATTTTCCTGCATCATGAGATTAGTGCGCTCGTGAACTTTCATAGCTTCCCTTGTGCTCTCAAGCATGTCAAGCAAGCGCGAGAAATCTCCTTGAGTGATGGGCGCAGATGGATTGACCTGATCACCAACCCTGGTGGCTGGAATCGGAGCATTCGTAGGGACTCGAGTAGAGGTTCCAGCTTCACCAAGGATCGGGTCGGATCGGCGGTAGGGGGTCGGGTCGGTTCGGAGCTGGGGAGCCTGGTCGGATCGGTACGTGGCGAGCAACTCGGGTCGGTTCAGATTGGGGGAATGCACTGCTTCAGAATCTCCTACCCGGATCGGATCGGAGCTCTCCCCCTGCTGGCGGCGCGGATTTCCTGCATTGGTTCTTCCTGCTGCTGAACTCTGCCCCCGAGACCTTGTTACAACAGCATTTTGCTGATCTTCGCCAGCTCCATTTCCTCGAACAGACTGAACTTCCTTGCCTTTTCCTTTGGCCATGAGTCTTTGACAATCACTTCAACAAATATGAAAGAGCGAAAAAACTTAAGGATTAACTTCTTTGAACCCAACGGTCCAAAAAGTAGAAAGAAATCCCGGAAAATGAAGAATTTAGATGATGGTTCTCAGTGAAAGCACCAAAATGTTAGACCCAAAAGTGGTTCTAACACCCAAATTGATTAAAAACAAATAAGATGAGATAAAAATAAAAATGAACACACAGGATTTATAGTGGTTCGGCGAAGAGATGCCTACGTCCACTTATCTTTCACTATATTCACTGATTCAGTTGTAAATCCAATGTAATGGTCACTTGATTTCACTCACAACTCGCTTATACTCACTCAATAGATTAAAACAAATAATGAAAGAAGATTTGGATTCTCCGGGAGCAATGGAGTTCGGACTATGGAGGTGGTTGAATTCTTAAAGTGCTGAAAAAAGATCCTTCTCTTTGTCTCCAGACGGGGTATTTATAGGTGTGAATTTGCTTGAAACTTGATCCGGGTCAGGGCCACGTGTCGTCCATCCCACTATCTTCGGGTTCGGATGAACTATTATGTTGACAACGCATCAAAGGAACGGACGTTATGGGTAGGAACTGGTCACAGCCGATCCGGATATCCAGGCGCTTTTGCAGGAGAAGAATATGGAACATGGGCTCTGGTCGGAGACGCACAGATAAGGGGCTCAGATCGGGGTATCCGATCCGACCCGGATTGGCTTGGATGCAACGCTCTCTTCTTCTCTAATCTACTCCGCTCCGATCCAGTTTCGTGGCAAACAGGTGGATTTCCGATCCGATTGAGATCATGTTGCCCTCCGATCCGATTAGATATACCTTACCAATTTCCTTAGCAGCAGTTCACCGATCCGAACAGAAGACTCTATCCGACCCGAACCGATATGTTGCTCTGACCCGACTCGAACAACTGCAGCTATCCGATCTAGATTGTAGTGTCTTCTCCAATCCGAACCGAAGTCTTCTAATTAAAAATGCTCTTCAATGTCTGGTCTCTTGACTTTGTGTTGCCTAGTTCACAAAGTAGGCTAACAACAAAAAAGTTCGTCTTAGGACTTTTGAACTGGGAGATTTGGTGCTAAAGAGAGTCTTTCCATCCCTTCCTCACCTCGGTACAAAGTGGGAAGGACCCTTTGTCATCCAACGGAAACTTGAAACAGGAACCTTCAAGTTAACGACCGTAGATGGCGAAGAGGTACCTAGGGCATGGAATGCCCAACACTTGATGCGATATTTGAATTAGAAATGTTGTACTCTTTGCTGTTTTTCTTATGAACTCTGTAAAAAGGCACGACTTGCCGTAGAAAAGTCTGATGATATGAACAGAGAACTATAAAGTGGATGTGGGCTACGACTTAGCCGAACCACTATAAAAATATCGTGTGTCATTTACTTTTCTGCATTATATATACCTTCAACTACTATTCCGTTGCGATTATGGAATATAAGATGATTTAAAACCTGAAAGGTTGAAAACAGTTTATACGCAGAAGAAAGCACAATGACTGTTCGTGCGATAAGACATAAAAGAATGGGAAGACGACATTCTTAACTCTAACTCTCGAGAATTGAGAGAGAGTATAAAGGACGGGAAGATGACGTCCTCTGAGGCGTGAAGGTGCACCCAGACAAGAGACCGCCTCAGTAAGAACTCTAACCTGAGTATAAGACAGGAGAGTATAAAAAATGCCAGAAAAAACGACAGGCATTGACGACACAGAGAATGTAACCCCGTCGGTGAATCGGGGACATTCAGACTACTTGACTAAATCTTGAATAGTTTTTCAAGATTGACTGGGGGCATATATGTACACACATATTTCCCCCCACCATAACTTCATTACACAACTATAGTAGGACATGCTTTCTTACATAAGTGCAAAACTAATGACTAACAGACATTGCAGAAAACGAATTATTTTTTATTTACAAATGAATGAATTTGTATAGGAAAACAGGCGAAAAGAAGGTGCAAGGGTCACCCTTGCAGCAACAATTATGGGTCAATCAAATGCTAAAATAACGCAAGACACTCCATCATTTAGACTTCGAAGAGGGCTTGGACTTCTTAGCAGCCTTCTCCGCATCCCTCGCCTCTTTTTCGTCCTCCATCAAGATGCGCTTTGACTTTTTCTTCCCTGAAGCTGAAGTGCTGGAATCAGTTGACTTCTTCCCGAAAGGCGGAGCGCTGGAATCAAGAGAAGACTTTTTAGCAAGTTCCTCTGTAATGGATCTAGTCGAAAGCTTAACAACTAACCTTGATCCCGCATCCACTACTGTGAGGGGCTTAAGGCTTTCAGGGTCTAAGTCTTCAGCTTTAAGCTGCAAGCGTTTATCTTGTTCAGCTTTCGGTGCAGCTAAGGTAACATCATCGGCGCTTTTCGACTCCCCGACTATAGCCACCTCAGGGTCTTCCTCATGTCCCCCGTTGCCGCCATCATACTTTAAGGCGTCTATCATTTCGTCATCATGAGGAGTGTCAGCCTTGGACGGTTCAATTCCTACCCCCGAATCTATGGGGGTATCCTTGTCTTTTCCCCCTTTAGCCTTCTCCGTAGGCTCTGCTCCAGAGGCGGTTCCCTGGGACACACCTGTCTTTTCGGACGGTTCAATACCTACAGATTGAGAAGCAACAGTTATCAACTCAGGAGAAAATAATGGGTTCTTCATCGATTGCTCAATCACGTGACGAAAGGTAGAGATAGCTTTGACAAATTGAGGTGAAAATGTAGAGATACCTTCTGAAGACTTCTCGGCTGGAGTAACTGCTGTCTCCGATGCCGCTTCGGTTATAGGGGATAAAAGAGTTGTCTGAGGGATCCCCGGGTTTTCAGGATCGTATCCCTCTACTTCAGAAGTTGTAGAGGCAGTAGAGGAAGAACCAGCCTCGGGAATGTTCTTTTGCTCAGCCCTTCGCCTCTCTTCGTCCATAACAGCCGCAAGGAGGCGGCGCCCTTCGGCTAGGCGTTCTGGTTCATCATCTCGTAAATATTTCTCCATCAGCTTGTCCTCGTCAATGGAATCAACCTTGAGCTCCTCTTTCTCCCATTCAACTATCTGACTCCATACTTGGACTAGGGTAGATGGATAATCTTCAATCTAAGAAATATTTCGGCGGCAGATGAAATGCGCAAAGAATTCAACCATTAATTCGCCAAAACCCTGCACCTCTTCCTCAGCCTCCGACAGTTGTTTGCGGGCCTCTTCAGCGGACTTGATAGCACATTCGACGTTACCCTCCGCTAGGGCAGCCCTGTTCTCCGCCTTCGCTAACTTAGAAGCCAAGTCAGCGTTTTTCTTTTCCAATTCAGCATTCCTCCTCGCTAACTCGGCATTCTTCCGCTCAAGGTCAGCGTAAGCAAGTCGCGTTTTGGCAGCATCTGACTTGGCATATTCAGCTTGCTTTTTCAACTCTGAACGCTCTTGGGTATGGGACTCAAGCAAATCATGATAGCGTTTTTGCAGATCTTCAAATTGTTGTTTGAAACTAGTAGCATCCCGTTGAGCAACAACAAGCTGGGCCTATGTATCCTCCAAGTCTTTTCCTAGATTTTTTAAGGCCTTTGCATCGCCTTCTGCGGTTTTTTGCATCGAGTCCGCATTCATGATTAAAGTGCGGATGATTCTGGAAAGGCTGCGCGAATACTTGAACATTTCTGAATACTGTTTCTCGACCGCATCTATCTTTTCTTTGGCCTCATCTGCCCACCTTGAAGAAATAGGCTCAAGAGCAGGTAAAAAAGTCAAGTTTTCGAAGTAATGTTCGGGAAACTGCTCCTCCAGATACGCCCGCTTAACTGCAGTTTCCGCATCTAGCGGTGGAGGGGCGGGGATTGTCAGCGCAGTATCCCTATGCGTGGAGGACTCAATAGCCTCTTTATCCGTTCTAGGCCGTTTAGCAGGGACCTTACGCTTGCTTTGTGATTCGGTATCTTTTGGCGGACTCCTCTCCCTACTGCGCTTTTCTTGAGAAGAGGTTGAGTCTTTTGATTGTGGCCTGTCCTCTTCCCGACGACCTTGGTAACCTTTATATCGCTCTGGGCCTGTCCGGACAGGAGAGCGAGAACGCGAGGTTCGCGAACGATAAGGATCATGCGGCCTTCTATCCTCCCTACTGCGATCTTCGCGGCGATCATGCTCAGTATCATAGGGCGGATTAGACATGCTGCGGCGGAGTTTCCTGATATCATAGTAAGATCGGGACATCGTGCCTGCACAACAAGACAAATGAAATTCAGGATCAATATTTTCCCAAAGAGAAAGATACTGTGAGTTGTGGTGCTATTGTGTAAAGTGTGTCCTAAGTGGTGTTTTCCCCCCGACAAACCCGAGTCCGAAGTTAGACTAGTACGAGCGGGCTCTTTGGCCTTAGCAGGAGTGGTCTCTTCGGAAGAAGTGAAAACTAAAGGATTCTTCCTAAAATCCTCTGAAGTGTAAATAGTTTCATGTAAGGGGAGATCCCCCAATCCCTAAAATAGTGGGTCATCAGTGCTAGGGACATCTCCCTCAGAAGCATCAATCGGTGACTCTTTGGAAGACGTTGACCTTTCCGGAGAAATGACATCCTCGGGAATAGTATACCCTTCGCGATGCTTTTCGGCCATGTTAGCAAATTCATCATCTTGAGTAGAAGATGGAGAGGGTGAAGCCTGAAGAGGCACTGTATGAGCTCTCGAACCCTCGCCCGTTTCTGGGACTACATCCACTGGAGGAATATATACATATGGAGCCGTCCCGTGACCAATGCTACGGGTAATGGACAGCAACCCATGAAGATGAAGATATTCGTCCTTAAGGACTTCATCAATAGTTAAAAACTTCTGATCACCATTAAGGAGCTGGTGCATCCGATCAAAGAATACTTGGTCCGATATTTGTTTTGGGTTATCTACTGCAAACAAAAAGAAAAACGAATTAATACGGTAGTATGAATGTACAGAGTCAAGATTTAGAAAACCAGTGCTTTACTTGATTTCGTCCACCTCCTAGCACACCCTGGTTATTGCTTTACATAAAACCATTCCAGCCTGGAGTCCCCAGCTTTACTACTGAATGGTGCTGGAATTAGTTTCCTCTTAGGGAAAGACTCGAAGTAACAGAAAGAAGGGGTTTCTCGAGTCCGGTGCTTGAAGTTATAGAAGAAGTGAACGTCATCAAAAGTGAGCTCTATGCCTAAGATCTCACGGTACGCTACATATAGGGTGTACAAGTAAGCATAGGAATTGGGATGCAGCTGCATGGGGGCGATCCGCATTTGTCTTAGAAAATCAACGACAAAAGGAGAAAAACGAGGAATAGCCCCAACCATGCACATCAACCGAGTGATTGCCATATACCCCTCCGGAGGGTTGTGGGGACGATCAGATTTTGATGGCAACTAGGTATCCCCTTTGGGTATCCCGTACTTTAGTCGTATTCGGACAAGTCTGTCATTGTCGATCGTCGATTCAACGGAATCTTGAGGTGATTCCAGTATGATGGCAGACTCAAATTCATCAGGAGCTCGGTTATCACCAATCCGTCCTTCCTCTTCACAACCCAGGGAAACTCCACCCTCGGAAGACACATTGTCGCTTTCACGAGTTTCAACCTCGTAGTCTGATCCCTCATCATCCCATTCGAGATCCGAGGAAGAAGATATGTTTTCAAGAGTAATTTTGTTGGATGTCTCTAGGACCTCCTTCTTCTCTGCTAATCTAAAGGAGCATCTGGACGTCATGGTCACAAAACTATTGAAAAAGCAATAGCACAAGTTAGAGTAAATTAGCCCGTATCTCCCCGTGCATGTGTACAAACTAAAGTGTGAGCAGTGTATGCAGAAAGTGTAAAGTTAACGTTTGAAAGTGCGACGCGAAATCTTGGCAAAGTAATAAGGATCAAGGTAGTTCTTGATGTTCATTTATGTTCGCAGGGCACTATCCTAACTGTCCATTAAGTTGAAGATTATGCCAAGAGTTGATTGGGCCAGTTAAACAAGTTCTTATGCATTAAGTTGGACCGCTCTTCGGTTCGGTTCGGGCGCATTCATTGGGATCGGATCGGGGGCGTAGCCCTGCCTTGGACTTGGACAAACATTGAAGCCCAGGAACCAAAGTCGGATCGGTTCGGAAGTAGACTCCCCGAATAGTTCGGATCAGATTAGGCAGTCATGCCTCTCTCCTCCTTTATTTTACAGTCTGACCCGATCCGGTTAGGTGAGCTCTATTTCCCTCTTCAACTGTTTTCCCTGACCCGATCCGACCTTCTGGATCTCTCTTCCTTTTCTTTTCCTCCATTTTCCATACTCCATCGCCAGAACCAACCCCCTGTAATATCCTTCTTCTTCCTCTTCTTTAATTTTAAACCCAATCTCGTCTCTGAAACCCCAGTTATGATCGAAAAAGCTACGACTCCCTCTTCCAATGCCTCGAAGTGGCAACGGAGCCACCAATGACGATAGCGAAGAAAGAGGATGTTGTAGCATTGAACCCACACCCAAATCGGTCGAATTGACCATAAATTTCAATTAAAACCAATTATCATGAAATTGATCAAGGATTTAAACCTACCAAGGTGTTTAATTTGGAGATTAGCACGAGAATTGTAAGAGTTTCCTTTTTTGAGACCAAGGGTTTCGGAGCGAAACTTATAAAACGATGAAAGAAAAAGAAAGTGAGAGGAAGATGAAGGCTGGATTTATATAAATACATGGTGGCTATTCGTATCCCCGCTCGGACCGGCACGAAAGCCCGGCAGCACAGCTTGGCCCACTAGTCCAATGCAAAATAGAAAAAAAAAGAGGATCCGTTCGGGTCGAAACCCGAACCGAACAGAATTTCGTATGTCAGCATGGCATTTGAATTAAACTAAAATTCGAAGAGAAAGATGAAAGCACAAGGAAAATCAAAAGGAAGATTACCAGGAAGGCGCTGTGCAATGACAATCAAAGCATGCTCCGTTTCCAACAGAAGCATCCTTTGAGGGGACAAAATGTTAGCCTACTTTGTGAAATAAGCAACACAAAGTCGAGATGTCAAGCGTTGAAGAACGTTTCTTCTTAGAAAGCATCGGGTCGGATCGGAGAGCTACCACCAGTCGGATCGGAGAGCTACCACCAGTCGGATCGGAGAGATACCACCATTCGAATCGGAGGACCACTATCAATTCAGGACGGAACAGAGCAAAATGGATGAGGACTCAGTTTCAGCTCAGGACGGGTCGGATCGGGTGCCCCGATCTGAATCCCTTCTGCTTGCTCCTCCGAACCGAACCCACATTCCATATCACTTCACCCCATGATCGCCTGAATATTCGGAGCGGTTATGACCATTTCCTACCCACGATAATCTCTACTCTGATGCGCTGTCAGCACTGGAGTCCATCCGAGTACGATGGGATGGAAGACACGTGGCTCCGAACCGAACTGAATCTGAGTGAATTTCCACCTATAAATACCCCGTCAAGAAACAGAAAAAGGGATCTTCTTTTTGGCACTTTGAGAGTTCAAACACTTTCATAAACCGAATTCTAGCATTCCCAGATAATCCAAATCGTCTTTCAACATTTGTTTTGAGGCAATTGAGTGAATGTGCGTGAGTGAAATTGAGTGAATTTCTCGTTGTAATTGCATCTATATCATCGAGAATAGTGATTATAAAGTGGACGTAGGCTTTTCAACGCCGAACAACAATAAATTCTGTGTCTCCATTTTACTTTTGATCTTATTTTATTCCGATTTTAGTCAATTTGGGTGTTATAACCACTTTTTGGTCTAACAATTCTCGAGGCATCGAAGCCAATCCAGAAAAATCCAGGCTATTTGGGACATCCGAGTCCCCAAGAACATCAGGGATGTCCAAAGTCTAAACGGGAAGGTCGCCGCTTTATGTTAGTTCATCTCTAAGGCCACCAACAAATGTATCCCCTTCTTCGATTTACTCCGAAAGGGGAAATGCTATTTTGATTGAACCTCCGAATGCGTTTCTGCATTCCAGGAACTTTTGGATCACTTAGAGCGGCCAACTATCCTTTCTAAGCCTATAGACCATGAGGACTTATATAATTACATTGCTGTTTCTGCGCAGGCAATCAGCTTGGCACTAATACACCTCGAAGATCACACTTAGCGGCTCATCTACTATATCAGCAAGCGGCTAACGGGGGCAGAGAAGAATTACCCGAAGCTAGAAAAGCTGGCATTGTGCTTTTCAATTTTCTCTAGAAAGCTCCGAACGTACTTCCAGTCGCATCCTATAAAAGTTTTCACTGACCAGCCACTGTGTCTGGTCCTACAGCGACCCGAGGCGTCAGGAAGACTACTAAATTGGAGCATAGAGTTAAGCCAGTTCGAGATAACCTTCCTCCCCTGACGAGTCATCCTCAGCCAAGCTCTCACAGATTTCATCGTGGAGTTCACAGCCCCCGAGGAGGCTCCCACAGAGAACGTTGGGACTCCCGACGCCCAGTGGAAATTATTCGTTGACGGCTCCTCTAACAGAAAATGCTCCGGGGTCGGAGTAGTGATCATCACCCCTGAAGCACGCCTGATGTATTACACGTTGAGGATAATTTTCCTTGCTACCAAAAACGACGCGGAGTATGAGGCCTTAATCGCCGAACTTAGAATCGCAATCGAACTCAAGCTAGAGACCGTCAACATCTTCTCCGATTCACAGCTTATCGTCCGACAAGTGCTGGGAGAGTATCAAGCGAAAGAGGAACAGCTTGCCCAGTACCTGGCCCAGGTTCAGCGGCTACTCGTCTACCTCGAGTGTTTCACCATCACCCATATCCCATGCAAGCAAAATGAAAAAGAAGATTCCCTCGCCATAATGGCAAGCTGCGAAGATCCGCAACTTAACGGATTCTCCCCGGTTGAAGTTCTCAACTCTCCGAGCATCAAGCAAGGGCAAGACGAGACGATTATGAGAACCGAACCCAAGCCCGAGTACTGGATGACACCGATCAGAAATAACCTACAGCACGGGATCCTACCAAAGCACTACAAAGAAAGGTGCACGCTCACTCGCCAGTCGGCCTATTACCTTCTTATGGACGGGGTACTCTACCATAGAGGTTTTTCCGTTCCGTTGCGTAGCTCACGGCGATGCCCTGCATGTGCTAAACAATGTGCATGAAGGTGAATGTGGCGATCACACTGGGGGGGTGGGGGGGAGGGGGCAGACCCTGGCCAGAAAGATTCTCAAACATGGTTATTACTGGCCCATGCTTGATCAAGACGCCGAGGACTACGCTCGCAAGTGCGATAAGTGCCAGCGATTCTCCAAAATTCCAAGAGCCCTACCTACCGAATTGTCTCAAATAGTCATCCCATGGTCATTCGCCATCTGAGGAATCGACATCATCAGAACTCTTCCAATGGCCAAAGGCGGGGCACGATACGCCATCGTCGTAGTGGACTATTTCACTAAGTGGGCAGAAGCTGAAGCTCTCGCCCCCACTACCACGAAGAAGATGATCAACTTTGTTGTCCGCAACATCATTACCCGCTATGGGGTGCCCCAAGCTATCATCTCCGACAATGGCACTCAATTCGAGAGCACCAAGTTTAAAGCCTTCTATCAGCGCCATGACATTGGTAAAAGATTCTCAGCGGTGGCGCATCCTTAAGCCAATGGGCAAGTCGAGGCGGTTAACAAGGTCATCAAATCCATCGTCAAGAAGCGTTTGGAAAAGGCTGGGGGTATGTGGGCAGACGAACTTCCTCCAGCTCTATGGGCTTACCGCACCACCCACAAAACAACAACTGGCCATACTCCTTTCGCCCTCGCATATGGTTCTGAAGCCTTCATTCCCATTGAGCTCCAGCTTCAATCCCATCGAGTCACATACTTTGATCCAAAGGCAGACCAAGATTTACTTCTGGAATCACTCGACTTGCTGGAAGAAAAAAGGAACGAGGTCGATATCAGAGCTGCCGCCCAACGACACCGAGTAGCCCAATACTTCAATTCCAAGGTCTTCCACAAGGAACTCAACATCGGAGAACTCGTTCTAATGCGGGTTTTTTCCCCTGCCAACAGGCCTCGCGCCTCGCTGGGAAGGCCCATACTCCATACATTAAAACCTTAGCGATGGAACTTTCAGACTTGCTACCGTCGACGGAGCTGAACTACCGTGGTCATGGAACAACGAACATCTCCACCGATACTTTATATAACTCAGTTTATGGTTGTTTATGCTTTTCAAACAATGTTCTGTTTTTTCAAAAATTCAAGGCATTGTAAAGGCTATTAATGCTAAAGTTATTAGTAGAAATGATGTTCAGTTTCCTATCTCCTTGTTGTTTACTTGTCACATAATGCGTCTTGTTAGTTCCAACAACCAGCTCGATCACGCCTACGAACCTCGAGCACGGGAGCCGGCGCGGCCATTTCAATTTTTAGGCAACATTGAGTTTGAAACACTTGGCTATGCCTAACACCCCGAGCACGGGAGTCGGTAACTCTACTCGAATCGCCGGCCCGCGGCACGATCGAGTATAAACAACCACTAACTCGAACCTCGGCCCAGTGCCGAGGCCGAGGATAAATCATTCTGCGTCCTAGTCCAAGCGGCTTGGCGCCACTCAGCGATCGACTAAGATCGATGCCAATCTCTCTTCGCCGGTTGCGGGTGTCGGTTGAATCTTGTCGCGGATCCAACACCGACCTTAAATCATTTCTTCCCCTTAGCTCTCAAGGCTTGGGGGCAGCCCATAGCCTCGATTGGACCTTACGATCTGATGATCGGGGCTGAAAACTATGCCGGCGAATAAACAACGTCTGGCGGCTCTCCTCAATCCGATGAACGACGAGAGAGCCACCCACCTGGCGGACCGCACAACGTGACGCCCTATGTCTTCGCTATACTTGGGTTTAACCCTGGGCTACCCAAAATAGTAGCCATACAGCCTGGTTTCGCAAACTACGGGTTTCCTGAGCTGAGGCAAACTTACTAAAACCAGCGCTCTACCTCACCTCTCTGGAATAATTTACCCAGAGACGACCCCTAATCACTTTTGTGACAAGTGTAACGATAAGTAAGTTTATGCAATTATAGGACGTTGAAAAACATAAGAAGAACATCCGAACACTTGACATAAACAGTGATCTTTACTAATTCATATTTCCTTTTCACACACATGCTAAACAAACTATGTGTCTAACACTTTTTACTTTCTAATGACAGGATGTACATAAGAACCACACCATGTCTTGAAAAACCAAAAGCGAGGGACGTACTCACGTAAACTATCGGCCTACACTACCAAAATAAAAGTAACTCCCACTAAGGTTGCTAAAACCAATCATGTTTCTTCCTCTTGTGCTTGTGTTTGTTCTTTTTTGCAGATTCGGCGCTTGATGGTTCTTCCCTAGCACCAGCACCAAGCCTCTTCCTACTCGATCCTCTCTTGCTTGACTGACCCTTTGGAGGAGTTACCGATTCATGAGTGATAGAGAGGCGATGAACCCCAGCACCATCACCACTGGAGATCTTCGTGATATCTGTAGTAACAGCAAGCGACGTAAGCACGGGGCCACTCCCAGCAGCAGGAACAACCACGGTCTCGCTCCCCTTTGGGATGTCCTTTCCTTCCCGCTAAGGCTCTCTCTTTGGCCTCCCTAGCGGCTTGTTGCTCGGCAAGCTTCCGAGACTTATGTGGTATAATGTCAGCAGCCTTGGTTTTCTCGAGGGTCTCAATGTACCTCATCGTAGACACATTGACATCTACTGGACCTCTGGCCAAGGCACTCTGTTTGTCGACCACCTCTCCTTCCTCGTTAATAATTTCCACCATGCTAGGAGTTACTCTTATGTCAGATAAGGTGTCAATTTGGTTGCCGCCCTCTCCAACCTGTGTCCCTATGAGACCAGACCCAGTTTCAGTCACTTGGGGAATCACAGTGGCGGGATATGCTGCCGTCGTAGACTTAAGAGGAACTGCATAGCAAGGACACAACCTTTTTAATCCATAAATTTGGTAATCACTCCATCCTCAGGGATGTAGGGTAAAAGGAGTTTACCTATGGTCAAGGGTGGCGTAGGAAAGATAGGAAGGGTGCTTGCAGCGATAGGTAAGGTGAGACTGTTATCCCCCAGTGCCGGGAAGTCGGGATTGTACTTGGTAGCGGTTTGGGCCAAAGCCTCAAGGCCACTTACCATAGCAGACCAGGGGTCCACGGGCTGATAGGAACTCCCGCTACAAATGTTTCTGTCACAACCATGCTGTCGGTCAGCACAAACTTCCACTTCTACTTAGAGAGCCTCGCCAACCTTTCATTCTCAGCATCCTCTCGCAACAGCTCCTTCCTTCCTCCAGCTTCTCACGTTCACCGCTATCCAGAAGGACATTCACAAGTTGGCGCTCATCTAAAGTGCTTACATGCACTTGACATAAGAAGGCCTCGTAAGGGATCAACCTCTCCTAAGTTCTGGCAAGCTCGCGAGGATAGTCTTTGACCCATGAAATCCCTGGAAATCTCAAAGCCTTAACATACATATTGTGGATACTTTCCTCGAAGGAGGACCCAACACGAAACTCCGCATCGTTCAGCTGCCCCCTCTGTAGCTCTATCTCCTTTAGATATTCAGCCTTTATACGCTCGGACTTGCTCAACACATCCCTGTTGCTAGCGTCAGCATCCTCCTTTGCCTTTCTCATCACCTCGAGCCTCCCTTCAACTCAGTGACTTTGACATTCTCAGCACGCAGTCTCTCATTTTCCTCCCTCAAAGCGGCGTTATTATTCTGGAGTTCAGTGACCCTCGCATTGACTTTCTCCAAAGTGTCACACGCTCGCTTTAGATCATCTTTGTCCTTTCTTAGAGCCGTGGTCTAAGTGGTTAGATAAACCACGGTGGCTTTATAATTCGAGAGAGTATGCCCCAACTCCCTCTTCAGTGTATCATAAGCCTGCGTCATCTCAGCTGCAACGATAGAGCTAACATTAAAGGGTCTGACAGTGCATAAAAGAGAACTTACAGTGCGGGTGACAGACATACCTACCTTCTTGTTCGAAGCTTCAACAGTGATCTTCTTGGCTTCAATGACGGACCTCTAATTAGCAAGCTGCAGGTTTTTCTTTCTGATCATCTCCAAAAGCCAGAAGGAATAATTGTTGAACTCATTGGTTTGGTGATATGAAGCTTTCACGTGCATCCACACCTCCCCAGACTCACTGTCAGGAGCCGGATGGAGGTCGGGGACAAACCTCAGCTCGTCAAAATAGTACCAGGGGAAATGGTGTTTCAGGAATGCCCTTCGCTCCTCTATGGATAGCGCTCACAACTGGGGATCTATCAAGTCTGGCACCTCTGTCTCAGTCTCTCTCTCCGGTCTCGGCTGGCCAAGATGCGCTTCCTCTTCCCTAACAAGATGAACGGGGGCCAGAGGGGCGATAGAAGGGGGAGATATCGAAGGCAAAGGTCGAGGGCCGCCTATGTTGAGCCGAGTATCTCCCACGGACACACGAACAGGAGGAAGAGGAAGAGGTGTCGGAGATCGCCTAGACCGATCCTGGTCTCGATGACCGCTGCCTTGTTATAGCAAAGGTGGTGCGCCATACAAGCTGGTGGATCTTCGGAATCTCTCGAAAGAAGAACTCTAGGGATGCCGGCGATCACCGCGTCCACCTGCCATATCAACCTGCCAATGGAACAAGCTGAAGTTGGTTAAGTTACGCACATAGGCAGACATCTATGCTATGCAGTGTTACGGATGTATTCCCTCAGTTTTCTCTCAACAAACTAGATTGTGGTCCGATCAAGGGAACTAGCCTATCAGTAGCACAAGTAAGTTCTTCCAGGCTCGTCGTGTTTGTCCATGGAGTCACTACTAAAGCAAGTCTCTTTATGCCATCAAAGTAGCCCGCGGGTTCGAGTGAGGCAGTGGCCCCTGAGTGAGTCGCAGGAGACTGCGGTCCAACCAACACTCCTTCCCTCTCCCCTATTGGAGGCGGGTCGGGAGTGCTCGGCAACCCCTCGTCTCTGGCAACCTCCTCTTGAACATGAGCCTCGCCTCCGTGCACATCTCCTGGGGGCTGAGCAGTCTTTTGCAATTCTCCTCCTGCTGAGGGCATTTTCCTCATCCGCCTAGTAGGGGTAGAGCCTGTCGCAACTCCTTCCTTTCGCACACTAATAGCAACCGCGAGCCTGATCCCAGCTTGGTTTTCCAGCAGCAACCCAGCACGGTGGATGCGACCTTGACTTGTCACGGAGCTGGTATCGCTGAGATTCTCTGGTATCTCCCGCAAAACATTAAGGCATTGCCGTTATACATCCCCCGTGGGCTCCTTTGGATTTCCTATCATATCCCATTTAAAACCATGAATAAAGGAAGGAATCTAAAAGTTACGACAAGGAATAGAGCTAGAGAAATACTTACTTCGCTCAATCAACCTTCTCGCAAATCCGGAAGGGCAGCTAATGAAGAACCCCTCGCGCTTAAACACTGACAGCTTGGGCCACATCCCGATGAAGAATTTTGTGGCGGTTGTCTCTTCCAGAGACCATTGAGAGGGGGAGGCAGGGCTCGTTTTCCTTAGGTGGAGGAAATATCGAATGTCTTCCCCGGTGGGCTCCCTGTGCAGAAACCCGTGGAAGGGAACGCAAGTACCCAGGACAGAATCGTAAGCATTAGGGTGTAGTTGTGATGGCACAAGACAGAAGTAGAACAACATATTTCGAATGAAGTTATTAGCCGGGGGCATGCACCCAGCAAGGCAAGCTTATCGGTTCCAGGCAGTAAAACCCTCGGGTGGCACATGGGCTCTTCCATCTCTCCCAGGGGCATGTGCATCATCCACCGGTATGTTAAATCGTGCCGCAATTTTCCTGACCGCGATAGCATCCCTACACGACCGCACTGAGTTAGTAGGATTCTCCAAAATCACCGCATCAGGCAACATGTCCGGGGCTACCGGAGGTGCGGGTGCATCCTCAACCATGATATCCACATTCTCGGCCTCTTCAGTCACGACCATGGAATATTGCCGCTCAATCTGCTCCCCGTGCTCAGACGCTCCGGGCGAGCTAGTTGTGTGGGAAGGAGTCGATCCTTCGGTGGTATCAAGCTCACTACCAGACGAGCTACCTCTGGGGGTAGGGTCGGATGTGTGTGATAGGGGCTGAGAAGCCTCAGCTTCCGTGGTTTTTCCGGTCTTTGATCTTGTTTGCATCTCCAACTATACTTTAACGCATCAGTATTAGAATGGGCAGTATAGTGACATGTACCCCTCGTGTTAGTGACAAATAATACGTGCATGTAATGCTATGCAAGGATAAGCTACATAAAGAAAGTTCAGAACAATTCGAAACAGTCCAAGTCCCAGTCCGTTTGTATACTCTGTCCTATGTGAACAATCCTAAACCCTGCTCGCGCGTTTAACAACATATGCATCGATGTTAAGCATGCAAATCCAGAGATAGATACTCAATAGTCAAAGTCCAACGCATGACAAATTGGAAGCCCGACACGTCAAAAACCAAGTACCGAACTACGTCGGGCTCGAAATTTCGAGCTCCAGGTTCGAAATTTCGAACCCATAAGGGTTCGAAATTCTGAGCCAGCCTAGGTTCGAAAATTCGAGCCTCTCCGGGTTCGAAATTTCAAACCCAGAAAGAGGGCTCGGAAATTCAAAACCACGGGGTTCGAAAATCCGAACCCACTAGTGTTCGATGCTTCGAACCCCACGGTGTTCGAAAATTCGAACCCATGAGGGTTTGAGACTTCGAACCCGGTGGGCTCGAAAATTCGAACCAAGTGAGGTTCGAAAATTCGAACCCACAGGGGTTCGAGGCATCGAACCTTGCTCAGTTCAAAAAGTCGAACCCCCGAGGTATCGAGGTCTCCGCCGCTGCCCTTCGACCTCCTCCCCTTCTCATCTCCTCGATTCAAGGCCTCACCTAGTTCGGTTCGAAATTATCGGATTCGAAGTTATCGGCTTCAAACCTTTCTGTAATGGCGGCCAGAGAAAGAAAAATTAGAAGGAAAAAAGTGAAGGGGGGCCTATTTATAAAAGAAAAATGTGTCTCTTTGCATTCCAGCACAAGTTCGAAATTTCGAACCCCAGGGGATCGAATTTACGAACCCCCAAGAGATCAAATTTCCGAACCCCTGGGTTTGAAATTTCGATCCCACTGGGATTGAAATTTCGATCCCACTGGGATTGAAATTTCGAAGTTCCTGGGGTTCAAAAAATTTCGACCCAAAAAAAATAATATGATGGTGACGGTAGTCACACCTCCAGGATCGGAAGCGCCGTGACACACTCTCTCGTGTACATGCTCCATGCATGTGCATGTCGACTCCCATGCATCCACGGAGGCTATGCACTACAGTCACTTAACGATTTGAACGCGGCGCATCCTCCGAACGACGGCTCATCTACACAGCCAGGGAGAAGGAGCCCCACAGCTAACACTTATTCGACTTTTGAATTACATGAAAAATTGACAACTTCGCTACTACCTCAACCTACACAAAGCACATCATGTCAAAAACAAGACGTACTTTGGGGGGCTAATGTTAACCGGCTTTTTGGTCCGGTTCCAAGGAGAACATCAAACACGCTCAACTCAACGTACCTCGTGATGCTGAGGCAGAAAAGGGACGCTTGGGTGTGAAGGAAACAGGATCAAGAAGGGACTACACCGCTTGTAACCTCACGGCATCCAGAAGACATCCACGAACCAAGGCCTCGGACCCCGAAGGAGCTACGAGCCTCAATCTCCTGGTCCAGGGATCCTCGTGCCCCTCGGAAGGTCTTTACGCCAGGCATGACATAGAATATGCACCCAGCCGGGTGCGAAATTTCGCACCCATGCGTGGGTTCGAAATTCCAAACCCAGCGGGTGTGAAATTTCGAACCCGTGCCCGGGTTCGAAATTCTGAGGCGCGCAAGTGGTGGGTTCGAAATTATGCTAGTGGTCCCCTATTTCTACCTACTCCTACCTAACCCTACCTACCCTCACTACTATAAATTGCTCATGGCCTCACACTTCAAAGGGGTTGGATTTTCTTCACTTGATACCTTCCTTGACCTTCATGAGCCTCATTAATGGTATCTCCTATTTGAGGAAGAAGGAGAATTAAGTATTATTTTTCCTAAGTACCTAGCATATGGCAATTATAAAAGTGAATGTAATGAGCATGGCTCTACCTTGTAATTCTTAAGTGATTAATAAAAGTCCAACATCCTTCCAAAGTGGACATAGGCCTAATCCGCTGCCGAACCACTAAAAATTCTCGTGTCATTTACCGATTTCTCTTACTTAGTCTTGCAACCAAATTAACTGTTCCTAGTAATAGGAATCTTCGGTGTTTAGGACATTTTTTGCCGTCAAAACCCATGAAAACATCAGATTCTTCTTCATCAGCCTGGTGAGTGCGGCTGATATCTTTGCGAAGTCCTTAATGAACTTCCTATAATAGCCTGTCAATCCAAGAAAACTCCTTACTTCCGTTGCATTCTTGGGAATTTGCAAATCTTGTACTACAACTACCTTTGCGGGATCTACTACTATCCCATCTTTAGAAACCACATGCCCTAGAAATCTCACCTCTTTTCTCCAAAAATGGCCTTTGGAGAACTTTGCCTTAAGCTGATGTGCACGGAGAGTTTTCAAAACTTCTCTGAAATGCTGGGCATGATCTTCTCCGCCCTTTGAGAAGATCAAGATATCATCAACAAAGGCCATGACAAATTTATTTAAAAACTCCTGAAACACCCTGCTCATCAGATCAACAAAATAGGCGGGTGCATCCATCAACCCAAAAGGCATAATGAGCCATTCAAAGAAACCATCTGGAGTCCTAAAATCGGTCTACTCTATATTGTCCTCAGCCACCCTCAACTGATGAAAACCCATGGCAAGTCTAACTGAGAGAATACCGAGGCACCGACAAGTTGGTCAAATAGATCATCTATCCTCGGAAGTGGGTGTCTATTCTTCTTAGTGAGCTTATTTAACTCTCTATAGTCTACACATAAGCGAAGCGAACCATCTGCCTTAGTTGCGAATACCACTGGAGCACCCCATTTAGATATGCTTCTCCTAATAAACCCTTTTTCAAATAGCACCCCTACTTGTTTGCTAAGCTCCTTCCTTTCCCTTGGAGCCATTTGGCACACATGCAATAAAACTGGCTTTGCATTGTCTACCAAATATATGATAAATCGATCTCGCACCTTGGGGTAAACCAAGAACCTCATCAAAAACAACATGATACTCACGGACAACTGGTACAGATTGCATATCATCGATAGATGCAACAAGAGACTCTACGAAATTAATCATGACAGACCCTTGTGGGTTACAAGAAATCTCGTGGGTCCTCCCATGGCAAGTCAAAAGTCTAACGACCTTCTTCTCACAATCCAGAATGGCACCATATATGGTTAGCCAATCCATCCCTAAAATTAAACCATAGCCCATAAAATGGAGCACATATGCATCGCACTCAAACTCGATGCTTAACATAGATATTCTCAAACACTGACAAATCATGGACATATGAGCTGAACCACCAATAAGTTTGAGACGACAATGGGATCCACTACCATACTAGTATTTAGGTGCAGAGACTCAAACACAGAACTAGATATAAATAAATGTGAAGCGCCATAATCAAAAAGAGTTCTAATAGGATGACTGGAAAGATAAATCGAAACTTCCACGGAAATTTTCCTACCTCTATCTGGAGCACTGGTTGTGAGAGCATGCTCCTGCCCTCCAGTAGCTCCTGCCCTTTGACCTTGTCCTTGTTTCTTCGGGCACTCCTTAGCAAAGTGTCCAACCTCTACACAATTGAAGCAAGAATTCTTCCTTCTTTTGCAGTCCTTCACCAAGTGATCCTCTCGCCCACAACTATAGCACTTCCTCTTATCCTTAGTCTTGTCATTCTTTCCACCCTTCTTCTGTTGTTATTGTCGTCCTTTCTTGGGCAATACTTTCTTGTTTTGTGATTCCTCAACTTTAACTTCCTTCTTATCACTTTTGTCTTCCTCATGCATTAAGTCCTTATCAACAAACCTTTCAAAAGTTGCTCCCATTGGAATATGGGACATAGCTAATCCATGAAGGGGTTCATTCAGCCCTTTAGCAAACCACAAAGCTTTCTTATGCGGAGTGTCTACTGGTTCCAATCCAAACCTTGCTAGCTGGTTCAACTTGTTCACATATTCTTTAACAGTCATGTTTCCTTATTTGAGTGCCAGGAACCTCTCTATTTGCTTGATTTTCTCATCTTGAGAAAGAAACTTCATTTCAAACCTTTGTCTAAAATCATCCCATGTCTCCACCGGATGCCGCGCTTGGGTTACTTCCCACCAGAACAAAGCTTCATCTTTCAGTATCCAGACGGCTAGCTGAATCTTTCAACGATCGTCCACATCGAAAATTTTGAACAAGTCCTCTGTCCCCTTGAGCTAATTCGTTGACTCTAAGAATATCTATGTTCCATGGAATCACCTTCCTCTCATAACATGGAAATCTTTGCAGATCTTAGAGAAGTTGTCTGCACGCGGTGGAGGAGGAGGAGGAACGATGGGTGCTGTTGGGCGAGGAACGTCATCTTGACCACTGGCAGGTGCCATGGCCTCTAGATACCTACGGACCAGTCTGGTATCGTAACGCCCTCAGGAATATTAGGTTCTGCATACATGCTGAAAAGAAAAGGAAGGAGATTCATACAAAGGATCGAAAGATAATACATATGGCTTTGGGGAATATGGTTTTCAAAATAGACTTTTCTTTTGAAAATGCTTTCTTTTAAAACCTTTTTGAAATAGTTTTCAATACCTTTTATCTAATCTGGATTCAAACTGTAACACCCACATCCGTTAATGTCACTTATTAAGAGAATACATTAAGTTTCGTGAAGCGTTATAGGTAAACAGAAACATAAACATTACAAGACAGATATAAAACAATAGTAGAATTAAAAACTTTGTTAATCATAAAGCATCGTGGTTCAAAACATCACATGTCTGAATTACATAAAAACTAGTACATCATAAAAACTTCTGTCTTGTACTTAATACATAAGAGTACAATATAAAAGAAGTATAATCTCCAAATAAAAACATAGCCATAGTAGAAAAGATAGAAGCTTGAGCAATACATCTAAGCAGCTCCAGCAAAACGATAGTGGAATCCTTCTCAAGCTTGAGTATTCCCACTTTGAGAACCTAGGGGGGAGGGGGAAATAGAAGAAAGAAGAGGAAACAAAAAGGGTCAGACGTAAAGTCTGGCGAGTCCAGTTACTTTTAGCAAATAAATAAGTAAAAGTATCATGAAATACATATAAAGTGGATAAGAAAGATAATATCACAAAAAGGCAGGTATGACAAGGTAAACATGATAGAGTGTATACGCTTCTCTAATGATTACTCTACACCAGTACTAGTGTAACCAGAATGAGATGATCCCAACAACTATAAGATGGTAGACTTAGGCGGACTTCTGGTGAGAGGTTTTAACCCCATACAATCCACAGGAAGCCCAACCAAACAGTCTCCTAAACTTTACCAGAGTCTATATGTAGCCTAACTACTACCCTAAGCGATCGGCTCCCTACCCCGTAGATACCCTGTGCCAGCCCCATAGTAGGAGGTATCACTTCCTAAAGTGACAACCCTTCGTTGATGTGCACAACCATATCTACAGGTGTCACAATCGTCTTATCCTCCTCTGCCCGGACCATGCACGCACATGGCCCCGGTTGGTTTGCGCTGCCCACACCGTCCTCCATGTTTGGATCTCTTACAATCAGCCCAGTAAGCGTGTCCCGACTCTGACCTAGGCCAGAGTAGTCGTTTGATACTGTTCTATGGGTTACTGACTGAAACGGGTCCCCCACACAAGATGATACAAGATGTCCCCTTTGTCTTGTATCCCTACTAAGATTTCCACAGGTTATGCTTACCTATTGGTGTCTTTAATTATATAACCCCATCGGGTTAAGTTTGTGAGCCTATATATAAATATTATCCACCCCCCTCAGATTTACTTAACCCACCCACTGTTCAAAAAAAATTTACTTAACCCCTATTCAGGTTCATGTTCAAACAATCCCACGGATTCAACTAGGTTAAGTATTCCAATTCATTACCATGTCCATTTATGGTTATAATGTACTAGACACCTCACATTAAGCCTACCACTTGTAGTCGCTGGATATTCCAGGCGGTTTCGGGCAGACTTCCGGCATAAGTTTAATCTAACCTCATGTCTAGGCGCAGTTACAGTTTCTAATTACTGTAATCCTAGGCATTTCATTATTAGCCGATTTTACCTTTGTCATTATAGGTTTTCATGCCCCTTTTTCCCAAGTTATGTTCATAATAAACTATATGCCCTAAATTCATATTATTAAATTTATTCAAGTTATGCCCAAATCCCCAATTACAAGTTATGCCCAATTTCAACGTTTTCATCTCTTTCCCAATCTAACGTATTCTCATATTTCAACGGCGTGCCTAGGCTCGAAGGTAGCCTGGCTATATAAAAATAAAAAGGAATGGATGAAGGAAAGGTGACAGAAATGATCATACTAACAAAATTGACATAAACATATTGTGGCATAATGAGAAGATGGACACATAGGAAAAGATCTGGTGAACATGTGATTTTAGAATTGATTCTAACATAATAGGAATGTCATAACAGGCATGATAAGATCTAATCAATGATTTAGATGTCCAACTAATAACAGATCCAATTTAATGTTGTATCAGGTTTTACTTTTAATTATTCAGATCTAAAAGTAACTTAAACTCACAGTGTTTGGATCTAGAAAAATAGAAGGAGAATAGAAGATGTTGAATCACAGATCTATACTTGAATTACTGTAATCTAGATTAACTCGATTGCAGAAGAAGAAGAAGGTTTGATTCAGTCCGGGCAGCGACAAAATCTAGTCCTCCAATATTTTCAGTGTGAAGAAACTAGAGAAATGAGGCCATATTTATAGCCAAAACCCCCCGAAACCCTAATCTGCCCAGTCTGCCGTAGGGGGTCGACCCATGGGTCGACACCCCCTTGAGGGGTCGACCGTGGAGTCGACACTACTGGGGCGGGAAATTTGCCGCGTATGGAAATTAGATTTTTGAACTGAAATTTGATTTTCTGATTAAATTATATATATAATTCTCTTGCGTATATACAAACTTCAAACCTTCATAACTTCTACATACGGTGTTCGTTTTATGCAAACCAAGTGTCTATCTTGACCAAAATTTCAAGACGGACGTAATGGCATAGTCCGTTTCCCTTAATTTTGAATATTAAATTAATTATTCTTTAATTTGTCCTCTTTAGTGTTGTTAAAATTATGGGGTGTTACATTTATCCTCTCATGATTTTATGGAAAAACGTTTCTGTATATTCATAACTCCTTATTTCTTGTATTTTGAAAATATATGTTATCTTTGAAAAACATTTCTGTTTTTATCCACTCATTACTATCCTTTAATGTCCATTAGTCCCTAACCGTAAACTAGTAAGAGAACAACTCCCGAAGTATCAATCCCGAGGGCCGAAACCAACATCAGTTTGATGCATAGAAAGCCACTCAACTTAACTAATCTCTAGTCAGTTTCTAATTTCCTTAATTCCATTTCTATTTGTAAAACATTTGCTTTTAAAACATTATTCACTTTAAAATGTGTATATAATTTCTATACAAAAACTTAGACTCGTTTTACGAAATCAATAAGGATTTGTATTGAAATTATCATTACCGGTTAAAATCCATTCATCGAATTATTTTATAATTTCATAATTATATTCCACTCCATACTCTCCATTCACAAGTAAACTTCTTGATAATTTTATAATGCTTATAACTTCATCTCGATTTAAAAATCAATTTAAATTATTTGTTCCAAATTAAATATTACCTATCTTTTCAAGTTCTAAATTATATAATATATAATTTCAAAAAAAAAATTTACTTAAAAAATTCGACAAAGATGAATTCTAATTTTACATCCTTGTGCATTTATTTCAATCCTACTTACATTTCGAATATCGAAAATTTCATCGTTTTCTTTGGAAAACGATTCCTTATTTCCTTTTTAAATTCATTCTTGGATTTACATTCCCAAGTTATTATTTAATAATAATTATTCCATTTCAGTTTCAAAATATTGTCTATAAATTTAATTACTTGTTTTATTTTTAAAATAAGTTATCTAGCTTACACGAACTTCAATTTCTATATTTAAAAATATATTTTTCCTTTTAAAAACCCAAAATTCTTTTACAATATAACCGAATATATTTTTCGGTATTTTAATACCAATTAATTCAGGTCAATATTGTTCAAACATCCCAACCATACAATAATCAACCACAAATTATTCGTCACATCATATAATGCAATATATGAAAAATAACAATATAATTGTTGAGGAATCCAGTTGTATCCCTCCAACCTATTTCCCCGCATCCACATATGTTAAATAACACTAATTTCATATCAATATGAAATATTATAATAAATAGAATCAATAATTAAGCAACATTATATAAATATAATTGTATATATAATCTCAAACAATTATATTAGCAAATCATCCAAAAAGCCATCACAGACAGCGTTCAATCATTTTTATCAATATTAAATAACATTTACAAAATTTTAGAACTTGACAGAGTTAGTGGGTTTACTCACTTTGGTCGTTAACCTTTGAATAACGATTTACGTCGATTGATATGTTCATGCATTTTATTTTGCCATGAATTGCAGTGAGCTCTAAATGGTTCCAAACCAACATCATACCGTAGCCTGTGCATGTACGATCCCAACGGATCAGGCCGTTCGAAATTCTGATATTGTATACAAACTTATTAATTATTTAAATAAATAAAACTTAATTTTAGTGAACTTGGGTCTTACTGCTTATAATTCCGGCCCATAAACCCAAATAATAGTACCGTGCTTCCTCCGTCCAGAATGAAAATAAACCCGCCTGCTCCACTTTTACCCCAATACTTCTATCTCATTTTTTCTTCCTTCTATCTATATTTTTTTCTAAAACAATACGGGCTTCCGGTTATGCATATCAAGCCACTATATTGATATAGGCCCACATCAGCATTAAACCCACTCGTTCCATGTGCGCATTCTTTCTTCACCCCTGATTCAAAACTCCCCATTCCAGAAAAACTTCGATCTTCCACTACTCGTAATTCACTTCAGCAAACCACTCCTCTTCTTCAAGCCTTGCGCCTTCTTATTCCCTTTTCTTTTTAGTCCATGTCCATCGTATTTCTTTCACGCCTGCCAACACCATCATCTACCATTTTGTAAACCTTTAAGCCGATCGTTCTGCACATTACACTACAAATTTCCGAACCCAAAATGCCGAACTGCTCCATCCCTTATTCCACCCTTTGCCTCCACGTCGACCAGTACATTCACGCTCCAGTATAAAACACGAATCCATTTAACACCAAATGCAAATCACTTGCACACGTTCTGACCACCTTCACCTACATGCATTCCCCACTTCGTATGCCCTTTACAGCATCACGCTTTACTGCCTTCGCACAAAACCCTTTGACCTCGCAGTTGAAGCTCATGGTGACCACCACCTCTGAAAATCTGTCGTCTGCCAGTGTATGACATGCTACAGGGGCTTCGAAATTTTTTGTCAAGGTTCTTCCATGAATTTTACACAGAGGAGCGCAACCACCTGCTGAACTCAAAGCTAATGATTAAAACTTGAAAGGAAGCATCCATTCTCTCCACGCTAGGCTCAAACTCACATTGCAAATTGAGTTGACAGCAGAAATGTCGAGCCCCTACAGTTTCAAATAACAGTCTCTGCATAGACGAGTATATTATGATTTGTTTGAGGATTTTTAATGAGGTATAGGTAGAGACATAAAATTTTAAAGATCCCATTTCTTTGTTTTGTTCATTTACTTCACTTGTTTTGTTTCCAGATCGAGAGAGGATGTATAATATTTATAGGGGAGAGGGATCACGATAAGAACAATGTCATGATCATAGCATGTTTAGGGTAGCTGTTGAGTTTTCTTTTCGTGTCGATAGGCATGTAAGCATAGGCATGTGCGAGCGTTTAAGGGTGTCTATGTGATTTGATAATACAGGGTAGATATTTTTTTCTCTGCTTGATTAACATAGACATTGACACTATATTGTTTAATATATATGGGAGACTTAAGGCCCAAGGCAATGGAAAATATAGGGTGTACGCGGGAAAGGGGAAAAGAATTGTTCTTAAGCTTTAGAGTTTATAATTCACTGCATGAACTTTAGCTCGTAAGCAGAAGGTATTTTAGCCATGCTCAAAATTCCTTATTACATACTGTTTATTACTAGTTCTATCCGGAAAAAAAAAAACCTGTTGGCTGCTTGGTCAAGCATCAATTATTATATGGCTTATTCCAATATTAGTTTAACTGTATTCATGCATTCTCGCTTTTCCCATTATCACTTATTTCCCTCGGACCATCTGGAGAACTCCCTGTTCGTGATATGTAAATCATTGTTGTAAAGAAGAAAAATGTGTTTCGCTAGTTACGCATAATCATGGCCGAGTTTGTTTTTAAATAGATGTTAATGTACCCTGTTTTATAAAACTCCGTCTGTATACGAGTTGCTATCGACAAAAATAAAAATATCATTGAGACGAGCAATGTGCAATGGTTCTAAATATATAATAAAACAGACTAGTTAACATATTCTGTGAAGTCGAAAAATGCTGATATAGGGTGTCGATTACATTAAACAAAAAGTTACATATTCTCCAAATTAAAGATTAAAGTAAAATTCTAAAAATTAAATTATAAATACGTCTCAAAAATCTTGTCCAAATTCGAAACCAATATTTAATTATATTAGATAATTCATTATGGCTTATAAGCGCTTCCATAAAGACTATTTGAAAATTTGATTTGGACATAACTCATAATCTGTAAGACAAAACCTCAATTTTCCACCCCTATTAGAAAAATACAGTTAACTGGATTCGAATATTTCTTATGTTGAAGAAATCCGACTTAAAATGGATTATGTACACCCGGTTGAAGTTCAAAACTCAATATTACGAACTACCGGGAAGTTATAGGCTCGTTTGTAATTATATTATAATTATTACATTCAATTATCGTTTTAATTAATATATTCGTTATTATAATTGGAATATAACTCGATTAAGCATCCAATTCGCATAACTTCATTAATCCGACTATTTCTGACTATTTCAAAAATTAAATTATATCATCCCACTATTTATATTAATTTAAATATTCAAAATATTTGAATCCAAACCATTAAATTCTCAAACCATTATTTTAAAATAATTAAATTAATTAATTATTCTATCACAAAAATACGGGATGTTACAGAGGTACTAGATGATTACCGTGAGTTCTGGGATTTGAAGTGTGAAGTGCTCAAAGCATGTCGTATTTCCATGGTTTTATCCAGCTGGTGTTGGAGTTTGAATTTGTGGTGCTCCATTAGTTGATTTGAGTTCGGTTAAATGACAGCGGCTACTGTAACAACCCGGATTTTTATAACGTGTTAAGACAAGAATCAGGGCAGAATTTAATTATAAA
Organism: Allium sativum; assembly: GCA_030737875.1. Taxonomy (NCBI): domain Eukaryota; kingdom Viridiplantae; phylum Streptophyta; class Magnoliopsida; order Asparagales; family Amaryllidaceae; genus Allium; species Allium sativum. The sequence continues at coordinate 660,386,890 of CM060918.1, read as the reverse complement.
ACCTGAATCAGGGGAAACGGGCTTTTCCATTGCGTTCATCTCGGAAAAATACGCGAAATAGAGTTCGAGTTTTCGAAAAACGGAGCCCGTATGACCAAGTTATGGCCCGTCAAAGTTTTCAGAAAATTTCAAGTTCAAAAACAGTTCAAATTTAAATTCAGAATTCAAATTCAGCCAAAACAGACTGGGCGGGAAAATTCCCGCCCAGACAGGTCGACAGGGGGGTTGACACTAGGGTCAACCTCCCCCCCAACCAGGTCGACACTAGATTCGACCTGGGGGTCGACCTCCCTGGTCGGCCAGGACGGCCTGGTGCACTTATTTTGGCCATTTGGACCTGTTTCGTTGGCTAGTGACGTGATTTGATGGCTCATATTTGATTTAGGGTTAATCCTATGGCTAAAACTAATCCTAATCTCTATAAAAACACCCTAGGACTAACCTAAATCACTAAAAATCATTCTAGCAACTAAGTGCTGCCAAAATTTATCTTAATCATGGCCTCCATCTCCAACTCCAAGGGCTTATGCATTCAAATCGGATTCAAATCAAAAGGTGCAAGCTTTCTACATCAAATCAAGGGAGTGGATCAACGTTGCTACGCAAATTTCATGATGATTCTACGACAAGACGATTCATGTCATAATCCCTTAGCCACGCTAGGTAAGTTCTAGCTACTTCTAGATCTAAACGGTAGTTTTAATAATGGCATGGAATAAAATGCGATGAAACATAAGTATGCTAGCCTATGTGAACTTAGTCATTGCCCCTTTCTTGAAACTATGATCTTGGGCTATGTTTTAGCGACTAAATCATGTTACACAAGTTGCATTTGGCTTAGTTTATCATGCAAGTTCGAATCTTTACTTGGGAAATGTTAGCATGAACCCTTGGGAACCATTTTGACTTGTGAACTACTTGCATGAACTTGATTTGGGGATTATGCATGTTAAGGAACCTAAACCCCTCATGATTATTAACATGCATATGATGAACCTATTATGCACATGTTAGGATTTCCACCCTATGTCACCATTTCCATGATAATCACTCTTTTGGCTAGATTTTGAATCATACATGTTTGAGGCCTATAGAGCATATGCTAGTTGAGTGGTACACCTTGGTCTCAAATTGCACCATGTTTGACTTGTAACCATCTTTGACATCTTATACCCATCCTTGTTATATTATTCCTACTATGTTGACTCGCTTTCATTTGCGTTGGGAATACGATTTGGGTAGTCTAGGCAAACGTGAATATGACATGAAAACATGACTTGGAATATGACTTGAAAACTTGATATGGAATATTGGCATAGATTATACATGAAAACATGTTTAAGATAAACTTGACATGAACATGACACGTATAAAAACATGGAAGTGGCCAACTCGAGGTTGGGTTGAGTTTGTAGCATAAATCTGCCCGGACCCGCCCGGCAAATCTAGTGGCTACAAACAATAGCACCCAATGTGGGTAGTTGGTCATATCGCGCTTGAAACCCGAGGTTAGACTAGGTTGTGGTGTAAATCTCCCGGACCCGCCCGGCGTAACCAGTAACCAAAAAAACGTCTAATGTGAGAGGTTGAGAGTGCATTAATTCAATTAATGCCACATGATAAGGTTAAGTAAAGCTGACTAATGACACTTAACCGATATGACATGAATGGGTAGGTTAAGTGAAACCGGACTTGATTTCTTAATGACACTTAACCGTAAAATACAGTTAGGGAATGGGGTTAAGCTAATCCTTAATTAACTAATCCGACCCAGTAATTAGATGGGGATAAGTAACCTACACTTAACTAATCTAAACACGGTAATTAGATGGAGTTAAGTTAACATAGTCTTAACTAATCTAAACATGGTAATTCGATGGGGTTAAGTTAAACACTTAAACAATCTAAACATGATAATTCAATGAGGTTAATTAACCAATACTTAACCAATTTGGCATGATAATTTAATGAGGTTAAGTAACTTATACTTAACCAATTATACATGATGATTTGATGAGGTTAAGTAACCTATGCTTAACCAATCTAATATGAGAACTTGATAGGGTTAAGTCACAAGACTGTTTAAATATACTTAACCATTGTAATACGATTAGTGGATGGGGTTAAGCTAACCCATACTTAACCAATCCGACTCAATAATCTGATGGGGTTAAGATAATCTTTGCTTAACCAATCTAACACGATAATCTGATAGGGTCAAGACAAACTAATACTTAACCAATCTAACTTGATAATTGAATAGGGCTAAGCCATGAGCTTCTTGGTATATATAACCAACTTGTAGGGCTAAGTCTTGAGCTTAAATACTTAGCCAATCTTGACATGATTCGTAGGCGGGTTAAGTCATGAACTGGAATGACAACATTTAACCCATTAGACAAAACCCTAGTTCAGGTGACTAGGTGGAAAATCGTAGTTTATGAGGATAACGGGAAAGGGAACTAAGTAATAAACCTTAGTTTAGGATAACTAAGTAATAATTCTTAGTCAAGGGATTTGGACCAGTTCACAGATAGATGAGTAACCCGATACGGTAGGTCATCGCTTAAACACACGAGGAGGAGCAAATTATCTGGCTTAGATAAAGGCTCCAACGAACTGGGTGACGAAGCGGTAGCTTCGGGGGACGTGAGCATACTCTTGGTATCCCTCTGTAAGGTTGCGGATGGTCCATGAAACCTGGGCTCATAGAGGTTAAGGTCTGCGGTAGAAGAACCAAGAGTATGCCTTGGTTGTTGTGCAAGCAACCTAAAGACGGGGATGGATTAGCGTGGAGTCGACGATACTTGATTTTTGCCCGGGATAGCGCGTCGTCGACTACCTACCATCTTTAGTCAATCGTGTATGTATACGGAAAGGCAGAGAACTCCCAACAGACCATATACTTGCTATCGAGTTATGGGTGAGGTTGGCCAATAGGTAAGTGGGGCATAGGGGGTCGGAGTATAGTTCTCGTGCATGATTTTTCTTGGATTGCCTTTCAGTATTTGAGGGAGGGGTCACGTGGGACCATAGCCACAGATACAAAAACATACCTTGATATCTGCATTCGGCAGACGACTTAAAGCTCCCAACCGAGTCGCGTATTTCTTGATTTGCCCTGGCACGGGACTCGGATGGCTCATTGACATACATGTGCAGTTAGACATGGAAAAACGATTCACGATGCTTACATGGGGAAAAGGGCGTGGTTGACAGGTAGCATAATCCCTAGTAGCCCTACGTGGCTAAAACCCAAACCAGATACGAAAACGTTCATTAGGTAGCATAATCCCTAGCGGTCCTAGGTGGCATAAATCCTAGGTGAACACGCGATAGTTCATGGTAAGAAAACATAACCAGATCAAGGGTAGCATTCCAAAACAACTTCAAGGATAAAACGGTACTACGTTGAGGTGGTATAGGAAAGCCCGTACGGCCTACGGCAAAGGACTGAACTTACACATGGAAAGAAACATACAAGTTAGGAAAACCTATGTACGCGATATATTAGGTTGACATGGACCATTTCATGAATTTGGTCAAGGGACATTTTGTAGTTAACTCATGGCACGGGTTGGGATACTAGTACAGGAGGTGCAGAGCAAATATACATGATAGATACCTTGGGATATTATACTTGATAGAAACCTGACGATGTGATACTTTGATTTACCTTGACACCGTAGTTTATCATGATACCTTAGTTTATCTTGATACCGTAGTTCACCCTGTTATCTTGGTTTAGTTTATCTATCTTGTCGACATCCTTATGTTTATTTTCAGTTTATGCATGTCATGTTACCTTTACCTGTTTTTATGCTGGAAGTAGATAGGACTTACTAGTCTTTATGACTGACCCGGTTTTCTTTCGCCTCTTTGTCTTCCGTTCCCCCCCCCCCCCCCAGGTTTTAAGGGAGGAAATACTGTTGTTTAGTTCAGACCTCTTTTGCTTGAAGGTCATCATGTATGGATTGAACTTCCATGGGCTATGGATGCTTTACTGCTTTAGTTGGGGAATAATTTATGAAAAGGTTTTATGCTTCTTTACTATTGCAAGACATGTTTTGATGGATTCTGATGTAAAAAGATTTAGACCTTATTTCATAAGGTAATGAAATTTGTTTTACTTCCGCTGTTTTATATATGTTCTGTCTTGTAATATTTCTGTGCATGTTTACCTCGATAATGCTTCACCAAACCTAGTGCGTTCCCTTTGTGAGTGACCCTGGCGGAGGTGGGGTGTTACATTTGGTATCAGAGCAGAAGGTTACCAGACTGGGCAAAAGTTTTTAAAACCTTCTGAAAACTATTTGAGAAACCGTTTACAAAGAAGCATTTTTCAAGAAAAGTTTTTAAAGGCTATTCCCCAAAAGGCCATTAGCACCATCCTTTGTTTCCTTGATTGAATCTCTTTTCCTTTCTTTCCTCCATCGGTAGTCACAGCAGTTTTAACTGCGACTAACCCTTTTCTAGCCACGTAAGTGTTTTCCGTGCGATGGAGGAAGTTCTCGAGAGACCTGTTGCCGCGCTATAAGAAAGGATAGTAAGAACAAGGATAAGGGACACGAGCTTAAAGATAAGCAACTTGTTGATATGGCTTAATCCACAAAGGAGGGAAAAAGATGAACAATAAAACCCATGATGAGAGAGTATCTTTGGCATGGTAAAACGGGACACATAGTTAAGTGTTATGGGACGAGGACAAGATCATCGAGAGGGCAATTGTATGCTCTCAATTCTAGCATACCTAAGAGGGATGGTACCGTTTCTGTTGAAGGTTTAGCCTTTCTTTTCTATCATCCCGTCTAGACTTTGTCTTGATCATCGCATCATTTAAGTCTACTTCGATAGTTGAGTCTCTGCACCTTAGTACTAGCGTGGTAGAGGATACCATTTTTGTCTCAAATTCTGTTGGAGGATCGGTCCATTTATTCATGACTTGTTTGGAATCGAGAGTGTAAATGCCAAGTGTTGAGATTAGAAGCAATGCTTCTATTGTTGAGCTACGGATGGATTCTAGGGATGAAGTGGTTATCCGGTAAGGATGCCATTCTCAGTTTGGAAAGGAGGATAGTTAGACTCTTGACTTGCCCTGGTAATACCCTCGAAGTCTCGCGTAACCTTTAGGGTCCCGTCATGATTAGTTACCTAGAATCTCTTAATGCATTTATCGGAAATTTCTGATCCGGTCGAGTAGTGTTCACCAATAAGGCGGATGGTTCATTTCGCTTAAACATGGGTTGTAGAAATCAAGTGAGTTAGTACACTTGGCAACACGGCTGGCATCGGTTGTTTTCAAGGAAAAGTTCTTCTGCGTGGAATACCTCCTAGTAGGTAAACGAGATCCAGAATTCACTAGTGAATTTTGGAAAGCTTGCATGAGATCATGAGTACGCGGTTGCGTTTGAGCCAAGTGTTCTAGAAAAAAAGAGTAAGTGAAAAAGAAGAACGAGAGGCGATAGTAAAATGAGTTCCAACTCATACCATGGAAATAGGAATCAAGGAGCTACGAAAATCATGAAGTCAAAGGTGGTCAAGGCACACTGGAATTAAGCTCAAGGAAATGCGGCTTAAACGAACGCATCATATCTCTTTTTAAGGGTATATCGTTGATCCCTGGTTCTCCTGTAGAGCTTGCTTGCATGCTATCGCTTGGTGGATATCCTCTCGATCCTGTTTCCATTGCAAACCCCATAAGGAGTTTATCTTGTTTATCTCCTCGAAACTATCTTGGGAACCTTAGGTAGAACCCAATGGATGTAAACATGTATTTGAAACATGTTATGATTGATATGGTTGAAAATGGTTGCAAGTGGTTGCTCGTGGATGCGCGAATACACACTAGATACTAGATCGACTCAGTCACATTTCATGTTGCATATGCACGAGTATTTATACTTGTTTATGGATGAAATTGAATATGTTATCATGTGGATGTTGCATGTGGATGAATGGTTGTGCACACATATAGTGTTTATATGACTAGGACTATTTGCATACATGTTGGACTCATGGCACTAAACATATTTTGCATTAGAAAGATCATTCAGGCCTGATCATTAACATTAGTTAAGGACATATACACACACTTTCTGCATGTGTTCATAGAGCATTAGGAGTCTTTTAAGGACCATGGTTGCCTGTGGATGATGTTTTGAGTAGATGGATGATGGATGGTAGGATACGTTCTTCCTAACTTGGAGATTTCGGCGACGAAGTTCTTTAAGTTGGGGAGAATGTAACAACCCGGATTTTTATAACGTGTTAAGACAAGAATCAGGGCAGAATTTAATTATAAAATATGAATCAGGGGAAACGGGCTTTTCCATTACGTTCGTCTCGGAAAAATACGCGAAATAGATCCGAGTTTTTGAAAAACGGAGCCCGTATGACCAAGTTATGGCCCATCAAAGTTTTCAGAAAATTTCAAGTTCAAAAACAGTTCAAATTTAAATTCAGAATTCAAATTCAGTCAAAACAAACTGGGCGGGAAAATTCCCGCCCAGACAGGTCGATAGGGGGGTCGACACTAGGGTCGACCTCCCCCCCAACCAGGTCGACACTAGAGTCGACCTGGGGGTCGACCTCCCTGGTCGGCCAGGTCGGCCTGGTGCACTTATTTTGGCCATTTGGACCTGTTTCGTTGGCTAGTGACGTGATTTGATGGCTCATATTTGATTTAGGGTTAATCCTATGGCTTAAACTAATCCTAATCTCTATAAAAACACCCTAGGACCTAACCTAAATCACTAAAAATCATTCTAGCAACTAAGTGCTGCCAAAATTTATCTTAATCATGGCCTCCATCTCCAACTCCAAGGGCTTATGCACTCAAATCGGATTCAAATCAAAAGGTGCAAGCTTTCTACATCAAATCAAGGGAGTGGATCAACGTTGCTACGCAAATTTCATGATGATTCTACGACAAGACGATTCATGCTCATAATCCCTTAGCCACGCTAGGTAAGTTCTAGCTACTTCTAGATCTAAACGATAGTTTTAATGATGGCATGGAATAAAATGCGATGAAACATAAGTATGCTAGCCTATGTGAACTTAGTCATTGCCCCTTTCTTGAAACTATGATCTTGGGCTATGTTTTAGCGACTAAATCATGTTACACAAGTTGCATTTGGCTTAGTTTATCATGCAAGTTCGAATCTTTACTTGGGAAATGTTAGCATGAACCCTTAGGAACCATTTTGACTTGTGAACTACTTGCATGAACTTGATTTGGGGATTATGCATGTTAAGGAACCTAAACCCCTCATGATTATTTATGATGAACCTATTATGCACATGTTAGGATTTCCACCCTATGTCACCATTTCCATGATAATCACTCTTTTTTCTAGATTTGGAATCATACATGTTTGACGCCTATAGTGCATATGCTAGTTGAGTGGTACACCTTGGTCTCAAATTGCACCATGTTTGACTTGTAACCATCTTTGACATCTTATACCCATCCTTGTTATATTATTCCTACTATGTTGACTCGCTTTCATTTGCGTTGGGAATACGATTTGGGTAGTCTAGGCAAACGTGAATATGACATGAAAACATGACTTGGAATATGACTTGAAAACTTGACATGGAATATTGGCATAGATTATACATGAAAACATGTTTAAGATAAACTTGACATGAACACGACACATAGATAAACATGGAAGTGGCCAACTCGAGGTTGGGTTGAGTTTGTAGCATAAATCTGCCCGGACCCGCCAGGCAAATCCAATGGCTACAAACAATAGGACCCAATGTGGGTAATTGGTCATATCGTGCTTGAAACCCGAGGTTAGACTAGGTTGTGGTGTAAATCTGCCCGGACCCGCCCGGCGTTACCAGTAACCACAACGTCTAATGTGAGAGGTTGAGAGTGCATTAATTCAATTAATGCCACATGATAAGGTTAAGTAAAGCTGACTAATGACACTTAACCGATATGACATGAATGGGTAGGTTAAGTGAAACCGGACTTGATTTCTTAATGACACTTAACCGTAAAATACAGTTAGGGGATGGGGTTAAGCTAATCCATACTTAACTAATCCGACCCGGTAATTAGATGGGGTTAAGTAACCTACACTTAACTAATCTAAACACGGTAATTAGATGGTGTTAAGTTAACCTAGACTTAACTAATCTAAACACGGTAATTCAATGGGGTTAAGTTAAACACTTAAACAATCTAAACATGATAATTCAATGAGGTTAAGTAACCAATACTTAACCAATTTAGCATGATAATTTAATGAGGTTAAGTAACTTATACTTAACCAATTACACATGATGATTTGATGAGGTTAAGTGACCTATACTTAACCAATCTAATATGAGAACTTGATAGGGTTAAGTCACAAGACCGTTTAGATATACTTAACACGATTAGTGGATGGGGTTAAGCTAACCCATACTTAACCAATCCGACTCGATAATCTGATGGGGTTAAGATAATCTATGCTTAACCAATCTAACACGATAATCTGATAGGGTCAAGACAAACTAATACTTAACCAATCTGACTTGATAATTGAATAGGGCTAAGCCATGAGCTTCATGGTATACTTAACCAACTTGTAGGGCTAAGTCTTATGCCTAAATACTTAGCCCATATTGACATGATTCGTAGGCGGGTTAAGTCATTAACTGGAATGACAACACTTAACCCATTAGACAAAACCCTAGTTCAGGGGACTTGGTGGAAAATCGTAGTTAATGAGGATAAAGGGAAAGGGAACAAAGTGATAAACCTTAGTTTAGGATAACTAAGTAATAATTCTTAGTCAAGGGATTTGGACCACTTCACAGATAGATGAGTAACCCGATACGGTAGGTCATCGCTTAAACACACGAGGAGGAGCAAATTATCTGTCTTAGATAAAGGCTCCAACGAACTGGGTGACAAAGCAGTAGCTTCGGGGGACGTGAGGGTACTCTTGGTATCCTTCTGTGAGGTTGCGGATGGTCCATGAAACCTGGGCTCACAGAGGTTAAGGTCTGCGGTAGAAGAACCAAGAGTATGCCTTGGTTGCTGTGCGAGCAACCTAAAGACGGGGATGGATTAGCGTGGAGTCGAGGATACTTGATTTTTGCCCTGGATAGCGCGTCACCGACTACCTACCATCTTTAGTCAATCGTGTACGTATACGGAAAGGCAGAGAACTCCCAACAGACCGTATACTTGCTATCGAGTTATGGGTGAGGTTGGCCAATAGGTAAGTGGGGCATAGGGTGTAACACCCCACACCCGCTATAGTCACTCACTAAGGGAATGCCATAGCATCGGTGGAGTATTTTTAGTGAGTATAGAACAGTAAAATTACAACAAGACAGATATAATGTAATACTTGAAAATTTAAAACATCATCTCATAGCAGCGGAAAGTAAAACATGTTTGGTTACATCATAAAACCATAACAAGAGTCAAGTACAAAATATCCATCCTGAATAAAATAAGTACATAATCCCACTACTCATAACAAATAGCCATAACAGAAAAGATAAGATAAGCTGAGCTCTACATCTACGGTCCAAGCTCCAAGAGATAGATAAAGCAAACTGATCAAAGCCCACTAGCACTAGGCCCAACCTGAGGACCTGAAGGAAAAAGATAAAAACAACGGGGGTCAGACATAAGCCTGAGTGAACCCTATCTCCTTAATAATACAATTATTAAAGTAATTAGGGTATGATATGAACTCGGTATGGTATCTTTGGGGATAATGACTACACTAAGTTGCCCACGAATACAGGACGAACTAAGATAACCGTAAAGACGCATCTACCCACCCAAGGATAATTACTAACTGCACCACACCAGTTCTACCCACCAAGAGTAATTCCTACTTAAAGGTTGATCCCACTAAAGTCTTAGAAAATATAGCTAGTAGTCTCTGGTACTTCTAGCTGACCACGTAGGTGCCGTCTGCCCCTACCTCCACTAGGTGTATAACTGACCACGTAGGTGTCGTCTGCCCCTACATTCACTAGGTGTACCTAGTAATCTTACCCAGTAGTTTCGTGTACCCCTACATAGGTGCCGTCTGCTCCTATCTTTACTAGGTGTACCCACTACTCCCCATCGATCGGCTCCCTAACGTAGATACCCGTGCTGGTCCCACAGTGGGGTGTATCACTCCCCTAAAGTGGCTACCCAATACTATCAACGGTGCACGGCTTTATATCTACACGATGCAACAACGGCTTATCTACCAGCCCGGGCCCACACACGCATATGAAACCCGTTGGACTTGCGTTGCCACCGCTACCCCGTTTTGGCCTCTTATAATCAAGCCCAATATGCATGTCCCGTCACTCGACATGGGTCGAGCCCACAAAGATACGTTTGGGATATTGGTTGAAATGGGCCCCCATAAGCTACTACTTAAGCTTGTCATTTTATCTAGTGCATTCCACTTAACCCCTTTTTTATAATCATGCCCCCTTACATGTTAAGGTTTGGTTAAGTCATCCAATTATATTACAATTGCCACTTAAGGCACCCACTAGATTTCCGCATGCCACCCAAGGCACTTACTTGATTCCCCCATGCCACCCAAGGCACTTACTTAACCCTTTAATCATGTTTAGTTACATGTTCCACTCTGGTTAAGTATTCTAATCGTATTTTCTATTGCCACCCAAGGCAACCCACTAGTTTTCTCATGCCACCCAAGGCACCCCCACTAGTTACTACATGCCACCCAAGGCACCCACTTAACCCCTCATGTCCCACTACATGCTAATATGGTTAAGTGTTTCTTAATTAATTAAGACCGTGATCTCCCATAAAGACCTCCCACATTAGACTGGCTGTTATGACCGCCTGGTTAAGCCGGTAGGGTCCGGGCAGTCTTACGTCATAACAGAGTCTAACCTCGTGTCTTTACTTTAATCACGTATTTAATTTGTGCCTAAGACCTCTCACATTAGACTGGCTGTTATGACCGCCTGGTTAAGCCGGTAGGGTCCGGGCAGTCTTACTTCATAACAGAGCCTAACCTCGTGTCTTAGTCGATTAATTACACCTAATTAATCACCCCCATATTAATTATCCTTAATTAATATCAATTTATTCATAACATGGGTAGACCTAACTCAATAGGTAAATTCCCATGGGGTAGACCTAACTCAATAGGTAAATTCCCACTTATGTTAATTAATTTTTTTATGGTATGCTTAATCATACCCATTTCAACATACTTTTAATTAACATATTAATTAACCCCATCGTTTCCCACGTAAATCGTCATTATGACATAACATAATAAAGGGAAGATTTACCACACATAACATGGGTTTAGCATATAACTTTATCATGGGTTAAGAGGATGTCAACTTGCATATATGAGCTTGTATTAACCCAACTATATTCAACCCAAACTTGCATATTATCAAACATGTGTCTTACATAACATGTTGCATATGAACTTACATATCATCAAACATGTGATTTGCATAACATGTTGCATATGAACTTACATATCATCATACATGTGATTTGCATAACATGTAGAACTTGCATTTTAGCATATACTTAACTTGCATAAGCACTCACATACTTGCATAAGCATTCATATACTTGCATAAGCTTGCATATCATGTTAAACTTGCATTTCAACATATACATAACTTGCATAAACATTCACATACTTGCATAGGCTTGCATATTATGTTAAACTTGCATTTCAACATATACATAACTTGCATAAACATTCACATACTTGCATAGGCTTGCATATTATGTTAAACTTGCATTTCAACATATACATAACTTGCATAAACATTCATATACTTGCATAAGCTTGCCTATTATGTTAAACTTGCATTTCAACATATACATAACTTGCATAAACATTCATATACTTGCATAAGCTTGCATATTATGTTAAACTTGCATTTCAACATATACATAACTTGCATAAACATTCATATACTTGCATAACATGTTTGCATAATGGATCCATATTCACTTAGTGTTTTGCATCATAAACATCATGAAACAACTTGCATAAAAATATCATGATTACATATTATGAAACTTGCATGACATAAGGCATATAACTTGCAAAACACATAATATTCACTACATCAAGCTTGCATAAATATATGGATCCACAAACATAGCCATACTTTATCACATCTTATCATAATCAATTCAATAATTGATTATTAAGGGGATAGAAGCTCACCAAAACAAGATTAGCAAGTTAAATGAAGCAAATCCCAATGATTAAGTAGAAGAAGATGTAGATTAGCTTACAAACCCTCTTAGGATTTTTAGTGGAGGCTCTCCAATTTTCTAAGTGGTGGCATAATGGCCTTAGATCTATTTTTGGTAAGGATAAGGGGGGTATTAGGGTGTATATATAGATTAGTTAGATGTTTTAGGACCATAGGATATACCCTAGAACCAATCCTAGCCTTTAAAGCATGTCTTGGGGAAGAAGTCAAGTGTAGGAACCATTTAGGGCCCAAAAAAAAAACAGCCCAAAACTCATCCCGGACCTCAAAACATGAGCAATTTTCGTTTTTGATTTTTCGTGAAACTTTGACGGGCCATAACTTGGTCATACGGACTCCGATTTACGAAAACTCGGACTCTATTTCGCGTATTTTTCCGAGACGAACGCAATGGCACAGCCCGTTTCCCCTGATTCAGAATATTAAATTTAATTCTGCTCTGATTTATGTTATAACAAGTTATTTAACATACGGGGTGTTACATTCTCCTCTACTTAAAGGATTTCGTCCCCGAAATCTCTAAGTCAAGAAGAACGTATCCTACCAACCAAACAACCATCTACTCAACCATCATACACTGGCATCCATTGTCCTTAAAACAATTTCTAATGATGTATGAGCATATGCAAAAAGTGTGTGTATATGTTCCCTATCTAATGTATGAACATATGCAAACCATGATAGTGCCATGCATCCATTATGTATGCGAGGGAACCCTATCGACACATACAATATCTACATGAGTGCACAATCATTCACCAAAATGCATTATCCATATGATAACACAATCATTATACACCCATAAATATAGCTTCCTACACACAATTTTATGCAATATGCAATATGAAGTGATTGAGCCGATCTAGTGCCTAGAGTGTGTGTATATGCATCCACGAGCAACCACTAGCAAACACTTGCATCCACTTGCATCCATCATACATAACATGTCTCAAACACATGTTTCAACCATAGGACTATCCTATCTGAAGGTCAAAGGTACTAACGAGAGGACATACTAAGGATAAGATAAGTACCAGTCAAACGATAAAGGAGAAGTTAAAAGACATACTCTCAAAAAGAAATGGATACAAAGAACGCATCTTCGCTTCCGTCTCCCAAGTTGCGTTGCTCTCCTCTTCTCCCCATTGCACTTTGACTAGCTGAACCTCTCGATTCCTCAATTTCCTAGTCTCTGACCCAAGGATGCGAGTAGGAGCTCGTCGAATAGTCTCATCACGCTCTGCTTCCACTTCTCTAAGCAAACTTGGCTCTACCACCTCTGCGGTCTTATGTAGGCACTTCCTCCCATGGAATACATCATGTACACCACTAAGTCTGTCGGGCAACTCCACCAATGGAAGATGCTCCTCCCATGTACCTCCAAAATCCAAGATACATAGCCTCAAAAGGTCTTCTAAAATATGATTCACCCTCTCGGTCTGGCCGTCCGTCTGAGGATGATATGCGGTACTCAAACGCAACTGAGTCCCTACCGCCTTTTGCAAACTCTTCCAAAACTCTCTAGTGAAGATAGGATCTCGATCACTCACTATACTGGAGGGTACCCGATGCAATCGAACTATCTCTCGAAGATATACAAAAGCTAGCCATGGAGCAGTCCACTTACTCTTCACAGGTATGAAATGGGTGTTCTTAGTAGGTCTGTCTACCACCACCCAAATTCCTGTATTACTCTTTCTCGATCTGGGTAACCTGTCAATAAAATCCAACGAGACGCTGTCCCACTTTCATTGCGGAACCTCCAATGGGTGAAGCAACCCACCTGGTTTCTTTCGCTCCGTCTTCACTCGTTGGCACACCAAGCATCGAGCGACATGCTCGGCCACATCTTTCTTCATACCGGCCCAGAAGAAAGCCCTCTTCATGTCTTGGTACATCTTACCCCCACCGGGATGAATGGTCATCCTAAAACGGTGTGCGTCATCAAGAATAGCCTTCCTCAAACCCTCGTCCTGCGGTACACAAAGTATACTGTCTCTACGCAAGCACCCTCTATCATCTAGGGTGTACCTAGTCAAATGGCTGGACGACTCCCCCCTTATGAGCTTCTCTACTAACTCAACCAACTGTGGGTCGCCCCTCTGTGCTTCTCCAATCCGCCCCAAAAGAGTAGGTCTAACTTCCAAAGAAGCTAGCAAACCGGGTACAAAGTCAACGGAAGGTCTAAAGTCAAACTTAGAAATAAACTCTAAGCTCCGTCGTTCAACGAACAATGAACTCAAGGACAACCTTTTTCTACTTAAGGTGTCCGTTACCATGTTACCCTTACCCATAGGATGCTAAGGATCCCATCCACTTTTGCTGTCCTAAGACTATGCGCTCGAAGAGTCTCCAACACTTCCCTAAGATGTAGGGCATGCTCTTCTCCACCAGAATATCGTCCAAAATCATCACAACTGTCTCCCACGCAGACCACCCTAGTCGAATTCGGCATCCCCCAAATGCAAGCCCCAAAGGCCTAAACCAATATCAGACAAACACCCAAGGGATACCTCCTTCGAATTCAGACGACCTACGTGAGACGATACTAGTAAAAATGGCTAAATAATTAAGCCCTTGACCAATTCTGGATGTTCTCGCCAGTCTCGCTCCAAAACCGTCGTTTATCCTATACTGGCCCTGCTCAGCCTATTGAGCACATACGAAAACTTATTTCGCTCTTAGAAAAGACCCAGATGTCATCTACAAAGACCATCACGAACTTATTTAGGTACTCCCTGAACACCCTTCTCAACAAAGTATGCGGGGGCGTTCGTCAAACCCAATGGCATCACCAGCCACTCATAAAAGAAATCATCCGGAGTCCCAAAGGCAGTCTCCTCTATACTATTCTCAGCCACTCTCAACTGATGAAATCCCGTGGCTAAGTCCTACTACAAAAATACTGAGGCGCCAGCCAACTGATCAAGGAGATCATTAATCCTCGGCAATGGGTATCTATTCTTCTTTGTGAGTTTCTTTAGTTCCCTTTAGCCTACACAAAGTCTGAGGGACCCATCCGCCTTCATAACAAAAACTACTGGAGCGCCCCACTCCGATATACTTCGTCTTATGAACCCCTTCTCAAGCAAATCGCCTACTTACTTATGGAGTTCCCTCCTCTCACTAGGAGCCATGTGGCACACTGGCCAAGATACTGGTTTGGCATTATCCACCAGATATATTCGGAAGTCAATCTCCCGCTTCGGAGGTAAGCCCTTCACCTCCTCAAACACATCCGGGTATTCCCGGACCGCTCTAACAGATCGCAGACTCTAGACCAACGTGTCAGGCGATTCTAGATACCTTAGCATAACAGATTCTATGGGATTACAAGAGATCTCGAGAGTGTTACTTAGGCGGCCCATAAGCCTAACAACTCTCCCTTCAAAATGAAGAACAGCACTCCTACTGGATAACCAGTCCATGCCCAAAATTAACCCATAGCCCGTGAAGCCCAACAAGCATCACATCTAAACTCAATGCTAAGTATAGAAACTTTCAAACCCAAACATATCATGGAGCCCCAACTGGGTTTGAAACAACTAAGGGATCATCTACCAAACTGGTGTCTAAGTGCAGTGACTCAACTAACAATGGTGGGATAAACGAACTCAATATATCAGAATCAAATAGAGCTTGAATCGGATGATAAAGAAATCCAAATTCCAACCTAGACGGTCATATCCCCATCTGGTACCCTAGTCGTGAGGGAATACAACTACCCTCCAGAAGATTCCATACCTTGCCCTTGCTTCTTTGAACAATCCTAATAAGGTGTCCTATTCCTCTTAAAAGGATAACCACTTGCCTTCTTCTTCCCTATTCTCCACTCGTAACCTCCCACCAATGAGGTTTCATCTTTCATTAACCAAACAACTATTTGAGCCTTCCTCCCATCGTTTATCCAATAGATACCTACCAGTCCTCCTCCTTCTTGAACCAACTTCTAATCCGACTAACGTCTAAGTCCCTTGAAGTGGTTTTCCATCCTTATCTATCTTAGAAAGATCATCTATACGCGGAGGGGAAACTCAAAACGAGAGAAAGGGAGAGATTCAAAATGGAGAATTCGAAAGATATAGATATGGCTATTGGGGATTATGCTTTCCTTTCAAAAACTTTTCTCTTAAAAGACATGTTTTTGAAAATACTCCTTTCCAAAAATATTCTTAGAAAATAGTTTTTCTAAAAATTTTATCTGTTCCGGTAACCTTAAGCTCTGATACCACGTGTAACACCCCACACCCGCTATAGTCACTCACTAAGGGAATGCCATAGCATCGGTGGAGTATTTTTAGTGAGTATAGAACAGTAAAATTACAACAAGACAGATATAATGTAATACTTGAAAATTTAAAACATCATATCATAGCAGCGGAAAGTAAAACATGTTTGGTTACATCATAAAACCATAACAAGAGTCAAGTACAAAATATCCATCCTGAATAAAATAAGTACATAATCCCACTACTCATAACAAATAGCCATAACAGAAAAGATAAGATAAGCTGAGCTCTACATCTACGGTCCAAGCTCCAAGAGATAGATAAAGCAAACTGATCAAAGCCCACTAGCACTAGGCCCAACCTGAGGACCTGAAGGAAAAAGATAAAAACAACGGGGGTCAGACATAAGCCTGAGTGAACCCTATCTCCTTAATAATACAATTATCAAAGTAATTAGGGTATGATATGAACTCGGTATGGTATCTTTGGGGATAATGACTACACTAAGTTGCCCACGAATACAGGACGAACTAAGATAACCGTAAAGACGCATCTACCCACCCAAGGATAATTACTAACTGCACCACACCAGTTCTACCCACCAAGAGTAATTCCTACTTAAAGGTTGATCCCACTAAAGTCTTAGAAAATATAGCTAGTAGTCTCTGGTACTTCTAGCTGACCACGTAGGTGCCGTCTGCCCCTACCTCCACTAGGTGTATAACTGACCACGTAGGTGCCGTCTGCCCCTACATTCACTAGGTGTACCTAGTAATCTTACCCAGTAGTTTCGTGTACCCCTACATAGGTGCCGTCTGCTCCTATCTTTACTAGGTGTACCCACTACTCCCCATCGATCGGCTCCCTAACGTAGATACCCGTGCTGGTCCCACAGTGGGGTGTATCACTCCCCTAAAGTGGCTACCCAATACTATCAGCGGTGCACGGCTTTATATCTACACGATGCAACAATGGCTTATCTACCAGCCCGGGCCCACACACGCATATGAAACCCGTTGGACTTGCGTTGCCACCGCTACCCCGTTTTGGCCTCTTATAATCAAGCCCAATATGCGTGTCCCGTCACTCGACATGGGTCGAGCCCACAAAGATACGTTTGGGATATTGGTTGAAATGGGCCCCCACAAGCTACTACTTAAGCTTGTCATTTTATCTAGTGCATTCCACTTAACCCCTTTTTTATAATCATGCCCCCTTACATGTTAAGGTTTGGTTAAGTCATCCAATTATATTACAATTGCCACTTAAGGCACCCACTAGATTTCCGCATGCCACCCAAGGCACTTACTTGATTCCCCCATGCCACCCAAGGCACTTACTTAACCCTTTAATCATTTTTAGTTACATGTTCCACTCTGGTTAAGTATTCTAATCGTATTTTCTATTGCCACCCAAGGCAACCCACTAGTTTTCTCATGCCACCCAAGGCACCCCCACTAGTTACTACATGCCACCCAAGGCACCCACTTAACCCCTCATGTCCCACTACATGCTAATATGGTTAAGTGTTTCTTAATTAATTAAGACCGTGATCTCCCATAAAGACCTCCCACATTAGACTGGCTGTTATGACCGCCTGGTTAAGCCGGTAGGGTCCGGGCAGTCTTACGTCATAACAGAGTCTAACCTCGTGTCTTTACTTTAATCACGTATTTAATTTGTGCCTAAGACCTCTCACATTAGACTGGCTGTTATGACCGCCTGGTTAAGCCGGTAGGGTCCGGGCAGTCTTACGTCATAACAGAGCCTAACCTCGTGTCTTAGTCGATTAATTACACCTAATTAATCACCCCCATATTAATTATCCTTAATTAATATCAATTTATTCATAACATGGGTAGACCTAACTCAATAGGTAAATTCCCATGGGGTAGACCTAACTCAATAGGTAAATTCCCACTTATGTTAATTAATTTTTTTATGGTATGCTTAATCATACCCATTTCAACATACTTTTAATTAACATATTAATTAACCTCATCGTTTCCCACGTAAATCGTCATTATGACATAACATAATAAAGGGAAGATTTACCACACATAACATGGGTTTAGCATATAACTTTATCATGGGTTAAGAGGATGTCAACTTGCATATATGAGCATGTATTAACCCAACTATATTCAACCCAAACTTGCATATTATCAAACATGTGTCTTACATAACATGTTGCATATGAACTTACATATCATCAAACATGTGATTTGCATAACATGTTGCATATGAACTTACATATCATCATACATGTGATTTGCATAACATGTAGAACTTGCATTTTAGCATATACTTAACTTGCATAAGCACTCACATACTTGCATAAGCATTCATATACTTGCATAAGCTTGCATATCATGTTAAACTTGCATTTCAACATATACATAACTTGCATAAACATTCACATACTTGCATAGGCTTGCATATTATGTTAAACTTGCATTTCAACATATACATAACTTGCATAAACATTCACATACTTGCATAGGCTTGCATATTATGTTAAACTTGCATTTCAACATATACATAACTTGCATAAACATTCATATACTTGCATAAGCTTGCCTATTATGTTAAACTTGCATTTCAACATATACATAACTTGCATAAACATTCATATACTTGCATAAGCTTGCATATTATGTTAAACTTGCATTTCAACATATACATAACTTGCATAAACATTCATATACTTGCATAAGCTTGCATATTATGTTAAACTTGCATTTCAACATATACATAACTTGCATAAACATTCATATACTTGCATAACATGTTTGCATAATGGATCCATATTCACTTAGTGTTTTGCATCATAAACATCATGAAACAACTTGCATAAAAATATCATGATTACATATTATGAAACTTGCATGACATAAGGCATATAACTTGCAAAACACATAATATTCACTACATCAAGCTTGCATAAATATATGGATCCACAAACATAGCCATACTTTATCACATCTTATCATAATCAATTCAATAATTGATTATTAAGGGGATAGAAGCTCACCAAAACAAGATTAGCAAGTTAAATGAAGCAAATCCCAATGATTAAGTAGAAGAAGATGTAGATTAGCTTACAAACCCTCTTAGGATTTTTAGTGGAGGCTCTCCAATTTTCTAAGTGGTGGCATAATGGCCTTAGATCTATTTTTGGTAAGGATAAGGGGGGTATTAGGGTGTATATATAGATTAGTTAGATGTTTTAGGACCATAGGATTTACCCTAGAACCAATCCTAGCCTTTAAAGCATGTCTTGGGGAAGAAGTCAAGTGTAGGAACCATTTAGGGCCCAAAAAAAAACAGCCCAAAACTCATCCCGGGCCTCAAAACATGAGCAGTTTTCGTTTTTGATTTTTCGTGAAACTTTGACGGGCCATAACTTGGTCATACGGACTCCGATTTACGAAAACTCGGACTCTATTTCGCGTATTTTTCCGAGACGAACGCAATGGCACAGCCCGTTTACCCTGATTCAGAATATTAAATTTAATTCTGCTCTGATTTATGTTATAACAAGTTATTTAACATACGGGGTGTTACATAGGGGGCCGGAGTATAGTTCTCGTGCATGATTTTTCTTGGATTGCCTTTCAGTAGTTGAGGGAGGGGTCACGTAGGACCATAGCCACGGATACAAAAACAGACCTTGATATCTGCATTCGGCAGACGACTTAAAGCTCCCGACCGAGTCTCGTATTTCTTGATTTGCCCTGGCACGGGACTCGGATGGCACATTGAGATACATGTGCAGTTAGACATGGAAAAACGATTCACGATGCTTACGTGGGGAAAATGGCGCGGTTGACGGGTAGCATAATCCCTAGTAGCCTTAGGTGGCTAAAACCCAAACCGAGATACGAAAACGTTCATTAGGTAGCATAATCCCTAGCGGTCCTAGGTGGCATAAATCCTAGGTGAACACGCGATAGTTCATGGTAAGAAAACATAACCAGATCAAGGGTAGCAGTCCAAAACAACATCAAGGATAAAATGGTACTACGTTGAGGTGGTATAGGAAAGCCCGTACGGCCTATGGCAAAGGACTGAACTTATACATGGAAAGAAACATACGAGTTAGGAAAACCTATGTACGTGATATATTAGGTTGACATGGACCATTTCATGATTTTGGTCAAGGGACATTTTGTAGTTAACTCATGGCACGGGTTGGGATACTAGTACGGGAGGTGCAGAGCAAATATACATGATAGATACCTTGGGATATTATACTTGATAGAAACCTGACGATGTGATACTTTGATTTACCTTGACACCGTAGTTTACCATGATACCTTAGTTTATCTTGATACCATAGTTCACCCTGTTATCTTGGTTTAGTTTATCTATCTTGTCGACATCCTTATGTTTATTTTCAGTTTATGCATGTCATGTTACCTTTACCTGTTTTTATGCTGGAAGTAGATAGGACTTTCCAGTCTTTATGACTGACCCCATTTTCTTTCTCCTGTTTGTCTTCCATCCCCCCCCCTCCCCCGGGTTTTCAGGGAGGAAATGTTGTTGTTTAGTTCGGACCTCTTTTGCTTGAAGGTCATCATGTATGGCTTGAACTTCCATCGCCTATGGCTTCTTTACTGCTTTACTTGGAGAATAATTTATGAAAAGGTTTTATGCTTCTTTACTATTGCAAGACAGGTTTTGATGTATTCTGATGTAAAAGGATTTAGACCTTATTTCATAAGGTAATGAAATTTGTTTTACTTCCGCTGTTTTACATACGTTATATCTTGTAATATTTCTGTGCATGTTTACCTCAATAATACTTCACCAAACCTAGTGCATTCCCTTTGTGAGTGACCCTAGCGGAGGTGGGATGTTACAGCTACACAATGGGAAGTTCAAGTTCTGAAATGAAGAAGGAAGAAGCACTGTTTTTTTTCAGTAAGGAAGGAAGACCAAAACGTGATTAAGGTATGAAGCTTAACCATAAAAATAAATTAGTTTAAATTTAGTTAGCTTTTAAATTCATAAGAAAATTTGTTAATAAAATATCATATCCATTCTACATCCAAAAGTCATGAAAACGGTCGCATCGATTCGTAGTTGTGAAATACACATGCTGGAGTTGATTGGGATTCTATTTGAAGTCGGTTGGATTTTAATTTGAATTGAACGACCAATTTAAATTTAAAGTCAGAAAAGTCAGAACGGATAGCAAAATAAAAAAACACGGTGAGTAATTCTCACTCAGAAATTTATTTAAGTTCATTTTATTGATAATAACAAATTATTGGCTGCTTGGATGGATTTCTTAATTGTTATCAGTTGTGATTATTATATATATTAGTTATTTAGGCTTGATATTTGTGTCTATTATATATATATGGTTAGATATTTCCCGTAGTTTCATTAGCGGATGCCCATAGTATCATTAGAGGATGACCCTAAGCACCCCACAATATGATAGTGGATGACCTTCTATACCACGATATCCTGCCTTGAAGCATGAAGGTTATTATTTATGTTGACTAATGTCTGTGGATGCAGGAAAATAGGTTGGAGGGATCCAACTGGATTCCTCTATAATATTATTATTTATTTGTTTTTATATATATTGTCATATATGATGTGTTAGAAAACCTGTGATTAATAATTGGGTGTTTTTGAATGTTTAAATATCGAAGGCCCTGAATGTTGATTTATAAAAATATCATGAAAACGAAATTTTGAGATTTAAACGGGAAAAACTTTTTTTTTAAAATAGAATTTGAATTTCGAATGGGCTATAAAGATATTAACTTGTTTTGAATAAATGAAACAAGTATTGATTTTATAAATGATGTTTATAAATTAGATAATACAGGAAATTGAAGTGTTGAATTTATATACGATGTTTATAAATTAGATAATGCAGGAAATTAAAGTAAATTTATAAGCAGTGTTTATAAATAAAATGGAAAAATTTAATTGGATAATGAAGGGAACTGAAGTGAATTTATAAATGGTGTTTATAAACGAAATGGAAAAATTATCATTTGGATAATTTGGGAAGTCTAAATTCAAATGTGAATTTAAAAAGGGAAATTGAAATTTAGTTTCGAAGAGATTCGATAAATCTATTCTGATATTCAGAATGTAAATTGAATTAAAATAAAGTTGTATAGATTTATGAATTGAATTCGATTAGATTGAATTTATTTAAAGAAATATTTTCAGAAAAAATTATTAGAATTATATTAAATAGAATTTTTAATTTTAAATATGAAAATAGATTCATTGTTTATATATATGTATATATATAAGTTATAATAAATAAAAAAATTCAGAATAGGAATTAGGCTTCAAATGGATTTGAAATGGAAACTTGTTTGAAATTATAAAACAAGGAAGATAAATTTGTAAACAACGCTTATAAATCTAGCAAGATAATTATCATTGGATAATTTGAAATTATAAATTCAAATACAAATTTAAAAGTAAATTGGGAAGTGTTTTGAAATAGAACGATTGATTATATTTCGGAATTCGGAATATAAACTGAATTGAGATAAATCTAAGGATATATAATTAGAATTCGATTATATCGAATTTTATAAATAATTTTATTTATAAAGGAATTGGAATTTAGTATATAAGATGGAGTTATAAATAAATTTATAACCGAGTAATGGAATAATCGACAATTTATGATAATCGAAAATATTAAGTTGAATTGGGAAAATTAGTTTTAAATATATTAAAATATATTAGATTGGAGTTGAAAGTTATCTATAAATGAAGTTTAAACATTTATATTTTAATATTATTAAAATGAGCTTGTCGCGGTGCGACAATTCGTAAATTGGCATTTCTAACTTCTTTAAGTATATAGAGCTCAATTTAAGTTGGAATTCTTTGAAACAAGAATCGTCAGGACCGATTTGATAATAATTTTCTAATGGAAGAGAAAAATCTGGATTTCATCTTATAGATTTTGAGTCATGTCAAAATCAAATTTTCAGAAAAATAGCGCCATAACCATTATTAACCCATAAAGGTTTATTTAAATAAATAAAAGGATTTTAAGTAAATAAAATATGGATTTTCATTATAAAAATCCAGACTTGAGATATAAAATAAATATGAACTTAAGTGGAATAAGTGGACTGATTTTTGAAATAAAAATCAGATTTTTAATTATTTAATAGGATTAACTCATTTGAAGAATAATTAGTTAATCGAGTTTTGGTCGAAAGTGGGCTTTGAATAAGTGAATGAGATTTCAGAATTTATATTCGAAATCGAATATGAAACTTGAGTTGAAAATGGAATTTAATTGGTATATAAGTAAAATAAAATATATTTGAATGTGATATGTTCAAATAAAAAGTGGAATAGGCAAAAGAGCTACTTTATGAATAAATTAGCGAACTGAGTTAAAAATTATTGGATTGAGTTGGAATAAATTAAAATGGTTAGATACGTGTTAAGCAGGATTGGAATGAAGTGTATGAAGATTATAATTTAAGTGGCCGACAAAAAGGTACAAGTTTAAATTCCATATGAGATTTTATGCGCTGAATCGGTAAGCCGCTTGGCTTTTTGATTTTATTTTTGAATGGAAAGGGCCTAGAGAGGTGAGTTGAGGTTTGAGCTATTGACCGTTACAAAGGAGGTGTTGGCGAATGTTTCCAGAAATTTAAGGAGATAGAAAAATTTAATAAAAGGTAGAAAACTAGAAAATGACTTATCAATTATATATGAAATTTAATAAACAAATAATGTATAACGAGATTTTATATGCAAAATGGAATTTATAAATTAAATCCCGAAGATTGGAAAGAGAAACGTATACACGTTTTAAAGTGAACGATGATTTAAAAGCAAACGGTTTGCAGATTAAAATGATTATGTGGAAATGGAGTTGAGGAAATTAGAAATTGACTAGAGACTGGTCCAGTTGAATGGCTTCTTGAGTGTCAATCTGGTGTTGGTTTTGACCTTCGGGGTTGATACTTAGGGAACTGTTCTCTTACAAGTTTACATTTAGGGATTGATTAATAAGAAAGAATAGTGATATGCAAATAAGAAATGGAAATGTTTTACGACGTTAAAAACTGATATTTTCTGGAATGTAGAAAATAAATAGTTATGAGAAATGGAAATGTTTTGTCAAGAATCGTAAGAGGCTAAACGAGTTTGGAGAAATATCGAAGTAAAAATATTGAAGAGATATTAGGGCATGATAAATTTAAATAAATACAATATTAATAAAGAGGCCCAGTGATTGTTCGATGCTTTGAATGAATGTTTGTTTTTCTTCAATAGTTAAATAACCGACTGTCGAAATATTTGCCAATATCGTTGTCAATATAGAGAGACCGGTTAGTGTAATGACTCGCAATTTCGCTTACTTCAAAACTACCAAGAACTGAAACCCACGTCGACTCATGGTAAGCAAAAGTACGTTTCGTTATGATTTATTAGAGCAAACACAGCGGAATACAAAGCTCACAGCAGAATATATAAAATATAATAAGAATATTTATTGCAGCGGAAACATTTCTTAATACAAATTTGATTTTACATACCATTACTCCATGAAGATTTAATATAATACACCGATGATAAGGTACGTCCGGCCTTCATATGAAACTCCAGCTCTCCCTGGAACTCCAAGTCTTCAAGCTTGAGCTCGATCTTCAAAAAACTGAAAAACAAACTAACAGACGGCCAGTGTGGAAATTGTGGGTACCCGCAGTTTGTAAGGGAAAAACAAACTACGAGTCAGTCATGGGACTGGAGTGAGAAAACTTTATTAACTAATCAGATACTTGCCTTAATTCGAATAAGGTATTTCAGGACCATGCTGCATGTCGCGGAATGGGTTTTCTCTCCAGGATACGTGCACAACCATAGCACCCAAAAATAGACTTATGAAGCTAACAATGCAACAAACAATATGCAGCTCCTCAAACTACCCACTAGGGTTTAATTCCCTAACTTAGATTTACAAAATCCAATTAACTTTTCAGAAATTAATCCTTTGGACTTTATACTCGATTTCTTATTTCAAATCATTTGAAATACATATATAGCTTTCATATCAAATTAGCTTTCACTTCGGGGTCTCAAACCAAAACATATTTGAAAACCTCAAATATCTACTATACAAGCATATTAAAATATATGCCACCTGATCGAGAGATCCTCCTAATGACCAGGCTCCAGATACACCTTACCGTCATGATAATAATCCAGGTACATCTTCTCTCTACCTCGAGAGCGACCATACCATACATCCCCGACTTTTCATCACCAGCGCCGTTACCCGACCATTGGTAACACATCGAAATCATTTTTATATCCCGAAGTGGGGAAAATTATTTCACAACATAATAATCATAAGTACTTTCAAATCATAGTACTTCACATCAGCAATTCATTGAGCTCGTACGTCTCAAAGAAGGGTGTTAAGCAAGAGAATAAATTCTCCGCCACCAAAAGATATATCATAAATAGAAACTAATTAGTTATGTAATGAACTACAATGTAAAACCATACTACATTTACAAATCATTTTGAAATCATCAGGTTTAGCCCTCGAAATTCTTTCTGGTTTATAAAACATTTTTATGAAACATTCCCTGTCCAAAATCGGGAATACATTTCTTTTCACTTGAGAAAAATATCATTTCAAAATCATTCATTAAATTTTAAATGAACTCAACAACATCGCTAAACATCTCATAGTCAAATCATGAAGTGTTTCACAAGATGTTAGCATACAAATATTTCTACCCAACCCAATGCTAAATATAAAAGCATATTTTGCTCATAAACTGGTCGAGCACAATCCAAACAATCGATCAATCACAATCAATATCAGCAACCAAGTATATTTGGTTCAATCACATCTCGTGTTTTGGTAAATTTTAATTACCATCTGTTCATTCCAATTTATTCAAAGATTTATTAAACTCCAATTGGTTTCAATCTCTAAAATCACTACTTAATGATTGTTCAACTTTTAGGAAAATTAATCCTGCTTTTAACTAGGTTAAAGAACCAATGTCTTTTAAAACACAGTTCACGATAAACCCAAAATCATCTTCCATTTAAAATGGAATCTTCACGAAAATCATAACTGCTTACAATTGATATTAATCTCCATATCCAACCAACACTATAAACGGAATATTGGCTAGCGCCTTTCAAATTCCTAAAATATTCTAAGTCTTCATCTATGGAGACATATCTAAACCATTAACTAATACGGATTCCATTTAATTCCAATTTAATTTAATTAACTGGAAAACTCCAGTGTTCACTTATCTTTATTTCGGATTCATTAAACAAAGGTGAATATCTTCCTTACATTTAACGTTTAATAAACTGTTAAATGAACATCCAGGCTTCTCTTTCGATCCATTCCGATCCTCGCCCATATCAATAAACGTTGGCTAGGTAAGTTCAGCGCACTGGTTCCAGCATTGCTTACCTTGTTAAACACCCCGTTTATCTTTTCGGATCTCACAATCGGGACAGACTTACTCGTGGTTTCTGCATATTCAACCAAAATAGGTGCTTATTATTCAAACCATTATTCATTCATCCAAAATACTTTCATTTTTTTCCTGATTATTTTATTATTAATATAATCATTTAAAATCAAATTTCTAGAATGAGACTCATTCAACTCCCGTATAACCCGAAAATTTGGGTGTTTACAAACATTTAATAAACATAAACAAGGTGTCATGTGTCTAACGAGTTGTAACTAAACTCGTTAGTTATTTAAGATCAGATGTCGGTTTCATAATTGGGTTCCATTTTACCAATTAACAACCAAATGGTATTCATAACCATTTCCAATACAACCAATCCAACCACCAAACATTCAAACCAAAATATGCAAACAAGGACATCCCAAACCAATAATATTCATACGTGAATAATAATTACGTAATGATCACAAAAGATGATTTCATGTCCATTAGCTTATGTTCCACAAATATACACATCCATAAGACTAGGATCTCTAAATTTCAAATGAATCCAAACATAAAGAAGGTTTCTTTATGTCTTTAACTAAATTTAGGCCATGTTTTACTTTCCTGACCTTCACCAAACCAACCTATATTATCGACAAGTTTTTCTAATCACAAAATAAGGAATTAGCTTACTAACTTTCCAAAAATTAGGCTCATAACCTAAACATGGTGACATGTATACTACATAAGGTGGTAAGGAACTAAATTCAATCCTAATCCATGAAGATTTCCTCACAAAATCCCTTTAGATTTCTTTGAGACACTTTAGCAAACATGTTGGAGACATTTTAACAAACATGTTGTGTGCATGTTTTAAATCGAACTTAAAAGCCCATTTTACAAATTAATTTCTCGTACAAACTCCATCTTTACACATGAGGATCAAAACCTTAATGGTTCATCATCTTTTATCACATCGAATAATTTAGCAAATCCAACCAAAGCATGTATACCCCTAATATTCCACATAGGTGAGATTTTGTGAACTGAACTAAAGAGTTTCATCCCCAAACCTAACTAAGATTTACTTAGAAACCAATAGTTACCATTTCCCGACCATTTACATAATAGTTTTCTTTTAGGCATTTCATTGAACACCTTATGTACATATAGGTTATCCTATATATAATGGTGAATTCATAACCAAAATCAAATCTTTATTTGAATTAATCCATAAAGAATGAACTTTGAAGAGTTTATCACCATTTTATAATCCAACATATTACCAAAATTAAATCAAGTCATGTATGTTTATGATATGCCATAAAGGTGCAACCATATGAACCTAACATAAAGGTTTTCACTCCAAACTCCTAACAAGCTGCCATTTTTTCTTCATGAACCTATTTAGGGATTTTTAGCAATCATTTATCATAAAATCAATCACGAATTCACCACCAAAACTCTAAGAAACATTTCAACAAACACCTTACAAGCAATCACTAAATCAAGCAACAAAAACCCTTTCAATTTTAGTTTTTCTTACACACTTTCCAGCCTCAAATAGGAATATCAAAAGATAACGGTTTTCAGAAATTCTTTCACCATATCGTCCGGTTTCTAACGTACTTCAATCCTGTGTGGTCAGATCCAAAATCGGATGGAAAATCAATGGATATAATTCATCCTTATCCATTCAAATAGTAAAGTGTGTTTTCTTAAGCACCTTCCGTCCTCACGTCGGAGTATCAAATGATAACGGTTTTCATAAATTCTTTCACCGTTTCGCTCGGTTTCTAACGTACTTCAATGTTATGTGTTCAAATCCAAAATCGGAATTCATTTGGATTTTCAAATAATTTATTTTAATTTTGTTTTCTTAATAACTTTCTATATTTGTTATAGGATTTTCCCAGACTTCATACAAAGCTAATATTCTATATTCTAAATTTTTCTGGATAGGTCTCAGGTTCCAGTTTTGCCATTAGGATAATCAAATTCCAATTACCGACAAATTTTAGTTCAAATTTTGGCCTTTTATTTTTTCTTTTCTACATGCGGATGCCGTTTTGCGTGAAAGTTCCCTAAGTACTAAAATTCACTATTCCAGATCCAATGGAGGTGGTCTCACGATCTAGCGATATTCCGTTCCCATGATATCCTCAAAATCGTCCGTTTTTAGTTCAAATTTTGAATCTTTTAAGATTTTAACATATCAAACGGATGCCATTTTTGACGTAACTTGGTTGGTTACCTAATTTCATTATTTCAGATTTTATGAAACTGATTTCATCAAAATCCGAGTTCGTTAGCTACTACTTCCTTTGTAAACATAATATTTTTAATCCAAAATTCATTCTTTTCGGACAATTTCAATTTTATTCCTGCCCAAATCCAAATTAATTCTGATCTTTATGAAATATGGAAATGTTAAATTGTTTCCAAATTTCCGGGTCGTTACATTCCCCCCCACCTAAAATGATTTCGTCCTCGAAATCGAAGTCGGAACGAATGGTCGTATACCTAACCAATACCTTGATTATTAACCCTAGAGATTTATTGGTTAACTCCACTATTTAACTTTGTCTGTTTATTCTTAGGCATAGAACTACATAGTGTACCTTATAACTGCAAACACCCATAAATTTTCCTTTATCCTTACCCTTTTTGGAGTAGCTACGAATATACTTGCATAGGTCCAACCTATTTTCTTTTTCTATCTACTCATAAATCCTTTCCTCTTATTTTCGACTCATCATCTAAGGTTTAATTCCAGATAGACCCCAGTTATCTATACCCTACAGCTTTTAATATTTTACCAAAAAGTTTTATAATCTTTTTAGCAAATACCTCGATTGTCCAAAATCATCGAGAATTCAAATTACTTAACTAGTTATACTAATTAGCACATCCAACAATTAATTAGTGGATTAAATTTTCCAAAACATAGTTTTCATCAAAACACATAACCTTTTTATGAAAATATACCTTTGGACAAAATTATTTCATTTATCCATAAAACTGGGTTAGACTACTTTGTTTAAGTGTTTAGAAACACCTATCGATACAGTGGATCCTTACTGTACTGACCAATGTTTATAACCCAATCAGCAAATTAATCCAACACAAAACCATTTGTATACCAAATTACAAATATGTCCCTCGTATATATATACTCACACACAACTCATTCTAGGGTATTACTAACCCTATCTCTAATGAGTTACTTGTCCAAGGATACTACTAATCCTATCTCTGACAAGTTTGTATCCCATAGAGCCAAGGTTTATCAAAACGACCAATAACTGAAACCCACGTCGATTCAAGGTAAGCAAAATTACATTTTGTTTTGATTTATCAGAGAAAACACAGCGGAATACAAAGCTTACAACGGAATAGATAAAATATAATAAGAAAATATTATTGCAGCGGAAACATTTTTGAATACAAATTTGATTTTACATACCATTACTCCATGAAGATTTAATATAATACACCGATGATAAGGTCCGTCCGGCCTTCATATGAAACTCCAGATCTCCCTGGAACTCCAAGTCTTCAAGCTTGAGCTCGATCTTAAAAAAAACTGAAAAACAAACTAACAGACTGCCCGTGTGAGAATTGTGGGCACCCGCAGTTTGTAAGGGAAAAACAAACTACGAGTCAGTCATGGGATTCGAGTGAGAAAACTTTATTAACTAATCTGATACTTAACCGTAATTTGAATAAGATATTTCAGGACCATGCCGCATGTCGCGGAATGAGTTTTCTCCCCAGGATACGTGCATAACCATAGCACCCAAAAATAGACTTATGAAGCTAACAATGCGACAAACAATATGCAGCTCCTCAAACTACCCACTAGGGTTTAATTCCCTAACTTAGATTTACAAAATCCAATTAACTTTTCAGAAATTATTCCTTTGGACTTTATACTCGATTTCTTGTTTCAAATCATTTGAAATAAATATATAGCTTTCATATCAAATTTTCTTTCACTTCGGGGTCTTAAACCAAAACATATTTGAAAACCTCAAATATCTACTATACAAGCATATTAAAATATATGCCACTTGATCGAGAGATCCTCCTGATGACTAGGTTCCAGGTACACCTTACAGTCATGATAATAATCCAGGTACATCCTCTCTCCACCTCGAGAGCGACCATACCATACATCCCCGACTTTTCATCACCAGCGCCGTTACCCGATCATTGGTAACACATCGAAATCATTTTTGTATCCCGAAGTGGGGAAAATTATTTCACAACATAATAATCATAAGTACTTCACATCAGCAATTCACACATATGATCAGTCACTATTAATCACGTAACCTTTGAGCTCGTACATCTCAAAGAAGGGTGTTAATCAAGAGAATAAATTCTCCGCCACCAACAGATATATCATCAATAGAACCTAATCGGTTATGTAATGAACTACAATGTAAAACCATAATACATTTCCAAATCATTTTGAAAACATCGGGTTTAGCCCTCGAAATTCTTTCTGGTTTATAAAACATTTTTATGAAACATTCCCTGTCCAAAATCGGGAATGCATTTCTTTTCACTTAAGAAAAATATCACTTCAAAATCATTCATTAAATTTTAAATGAACTTAACAACATTGCTAAACATCTCATAGTTATATCATGAAGTGTTTCAGAAGATGTTAGCATACAAATATTTCTACCCAACCCAATGCTAAATATAAAAGCATATTTTGCTCATAAACTGGTCGAGCACAATCCAAACAATCGATTAATCACAATCAATATCAGCAACCAAGTATATTTGGTTCAATCACATCTCTTGTTTTGGTAAATTTTAATTACCATCTATTCGTTCCAATTTATTCAAAGATTTATTTAACTCCAATTGGTTTCAATCTCTAAAATCACTACTTAATGATTGTTCAACTTTTATGAAAATTAATCCTTCCTTTAACTGGGTTAAAGAACCAATGTCTTTTAAAACACAGTTCACGATAAACCCATAATCATCTTCCATTTAAAATGGAATCTTCACGGAAATCATATCTGCTTACAATTGATATTAATCTCCGTATCCAACCAACACTATAAGCGAAATATTGGCTAGCGCCTTTCAAATTCCTCAAATAGTCTAAGTCTTCATCTATGGAGACTTATCTCAACCATTAACCAATACGGTTTCCATTTAATTCCAATTTAATTTAATTAATTGGAAAACTCTAGTTTTCACTTATCTTAATTTCGGATTCATTAAACAAGGGTGAATATCTTCCTTACATTTAACGTTTAATAAACTGTTAAATGAACATCTAGGCTTTCCTTTCGATCGATTCTGATCCTCGCCCAGATCAATAAACGTTGGCCAGGTAAGTTTAGCGCACTAGTTGCAACATTCCTTACCTTTTAAACACCCCATTTATCTTTCCGGATCTCACAAACGGGACATACTTACTCGTGGTTTCTGCATATTCAACCAAAATAGGAGCTTAATATTCAAACCATTATTCATTCATCCAAAATACTTTCATTTTTTTCCTGATTATTTATTATTAATATAATCATTTAAAATAAAATTTCTGGAATGAGACTCATTCAACTCCCGTATAACCCGAAAATTTGGGTGCTTACAAACATTCAATAAACGTAAACAAGGTGTCATGTGTCTAACGAGTTGTAATTAAACTCGTTAGTTATTTAAGATCAGATGTCGGTGTCATAATTGGGTTCCATTTTACTAATTAACAACCAAATGGTATTCATAACCATTTCCAATACAACCAACCAACCACCAAACATTCAAACCAAAATATGCAAACATGGACATCCCAAACCAATAATATTCACACATGAATAATAATTAAGTAATGATCACGAAAGATGATTTCATGTTCATTAGCTTATGTTCCACAAATATACACATCCATGAGACTAGGATCTCTAAATTTCAAATGAATCCAAACATAAAGAAGGTTCCTTTATGTCTTTAACTAAATTTAGGCCATGTTTTACTTTCCTAACCTTCATCAAACCAACCTATATGTAACAACCCTGATTTTTGGGGGCCAATTTAAAATTTTATTTTAAGTAATTTTAATGAGTTTTGATATTTAAAATATTCTATTTTAAATAATAATGATCACAAATTTGATTTAAATCGAAGTTAGAATGAATAATTTAATTTTAATTATAAAAAGAGTTAGAAATAGCGCGGTAGTTTGAAAAGTCAAACTTGAACTTTGACTTACCGTACAGGATGCAAAATTTGACGGATTTTAGTGAAACCAAAAATATTAGAATCTATTTAAAAATATCTTTCCAACGAATCCGAAAAATTGAAATTTCATAGCAGGAATCAAAAGTTATGGCCAATTCAATTTTTAGAAAGGTTGCTGTAGTATTTATATATATTATATATGGCCCCAAAGGCTACTTTTCACATATGTAGGAATTTCGACTCGAAGCCACTTCCATTGAGTTCGGAATGACGTTTCTGCATTGAAAAACAGTAAACACTTGTATATTTTGAGTTTCGGGAATTATTTGTTTAAAAATGTATTTTTAATATTAAATATATTGGCCTAAAAAATAGTCATTTTTCAAACGACCTCTGTTTTCGACGAAACCACTTTTGTTGGAACCAGAATGTCAAATTCTTGCTTGATTTCAATTTTCAGAATTTTTCGAATTAATATGTGAGCGTGGCGGAGGAAAATGTGTTTTGACTATTTACAGTTAAATTTAAGGGTGCGTTTTTTAAAGGTCCCTATTAAGTTTCAAAATATAAAAAAAACCCGGTGATAAAAATAATATAGAATACATCCCTATTTTTGAATTTCCACTAAAAAAATTCCAGATCTACCCTTACATACCTAAAAAACTATCCAACAACTGTTTGTCCTCATTTACTCAGTCTGTCGCTCCTATAATCTCGCTCATAAACCTAATCCTACAATTCTAGGAAACCGTCGATCACTCCAACAACGATTTTTTTATTACTTTTTTTGATTTTTACGAAAAAAATAGACAATTAGATCAATATATAACGTAAAATTGCATATATTCATGCAACTAAGTGGAATAATTGCATACAGTTTTTAATATTATGCAGAAAATAAATTATTAGTTTTGCGCAACAATGAAGTAGACATGCATACATTAATATTATATAGAAATAAATAATTACTTGAATGTAGGGACTACAATTTTTTTATTAAGATTTTTCGATTTTTGCGAAAAACTAAAAAAATAGATACAAATATTAATTAAAATTGCATACATTTATGCAAAAAAGTGAAATAATTGCATACATATACAGAACTGTACTGCATAATTGCTGAAGCAAAATAAATGACAAAAAAGTAAATACATATAATAATAACAAGATGCATATATATATATATATATATATATATATATATATATATATATATATATGCAAATAACATAAATATGTGCATACTTACATGAAAATTTTCATAACAATTACACGTACTACATCAAAAAAAAAAGTACAGACCACATTTACATGTACTACGTCAAAAATTTCAGAACATTTACAAAGCAAAGATGATGGTCTGTTGAAGAACAAATAAATTTGTTAAGACCCAGTTTATTGCACAAACAACATCTAGTAGTCTCGGTAGAAACAACTGAAGATTTCAATCATTTGGAAAAGGATGGAGGACCAAGCTTCAACAACACCACTACACCAATATCCACCGGAACACTGTTATCAAAAAAAGAAAATCAACATTAATAAGCTTATTGCAGTAACCTAAAGTACAAAAACTGCTTCAGAATAATATAAATACATGCGAACAATTCAGCAAAAAACAATAATTTATGAATATTTATATGCACGTATTCTAGATATATGCATAGAAATATGAATATATTTGTAAAATAATATGTTTTTCTGTTTTTCTGATAAAAAATTGCATACATATATGCATGTATGAAGAATAGATGCATATATGTCCGCAACTTTTAATGAGAAGTTCAGCAAAAAATTACAAAAAATGCTTCAGAATAATATAAATACATGGTTACAATTCAGCAAAAAACAATAATTTATGAATATTTATATGCATGTATTCCAGATATATGCATAGAAATATGAATATATTTGTAAAATAATATGTTTTTCTGATAAAAAAATGCATACATATATGCATGTATAAAGAAAAGATGCATATATGTCCGCAACTTTTAATGAGAAGTTCAGCAAAAAAATTACAAAAAATGCTTCAGAATAATATAAATACATGGTTACAATTCAGCAAAAAACAATAATTTATGAATATTTATATGCACGTATTCCAGATATATGCATAGAAATATGAATATATTTGTAAAATAATATGTTTTTCTGATAAAAAAATGCAAACATATATGCATGTATGAAGAAAAGATGCATATATGTCCGCAACTTTTAATGAGAAGTTCAGCAAAAAATTACAAAAAATGCTTCAGAATAATATAATTGCTTGTTGCGTTCTGAACTCTGGTTTAACAGAGGATAATTAGGTTTTAATTACATATGAAGGAGAAGTTGTTCCAGTTCTCTTCTACGAGGGAATTGATTTGACCTAGTTACTTAGGTGATTCTAACCCTCTTAAAAATTACATGATTCAAACATAGAAAAACGCAGAGACTATTGAAATATAACAAATAAATTTAAACAAAATCAAACTATTGTCATCGAATTACTAACCTCCCGTGAAAGATTAGAAGCAGACCCTACGTTGGAATAATGGAATTGCTACGTTGTCGTTCCTGGATCGCTTTAGAACTGGAATCGCTGCCGTTCCTGGATCCCAGAAGGAATTTGTTCGGATTCAGTTACTGCGTGAAAATCGAATGAGGGTTCTCTTGAATCGCAACCGTTCAGGGTCAGGATTTCTGAAAACTGACGATTCAGGGTTCTCTTGATTGGAGTTCCTAGAGCGGCGAGATCTAGAAGAAGAAGGAGGAGAATCCTGGTGCTGGAGCCGCCGCCGCCATGAAATAGAAAATTGGGTTTCTGTAAAGAATAAAACCATAATACATAACCTATAAACAAAAACGAACCGTGAAAATCGAACGAGGGCATTTCCGAAAAAATAAAAGCTGTGTTTTGAAAATAGGGATGAGAATTATATATTTCAAAAGGGGAGGATGTGAGTCTAATTAAGTTTGGTTTTAAGGATGTGAGCCTAATTTTCACTAAATTTAAACGCCTTAAAATAGCCATTTTTCAAACAGTCTCAGAATTCGACGAAAATAATTTTGTTGGATTAGTATCGTCATAAGAAAGCCAAAAATATTTTTTTTTAGAATTTTCTGAGTTCGTATGTGGCCCCGGCGTATTTAAATGTACGGTAGAAATTAAAATATTTATTTAATATTGTATTTTTAAAGTAAAAACAGAAAAAAAACGTTATAGACATCAGAATTGGAGCCCGGGACATAGCCCATCGCGTTCAGAAGGCCTCAAAGCCTTAAGAACGACAGTAAGCAAGCCCAAGTCGGAGAAAGTCCGAAAATCCACCTTTTTAGCACAAATTTCGAAATTAAATATTAAAATAATATTAAAAAAAAATCGGCTGAAACCCTAATTCTCAATGGCAGCCGCCGTTTCAGATGTAGGGCTGAAATCATCCGATTTTCAAATGCTTAGATCTCTCAATCCGTTCAACGAAAATCGACGTATAATATACCAAATCGAAGAGAATTCAGAGAGCTACAAATCTATACGGTCAAGATCGGGTTTTGATTCACGGATTTTGCGAATTTCGAGCTACACGGGACGGCGGTCGCGGGTGTTTTCTGGGCGAAATAGGGGGCCGAGTTCGTCATGGTTAGCAGTGCTAGTAGGTGATGGCAAGAGCTTCGAGGTGGCGGTGTTTGATCCGGGTCCGGTGCTGTGTGCAGGGGTGCGTTTTCGGGCTTGGAAGAGGGTAGATGGGTTCGGCCGAACACTGTAAACGGTGAGGAAGAAGAAGCTCCTTTTTTTATTTTATTATTTAAATATTTAATTCTTCCAATGTTTAAAAATGCGATATCTTGCTCATACGAGGTCCGTTTGACAAACCGTAAATTGCGTTGGAATCACAAAATTAAGATCTTCGCGATGGCGCAGACCGCAGCTGCAACGGAGACAGTAGATTTTCAACCAAAATCAAGGTGAGAATTCTAATTTTATTTTATCTAATTAATTATTAATTATTTTATCGCGTTAAAAATAATTGTATTATCATTTTGATTCAGATCTGAAATGTTCTGTGTTGTTTGAATTGTTGATTGTTGCTTGTTGTATGTTTTATTGTTCATGATACGCTAAATCCGCATTGAAATTTTATGTATTGTTGAATTTATTTGCAGTTAGAAAGTTAGATCTAAAAGTAGATCTAAAACCTATTTTATTCAGAATTAAATCATATTTATTCAGATCTAGTTGTAATAATTTATTTTATGTTATTAAAATATTATTTTTATTATTCTGAAATGAACAATAAAATTTGAACGACAAATAAAAATTTATTTTTATTTGTTGATATTACAATAAAATTTGACCGATAAATAAAACGTATTTTTATTTGTTGATACTACATTAGAATTGGAATGACAAATAAAAACTTATTTTTATTTGTTGACATTACAATAGAAATGTGAACGACAAAGAAAATTTATTTTATTTGTTTATTTACAATAGAATTTGAACAATGAATAAAATATATTTTTTATTGGTTTACATTAAAAAGAATGGGTTAAAAAGAATATATTTTTATTGTGAATTTGTTACATTAAGAAGAATGGATTAAAAAGCATATATTTTAATAAGAAATTGTTTCATAAATAAAAAGTACATTTTTATATGCTGTTTAGATGTAAATTTGAACGTTAAATAAAAATAACATTTTTATATGTTGTTTATATAGGAATTTACACCGCATGAAAGAAATTACATTTTATTATGTAATTTATATATAAATTTACACCGCATGAATAAAATTTCATTTTTATATGTACTATATATATGAATTTGCATTGTATGACTAAATTACATTTTTCTATGTAATTAAAATATGAATTTCCATCGCATAATAAAAATTACATTTTTCTATGTAATTTAAATTGAATTTGTACCGCATGATAAAAATTACATTTTTCTATGTAATTTAGATGTGAATTAGAACGGTAAAATAAAAATGACATTTTTCTATGTAATTTATATATGAGTTATAACGGTATGATAAAAATTACATTTTTCAATGTAATTAGAATATGAATTTGTATTGCATTATAACAATTACACCTCTTTATGTAATTGGGACATGAATTTACAATGTAAAATAAAAATTACATTTTTATATGTAGTTAGAAAAGGGATTTGCAATAAAAATTAAAACATACATTTTTATGTGTAATTTAGGATGAGATATACAATTGTAAAATAAAATTTACATTTTTATATGTAGTAAGAAATTGAGAATTCACAATGATATTAAAATAACACTTTTGTTAAAGATGTTGCATTAGAATAAAAAGATAATTTTTGTCGCTTTCTCTTTTTAGAATTAAAAAGCATATTTTGTCACCTTTTCTTTTTAACATGAAAAGGGTCATTTTTATGTCATGTTTCTTTTTAGCATTAAAAGAAGCATTTTTGTTGTTTTTCTTTTTAGAAATAAAGAACGTTTTGCTTTCATTTCTTTATGATAATATTTTATCGTCATTTTGAATGCAGTGAAAATAGGGTGGTTAATGTTGTTATTTTTATCGACATTTTTGATGCGATAAAAATAGACAATGTTAGTGATTCATTTTTATCGACATTTTGGATGCGACAAAAAGTAGACAATGTTAGTGATTCATTTTTATCGACATTTTTGATGCGATAAAAATAGACAATGTTAATGATTCATTTTTTTTTATCGACATTTTTGATGCGATTAAATAGCGATGTTAATGTTATATTTTTATCGTCATTATAGATGCGATAAAAAGAATATATTTTTGTGTTACATTTTATTGTCCATTTAGAAAAAAATTAAAGAATTACATATTGCTTTCATTGAAAAGAATAAATATAGAAGATGAGATTTTTATTGTTAATAATAAACAATGAAAAAGGAAACATTTACATTTTGATGTAATAAATAATAAAAAGGAAAATTACATTCAAGATGTAAGTTAGAATAAAAAGGACATTTTGTTAGAAATGTAAATTAGAATAAAAGGTATAAAGATCACATTTTTATTGACCTTTTATATGCAATAAAGAAGAATAGAAATAAAAGAGACATTTTTGTCGTCGTATTATATATTGTGTATTACACGGCCATAGACAAGTTACCTGACTTTTTTATGTGATTGGGTCGATAATTTTCACACATCGCCCAAGTGCACGAATAATTTATTATTTGTTTGTTGGTTGAAACCCCACACGGGTGTTGGGATGAAAATTAACATACACTAATCCCAATATTTAGTTGTATGTTGATCGTAGATCGACAGGCTGTGATGAGCGTTATTATTTAATTTTAACGCTTACACAGTGGAAATTACACTTTGGATGAAATGGATGGATTGATGATTATACTGTTATTGTCATATATAAATGATGTGTGTGAAATCCATATAATCCAAATTATATGGTGCATGGTTGAGTCGCATTCCGATTCAGGTTTTCTTTTAAAAAGAGAATATTTTACATATAAAAACTTTTTATATAAAGAATCATTTTTAATGATTATTTTAAAATATGCTTTGTAGTAATGAATAAATATTTAAAGAGCAAATCTTTTATCTAAGATCATTAACATTTCTAGTTATATTTTATGATTAAAATAAAATGATTTGTGAAGTGGATTTACCGTGGACAGTGTTTTCAAATGACATTTGTCCTTTAATCCAATTTACATTGAAATTGTTATTTGGAACTTATAAATCTATTTTATAGATTTAAAAAAAGGCATTTTCTAAAAATCAAGTTTTCTCAATTTAATATATTAAATTGGAATTGAGTGAAAATTCGATTGGTAATAATCAAGATGGGTTTCTGTAAAGGAAGACCGATATTATATATGGAATTTAAGAGACATTGTCGTTATTCATTTTATATTTTTAGTCCGATACAGAAATTTATGTCGATTATGTATTTATTTGGTTTCTATGGAATTCCATATTTTAGAAATTGATTTGCGGGTTTATCGTGAACTGTGTTTTAAAGGACACTAATTCTTTAACCTGTTTAAGACAAGATTTATTCCTTAAAATGAATGATCTCGTAATAATGATTTTTGATATCAAATCAAAACTGGAGTTTTAATCAATCTTTTAAGGAAGATTTAAGATTTTGATTTCAAAGTTTATCTTTGATAAAATTAATAAGGTTCTTTTAATATTAATATCTTATTAAAAGAATATTCTATGTTGGAATGCGGCGTTGATGTGATTTTATAGCATTTGATTTTTAATCACAAAATACGCGATTTGTTCGGAAAAACCGGGATAACCCATTCTGAACAATCATCACGACGATCAAGAGTCGAAGATGAAGGTGGTGGTTGAAGACCGAAGGTTTTCATATCGTTGGGATGATGATGAATGGTAACATGAATTGGGACTGGCCTCCCAAGGCAAGATATTTAGTAATGATCGTCCAAACGCATTTGGAGATCGACGGATTTGGCTTTCGCTCAGACCCAGAGCATAAGCTTATAAATGGATTGTGTGTCTAACATTATACTCCATTATATATCATGTTATTAATCTTCTGCCGAATGTATGGATGTTTGGTGGCAGAGAATTTATTCTCTTGCTTAACACCCGTTCATATATTTCGGCAAAAGATTGGTAGTGTGATATGGAGTGATGATGTGGCATGCTAAGATGCATATGATCAAGGCTTTGTTGAAAAGCAGGCTTTGTGGGATGATCAAAGCAAAGCCTGTTTAGGCATAGCTTTGTGTATGACGTGACTTCGCGAGCCTCACACACCGGCGGAGTCAAAAACGGGAGAAGGGAACGCAGGGAGAGCAACACGTTTCTTTCTAGATAGAAGTGGTGTTTGGGTTTTGACACGGACCGACATTTTACTTATGTGGATGATGGATGACGAGGCCTCGGTATTAGGTCCTATAGGACCGGGAAACGTGTGTTCAGGAATTGCCAATCCTCAAAGCTGTATGTGAGGACCGGCCCTGCTGTTTCCAAGGGTTCACTGCGGGGAATCCTGGGGCATTAGCTAGAGTGTCTCGAATCGGTAAGGAGCTCCTCCCTAGCCTTGACTCATGATGGAAACCCAATTTCCAATACGCCCCATGCGGTTTTGATTGTATTACTAGTACGGAGGCATAATATATGGGTACAAATGCTTCCTAGGATTGATACATTATGATTGAAACGTTTTATTAAAACATATACACACTAATAATAATATCGTTTTTACGTATTTATCATCTTTTAATCACCATAAGGTAAAACTCTATCCTCTGGTGTGCGTTGCATTGTGTGATGGGACCTGAGTCTTATGGTGGTTTCATTTTTCTAAAAAGCATTGCGTTATTTGACGATTTACTTTACAGTTATGCACAGCAATCCATTGGAGTAAACCCGTTCCGCGTTAGCGGCGTGGTCCTTGGATTTGCCTTATTACAATTAGTTGAACTAGTTAAGAATTCTCACACCAGTCCCATGACTGACTCGTAGTTTGTTTCCACCTTTGCAAACTCGGGTGCCCTCTTTTCCACACGGGCAGTCGAGCAATTTGTCTACAGGTTTATCTCTTGAGCAGGATTCTGGATTGAAGCTTAAAGATGTGTCCAGAACATTGAAGTGTTCCGCTGTGCATTGTATTAAATTATTGTATTTTAACTTCCGTTGTATCATATTCTGTACTCTGATATATTCTTTACTCTGATGTAACATTTATTATTGATGTTGTAAAAGTCTTTTGTTATTTGTTCTGATGTTGTTGTATTCCCAAAGTTGATGTATCCGCAGATTTCCAACCTTTGGTTCAGACCTATGTGGTTTATGGTCGATTCAAAGAATGGGAACTTCCGGGTCATCACAGTTGGTATGAGAGCTTTGGTTAGCTCAAATCTTTGGGATACAACTCATTAGAACTGAACAAAAAACTCATTAGAGAATGGATTAATAATATCCAATAAGAATACTCATTAGAGATAGGATCAGCAGTATCCTAGAATGAGAAACTCATTAGAGATAGGGTTAGTAATGCCCTAGAATGAGTTGACAGTGCCAAGCTTATAATTAACGTATGTGTGATTATACATAATCTATTTTGGAAAATATGATTTTTGAATATATAAAAAGTTATATATTTGAAAGTTAATCAACGAATAAAATTATTTAAACCGATGGAGAAAATATATACATGAATTAGTTAGTTAATTAATCAACTTTTAGCTTTGTTCCTTTTCGAGGACGAAAAGTTTTTAAGTGGGGGAGACTGTAACAACCCTGATTTTTGGGGGCCAATTTAAAATTTTATTTTAAGTAATTTTAATGAGTTTTGATATTTAAAATAATCTATTTTAAATAATAATGATCATAAATTTGATTTAAATCGAAGTTAGAATGAATAATTTAATTTTAATTATAAAAAGAGTTAGAAATAGCGCGGTAGTTTGAAAAGTCAAACTTGAACTTTGACTGACCGTACAGGATGCAAAATTTAACGGATTTTAGTGAAACCAAAAATATTAGAATCTATTTAAAAATATCTTTCCAACAAATCCGAAAAATTGAAATTTCATAGTGGGAATCAAAAGTTATGGCCAATTCAATTTTTAGAAAGGTTGTTGTAGTATTTATATATATTATATATGGCCCGAAAGGCTACTTTTCACATATTTAGGAATTTTGACTCGAAACCACTTCCATTGAGTTCGGAATGACGTTTCTACATTGAAAAACAGTAAACACTTATATATTTTGAGTTTCGGGAATTATTTGCTTAAAAATGTATTTTTAATATTAAATATATTAGCCTTAAAAATAGTCATTTTTCAAACGACCTCTGTTTTCGACAAAACCACTTTTGTTGGAACCGGAATGTCAAATTATTGCTTGATTTCAATTTGCAGAATTTTTCGAATTAATATGTGAGCGTGGCGGAGGAAAATGTGTTTTGACTATTTACAATTAAATTTAAACGCCTTAAAAATAGCCCTTTTTCAAACGGTCTCAGATTTCGACGAAAATAATTTTGTTGGATTCATATCGTCATAAGAAAGCCAAAAATATTTTTTTTAGAATTTTCTGAGTTCGTATGTGGCCCCAGCGTATTTAAATGTACGGTACAAATTAAATTATTTATTTAGTATTGTATTTTTAAATTAAAAACAGAAAAAAAACGTTATAGACATCAGAATTGGAGCCCGGGACATAGCTCATCGCGTTCAGATGGCCTCAAAACCTTAAGAACGACAGTAAGCATGCCCAAATCGGAGAAAGTCCGAAAATCCACCTTTTTAGCACAAATTTCGAAATTAAATATTAAAATAAAATTAAAAAAATCGGCTGAAACCCTAATTCTCAATGGCAGCCGCCGTTTCAGATGTAGGGCTGAAATCATCCGATTTTCAAATGCTTAGATCTCTCAATCCGTTCAACGAAAATCGACATATAATATACCAAATCGAAGAGAATTCAGAGAGCTACAAATCTATACGGTCAAGATCGGGTTTTGATTCACGGATTTTGCGAATTTCGAGCTACAAGGGACGGCGGTCATGGGTGTTTTCTGGGCGAAATAGGGGGCCGAGTTCGTCATGGTTGGCGGTGCTAGTAGGTGATGGCAAGAGCTTCGAGGTGGCGGTGTTTGATCGGGGTCCGGTGCTGTGTGCAGGGGTGCGTTTTCGGGCTTGGAAGAGGGTAGATGGGTTCGGACAAACACTGTAAACAGTGAGGAAGAAGAAGCTCCTTTTTTATTTTATTATTTAAATATTTAATTCTTCCAATGTTTAAAAATGCGATATCTTGCTCATATGAGGTCCGTTTGACAAACCGTAAATTGCCTTGGAATCACAAAATTAAGATCTTCGCGATGGCGCAGACCGCGGCTGCAACGAAGACAGTTGATTTTCAGCCAAAATCAAGGTGAGAATTCTAATTTTATTTTATCTAATTAAGTATTAATTATTTTATCGCGTTAAAAATAATTGTATTATCATATTGATTCAGATCTGAAATGTTCTGTGTTGTTTGAATTGTTGATTGTTGCTTGTTGTATGTTTTGTTGTTCATGATGCGCTAAATCCGCATTGGAATATATTGTTGAATTTATTTGCAGTTAGAAAGTTAGATCTAAAAGTAGATATAAAACATATTTTATTCAGAATTAAATCATATTTATTCAGATCTAGTTGTAATAATTTATTTTATGTTATTAAAATATTATTTTTATTATTCTGAAATGAACAATAAAATTTGAATGACAAATAAAAATTTATTTTTATTTGTTGATATTACAATAAAATTTGGCCGATAAATAAAACGTATTTTTATTTGTTGATACTACATTAGAATTGGAATGACAA
This sequence comes from Allium sativum, assembly GCA_030737875.1. Lineage (NCBI taxonomy): Eukaryota > Viridiplantae > Streptophyta > Magnoliopsida > Asparagales > Amaryllidaceae > Allium > Allium sativum. Next base: position 660,342,403 of record CM060918.1, on the reverse strand, counting down.
ATAAAAACTTATTTTTATTTGTTGACATTACAATAGAAATGTGAACGACAAAGAAAATTTATTTTATTTGTTTATTTACAATAGAATTTGAACAATGAATAAAATATATTTTTTATTGGTTTACATTAAAAAGAATGGGTTAAAAAGAATATATTTTTATTGTGAATTTGTTACATTAAGAAGAATGGATTAAAAAGCATATATTTTAATAAGAAATTGTTTCATAAATAAAAAGTACATTTTTATATGCTGTTTAGATGTAAATTTGAACGTTAAATAAAAATAACATTTTTATATGTTGTTTATATAGGAATTTACACCGCATGAAAGAAATTACATTTTATTATGTAATTTATATATAAATTTACACCGCATGAATAAAATTTCATTTTTATATGTACTATATATATGAATTTGCATTGTATGACTAAATTACATTTTTCTATGTAATTAAAATATGAATTTCCATCGCATGATAAAAATTACATTTTTCTATTTAATTTAAATTGAATTTGTACCGCATGATAAAAATTACATTTTTCTATGTAATTTAGATGTGAATTAGAACGGTAAAATAAAAATGACATTTTACTATGTAATTTATATATGAGTTATAACGGTATGATAAAAATTACATTTTTCAATGTAATTAGAATATGAATTTGTATTGCATTGTAACAATTACACCTCTTTATGTAATTGGGACATGAATTTACAATGTAAAATAAAAATTACATTTTTATATGTAATTAGAAAAGGGATTTGCAATAAAAATTAAAACTTACATTTTTATGTGTAATTTAGGATGAGATATACAATTGTAAAATAAAATTTACATTTTTATATGTAGTAAGAAATTGAGAATTCGCAATGATATTAAAATAACACTTTGTTAAAGATGTTGCATTAGAATAAAAAGATAATTTTTGTCGCTTTATCTTTTTAGAATTAAAAAGCATATTTTGTCACCTTTTCTTTTTAACATGAGAAGGGTCATTTTTATGTCATGTTTCTTTTTAGCATTAAAAAAAGCATTTTTGTTGTTTTTCTTTTTAAAAATAAAAAGAAAATTTTGCTTTCATCTCTTTATGACAATATTTTATCGTCATTTTGAATGCAGTGAAAATAGGATGGTTAATGTTGTTATTTTTATCGACATTTTTGATGCGATAAAAATAGACAATGTTAGTGATTCATTTTTATTGACATTTTGGATGCGATAAAAATAGACAATGTTAGTGATTCATTTTTATCGACATTTTTGATGCGATAAAAATAGACATTGTTAATGATTCATTTTTTTTTATCGACATTTTTGATGCGATTAAATAGCGATGTTAATGTTACATTTTTATCGTCATTTTAGATGCGATAAAAAGAATATATTTTTGTGTTACATTTTATTGTCTTTCTAGAAAATAATTAAAGAATTACATTTTTATGTAAAATTGCTTTCATTGAAAAGAATAAATATAGAAGATGAGATTTTTATTGTTAATAATAAACAATGAAAAAGGAAACATTTACATTTTGATGTAATAAACAATAAAAAGGAAAATTACATTCAAGATGTAAGTTAGAATAAAAAGGACATTTTGTTAGAAATGTAAATTAGAATAAAAGGTATAAAGATCACATTTTTATTGACCTTTTATATGCAATAAAGAAGAATAGAAATAAAAGAGACACTTTTATCGTCGTATTATATATTGTGTATTACACGGCCATAGACAAGTTACCTGACTTGTTTATGTGATTGGGTCGATAATTTTCACACATCACCCAAGTGCACGAATAATTTATTATTTGTTTGTTGGTTGAAACCCCACACGGGTGTTGGGATGAAAATTAACATACACTAATCCCAATATTTAGTTGTATGTTGATCGTAGATCGACAGGCTGTGATGAGCGTTATTATTTAATTTTAACGCTTACACAGTGGAAATTACACTTTGGATGAAATGGATGGATTGATGATTATATTGTTATTGTCATATATAAATAATGTGTGTGAAATCCATATAATCCAAATTATATGGTGCATGGTTGAGTTGCATTCCGATTCAGGTTTTCTTTTAAAAAGAGAATATTTTACATATAAAAACTTTTTATATAAAGAATCATTTTTAATGATTATTTTAAAATATGCTTTGTAGTAATGAATAAATATTTAAAGAGCAAATCTTTTATCTAAGATCATTAACATTTCTAGTTATATTTTATGATTAAAATAAAATGATTTGTGAAGTGTATTTACCATGGACAGTGTTTTCAAATGACATTTGTCCTTTAATCCAATTTACATTGAAATTGTTATTTGGAACTTATAAATCTATTTTATAGATTTAAAAAAAGGCATTTTCTAAAAATCAAGTTTTCCCAATTTAATATATTAAATTGGAATTGAGTGGAAATTCGATTGGTAATAATCAAGATGGGTTTCTGTAAAGGAAGACCGATATTATATATGGAATTTAAGAGGCATTGCCGTTATTCCATTTATATTTTTAGTCCGATATAGAAATTTATGTCGATTATGCATTGATTTGGTTTCTATGGAATTCCATATTTTAGAAATTGATTTGCGTGTTTATCGTGAACTGTGTTTTAAAGGACACTAATTCTTTAACCTGTTTAAGACAAGATTTATTCCTTAAAATGAATGATCTCGTAATAATGATTTTTGATATCAAATCAAAACTGGAGTTTTAATTAATCTTTTAAGGAAGATTTAAGATTTTGATTTCAAAGTTTATCTTTGATAAAATTAGTAAGGTTCTTCTAATATTAATATCTTATTAAAAGAATATTCTGTGTTGGAATGCGGTGTTGATGTGATTTTATAGCATTTGATTTTTAATCACAAAATACGCGAGTTGTTCGGAAAAACCGGGATAACCCATTCTGAACAATCATCACGACGATCAAGAGTCGAAGATGAAGGTGGTGGTTGAAGACCGAAGGTTTTCATATCGTTGGGATGATGATGACTGGTAGCTTGAATTGGGACTGACCTCCCAAGGCAAGATATTTAGTAATGATCGTCCAAACGCATTTGGAGATCGATGGATTTGGCTTTTGCTCAGACCAAGAGCATAAGCTTATAAATGGATTGTGTGTCTGACATCATACTCCATTATATATCATGTTATTAATCTTCTGTCGAATGTATGGATGATTGGTGGTGGAGAATTTATTCTCTTGCTTAACACCCGTTCATATATTTCGGCAAAGGATTGGTAGTGTGATATGGAGTGATGATGTGGCATGCTAAGATGCATATGATCAAGGCTTTGTTGAAAAGCATGCCTTGTGGGATGATCAAAGCATAGCCTGTTTAGGCATAGCTTTGTGTATGACGTGACTTCGCGAGCCTCACACACCGGCGGAGTCTAAAACGGGAGAAGGGAACGCAGGGAGAGCAGCACGTTTCTTTCTAGCTAGAAGTGGTGTTTGGGTTTTGACACGGCCCGACATTTTACTTATGTGGATGATGGATGACGAGGCCTCGGTATTAGGTCCTATAGGACCGGGAAACGTGTGTTCAGGAATTGCCAATCCTCAAAGCTGTATGTGAGGACCGGCCCTGCTATTTCCAAGGGTTCACTACGGGGAATCCTGGGGCATTAGCTAGAGTGTCTCGAATCGGTAAGGAGCTCCTCCTTAGCCTTGACTCATGATGGAAACCCAATTTTCAATACGCCCCATGCGGTTTTGATTGTATTACTAGTACGGAGGCATAATATATGGGTACCTATGCTTCCTAGGATTGATACATTATGATTGAAACGTTTTATTAAAACATATTGTAACAACCCGGATTTTTATAACGTGTTATAATCAAGAATCAAGATAGAATTAAATTTTAAAATCTGAATCAAGGGAAACGAGCTAGGCTATTGCGTTCGTCTCGGAAAAATACGCGAAATAGAGTCCGAGTTTTCGAAAAACGGAGTCCGTATGACAAGGTTGTGGCCGAACGAAGTTTCAGAAAATTCCAAGTCCAAAAAACAGTTCAAAATTCAAATCTGGAGCCGAAAAGACTGGGCGGGAAAATTTCCCGCCCAGCACCCAAGACGACATGGGTGTCGACTTGGGTGTCAACACATCCAAGGTGGTGTCGACTTGCAAGTCGACACCCCTGTCGACCTGGGTGGTCGAGCCCAGGCCACCTGGGTGCGCCTGCTTGTGTCTCTGGTCCTGTTCTAGAAGCTTTCGACGGAATTTGATGGCTCAGATCTGATTTGGGGTTAATCCTATGGTTTAAACTACCCCTAATCTCTATAAAAAGACCCATAGACCTAGCCTAAACCCTCATTAATTCATTCCTACAACGAAGTTATGCCAAAATGCTCCCTCACCATGGCCTCCACCTTCATATCATGGCCTCCATCTTCATCTCCAAAGGCTTGAGCATCCAAAGCTAGATCCATAAAGAAGGTGCAAGCTTTCTACACCAAATCGAGGAGGGATCAACGTTGCTACGCAAGTTTCATGAAGATTCTTCAACAAAGGAGCCACCTTTCTTCGTCAAGACGATGCATAATCCTTCCCTAAGCCTCGCTATGTAAGTTCTAGCTACTTGTAGATTCTAACGGTGGTTCTAATGTGACATGGGATAAAATGTTATGAAACATAAGTATGCTAGCCTATATGAACCTTGTCATGTCTCTTTTGCTTGAACCTATGACTTTGGGCTATGCTTAGTGACTAAATCATGTCACTTATGTTATGTTTAACCTAGTATATCTTGCAAGTTTGAATCTTTATCCATGGAATGTTAGCATGAACCTTTGGGAACCACTTGACTTGTGAAAACATTGGCAAAGACTTGACTTTGGGGCTTATGCATGTAAATGAACCCAAACCCCTTATGTATCATGCATGTTTGTGGCCAAATTCACTTATGAAACTATGCATGTTTGTGGCCAAATTCCCTTATGAAACTATGCATGCTTGTGGCCAAATTCCCTTATGATACTATGTATGTTTGTGGCCAAATTCCCTTATGAAACTATGCATGCTTATGGCCAAATTCCCTTATGATACTATGCATGTTTATGGCCAAGTTCCCTTATGGTACTATGCATGTTTGTGGCCAATATGTTGGCATAATACCCTACTATGTGACTCGCTTCCACTTGGGTTGGAAATACGTTTGGGTAGCTTAGGAAAAACGTGGGTATGACATGAAAAACTTGACATGGGGTTTACATGGAAACATGACATTCATGATACATTTAAATATGGTCATGACACGTGGGAAAACATGGAACTTGAACTAGACATGGGTGGGTTGTAAGTGTAATAAGACACTAGACCAAACATGAAAGTGGCCAACTCGAGGTTGGGTTGAGTTTGTAGCATAAATCTACCCGGACCCGCCCAGCTTAACTAGTGGCTACAAACAATAGGACCCAATGTGAGTAGTTGGTCACATAGCACTTAAAACCCGAGGTTAGACTAGGTTGTGGTGCAAAACTACCCGGACCCGCCCGGCTTAACTAGTAACCACAACAAGGTCTAATGTGAGAGGTTGAGAGTGCATTAATTAAATTAATGCCACATGATAAGGTTAAGTAAATTTGACTAATGACACTTAACCGATATGACACGAATGGGTAGGTTAAGTGGGACGGGCTTGATTTCTTAATGACACTTAACCATACAAGACAATTAGGGGATGGGGTTAAGTAATTTACGCTTAACTAATCCGACTTGGTAATTAGATGGGGTTAAGTAATTTACACTTAACTAATCCGACTTGGTAATTAGATGGGGTTAAGTAATTTAGACTTAACTAATATAAACACGGTAATTAGATGGGGTTAAGTAACCTATACTTAACTAATCTAAACACGGTAATTCGATGGGGTTAAGTTAAACACTTAACCAATCTAAACTTGGTAATTCAATGAGGTTAAGCAACCAATACTTAACCAACTTAACATGATAATTTAATGGGGTTAAGTAACTTATAGTTAACCAATTATACATGATGATTTGATGAGGTGAAGTAACCTATACTTAACCAATCTAACATGTGGACTTGATAGGGTTAAGTCACAAGACCTTTTGAATATACTTAACCCTTGTAGTATGATTAGTGGATGAGGTTAAGCTAACCCATACTTAACCAAACCGGCTCGATGATCTGATGCGATTTAGATAATTTATGCTTGATCAATCTAACATGATAATCTGATAGGGTTAAGACAAACCAATACTTAACCAATTTGACTTGATAGGGTTAAGTCATGCGCTTCTTGGTATACTTATCCAACTTGTAGGGCTAAGCCTTGAACTTAAATACTTAGCCAATCTTGACATGATTCGTAGGCGGGCTAAGTCATGAACCTGAATAACAACACTTAACCCAATAGACAAAACCCTAGTGAGAGGAACTAGGTAGAAAATCGTGGTTAATCAAGGGTAACGGGGAAAAGAAGCTAAGTGGTAAACCTTGGTTAAGTATAACTAAGTAATAATTCTTAGCCAAGGACATGGGACTAGTTCATGAATGGATGAGTAACCCGATATGGTAGGTCATCGCTTAAACACACGAGGAGGAGCAAATTATCCGACTTGGATAAGGGCTCCAACGAACTGGGTGACGAAGCGGTAGCTTCGGGGGACGTGAGTGTACTCTTGGTATCCCTCTGTGAGGTGGCAGGTGGTCCATGAAACCCGGCCTCACAGAGGTTAAGGTCTGCGATAAAAGAGCCAAGAGTATGCCTTGGTTGCTATGCGAGCGACCTAAAGACTGGGATGGATTAGCGTGGAGTCGACGATACTTGATTTTTCCCTGGATAGCACGTCGCCGACTACCTACCATCTTTAGTCAACCGTGTACGAACGGAAAGGCAGAGAACTTCCAACATACCATGTTCTTGCTATTGAGTCATGGGTGAGGTTGGCCAATAGGAAAGTGGGGCATAGTTGGGCCGGGATGTAGTTCTCATACATGATTTTTCTTGGATTGCCTTTCAGTAGTTGAGGGAGGTGTCACGTGGGACCATAGCCACGGATACAAAAACAGACCTTGATATCTGCACCAGCAGACGACTTAAAGCTCCCGACCGAGTTCCGTATTTCTTGATTTGCCCTGGCACGGAACTCGGATGGCACATTGGGATACATGTGCGTCTAGACATGGAAAACGATTCACGATACATACGTGGGATAAAGGGCGCGGTTGACGGGTGGCATAATCCCTAGTGGCCCTAGGTGGCTTGAACCCAAACCGAGACACGGAAACGTTCATTAGGTAGCATAATCCATAGTGGTCCTAGGTGGCATAAATCCTAAGTGAACACGCGATAGTTCATGGTAAGAAAATATAACCAGATTAAGGGTAGCAGTCCGAAACAACATCAAGGATAAAATGGTACTACGTTGAGGTGGTATAAACTTGCATGGGAAAGCCCGTACGGCCTACGGCAAAGGACTGAACTTATACATGGAAAGAAACATACGAGTTGTGAAAACCTACATATGCTATATATTAGGTTGACATGGACCATTACATGACATTGGGCAAGGGACATTCATAGTTAATACATGACGCGGGTTGGGATACTAGTACGAGAGGTGCAGAGCAAATGTACACGATAAATACCGTGGGATGTTATACATGATAGATACCTTGGGATGGTATACTTGATAGAAACCAGACGATGTGATACCTTGATTTATCTTGACACCGTAGTTTATCATGATACCCCGGTTTGTCTTGCTACAGTAGTTCATCCAGTTATCTTGGTTTAGCTTATCTATCTTGTTGTCATCCTTATGTTTACTTTTAGTTTATGCATGTCATGTTACCTTTACCTGTTTTTATACTGGAAGTAGATAGGACTTACCAGTCTTTATGACTGACCCCGTTTTCTTTCGCCTCTTTGTCTTCCGTTCCCCCCCCCCAAGGTTTTCAGGGAGGAAATGCTGTTGTTTAGTTCGGACCTCTTATGCTTGAAGGTCATCATGTATAGCTTGGTCTCCTCTTGGCAATGGCTGCTTCACCGCTTTATTTTGGGGAATAATTTATGAAAAGGTTTTATGCTTCTTTACTATTGCAGGACAAGTTTTGATGTATTCTGATGTAAAAGGCTTTAAACCTTATTTTATAAGGTAATGAAATTTGTTTTACTTCCGCTGTTTTATATGTGTTCTGTCTTGTAATATTTCTGTGCGTGTTTACCTCGATAATGCTTCACCAAACCTAGTGCATTCCCTTTGTGAGTGACCCTAGCGGAGGTGGGGTGTTACATTTGGTATCAGAGTAGAAGGTTACCAGACTGGGCAAAAGTTTTTAAAACCTTCTGAAAACTATTTGAGAAACCTTTTACAAAGAAGCATTTTTCAAGAAAAGTTTTTTTAAGGCTATTCCCCAAAAGACATTAGCACTATCCTTTGTTTCCTCGATTGAACCTCTTTTCCTTTCTTTCCTCCATCTGTAGTCATAGTAGTTTTAACTGTGACTAATCCTTGTCTAGCTACATAAGTGTTTTCCCGTGCGATGGAGGAAGTTCTCGAGAGACTTGTTACCGCGTTATAAGAAAGGATAGCAAGAACAAGGATAAATGATACGAGCTTGAGGATAAGCAACTTGTTGGTATGGATTAGTCCACGAAGAAAGACAAGGACAAGATCAGCGAGAGGGCAATTGTATGCTCTCACTCCTAGTGTACCTAAGAGGGATGGTATCGTTTCTGTTAAAGGTTTAGCCTTTCTTTTCTATCATCTCGTCCAGACTTTGTTTTGATCATCGCATCATTTAAGTCTGCTTCGATAGTTAAGTCTCTGCACCTTAGTACTAGCATGGTAGAAGATCCCACTTTTGTCTCAAATCCTGTTGGAGAGTCGGTCTATTTATTCATGACTTGTTTGGAATTGAGAGTGTAAATGCCAAGTGTTGAGATTAGAAGCAATGCTTCTATTGCTGAGCTATGGATGGATTCTAGGGATGAAGTGGTTATCCAGTAAGGGATGCCATTCTCAGTTTTGAAAGGAGGGTAGTCAAACTCTTAACATGCCTTGGTAATACCCTCGAAGTCTCGTGTAACCTTTTGGGTTCTGTCATGGTTAGTTACCTAGAATCTCTTTATGCATTTATCGGAAATCTCTGATCCGATCGAGTAACGTTCGCCACTAAGGCCGATGGTTCATTCCACTTAAGCATGGATTATAGGAATCACCCTAGTAAGTGCATGTGGTAACATGGATTGGCATTGGTAAACGAGATCCAGAATTCACTAGTGAATTTTGGAGAGCTTGCATGAGTACGCAGATATGGTTGAGCCAAGTATACTAGGGAAAGGATAAGTGAAAGTGGAACGAGAGGCGACAATGAAATGAGTTCCGACTCATACCTTGGAAATAGGAATCAAGGAGCTACGAAATCATGAAGTCAAAGGCGGTCAAGGCACAATGGAATTAAGCTCATGGAAATGCGGCTTAGACACGCGCATCATGTCTCTTTTTAAGAGTATATCTTTGATCCTTGGTTCACCTGTAGAGCTTGCTTGCACGCTATCGCTTGGTGGATATCCTCTCGGTCATGTTTCTGTTACAAACCCCGTAAGGAGTTTGTCTTGTTTATCTCCTCGATCTTATCTTGGGAACCATAGATAGAACTCTATGGATGTAAACATGTATTTGAAACATGTTATGATTGATATGGTTGCAAATGGTTGCAAGTGGTTGCTCGTGGATGCGCGAATACACATTAGATACTAGATTGAAGCGGTCACGTTTCATGTTGCATATGCACGAGTATTTGTATTTGTTTATGAATGAAATTGAATATATTACCATGTGGATGTTGCATGTGGACGAATAGTTGTGCACACATATAGTGTTTATATGTCTAGGACTATTTGCATACATGTTGGATTCATGGCACCAAGCATATTTTTGCATTTAGAAGATCATTCAGGCCTGATCATTAGCATTAGCTAAGGAGCATATACACACACGTTTTGCATATGTTCATATGGCATTAGAAATCGTCTAAGGACAATGGTTGCTTGTGGATGATGTTTTGAGTAGATGGATGATGGATGGTAGGATGCGTTCTTCCTAACTTGGAGATTTCGGGGACGAAATCCTTTAAGTTGGGGAGAATGTAACAACCCGGATTTTTATAACGTGTTATAATCAAGAATCAAGACAGAATTAAATTTTAAAATCTGAATCAAGGGAAACGGGCTGTGCCATTGCGTTCGTCTCGGAAAAATACGCGAAATAGAGTCCGAGTTTTCGAAAAATGGAGTCCGTATGACCAGGTTATGGCCCAACGAAGTTTCAGAAAATTCCAAGTCCGAAAAACATTTCAAAATTCAAATCTGGAGCCGAAAAGACTGGGCGGGAAAATTTCCCGCCCAGCACCCAAGTCGACATGGGTGTCGACTTGGGTGTCGACACACCCAAGGTGGTGTCGACTTGCAAGTCGACACCCCTGTCGACCTGGGTGGTCGAGCCCAGGCCACCTGGGTGCGCCTGCTTGTGTCTCTGGTCCTGTTCTGGAAGCTTCCGACGGAATTTGATGGCTCAGATCTGATTTGGGGTTAATCCTATGGTTTAAACTACCCCTAATCTCTATAAAAAGACCCATAGACCTAGCTTAAACCCTCATTAATTCATTCCTACAACGAAGCTATGCCAAAATGCTCCCTCACCATGGCCTCCACCTTCATATCATGGCCTCCATCTTCATCTTCAAAGGCTTGAGCATCCAAAGCTAGATCCATGAAGAAGGTGCAAGCTTTCCACACCAAATCAAGGAGGGATCAACGTTGCTACGCAAGTTTCATGAAGATTCTTCAACAAAGGAGCCACCTTTCTTCGTCAAGACGATGCATAATCCTTCCCTAAGCCTCGCTATGTATGTTCTAGCTACTTGTAGATTCTAACGGTGGTTCTAATGTAACACCCCGAAAATTCTATAACTGTGAAATTTACGAATTAAAGTATAATTAATTTCAAATCAAAGAACTAAGGGAAACGGGATACGCCATTGCGTTCGTCTCGGAAAAATAAGCGAAATAGAGTCCGAGTTTTCGAAAAACGGAGTCCGTATGAAGAAGATATGGCCTTCGGAAGTTTTGAATTACATTTAAAATTCAAACAGATTAAAATAATTAAATATTCCGAAGTGGGGCCCATTGGGCCAGAAAAGCGCCGCCTGGGCCACCCAGGTCGACTGGGCTGTCGACCTGGGCTACCCATGTCGACAGGGCTGTCGACAGCCCTGTCGACAAGGGTATCGACCTGGTCGAGCCCAGTCAACCTGGCTGGCCAGGTCTGTGTTCCTCCGATTTTCTGTGGTCTGCTTTGTCACTAGGGCTAGGTGGCAAGTTTTGATTGGACTCTCTATCGAATGAATGGCTACGATCTAACCTAGCAACATCAATGGTCCTAATCAATTCCTAACCTCTATATAAACAACCCTAGACTAAACCCTAATCTATTCATTCAAATTAAAGACATAGCCGCCATGTTGCTGAGGAACGACTAGAGGTAGCCGCCAACTAGAGAGAGGATTAGGGAGGAAGTTCTAAAGCCTAAAGCAATTCAAGCAACCTAAAGCTAATCAATTCAACAAAGGAATCATATCTCTTAATTAGAGAATTCATCGCAACGATTGTAAGTAGAGTATTACTTTGGTATAAATAAACAACTGTGTTGATGTGTATGCTTGAATTGTGGCAATGGAAGTAATTCATATTTGTGCGTTCTTATCAATTTATATACATTTGGATTATGTTATTCATTATAAAGAACTACATGCGGTAGTTCTATGCAAATATACGTTTGGAATATTGCGCAAGTTATGTAATCTATGTTGAGGCTACATGTATGTAGTTGAGTAAAATTCATGCAAGTTTGGGGCTTTGTTATTATGTCGTCATGATGTTTATGTTGTGCATAAATTATTTTGCAAGTAATTGAAACAAGTTTGGTTGTCATAGTTCATATGAGACTATGTTGGAATTTTGACACCATAATCCATGTATTAAGCCATGCTTTTGCAAAACTTATGAATATGGCTAGGCTATGAATAATATTTGAAAGCTATGATTAAGTCTATCTTGTTTAAAAGAATTATATGATGACATATGTGAGACATGGCTAGGTTAGACTCAAAAATCCCTTTTTGCAAGTTTAAAACAAACACCATGATTAGGAATATTTATGCATAAGTATACCATCGTTATGTGATTAAATTTAATTAAGTTGAACTATGCTTTTGTGTTAGTAATAAAGTATCCCCTTTGTAAACATGTAGAAACCTTATGAACATGACTTGTTTATATTTATGCCATGAACAAATTTAACTATACCTATGCCATGCTTATGTTCGACATTATGCCATGTTTAGGCTAGAGGTATTTATGCCATGCTCATGTTTGACATTATGCTATGCTTATGCTAGAAATATTTATGCCATGCTCATGTTTGACATTATGCTATGCTTATGCTAGAAATATTTATGCCATGCTTATGTTTGACATTATGCATAAATAAGAATATAGGTTCATGTTGCAGTTAAACCTATGCAAGTTCACATGCTTTGATTTATGTCACCTATGTTACCTCTATGCAAGTACACCAGTTTCTAGTATGTATTTCCAACGTCATATGCAAGTTCATGCGCTCACTTTCCCCCTCTTTGTGTATGTAATTACGCCATAAGCCTCCCCTTTCGCATGGCTAAATTGGGCTTTAAAAGGCTAAGCCCAATATACATAAACGGACGTGTAAAAACGGGGGTAAATAACGTTGGGCTAAATTAATTTAATGAATGAAAACTAAAGTAAAAAGGGCCCAAATTCAAGTATGGGTTGGGCCCACGAGTGGTGTAACCTTTACACCATTGACTTAATAATGGGCCGCAAATATTTACATATAAGAAATAAAGAAGAATGACAAAATATGTAAATGTAGAACATACGATGTGTTTAACCCGAGGTTGGATTGAGTTGTGATGTAAACCTGCCCGGAACCGCCCGGCTGTCCAGTAGTCACAACAATACCTATCCAATGTGGGAGGTTAAACATGGAGCCCAATAAGGACCCGAGGTTAGACTGAGTTGTGGCGTAAGACTGCCCGGAACCAACCGGCAACAGGCAGCCACAACAATACCTGTCTAATGTGAGAGGTCAGGGCCTTAATAAGACAATTAAGGCTGAGTCAGGATTGTTAGGATTAAGTGAACTAAAGACTTAATCAAAATGGAACATGCTAAACTAAACGGACTGGTGGGGTTAGTTAGGAAACACTTAACCAACTTAGCATGTTGGCTAGAGATAGAAAACCTAGTAACGGGGGACCCTTTTCAGCAGTAACCCTAAAAGGTGTATCAGGATACCCTGAAACTAGGCAGGGTGGGGCACGATTACTGGGCTGATTGTAAGAGGTCAAATCGACGGCGGTGGTGTAGCAGTGTAGGTTCTAACGGAGTGCGGGCGTGCACACACTCCGGTGCAGTAAAATAAGGCACTGGACACCAGTATCATACCTGTGCACTCTAAGGTTGTGTCGGGTTGCCACTATGGGACTTGATACACCCCATGGTGGGACCAGCATAGGTAACTACAGACATCGGGGGCCGTAAGACACAAGTAACTATGCGAGTAGGAGCCGATCATCATGGAATGGATCACACCACCCTGATTATGGGGTGCAAATTGGAAAACTAGTTTATATGGGTTCAGAGAATAACATGGGGTACGATAGTATATTCGACCCTAGACAACTTAACCAAGTTCATAGTGTTTCCCATTTCTTGTTTATACTTATCATACCCAGTTCTTTATTCATAGACAAAATAGTACTAGACTTACTCAGGCTTTATGTCTGACTCTACTTTTCTTTCGTCTTCTTTCTTCCGTTTCCCCCCCCCCCAGGTCCTCAGGGAGGGAACACAGCAGCTTGATCAACCTCAACTTCCAGCTTGAAGAAGAGAAATGTATTGCTTGGACTTTCCTGTTTTTGAACTATGGCTTGGGACAACCGCTATGGGGCTTTTGCAGTTTATCTATGTTTTATTCACGCTTCTTTAAATGATGTACTCAAGACAGATTATGAAAGTGTTATGTTATGTTTTGAAAGGATATTGTTGTAACACGTATTTGACTTCATGAAATAAAGTTTGTTGTTCTTCCGCTGTTTGCAAATATGTGTTCTTATATCTGTCTTGTATATCTGTGACTTGTACTTATAAACCTCCACCAAAATTAGGGCATTCCCTTCGAGAGTGACCCTAACGGAGGTGGGGTGTTTCACTTGGTATCAGAGCATAGGTTTACCAGATAAGATAAAAAGTTTTAAAAAAAAAAAATTATTTTCAAAAAGGAAATTTAAAGAAGCATTTTTAAAAGGAAAATGTTATTTCATTTTAAAAAGGCAAAAGTCCACTCCCCAAAGCCATAGGTACTATCTCTTATCCTTTGTTTTGAATCTATCCTTTTTGTTTCAGCATGTCTGAAGATCTTAACTTGCCGGAAGGGGTGCCAATACCTGGTTGGTTTAGACGGTTCTTAGAAGCAAGGGTCACTCAGCCAAGTCCTACCATTCCTCCTCCCCCAGCAGAAGGAAATCGTCCAGCCGCAGCGGCACCTTTTCCTCCACCTCCTCCTCGGGGAAACGCGTTTGCTAAGATATGTAAAGATTTTAAAGCTATGGGAGGAAGGGATTTCCATGGGACTGAGTCCTTCGTGGCAGCTAGAAATTGGCTGAAAGAAACGGAGGACCTATTCATCATCTTTGAGGTAGAAGATAGACAAAAAGTACAATTGGCGGTGTGGCTATTGAAGGGCGAGGCTTCCTACTGGTGGGAAGTCACTAATGCTGAGAGACCAGTGGAGACATGGGAGGACTTTAGGGCAAGGTTTGAGACCAAATTTCTCTCAGATGCGGAAAGAAGTTTGCAGTTGGAGAAATTCTTATTTCTTAAGCAAGGAGACAAGACTGTCAGAGAATATGTGAATCAGTTCGATGAGCTGGCTAGATTTGGGCTTGACCTAGTCAACACCCCGCACAAGAAGGCTCTCCGTTTCGTCAAGGGGTTAAATGAGCCATTACATAGTTTGGCCATGACCCATATACCCATGGGAGCCACGTATGAAAGATTGGTGCAAATGGCATTGCTGAATGAAGAGGACAAGGGCAAGAAGGAGACAAAGGCAGAAAGCTCTCAAGGGAAGAAAGAGGGTTTGCAGCCTAAGAAGACAGACTTTAAGAAAGGCGGGAAAGGCAACAAGGAGAAGAGGAAGTGTAATTTCTGTGGCAAAGTGGGGCACTTAGTAAAGGACTGCCGGAAAAAGAAGGCCAAGGAGAATGGTGGGTGCTTTTCATGCGGTCAGACAGGCCACAGGGCTAAGGACTGCCCAAGGAAACGAGGGCAGGGGCAGGGGGCTGGATCCACCCCAGGGGCACAGGTTCATGTGCTAGAAGCGCCACCTTTGCAACAGCGAGGTATAAATACTTCTGTAGAAAGTGTAGTTTATCTTTATGATCACCCCGTTCGCACTTTATTTGATTCTGGCGCATCACACTCCTTTATCTCGTCTGCTTTAGTAGAATCTCTGCACCTAAAAACTAGTATGGTAGAGGACCCCTTAATTGTTTCAAACCCAATTGGGGGCCCAGCTCTTTTGTCTATGATCTGTTTGGATTTGAAAATTTCTATCCTAAGTGTTGAATTTCAATGTAGTGCCTTTGTTTTGGGCTTTTCGGGGTACGGTTTGATTTTGGGTATGGATTGGCTATCCAGTAATGGGGCCATCCTTGATTGTGAAAAAAGGGTTGTTAGGCTCCTAACCCAGCTCGGTAATACTTTGGAAATTTCTTGTAATCCCTCGTATGCGGTTATGCTTAGTTATCTTGAATCGCTAGATGCCTCTGTTGAAAATTTGAAATCAGTTAGAGTGGTCCGGGAATATCCGGATGTCTTCGAAGAGGTGAAGGGCTTGCCTCCGAAGCGGGAGATAGACTTCCGCATATATCTTGTGGATAATGCAAAGCCCGTTGCGTTGCCCGTTAGACATATGGCTCCACGAGAAAGGAAAGAGCTCAGTAAACAGATTAAAGATCTTCTAGAAAAGGGGTTCATTAGGAGGAGCATTTCAGAATGGGGCGCTCCAGAGGTGTTCGCTACAAAGGCGGATGGTTCACTCCGTCTATGTGTTGACTATAGGGAGCTCAACAAGCTAACGAAAAAGAATAGGCACCCTCTCCCTAGAATTGACGATTTATTTGACCAGCTTGTAGGAGCGTCTGTTTTCTCCCAACTCGATTTAGCAACCGGTTTTCATCAGCTAAGGGTGGCTGAAGATAGCATCGATAAACGGCTTTCAGAACCCCAGACGGCTTCTTTGAATGGCTTGTCATGCCTTTCGGCTTGACAAATGCACCTGCTTACTTCGTGGACCTGATGAGTAGGGTATTTAGAGATTTCCTCAACAAATTCGTAGTGGTCTTCGTAGATGATATCCTTATCTTCTCAAAGAGTGAAGAGGAACATGCTCAGCACTTAAGGGCAATCATGGAAACTTTGCGAGTCCATCAACTAAAAGCCAAATTCTCCAAATGTCACTTTTAGAGAGAAGAGGTGAGGTTCCTTGGACACATAGTATCCAAACAAGGGTTAGCAGTGGACCCTGCTAAGGTAGTGGCGGTACAGGATTGGAAGACACCAAGGAATGCGACTGAGGTCCGAAGCTTTCTAGGACTAGCGGGTTTCTATCGAAAGTTCATAAGGGATTTTGCGAAAATCTCAGCTCCGCTCACGAAATTGACTAAGAAGAATCTAGTGTTCAATTGGGACTTGGATTGCGAGTTTGCTTTCCAACGACTGAAAAGGGCTCTTACAACAGCCCCAGTTTTGACGCTGCCAGATGGGAGCAAGATGTTCACTGTTTATACGGACGCATGTGGGACAGGGCTAGGCGCCGTCTTAATGCAAGAAGGAGGGGTAGTAGCTTATGGCGAGAGGCAGTTGAAGGTGCATGAAAGGAACTACCCAACCCACGATCTAGAGCTAGCCGCCATCGTCTTTGCACTCAAGTCTTGGCGACACTATCTCCTAGGTGAGAAGTTCGAACTTTACACTGACCATAAATCGTTGAAATATCTTTTCTCGCAGAAAGATCTTAACTTGAGGCAACAAAGATGGATGGAGTTTCTTGCCTCGTACGATTTCGAAATCTCCTACACTCCGGGCAAAGGCAACGTAGTGGCAGACGCGTTGAGCCGAAAGAAATTGACCCTAAGCCCGTTGTTTGTTGAAAGACAAAGCCTAGAGTTTATAGCCAGCTTCGACTTTAGGCCTTCCTCCGATTTCGTAACAGGCTTGCTAGCATCTCTCGAAGTGCGCCCAACTTTAGTGGATTCAGTAGGGACAGCACAACGCGAAGACCCTCAGCTAGTGGAAATAATTGATAAGCTAATTAGGGGTGAGACTTCAAGTTACCTCAACAGATACTCCATTGACGATAAGGGTGTACTAAGGCGAGATGGAAGACTATGCGTCCCACAAACGAACGATTTAGTAAAGAAGGTTCTCGAGGAAGCACATCACTCCAAGATGACGATACACCCCGGCGGAGATAAAATGTACAAAGACATAAAAAGGACTTTCTTCTGGAACGGCATGAAAAAGGACGTGGCAGAATTCGTTTCTAAGTGTATGGTGTGCCAACAGGTTAAAGCGGAACAGAAAAAGCCGGGCGGACTACTACATCCTCTGGAGGTCCCGCAGTGGAAGTGGGATAGCATCTCAATGGACTTCATCGATGGGCTGCCTAGGTCTAGGAGAAGCAACACTAGCATTTGGGTAATAGTGGATAGGCTTACTAAAAGCGCCCACTTTTTACCGGTCAAAAGTAAAAGAACTGCCTCATCCCTAGCATCACTTTACCTTAAGGAAATCGTTCGACTCCATGGAATACCATCTAGCATCGTTAGTGACCGAGACCCCATCTTCACCAGCGAGTTTTGGCGGAGTCTGCAAGAAGCAGTAGGAACGCAGTTATGCTTGAGCACAGCCTATCATCCCCAAACTGACGGCCAAACAGAGAGAGTGAACAGAGTTTTGGAAGACCTTTTAAGGTTATGCGTCCTCGACTTCGGAGGGACATGGGAAGACCACCTCCCTTTGGTAGAATTCGCCTACAACAACAGCTATCAAGCAACCATCGGAATGGCGCCCTTCGAAGCTTTATATGGAAGACCATGCCGATCGCCCACTTGTTGGTGGGAGTCCACGGATAAGCTCATACTTGGACCAGATATGATCCGAGAGACCTCAGAGAAAGTAGACTTAATACGAAGAAGGACGAAGACGGCCCAAGACAGACAAAAGTCCTATGCCGACAAGAGGAGGACCGACCTTGAATTTGAGGTTGGAGACAGAGTTTTTCTTAAGGTATCACCGCTAAGAAACGTTGTTCGTTTTGGAACCACAGGAAAACTAGCACCAAGGTTCGTAGGGCCATTCCCTATTATCGAGAAAATTGGGAAAATGGCTTATAGATTAGAGTTACCCGAGAAGTTGGCTGGAGTCCACAACGTTTTTCACGTTTCACATCTCCGAAAATGTCTGCACGAGTCTGCTGAAGTGGTAGAGCCGAATATCCTCGAAGAAGCCGAAGTGGAACGTGAAGCAACCATAAGAAGAGTTCCAACCCGCATCTTAGGAACGGAAGTGAAGAAGCTACGCAACCGCGAAGTCAAGCTCGTCAAAGTTCAGTGGAGCGACGCCGAGGGAGACACGACTTGGGAAACTGAAGCTAGAATCCGTACAGCCTACCCTTTTCTGTTCGAGGGTACATCCTTGATCTTTCTTTTTCCTTAAGTTGCGCTTTTATCTACCTTTTTAGGTATATTTCCTCGACCGTATCTTTTAGATAGAATCTTTTTGGATGGAAACATGTAGTTGAAACATGTTATGGATGATGGTTGCAAGTGGTTGCAAGTGATTGCTAGTGGTTGCTCGTGGTTGCATATACACACACAATCTAGGTTTTAGATCGGCTCAGTCACTTCATATTGCATATGCATATATGTTTGCATTCGTATATGGTTGAACTTTGATGTGTGGTCCTGTGGATGATTGCATTTGTATTGAATGATTGTGCACTCATGTAGAATCATGAATAGGAAAATTTGCATACAAAATGGATTCATGGCACTTACATAATCCGCATTAAGGAGGTCAACTGAATCAGTAGACCTCCTGATTTTGCATTAGATAAGTTCATATATACACACACACTTTGCATATGATCATGAAGCATTAGAAGTCTTTTAAGGACAATGGATGCTCGTGTTTGATGGATGAGTAGATGGATGATTGGATGTTGGGATTTACATTCCTCCTAACTTGAAGATTTCGGGGACGA
This sequence comes from Allium sativum, assembly GCA_030737875.1. NCBI lineage: Eukaryota > Viridiplantae > Streptophyta > Magnoliopsida > Asparagales > Amaryllidaceae > Allium > Allium sativum. The sequence goes on along the minus strand of CM060918.1, from coordinate 660,322,997 downwards.
AATCCTTTTAAGTGGGGGAGAATGTAACACCCCGAAAATTCTATAACTGTGAAATTTACGAATTAAAGTATAATTAATTTCAAATCAAATAACTAAGGGAAACGGGATACGCCATTGCGTTCGTCTCGGAAAAATACGCGAAATAGAGTCCGAGTTTTCGAAAAACGGAGTCCGTATGAAGAAGATATGGCCTTCGGAAGTTTTGAATTAAATTTAAAATTCAAACAGATTAAAATAATTAAATATTCCGAAGTGGGGCCCATTGGGCCAGAAAAGCGCCGCCTGGGCCACCCAGGTCGACTGGGCTGTCGACCTGGGCTACCCATGTCGACAGGGCTGTCGACAGCCCTGTCGACAGGGGTATCGACCTGGTCGAGCCCAGTCAACCTGGCTGGCCAGGTCTGTGTTCCTCCGATTTTCTGTGGTCTGCTTTGTCACTAGGGCTAGGTGGCAAGTTTTGATTGGACTCTCTATCGAATGAATGGCTACGATCTAACCTAGCAACATCAATGGTCCTAATCAATTCCTAACCTCTATATAAACAACCCTAGACTAAACCCTAATCTATTCATTCAAATTAAAGACATAGCCGCCATGTTGCTGAGGAACGACTAGAGGTAGCCGCCAACTAGAGAGAGGATTAGGGAGGAAGTTCTAAAGCCTAAAGCAATTCAAGCAACCTAAAGCTAATCAATTCAACAAAGGAATCATATCTCTTAATTAGAGAATTCATCGCAACGATTGTAAGTAGAGTATTACTTTGGTATAAATAAACAACTGTGTTGATGTGTATGCTTGAATTGTGGCAATGGAAGTAATTCATATTTGTGCGTTCTTATCAATTTATATACATTTGGATTATGTTATTCATTATAAAGAACTACATGCGGTAGTTCTATGCAAATATACGTTTGGAATATTGCGCAAGTTATGTAATCTATGTTGAGGCTACATGTATGTAGTTGAGTAAAATTCATGCAAGTTTGGGGCTTTGTTATTATGTCGTCATGATGTTTATGTTGTGCATAAATTATTTTGCAAGTAATTGAAACAAGTTTGGTTGTCATAGTTCATATGAGACTATGTTGGAATTTTGACACCATAATCCATGTATTAAGCCATGCTTTTGCAAAACTTATGAATATGGCTAGGCTATGAATAATATTTGAAAGCTATGATTAAGTCTATCTTGTTTAAAAGAATTATATGATGACATATGTGAGACATGGCTAGGTTAGACTCAAAAATCCCTTTTTGCAAGTTTAAAACAAACACCATGATTAGGAATATTTATGCATAAGTATACCATCGTTATGTGATTAAATTTAATTAAGTTGAACTATGCTTTTGTGTTAGTAATAAAGTATCCCCTTTGTAAACATGTAGAAACCTTATGAACATGACTTGTTTATATTTATGCCATGAACAAATTTAACTATACCTATGCCATGCTTATGTTCGACATTATGCCATGTTTAGGCTAGAGGTATTTATGCCATGCTCATGTTTGACATTATGCTATGCTTATGCTAGAAATATTTATGCCATGCTCATGTTTGACATTATGCTATGCTTATGCTAGAAATATTTATTCCATGCTTATGTTTGACATTATGCATAAATAAGAATATAGGTTCATGTTGCAGTTAAACCTATGCAAGTTCACATGCTTTGATTTATGTCACCTATGTTACCTCTATGCAAGTACACCAGTTTCTAGTATGTATTTCCAACGTCATATGCAAGTTCATGCGCTCACTTTCCCCCTCTTTGTGTATGTAATTACGCCATAAGCCTCCCCTTTCGCATGGCTAAATTGGGCTTTAAAAGGCTAAGCCCAATATACATAAACGGACGTGTAAAAACGGGGGTAAATAACGTTGGGCTAAATTAATTTAATGAATGAAAACTAAAGTAAAAAGGGCCCAAATTCAAGTATGGGTTGGGCCCACGAGTGGTGTAACCTTTACACCATTGACTTAATAATGGGCCGCAAATATTTACATATAAGAAATAAAGAAGAATGACAAAATATGTAAATGTAGAACATACGATGTGTTTAACCCGAGGTTGGATTGAGTTGTGATGTAAACCTGCCCGGAACCGCCCGGCTGTCCAGTAGTCACAACAATACCTATCCAATGTGGGAGGTTAAACATGGAGCCCAATAAGGACCCGAGGTTAGACTGAGTTGTGGCGTAAGACTTCCCGGAACCAACCGGCAACAGGCAGCCACAACAATACCTGTCTAATGTGAGAGGTCAGGGACTTAATAAGACAATTAAGGCTGAGTCAGGATTGTTAGGATTAAGTGAACTAAAGACTTAATCAAAATGGAACATGCTAAACTAAACGGACTGGTGGGGTTAGGTTAGGAAACACTTAACCAACTTAGCATGTTGGCTAGAGATAGAAAACCTAGTAACGGGGGACCCTTTTCAGCAGTAACCCTAAAAGGTGTATCAGGATACCCTGAAACTAGGCAGGGTGGGGCACGATTACTGGGCTGATTGTAAGAGGTCAAATCGACGGCGGTGGTGTAGCAGTGTAGGTTCTAACGGAGTGCGGGCGTGCACACACTCCGGTGCAGAGAAATAAGGCACCGGACACCAGTAGCATACCTGTGCACTCTAAGGTTGTGTCGGGTTGCCACTATGGGACTTGATACACCCCATGGTGGGACCAGCATAGGTAACTACAGACATCGGGGGCCGTAAGACACAAGTAACTATGCGAGTAGGAGCCGATCATCATGGAATGGATCACACCACCCTGATTATGGGGTGCAAATTGGAAAACTAGTTTATATGGGTTCAGAGAATAACATGGGATACGATAGTATATTCGACCCTAGAAAACTTAACCAAGTTCATAGTGTTTCCCATTTCTTGTTTATACTTATCATACCCAGTTCTTTATTCATAGACAAAATAGTACTAGACTTACTCAGGCTTTATGTCTGACTCTACTTTTCTTTCGTCTTCTTTCTTCCGTTTCCCCCCCCCCCCCAGGTCCTCAGGGAGGGAACACAGCAGCTTGATCGACCTCAACTTCCAGCTTGAAGAAGAGAAATGTATTGCTTGGACTTTCCTGTTTTTGAACTATGGCTTGGGACAACCGCTATGGGGCTTTTGCAGTTTATCTATGTTTTATTCACGCTTCTTTAAATGATGTACTCAAGACAGATTATGAAAGTGTTATGTTATGTTTTGAAAGGATATTGTTGTAACACGTATTTGACTTCATGAAATAAAGTTTGTTGTTCTTCCGCTGTTTGCAAATATGTGTTCTTATATCTGTCTTGTATATCTGTGACTTGTACTTATAAACCTCCACCAAAATTAGGGCATTCCCTTCGAGAGTGACCCTAACGGAGGTGGGGTGTTTCATCTAATGTGACATGGGATAAAATGTGATGAAACATAAGTATGCTAGCCTATATGAACCTTGTCATGTCTCTTTTGCTTGAACCTATGACTTTGGGCTATGCTTAGTGACTAAATCATGCCACTTATGTTATGTTTAACCTAGTATATCTTGCAAGTTTGAATCTTTATCCATGGAATGTTAGCATGAACCTTTGGGAACCACTTGACTTGTGAAAACATTGGCAAAGACTTGACTTTGGGGCTTATGCATGTAAATGAACCCAAACCACTTATGTATCATGCATGTTTGTGGCCAAATTCACTTATGATACTATGCATGTTTGTGGCCAAATTCCCTTATGAAACTATGCATGCTTGTGGCCAAATTCCCTTATGATACTATGTATGTTTGTGGCCAAATTCCCTTATGAAACTATGCATGCTTATGGCCAAATTCCCTTATGATACTATGCATGTCTATGGCCAAGTTCCTTATGATACTATGCATGTTTGTAGCCAATATGTTGGCATAATACCCTACTATGTGACTCGCTTCCACTTGGGTTGGAAATACGTTTGGGTAGCTTAGGAAAAACGTGGGTATGACATGAAAAACTTGACAAGGGGTTTACATGGGAACATGACATTCATGATACATTTAAATATGGTCATGACACGTGGGAAAACATGGAACTTGAACTAGACATGGGTGGGTTGTAAGTGTAATAAGACACTAGACCAAACATGAAAGTGGCCAACTCGAGGTTTGGTTGAGTTTGTAGCATAAATCTACCCGGACCCACCCGGCTTAACTAGTGGCTACAAACAATAGGACCCAATGTGAGTAGTTGGTCACATAGCACTTAAAACCCGAGGTTAGACTAGGTTGTGGTGTAAAACTACCCGGACCCGGCCGGCTTAACTGGTAACCACAACAAGGTCTAATGTGAGAGGTTGAGAGTGCATTAATTAAATTAATGCCACATGATAAGGTTAAGTAAATTTGACTAATGACACTTAACTGATATGACACGAATGGGTAGGTTAAGTGGGACCTGGCTTGATTTCTTAATGACACTTAAACATACAAGACAATTAGGGGATGGGGTTAAGTAATTTACGCTTAACTAATCCGACTTGGTAATTAGATGGGGTTAAGTAATTTACACTTAACTAATCCGATTTAGTAATTAGATGGGGTTAAGTAATTTAGACTTAACTAATCTAAACACGGTAATTAGATGGGGTTAAGTAACCTATACTTAACTAATCTAAACACGGTAATTCGATGGGGATAAGTTAAACACTTAACCAATCTAAACTTGGTAATTCAATGAGGTTAAGCAACCAATACTTAACCAACTTAACATGATAATTTAATGGGGTTAAGTAACTTATAGTTAACCAATTATACATGATGATTTGATGAGGTTAAGTAATCTATACTTAACCAATCTAACATGTGGACTTGATAGGGTTAAGTCACAAGACCTTTTGAATATACTTAACCCTTGTAGTATGATTAGTGGATGAGGTTAAGCTAACCCATACTTAACCAATCCGGCTCGATGATCTGATGCGATTTAGATAATTTATGCTTGATCAATCTAACATGATAATTTGATAGGGTTAAGACAAACCAATACTTAACCAATTTGACTTGATAGGGTAAAGTCATGCGCTTCTTGGTATACATAACCAAATTGTAGGGCTAAGCCTTGAACTTAAAGACTTAGCCAATCTTGACATGATTCCTAGGCGGGCTAAGTCATGAACCTGAATAACAACACTTAACCCAATAGACAAAACCCTAGTGAGAGGAACTAGGTAGAAAATCGTGGTTAATCAAGGGTAACGGGGAAAAGAAGCTAAGTGGTAAACTTGGTTAAGTATAACTAAGTAATAATTCTTAGCCAAGGACATGGGACTAGTTCATGAACGGATGAGTAACCCGATATGGTAGGTCATCGCTTAAACACACGAGGAGGAGCAAATTATCCGACTTGGATAAGGGCTCCAACGAACTGGGTGACAAAGCAGTAGCTTCGTGGGACGTGAGGGTACTCTTGGTATCCCTCTGTGAGGTGGCAGGTGGTCCATGAAACCCGGTCTCACAGAGGTTAAGGTCTGCGATAGAAGAGCCAAGAGTATGCCTTTGTTGCTATGCGAGCGACCTAAAGACTGGGATGGATTAGCGTGGAGTCGACGATACTTGATTTTGCCCTAGATAGCAAGTCGCCGACTACCTACCATCTTTAGTCAATCGTGTACGAACGGAAAGGCAGAGAACTTCCAACAGACCATGTTCGTGCTATCGAGTCATGGGTGAGGTTGGCCAATAGGAAAGTGGGGCATAGTGGGGCTGGGATGTAGTTCTCATACATGATTTTTCTTGGATTGCCTTTCAGTAGTTGAGGGAGGGGTCATGTGGGGCCATAGCCACGGATACAAAAACAGACCTTGATATCTGCATCAGCAGACGACTTAAAGCTCCCGACCGAGTTCCGTATTTCTTGATTTGCCCTGGCACGGAACTCGGATGGCACATTGAGATACATGTGCGTCTAGACATGGAAAACGATTCACGATACATACGTGGGATAAAGGGCGCGGTTGACGGGTGGCATAATCCCTAGTGGCCCTAGGTGGCTTGAACCCAAACCGAGACACGGAAACGTTAATTAGGTAGCATAATCCCTAGTGGTCCTAGGTGGCATAAATCCTAAGTGAACACGCGATAGTTCATGGTAAGAAAACATAACCAGATCAAGGGTAGCAGTCCGAAACAACATCAAGGATAAAATGGTACTACGTTGAGGTGGTATAAACTTACATGGGAAAGCCCATACGGCCTACGGCAAAGGACAGAACTTATACATGGAAAGAAACATCTGAGTTGTGAAAACCTACATATGCTATATATTAGGTTGACATGGACCATTACATGACATTGGGCAAGGGACATTCATAGTTAATACATGACGCGGGTTGGGATACTAGTACGAGAGGTGCAGAGCAAATATACACGATAAATACCGTGGGATGTTATACATGATAGATACCTTGGGATGGTATACTTGATAGAAACCTGACGATGTGATACCTTGATTTTTCTTGACACCATAGTTTATCATGATACCCCGGTTTATCTTGCTATAGTAGTTCATCCAGTTATCTTGGTTTAGCTTATCTATCTTGTCGTCATCCTTATGTTTACTTTCAGTTTATGCATGTCATGTTACCTTTACCTGTTTTTATACTGGAAGTAGATAGGACTTACCAGTCATTATGACTGACCCCGTTTTCTTTCGCCTCTTTGTATTCCGTTCCCCCCCAGGTTTTCAGGGAGGAAATGCTATTGTTTAGTTCGGACCTCTTATGCTTGAAGGTCATCATGTATAGCCTGGTCTCCTCTTGGCAATGGCTGCTTCACCGCTTTATTTTGGGGAATAATTTATGAAAACGTTTTATGCTTCTTTACTATTGCAGGACAGGTTTTGATGTATTCTGATGTAAAAGGCTTTAAACCTTATTTTATAAGGTAATGAAATTTGTTTTACTTCCGCTGTTTTATATGTGTTCTGTCTTGTAATATTTTTGTGCATGTTTACCTCGATAATGTTTCACCAAACCTAGTGCATTCCCTTTGTGAGTGACCCTAGCGGAGGTGGGTTGTTACACATATACACACTAATAATAATATCGTTTTTACGTATTTATCATCTTTTAATCACCATAAGGTAAAACTCTATCCTCTGGTGTGCGTTGCATTGTGTGATGGGACCTGAGTCTTATGGTGGTTTCATTTTTCTAAAAAGCATTGCGTTATTTGATGATTTACTTTACTGTTATGCACAACATTCCATTGGAGTAAACCCGTTCCGCGTTAGCGGCATGGTCCTTGGATTTGCCTTATTACAATTAGTTAAACTAGTTAAGAATTCTCACACCAGTCCCATGACTGACTCGTAGTTTGTTTCCACCTTTGCAAACTCGGGTGCCCTCTTTTCCACACGGGCAGTCGAGTAATTTGTCTACAGGTTTATCTCTTGAGCAGGATTCTGGATTGAAGCTTAAAGCTGTGTCCAGAACATTGAAGTCTTCCGCTGTGCATTGTATTAAATTATTGTATTTTAACTTCCGCTGTATTATATTCTGTACTCTGATATATTATGTACTCTGATGTTACATTTATTATTGTTGTTATAGAAGTCTTTTGTTATTTGTTCTGATGTTGTTGTATTCCCAAAGTTGATGTATCCACAGATTTCCAACATTTGGTTCAGACCTGTGTGGTTTATGGTCGATTCAAAGGATGGGAACTTCCGGGTCATCACACTATATTATCGACAAGTTTTGCTAATCGCAAAATAAGGAATTAGCTTACTAACTTTCCAAAAATTAGGCTCATAACCTAAACATGGTGACATGTATACTACATAAGGTGGTAAGAACTTAATTCAATCCTAATCCATGAAGATTTCCTCACAAAATCCCTTTAGATTTTTTTGAGACATTTTAACAAACATGTTGGAGACATTTTAACAAACATGTTGTGTGCATGTTTTAAATCAAACTTAAAAGCCCGTTTTACAAATTAATTTCTTGTACAAACTCCATCTTTACACATGAGGATCAAAGCCTTAATGGTTCATCATCTTTTATCACATCGAATAATTTAGCAAACCCAACCAAAGCATGTATACCCCTAATATTCCACAAAGGTGAGATTTTTTGAACTGAACTAAAGAGTTTCATCCCTAAAACTAACTAAGATTTACTTAGAAACCATTAGTAACCATTTCCCGACCATTTACATGATAGTTTTCTTTTAGTCATTTCATCGAACACCTTATGTATATATAGGTTATCCTTTATATAATGGTGAATTCATAACCAAAATCAAATCTTTATGTGAATAAATCCATAAAGAATGAACCCATAAGAGTTTATCATCATTTTATAACCCAACATATTACCAAAATTAAATCAAGTCATGTATGTTTATGATATTCCATAAAGGTGAAACCTTATGAACCTAACATAAAGGTTTTCACTACAAACTCCTAACAAGCTGCCATTTTTTTAGTAACCTATTTAGGGAATTTTAGCAATAATATGTCATCAAATTAATCATGAATTCACCACCAAAACTCTAAGAAACATTTCAACAAACACCTTACAAGCAATCATTAAATCAAGCAACAAAAACCCTTTCAATTTTAGTTTTTCTCACCTTAAAGCTTCCAGAACTTCGCCTAGGATGTATAGATCATTCTCCTAACTTTTCTCCCTTCTTTATTCTTTATTTTCTTGAATTTTTTTTATATAATTTATTTTAAGGGAAAAACGTGGGAAATTGATGGATAGGGGAGGAAGAAGATTAAAGAAGGTGGAAGTGAGATTAAAATGGAGGGGGAAGGTCCTTTTATAGCCTAAAAAGTCACATGGATTGGTGACATGTCACAAATCTAAGGGAATAGAAATGGATGGCTTATATTCATCCTTATCCACTTTCATACTTATCCTTTTGAATAGTAAAGTGTGTTTTCTCACACACTTTCCAGCCTCAAATAGGAATATCAAAAGATAACGGTTTTCAGAAATTCTTTCACCATATCATCCGGTTTCTAACATACTTCAATCCTATGTGTTCAGATCCATACTCGGATGGAAAATGAATGGATATAATTCATCCTTATCCATTCAAATAGTAAAGTGTGTTTCCTCAAGCACCTTCCGACCTCACGTCGGAGTATCAAATGATAACAGTTTTCAGAAATTCTTTCACCGTATCGTCCGGTTTCTAACGTACTTCAATGTTATGTGTTCAAATCCAAAATCGGAAATCGTTGGATTTTCAAATAATTTATTTTAATTCTATTTTCTTAATAACTTTCTATATTCGCTATAGGATTTTCCTAGACTTCATACATAGCTAATATTCTATGTTCTAATTTTTCCTGGATAGGTCTCAGGTTCCAGTTTTGCCATTAGGATAATCAAATTCCAATTAGCGTCAAATTTTAGTTCAAATTTTGGCCTTTTATTTTTTCTTTTCCACATACAGATGCCGTTTTGCGCGAAACATCCATGAGTACTAAAATTCACTATTCCGGATCCAACAAAGGTGGTCTCACGATCTAGCGATATTCCATTCTCATGATATCCTCAAAATCGTCCATTTTTAGTTCAAATTTTGAATCTTTTGAGATTTTAACTTATCAAACGGATGCCATATTATACGTAACTTGGTTGGTTACCTAATTTCATCATTCCAGATTTAATGGAACTGATTGCATCAAAATCCGAGTTCGTTAGCTACTACATCCTTTGTAAACGTACTATTTTTAATCCAAAATTCATTCTTTTTGGACAATTTCAATTTTATTCCTACCCAAATCCAAATTAATTCGGGTCTTTATGAAATTTGGAAATGTCAAATTGGTTCCAATTTTTCGGGTCGTTACAGTTGGAATATTATCGGAGAACCACTCCGTATTGGCAATAGCATTGCGAATCAAATTATATGAAGATAATCGAAGATGGAGTAAAGTGAAAGGGTGTAACTACCCTATTTCCTCATCAACATCATGTGTGTGTACAATTGAAATAGATGTGTCAAATTGAAATTATGACGATTTTGCTAACTAATAGATTAAATTGGATATGATTGTTTGTGAAATTAAGTAATTTTATTTTATACATATATAGTTGAAATAGATGAAAATAAAATTATTTTATATTGAATGTTGTATTATTAAATAAATAAGATGCATTGTGTTAGATAAAGTTACAGTTTGACAAAGATATTAACAATTAAATAAAATAGTATTAAAAATTTGGCAGCCCAAACTCAAAACCAAGGCCCATGCCAACTCATTAAGTTATAAATCTTATCCTCTATGCTTCCAGAAACCAAAAACGACATGTCATTAAAATCCTCACCCCTTTTTTTCATTTTCTATGGGTTCGAGGTAAATTCCTACTTTCTGAAATCATAATCAGAAAAAAAGAGGAGCTTGCCAAGATCGTGACACGCTGAGGCGTGATGCCCAAAGGAGAACGGGTCCGCGACTCCAGGTCGCACGCAGTTGGAGGCAGCAAAGCTTGGGGAAATCGCGGTTGAGGCAAGGAATTGGAAGGAGGAATCGATGTCAAATATCTTTTACTTAGCTTAGTATTGAAGGAGCAACATCGATGGTAATGACAAGAGATTTTGGCAGCATGAATGAGGGAAGCTGATTTGGGAATTCAAGCTCTAACTCGGTGAGTTTTTCCTCTCACTCACATCTATGTCTTCTTCCATAATAGTTACAAATATGTCGCATATCGTTATTTGATCGAATTGAATTGCTTGGGTGATTGAATTGGTAGGGTTGACATTGTTGTTGTCTAATTGTTTATGAATTAAAGCGGATTAATGAATTTCATGTTCGTATATAGAGTGGAAATTATCCATTTTATTTTTGAATTTTAAATATATAAATTGTTTGTTTTGACGATTGATCAACGTGTAAATAAACTGAGGAAGTCCGGAAATATGTATTTATACAAGTAATTATAATAATATGACGTTTTAAAGCATAAATTATACTGTAAAATGAAATTTCAAATATTGAATTGTAGTTTAAATCATAAATAGATTAATTTAAATAAAATATTCCGAATAGCATTACTATTAATCAAGCTTTGGTAGACATGTGAATAAGGACACATAAGTTGATTATATAGTTTTATTAAATTTATTTACCCTAATATAAAATAACATTTAACTATAATTCTAGTTAGTATTTAAGTAAATTGTATAAGTAGCTTACAATTACTTTCAGTAAGTCATTTTAGAAGTTAATATTGTCATTATAGTATTAAACTGTTTTTAAAAAATATTCAGTATAATTTTGTATTATTTTATTGAATGATATGCTTTATGAGTTTATAAAAATTTAAAATGAAGGTATATATCTTTTTAATATTTAAATTATTCTTTGAGAATTACTATTCCATTTGTTTGTTGAACGACGTGTTTTTACTTTATCGTTTAATATCTGACTTGTACGATCGAAATCCTTCTGATGTGATGTTTTGAGATGTTGCCAAATTTTGATGAAGGCTATTGGTTCTTGAACTACTCAATGGGAGTATGCTCGATGATGAACCAATCAGGATGATATGTACTCTTGGCAATGACACAAAGCAAGCTATTCTATGATGAATTCATGATGTATTGATGTTTATGAATTCATGATGTTTTGTTGTTTACAAAATTATGATGTTTTGATGTTTAAGATGGATTTTTACTTGTCAATGAGATGAGATAAGTTAGGTTGTCACTTAATACTCATCAGAAAGGTAGACAGATGAGACGAGTTTTATATTTAAACTCACTAATGAATGAAGCGGTGTATAATTGATGATGTTCTATGATGTTTCCTAGTGTGGTATCAACTAACGGCTAGTAAACCGTTATGTGCAAACGTATGGTATGGGACATACGTTAGCGTCTTATGGGTTTATAACCGGGAGGTTGAGACACAATCAAGATGTTACTAGTACTATTACCGAGTACACGATCGGAGTCATCACGATGATTTTGACTATTGCCATCACGTTGATCACATTGTTTGTGACTCCAATCACCACGATGTTATTACTCGGATTTTGTGACCAAGGGCATCACGATGTTTCGGCTATAGTCATTAAGATGTTTATTATGTTTATGGCCCTAGTCATCACGATGGATGGTACCAAGATGTAGTACTAGTCAAGAAGTTAAGCACGTGCAGTTTTCTATAATGTTTTGATGTTTCAAATTTACTTGACTTTTCTTTGATTTTATTTTATGATAGTTGTTCATGTATGGGAGGATATTATATTTACAATGATTTGAGTGATATTTGGATTTGTTGATAGTTGACGGATTGGTCATTAATACAATTGAGATTTGGGTTTTATGATCGGTCTCTTGTATTGATTCTGTGGAATATATTTTGATTAATTATATAATTAAGGATTATGGATTGATTGTGGTGAGATTACATTCTATTATTATTATTTTGTGAACCCAAACATTTTATATGAACTATAATGGATTTAAACATAGACTGATCCGTTTATTATTTATATAATACTCGGGTCAGACCGAGATATTACAGGTTCAGGGATATTGCGACCAACTTGAATTTATTGGGCTTAGAAGAGTATAGTAACTTAGTATATCATTTAGTATCGTGTATTGTATGGATTGATGTATATATATTGATGTGTAATAGGTAAATGTGTATAAAATGTTAAATAACATACATTATATTGTATCGATGCGATTGACTTTGTGATCTTTGTATTCATGTATATTTTGTATTGTTTTGTCCTAGAGGCACACGTGTAATTGTTTTTTTATTAACATTAAGTACGTAAGAGAAAGTGATATTTCAGAAATTTTAGTATGTACCAGTGTTAGTCCAAGATAATTTGCACATATAAGCCCCTACAGCATCATTCTCCGTATTATCTGACGGTATTGCTTTGTAATACTCTTGGATAATATGGCTATAGAGGTGGGGTGTTATAGTTGGTATCAGAGCGAGGTTTAGAAAAATACTAGGTGTATAAAAGAGACACGAGTCTAGACCTTAGAAGAGATTTAGACTTCCCGTCCCCGTGAGTATGCAGTTGATTTTGTTTATAAGTGTTATAGGATACGAGGAGAATACGATGATTACTGGGGTAATCATTAGGGATCGTATTTGTTATTAATCCGTTGTATAATATTATATTGCTTTACATCCCCCATAATTTCGATGTTTATTTTTGGTTTAAATAATTGTGTGCAATTATGAAATAAGTAGATGCATAGCAGAGAGTGATATAGAAGTTCCTACGAAAGGCGTTGGTTGTTATCTGATTGTTTAACAAATACAGTGTAATTGGATGTTGAACGTATTATAAAGGAAAATTTGAAATAATTATAAATTTTAAACAAATAAATTAATGACAACAATAATATTGATAAGAATTGTTAAAAGAATACATGTAAGTAAATACTTAAAGAAATCAATTTTATGTTTTTTTGTCGGTGAAGTAGTTAAGAATTCCGGTTGATACGACTGGTCAACGTTATCGATAGGGATTCTTAATGGCTTGCACGGGACAATTTGACACAATGTTAAAAAAAAAATGTAAGTGATGGATAAAAGGAATATGCAACTATACCCGAACATAATTATTGTTATTAAATAAATAATACAAGATGCGATATTTATACAAGAGATGAAAGTAAAAATGGTGTTGACTTGTCCGTACAAGTAGGTTGAGAAAATTAACCGATACGGGTGCACACGTATTCGGTAAAGGTTCTTAAACGTTAGGATGAGACATTTTTACACGATTGAATAGTTAATGGACAAATACTGGATGAACTGGATAAACCAGAAGATCTGCACTGTGTTATAATTTTTAATCGGATAGTTTATGGTAGAATAGTTCTATCCTCTAGTTGAATTGAATAGAATTTATGTTCAATAATGACAATTGGTGGTATATCGTGTTTGAGTTGCTTGGGGTAGTTGATTATTTGTTCATGATTGTATAAACGGAATTATATATGGTTAAATGGCAGGTTTATTGCAATCTTCCGATAATGCATTGTATATTTATTTTGCGGTGAATCTTGTGTGGAAAAATGAGAAGAAATGCATACAAAATCCCATTTTGCTATTTTGTATAATTTATTTTTCTACAGTAGGCATATCAAAATTATTTTTAGAAAATTGCAAAATGAGTTTTAATATGTTGACCAAGTTGAGAATAAATGGAAGCTTACCTACTTAAACTTTGAATAAATACTTTCCGGGCCTTATAGTATTATTGTTCTTCTGTCAATAGTAGTATAGCTGACATCAAATTTTGTTTGATTATTTATTTGATAGAAAGCTTGTGTTAGTCCTCTATGTTGTCTGTTTGTTTGCACTCATTTGTTTCCTGTTCATGTATAAAAATGCATGTTATGATCGAAGTCAAACTTTTGGCCTTAAACAAATGTTTCACATATTTCAAACAGTGGTAGCTAATCATATTATATCGTATACATTTATTAAAAGAGAATGATCTGCTTGGTCCTACCTTTCTGACCATTGATATTGTATCTGTTTTCTCTGATATATTAGATAGCAAGATACCAACTTATTCAAACTTTCCAGAAACAATTCAAAGAAAGAAAATGTGACAAACTTTCTATCGTGGAAGAGGAGAATTAGACTCTCTATTTTATTTCATTGTTCTATCTTCAAACATTGTCACTAGCATCCCATTTAAAGGCATTACAGTTCAAAGGAAACATAGAAAACCAAGCACCATTCGACTCTTCACATACAAAAGACACTTACTCTTGGAATTAAAAGACATAACTAATCATAAACCAACACTTTTGACTTTCTTTCATTTTTTTTTCATTTTTCAAGAATAAAACATTAATGTTTACCTAACATTTTCTGTGTTTCAAGTTTAATTAATTATCATGAGCTCCTAAGATCCTCGCTGTTGAAATCCAAATGATCCAAATGATATTGTGTTAAATTAGACAGCGAGGCTACAACAATCAGTAACGAGCTACATATTTGGCTGTAGTTGCTTCAAAGACCATATAAGAACAGGAGGCTACCTCAAGTTGAAGAGAGAAACTTTAGTGGTCCATGTAATTTGATGACTTTACTTTCTGCTAATACGAGATAGTGTTACAATCTATGTTTTCATAACGAGACCGTGATTCAATCCGTGAGGACTCAAAATCTAATGTTTTGAAGGTCTGACAAGTCAAACCGTCAAGAACCGCACATGTTTGTTAATAGTGAAAATATAAATAATCAAGTTTTATGCATACTCAAACAAATGAATTTTAAAGTTTGAAAGTCATCTATTTGTTCACTAACATTAATAGATTGCATGATATAATTAAACAACAAGGGCATAAACAAACACACATGGTTTTTAGAACGAAATGGTGAAGTTTATGATTTAGATGTTGGAACAGTTATGATTTTTTAAATAATTCAGTTGTTAATTTCAAAAGAATACAAAATATGAAATGATCAATGATCAGAGATAATTACACAATATGAAATAGAAAAAAATCGTGGTTTAACCCTGTAAAATTGAAGGTTGGACCGCTGTTTTAATGGTCCGACCAGGGTTCACGCATGAATGAGGTTTGATTGAGTTTCGCGTCGTGATGGTCCAAGGTTCAGGGTTATTCGAGGTCAGACCTATGTAGGGTTGGGTTATTAAAACATTGGTTACAATGTCATTAACAACCATGTAATTACTATTGTTTCTGTGCTCAAATAAAATAATGTAACGAACATGTGTACACTAACAAAAATTTCTCACTATTTAAGATTTGAATGACCGAACTACTGCAGCTGATAAAAAAAATCCTGCAACAGGTCTAGCTATCGATGCAGGTTAAAAAAAACTTGCAAGGCAAGACAACTAAACTTATATACATGCCTTGTATTTTATGCATGTAAAACTGTCATGTTTCCTATTCAGTGTGCATATATGAGCACAATATGCCTTAGACACCCATGAGCAGGCTTGGTCCAGTGTAAACTTGTGCCGTGGGCAAAGCAGATGCAAATGGAAAATTTTGGGCTATAGGTATTGGGAAAAAATATTACGGCTGTCAGGATTTGAGCACACAATCAATAGCAATGCAAAGCACATATCATACCACCCAACCACAACCTCATTTATGCTTCAATTCAATAGTCATTTTTCTTTACTCATGCATAGTGGAACATCAGTTAAAAAATGTGTCCTTCCGACGAATTGGGCCCTGGGCCGTCGCTCAGCTAGCCCAGACCCAAGGCCGGACCTGCCCATGTGACATACATTAATTGTATTTCAGCACTTTTATTGAATACAAAACGAAAACAGGGTCATGCATAAACAGAGTAAAACTCAAGCAATCAGAAGTTGTATGTCCATTATTTTCTATCAAGTTATAAGGAAGCGTAAAAGGAACATGTCATTCCTAGCCCAGAATGACAGATTTTTTTACATGTACCATGATCATGCCTAAAAATAACTGCGCCTTTTTTTTGATTCGACAAGAAAACTAAGAATATTTTTATCACTTATCTCCCGACTACAAATCTACGGAAGTCAACTAATGTCAGGCTACCAAAGTCGACACCATGCCTCTTGAAAAAAGCTAAGATAGCAGCAGCATACAATAATTGAAACGACAATAATGGTTGCATCCTTCTAAGATGCCACTTATCTCCTATCATATATTCTTCCTGCTAGGTCAAACCATATTGACAAAATGGCGATGCTCCCGGGTTGGCATGCATTTTTATCAGCCATGCATTTCTGAGCCTACCACTTCCACTTATTACATGCAAACTCTATCGCATATTAAATCTAGTCATGCATATTTCCCAAGTTATGTCTTGTAATACATCATAAGTATATACATATCCATTGTGTTGCTTATACCGAAGATGGCACTTATCTGTAATCTAACAAATATTCCAACTAAGCAGTTTATTATTACCACTAGGGATCTGTTAGATTCTCTGCAAGACACTGGATTTGCTATTTAGAAGAAAAAACTGACTATTTGTAATCACAACTTTTAAGTCGTTGGTGTGATTTTATTGATTTTGGTCAATGCGGAAATCTTAACACTTAAGTTACAACTTTTGTTTAATGTATTTCATGAAAATTTGAAGCTTGCTAGTCCGAACACGCTAATTTATACTGTTGACCTGCATTTAAATTGTGGTTCAGATCTGATTTTTAGTGTATTACAGTGTAATTCTTCGCTGTACTTTATGCTCTAATTTTTTAATATTGTGAAATGGGTATAAGAAAAGTGTTAGGTTAGTTGTTCATTACGTTAATTTATATTCATTTTGTTTTTTGTGTGCGATTAATATGTACGCTTGAGATGAGTATATGTACATGTGGAGCAATTGGATAAATTGATGGCATTTGTTTGCACGTTCGAGTATAAGATTTTTTTTTGAAATATATGAATTAAAAGGTACATTTTCATATTAAATACTATGAAATGTTGATGTGCTATGGTACTGTCTGGTTTCCCCATGTTTCGGGATGCCTCGTGTCGGGATGCCTCTCCAGAGATGTATATTTTGTATTTATATTGTATTCGGTTTTCCGAAATGTTCTCCATACAAAAGAGAATCTGCCGATTTGTTTAAAAAAATTCGGGAGTTACAAAATTTTCATAAATTAAAAATTATAAATAGAAAATATAGGACATTAAGTTAATTCAATTAAAACTCATGTGTATCCAATTGAATCGAGTGTGTAAACCGCATACTAACACAATTTATATAGAACATGCTTAGTACATAAGGATTAGAATATAAGATGTATACTTTTCCCTATAAGAAATTGTGAGGACGCCATTTTATTAAGGGAGGAAGCCTGTAACAACCCTGTTTCCTCATCAACATCACGTGTGTGTTTAATTGAAATAGATGTGCCAAATTGAAATTATGACGATTTTGCTAACTAATAGATTAAGTTGGATAAGATTGTTTGTGAAATTAAGTAATTTTATTTTATACAGATATAGTTGAAATAGATGGAAATATAATTATTTTATATTGAATGTTGGATTATTAAATAAATAAGATGAATTATGTTAGATAAAGTTACAGTTTGACAAAGATATTAGCAATTAACTAAAATAGTATTAAAAATTTGGCATCCCAAACTCAAAACCCAAGGCCCATGCCAATTCAATAAGTTATAAATCTTATCCTCTAAGCTTCCAGAAACAAACACTGACATCTCGCTAAAACCCTTACCTTTTTTTTTCATTTTCAACGGGATCGAGGAGAAATCCTATTTTCTGGAAAACGCAATCGAGAAAAAAAAAGAGAAGTGGGCCAAGATCGTGACATGCTAAGGCGTGAGGCCGGAAAGAAAGTGGGTTTGCGACTCCTAGTCTCACGCAGGTAGAGGCGGTGAAGCTTGGGCAAATCGCGGTTGAGGCAAGGCAACTAGTTGGAGGAAGCGATGTCAAATATCTTTGATATAGCTAAGTACTGAAGGAGGAACATCGATGGTAATGACAAGAGATTTTGGCAGCATGAATGGGTGAAGCCGATTTGGGAATTCAAGCTCTAATTCGGTGAGTTTTTCCCCTCACTCACATCTATCTTTTCTTCCATAGTAGTTACATGTATGTCGCATATCGTTATTTGATTGAATTGAATTTCTTGGATGATTGAATTGATTGGATTGACATTGTTGTTATCTAATTGTTTATGAATTAGAGTAGATTGATGAATTTTATGATGGTTTCATGTATGTCGCATAGAGGAGAAATTATCCATTTTATTTTTGAATTTTAATCTTATAAATTGTTAGTTTTGACGATTGATCTATGTGTAATTTTAAATAAATTGTGGAAGTTCGG
Source organism: Allium sativum (assembly GCA_030737875.1). Taxonomy (NCBI): domain Eukaryota; kingdom Viridiplantae; phylum Streptophyta; class Magnoliopsida; order Asparagales; family Amaryllidaceae; genus Allium; species Allium sativum. The sequence goes on along the minus strand of CM060918.1, from coordinate 660,304,175 downwards.
AAATATGTATTTATATAAGTAATTATAATAAAATGACGTTTTAGAGCATAAATTATAAATTATACTATATAATGAAATTCCAAATATGGAATTGTAGTTTAAATCATAAATAGATTAATTTAAATAAAATATTCTGAATAGCATTACTATTAATCTAGCTTTGGTAAACTTGTGAATGAGGACAATGAAGTTGATTATATAGTTTCATTAATTTATTTATCATAATAGAAAGTAACATTTAGTTATAATTCTTGTTAGTACATAAGAAAATTTAAAAGTAGCTCACAATTACTTTGAGTAAGTCATTTAAGAAGTTAATATTGTCATTATAGTATTGAACCATTTTTAAACAATATACAGTAAAATTTTGTATTATTTTATTGAATGATATGCTTTTATGAGTTTATACAAATTTAAAATGAAGGTTTATATCTTTTTAATATTTAAATTGTTTTTTGAGAACTATTATTCCATTTTTTTATTGAATGACGTGTATTTTACTTTATTGTTTAATATCGACTTGTACGATCGAAACCCTTTTGATGTGATGTTTTGAGATGTTACCAAATTTTGGTGAAGGCTATTGGTTCTAGAACTACTCAATTGGAGTATGCTTGATGATGAACTAATCGGGATGCTATGTACACTTAGCAATGGCATAAGGCAAGCTGTTCTATGATGAATTCATGATGTATTGATGTTTATGAATTCATGTTGTTTTGTTGTTTATGAAATTATGATGTTTTGATGTTTATGATGGATTTTTACTCGTCGATGAGATGAGACAAGTTAAATTGGCACGAAGTACTCGTCAGAAAGAGAGACAGATGAGACAAGTTTTATATTTACACTCGCTGATGAATGAGGTGGAGTATAATTAATGATGTTTTATGATGTTTCCTAGTGTGGTATCAACTAACGACTAGTAAACCGCCTGGTGCAGACGTATGGTATGGGAGATACATTGGCGTCTTATGGGTTCCTAAATGAGAGGTTGAGACATATTCATCATGTTACTAGTACTATTACCGAGTACACGATCGGAGTCATCACGATGATTTTGACCATAGCCCTCACGATGATCACAATGTTTGCGACTCCAATCACCACGATGTTATTGCTCGGATTTTGGGACCAAGGGCATCACGATGTTTTGGCTATAGTCATTAAGATGTTTATGGCCCTAGTCATCACGATGGATGGTACCAAGATGTAGTACTAGGTAAAAAGTTAAGCACGTGTAGTTTTCTATGATGTTTTGATGTATAAAATTTACTTGACTTTTCTTTGATTTTAGTTTATGATATTTGTCCACGTACGGGAGGATATTATATTTACAGTGATTTGAGTGATATTTGGATTTGTTGACAGTTGACTTATTGGTCATTAATACATTAAGAAATCTTTCGTGAATTTGATAGAGATTTGGATTTTTTTCATCGGCCTCTTGTATTGATTCTATGGAATATATTTTGGTGAATTATATAAATGATGATTATGGATTGATTGTGATGAGATTATATTCTATTATCATTATTTTGTGAACCCAAACATATTATATGAACTATAATGGATTTAAATACAGACTGATCCGTTTATTATTTATATAATACTAGGGTCAGATCGAGACATTACAAGTTCAATGACATTTTGACCAGCTTGTATTTATTGGGCTTAGAAGAGTATAATAACTTAGTATATCATTTATTATTGTGTATTGTATGGATTGATGTATATATATTGATGTGTAATAGATAAATGTGTATAAAATGTTAAATAATATACATTATATTGTATCGATGTGATTGACTCTGTGATCTATGTATTCATGTATATTCAGTATTGTTCTATCCTGGAGGCACACGTATAATTGTTTTGTATTGACATTGAGTATGTAAGAGTAAGTGATATTTCAGAAATTTTAATACGTATCTGTGTTAGTCCAAGAGAATTTGCACGTATGAGCCCCTACAGCCTCATTGTAACAGCCCGCACCTCCGTTCACGCAAGATATTGTCCCCAACTTAGCCACCGTATAGGTGTGGGGTTTTGTTCCTCAAAAGGCCTCGGCGTTAGTAAGAGATGGGATCTACTATATAAGTACTTACTTCACACAGGCTTCCACGATGTGGGACTTAGGGGTGTTACACTCATTCTCTGTATTATCCGACGGTATTACTTAGTTACATTCTTGGATAATATGGGTATAGAGGTGGGGTGTTACAAAGGGATTTTTCTATTAGTCATAGGTAGAAATTGCCTAAGATGGATTAATGGAAGTTGTGCCTTCTGTTTCGTTCAGTCCCAAAACGAACTTGTTTGGACGAGTGTCTGACAGGGTATTTCCAATGATCGCATATGTTGGTATGTATAGATGTATATGGTGGAAAAGAATTTATTCTCTTAGCATAATATCTAGAATATATTTATGCAAATCAATTAGTGATTAACGGATCTGACAATGTGGCATTCAAAGTAATTGTGCTATAAATGAATGCTAAGTAATCCCAGCCTCAGCCCTCAACAACCGAGAAGTGACAAAAATCGGGCAGGTAACATGGCTAAGTGGGTAGCTGCCAATTAAGGTGTATTATCACCTATCTAAAGAAATTCATTTCATTCTTTATTCTATTCGAGGTTGTACCTTTCGGGAAAACAGTTGCTAATCCCAACCGTTGGTGATATACATTCAATAAACCCACGTGTAATGAGTGGTCGGTCATGTGTGGTCAGGTTACAAGATGTTCTTGGTTAACCTAGTGTGTAGCACCCCGTAATTTCAACAAAATTAAAGAGGATAAATTAAATACTAATTAATTTTATATTCAGAATTAAGGGAAACGGACTACGCCATTGCGTCTGCCTTAAAATTCTGGTCAAGATAGACATTCGGTTTGCATAAAACGGAGATCGTATGAAGAAGTTATGAAGGTTCAAAGTTTGTATACGCGCAAGATAATTATATATATATATATATATATGGTCCAGAAGTTCAAAATCTCACTTCAGAAGTCAAAATCGCAGAATTTCGGGTGAGCGGGAAAATTCCCGCCTACGGGAGTCAACCCCTTGAGGGCGGTGTCGACCCCTAGGTCGACCCCTCAAGGGGGTGTCGACCCCAGGGTCGAACCCCTAAGGGGTGGGTCGACCCCATAGGGCTGAGGTGGCAGGTCGAATTTGTAACACCCCGTATGTTAAATAACTTGTTATAACATAAATCAGAGCAGAATTAAATTTAATATTCTGAATCAGGGGAAACGGGCTGTGCCATTGCGTTCGTCTCGGAAAAATACGCGAAATAGAGTCCGAGTTTTCGTAAATCGGAGTCCGTATGACCAAGTTATGGCCCGTCAAAGTTTCACGAAAAATCAAAAACGAAAACTGCTCATGTTTTGAGGCCCGGGATGAGTTTTGGGCTGTTTTTTTTGGGCCCTAAATGGTTCCTACACTTGACTTCTTCCCCAAGACATGCTTTAAAGGCTAGGATTGGTTCTAGGGTATATCCTATGGTCCTAAAACATCTAACTAATCTATATATACACCCTAATACCCCCTTATCCTTACCAAAAATAGATCTAAGGCCATTATGCCACCACTTAGAAAATTGGAGAGCCTCCACTAAAAATCCTAAGAGGGTTTGCAAGCTAATCTACATCTTCTTCTACTTAATCATTGGGATTTGCTTCATTTAACTTGCTAATCTTGTTTTGGTGAGCTTCTATCCCCTTAATAATCAATTATTGAATTGATTATGATAAGATGTGATAAAGTATGGCTATGTTTGTGGATCCATATATTTATGCAAGCTTGATGTAGTGAATATTATGTGTTTTGCAAGTTATATGCCTTATGTCATGCAAGTTTCATAATATGTAATCATGATATTTTTATGCAAGTTGTTTCATGATGTTTATGATGCAAAACACTAAGTGAATATGGATCCATTATGCAAACATGTTATGCAACCATGTTATGCAAGTATGTGAGTACTTATGCAAGTCATGTATATGCTTATATGCATGTTTAACATCTTATGCAAGTATATGAATGTTTATGCAAGTTATGTATATGTTGAAATGCAAGTTTAACATAATATGCAAGCCTATGCAAGTATGTGAATGTTTATGCAAGTTATGTATATGTTGAAATGCAAGCTTAACATAATATGCAAGCCTATGCAAGTATGTGAATGTTTATGCAAGTTATGTATATGTTGAAATGCAAGTTTAACATAATATGCAAGCCTATGCAAGTATGTGAATGTTTATGCAAGTTATGTATATGTTGAAATGCAAGTTTAACATGATATGCAAGCTTATGCAAGTATATGAATGCTTATGCAAGTATGTGAGTGCTTATGCAAGTTAAGTATATGCTAAAATGCAAGTTCTACATGTTATGCAAATCACACGTTTGATGATATGTAAGTTCATATGCAACATGTTATGTAAGACACATGTTTGGTAATATGCAAGTTTGGGTTGAATATAGTTGGGTTAATACATGCTCATATATGCAAGTTGACATCCTCTTAACCCATGATAAAGTTATATGCTAAACCCATGTTATGTGTGGTAAATCTTCCCTTTATTATGTTATGTCATAATGACGATTTACGTGGGGAACGATGGGGTTAATTAATATGTTAATTAAAAGTATGTTGAAATGGGTATGATTAAGCATACCATAAAAATAAATTACCATAAGTGGGAATTTACCTATTGAGTTAGGTCTACCCCATGGGAATTTACCTATTGAGTTAGGTCTACCCATGTTATGGAAAACTTGATATTAATTAGGGATAATTAATATGGGGGTGATTAATTAGGTGTAATTAATCGACTAAGACACGAGGTTGGACTCATTTGTAGTGTAAAACTGCCCGGACCCGACCGGCTTAACCAGTTGCTATAAATGTCAGCCCAATGTGAGAGGTCTTAGCCATAAATTAAATACGTGATTAAAGTAAAGACACGAGGTTAGGCTCTGTTATGACGTAAGACTGCCCGGACTCTACCGGCTTAACCAGGCGGTCATAACAGCCAGTCTAATGTGGGAGGTCTTTATGGGAGATCACGGTCTTAATTAATTAAGAAACACTTAACCATATTAGCATGTAGTGGGACATGAGGGGTTAAGTGGGTGCCTTGGGTGGCATGTGGAAATTTTGTGGTTGCCTTGGGTGGCATGTGGAATCTAGTGGGTTGCCTTGGGTGGCAATAGAAAATACGATTAGAATACTTAACCAAGTGGAAACATGTAATTAAACATGATTAAAGGGTTAAGTGGGATACACTAGATATATGACAAGCTTAGGTGGGTAGCTTGTGGGGGCCCATTTCAACCAATATCCCAAACGTATCTTTGTGGGCTCGACCCATGTCGAGTGACGGGACACGCATATTGGGCTTGATTATAAGAGGCCAAAACGGGTTAGCGGTGGCAACGCAAGTCCAACGGGTTTAATATGCGTGTGTGGGCCCGGGCTGGTAGATAAGCCGTTGTTGCATCGTGTAGATATAAAGCCGTGCACCGTTGATAGTATTGGGTAGCCACTTTAGGGGAGTGATACACCCCACTGTGGGACCAGCACGGGTATCTACGGTAGGGAGCCGATCGATGGGGAGTAGTGGGTACACCTAATAAAGATAGTGGCAGACGGCACCTATGTAGGGGTACACGAAACTACTGGGTAAGAATTACTAAGTACACCTAGTGGAGATAGGGGCAGACGGCACCTATGTAGTGGCTAGGGGTACACGAGACTACTGGGGAAATTTTCTAAGTCCTTAGAAGGGATCAAACTTTAAGTAGGAATGACTGGTGTGGTGCAGTTAGTAATTATCCTTGGGTGGGTAGATGCGTCTTTACGGTTATCTTAGTTCGTCCTGTGTTCGTGGGCAACTTAGTGTAGTCATTATCCCCAAAGATACCATACCGAGTTCATATCATACCCTAATTACTTTAATAATTGTATTATCAAGGAGATAGGGTTCACTCAGGCTTATGTCTGACCCCCGTTGTTTTTATCTTTTTCCTTCAGGTCCTCAGGTTGGGCCTAGTGCTAGTGGGCTTTGATCAGTTTGCTTTATCTATCTCTTGGAGCTTGGACCGTAGATGTAGAGCTCAGCTTATCTTATCTTTTCTGTTATGGATATTTGTTATGAGTAGTGGGATTATGTACTTATTTTATTCAGGATGGATATTTTGTACTTGACTCTTGTTATGCTTTTATGATGTAACCAAACATGTTTTACTTTCCGCTGCTATGAGATGATGTTTTAAAATTTTCAAGTATTACATTATATCTGTCTTGTTGTAATTTTACTGTTCTATACTCACTAAAAATACTCCACCGATGCTATGGCATTCCCTTAGTGAGTGACTATAGCGGGTGTGGGGTGTTACACGTGGTATCAGAGCTAAGGTTACCGGAACAGAAAATTTTTTTTAGAAAACTATTTTTCTAAAAAAACATCTTTTGGAAAAGATATTTTCAAAAACATGTCTTTTAAGAGAAGAGTTTTTGAAAGAAAAGCATAATCCCCAATAGCCATATCTATATCCTTCGAATTCTCCGTTTTGAATCTTTCCTTTTTCGTTTCAGCATGACCGAGAATCTTAATCTTCCAGAGGGTGTGACGGTACCAGTATGGTATAGGAGATTGATGGAGGCTAGGGCCACCACTACGGGTCCAGCAAATGCTCCTCCACCAACCATAGCACCCGATCTTCCTCCTCCCCCTCCTTCTCGCACGGATACTTTTGCTAAGACTTGCAAGGAATTTAAAGCTATGGGAGGGAAACCTTTTCAAGGATCTGAAACCTTTGTGGAGGCTAGAGATTGGCTTAAAGAGGTGGAAGAGTTGATAGATATCTTTGAGATGGAAGAAGGGAAGAAAGTCAAGTTGGCTGCTTGGTTAATGAAGGGGGAGGCCTCATTCTGGTGGGAGGTCACTAATGGAGAACGCCCCGTTGACTCTTGGACGGATTTTAGGCAAAGATTTGTGGCAAAGTTTCTCTCAAGGGCGGAGGAAAACTTGTATATGGAAAGATTCTTGACTCTGAAGCAAGGGAATCTTTCGGTGAAGGAATATGTCAATAAGTTTAATCAATTGGCAAGGTTTGGCCTAGATATGGTGAATACACCGGAGAAGAAGGCTTTGAGGTTCGTGAAAGGCTTGAATGAGCCTATGCATGGGTTGGCTATGACTCACATCCCTATGGGGGCCACCTTTGAGAAGCTAGTTGACATGGCACTCATGTATGAGGAAGAGAAGGGTCCTAATGCTAATAAGGCACCCGAGAAGAAGGGAGATCAAAAGAGACCTCAACAACAGCAAAGCAAAGGTGGGAAAGGCAACGGTGGCAAGGGCAAGAAGAAGAAGTGTTTCAATTGTGGGACACCTGGCCACCTAAGCAAGGATTGTCGCAAGAAGAAGAAGACCGGCTGCTTCCACTGTGGCGAAGCAGGGCACTTAGTGAAGGATTGCCCTAAGAAGGGGCAAAGGACGGGATCTACCTCAGGAGGACAGGTGCAAGCTCTTATGGCACCGGGTCAGGCTAGGGGGCAAGTGCAGGCTCTCGCGGTTCCACCAATTCAGGAGAGAGGTAGAACTATTTCCGTTGAAAGTCTGGTTTTTCTATTTGACCATCCTGTCCGTACATTGTTTGATTCAGGCGCATCGCATTCGTTTATTTCATCATCATTAGTTGAGTTACTGCACTTAGACACCAGTCTGGTAGATGATCCCTTGGTTGTTTCAAACCCAATTGGGGGCTCCACTTATTTGTCCATGATATGTTTGGGTTTGAAGATTTCTATACTTAGCATTGAGTTTAGATGTGATGCTTTTGTATTGGGCTTCACGGGCTATGGGTTGATTTTGGGCATGGACTGGTTATCCAGTAATGGTGCCGTTCTTGATTGCGAAAGGAGAGTTGTTAGGCTGATGACCCGCTTGGGTAACACTCTCGAGATTTCTTGTAATCCCATGGACTCTGTTATGCTAAGTTATCTTGAATCGCTTGACGCTTCGGTCGAGAGTTTCCAATCTATTAGAGTGGTCCGGGAATATCCGGATGTGTTTGAGGAGGTGAAGGGCTTACCTCCGAAGCGGGAGATTGACTTCCGAATATATTTGGTGGATAATGCTAAACCGGTATCTTTACCAGTGCGCCACATGGCTCCTCGTGAGAGGAGGGAACTCCATAAGCAAATAGGGGAGTTGCTTGAGAAGGGGTTCATAAGACGAAGCATATCGGAGTGGGGTGCTCCAGTAGTATTTGCTACGAAGGCGGATGGGTCCCTCAGACTTTGTGTAGACTATAGAGAACTCAACAAGCTCACAAAGAAGAATAGACACCCATTGCCGAGGATAGATGATCTTTTCGATCAGTTGGTTGGCGCTTCAGTATTTTCTCAGTTGGACTTGGCCACGGGGTTTCATCAGTTAAGGGTGGCTGAGGATAGCATAGACAAGACTGCCTTTAGGACTCCGGATGGTTTCTATGAGTGGCTAGTGATGCCATTTGGGTTGACGAACGCCCCTGCATACTTTGTTGATTTGATGAGTAGGGTGTTCAGGGAGTTCCTTAATAAATTCGTGGTGGTCTTTGTGGATGATATCTTAGTATTTTCTAAGAGTGAAGAAGAGCATGCCCTACATCTTGGGGAAGTGTTGAAGATTCTTCGAGCACATAGCCTTAAGGCTAAATTCTCTAAATGTCACTTCTGGAGGAGGGAAGTGCGGTTCTTGGGGCATGTGGTCTCCAAGGAAGGGATAGCTGTGGATCCCGCGAAGGTAGCATCAATTCAGGATTGGAAGGTTCTAAAGAATGCTACCGATGTAAGAAGTTTCTTGGGGTTGGCGGGTTATTATAGGAAGTTTATTAAAGACTTCGCGAAGATATCAGCCCCATTAACTCGCTTGACAAAGAAGAATCAGGTTTTCACATGGGATGTGGATTGTGAGGATGCATTCCGACGGTTAAAGAGAGCTTTAACCACTGCTCCAGTTTTAGTGCTGCCAGATGGGAGTAAGCCGTTTGTTGTTTATACTGATGCTTGTGGGACAGGACTAGGCGCAGTCTTGATGCAAGAGGGAAGGGTAATAGCCTATGGTGGGAGGCAGTTGAGGGCGCATGAGAAAAATTACCCTGTCCATGACCTAGAGTTGGCCGCTATCGTTTTTGCGCTTAAGATTTGGCGTCATTATCTTCTTGGTGAGAGATTCGAGTTGTTCACTGACCATAAATCATTGAAGTACTTATTCTCTCAGAAGGATTTGAATCTGAGACAGCAAAGGTGGATGGAGTTCTTAGCATCCTATGACTTCGAGATATTGTATACCCCTGGCAAGGGTAACGTGGTGGCGGACGCCTTGAGTAGGAAGAGGTTGTCCTTGAGTCCATTGTTCGTGGAACGACGAAGCTTGGAATTTATCTCGATGTTTGATTTCAGACCTTCCATTGACTATGTACCCGGTTTGCTAGCTTCTTTGGAAGTTAGACCTACTCTTTTGGGGCGGATTGGAGAAGCCCAGAGGGACGACCCACAGTTGGTTGAGTTGATAGAGAAGCTCATAAGGGGGGAATCGTCCAACCATTTGAGTAGGTACACCCTAGACGATAGGGGGTGCTTGCGTAGAGACGGTAGACTTTGTGTACCGCAAGATGAAGGGTTGAGGAAGGTTATTCTTGATGATGCACACCGTTCTAGGATGACCATTCATCCCGGTGGGGATAAGATGTACCAAGACATGAAAAGGGTTTTCTTCTGGGCCGGTATGAAGAAAGATGTGGCCGAGTATGTCGCTCGATGTTTGGTATGTCAGCATGTGAAGGCGGAGCAAAGGAAACCAGGTGGGTTGCTTCACCCATTGGAGGTTCCGCAATGGAAGTGGGATAGCGTCTCGATGGATTTTATTGACGGGTTACCCAGGTCGAGGAAGGGTAATACAGGAATTTGGGTGGTGGTAGATAGACTTACTAAGAGCGCCATTTCATACCTGTGAAGAGCAAGAGGACTGCTCCATGGCTAGCTTCAGTATATCTTCGAGAGATAGTTCGATTACATGGGGTACCCTCTAGCATAGTTAGTGATCGAGATCCTATCTTCACTAGCGAGTTCTGGAGAAGTTTGCAAGAAGCAGTGGGGACTCAATTGTGTCTGAGCACCGCATATCATCCTCAGACAGACGGCCAGACTGAGAGGGTGAATCGTGTTCTAGAAGACCTTTTGAGGCTTTGTATCTTAGATTTTGGAGGTACATGGGAAGAGCATCTTCCACTGGTGGAGTTCGCATATAATAACAGCTTTCAGTCCAGTATTGGTATGGCTCCTTTCGAAGCTCTCTATGGAAGGCCTTGTCGATCACCTACATGTTGGTGGGAATCTACGGATAAGATCTTGCTTGGGCCTGATATGGTTAGGGAGACTTCAGAGAAGATTGACTTGATTCGAAGAAGGATGAAAGCAGCGCAGGATAGGCAAAAATCTTATGCGGACAAGAGAAGGACGGATCTTGAGTTTGAGGTTGGGGATATGGTTTTTGTTAAGGTATCTCCGTTGAGAAATGTTGTTCGCTTCGGATCCGTTGGGAAGTTAGCACCAAGGTTTGTTGGGCCGTTTCCTATTAAGGAAAGGATTGGACGGATGGCATATAGAGTGGAGTTGCCTGACAGACTTAGTGTTGTTCATGATGTATTCCATGTGTCCCATTTGAGGAAATGCTTGCATGAGACCGCAGAGGTGGTAGAGCCAAGCTTGCTTAGGGATATGGAGGTAGAGCGTGATGCGACTATTCGACGAGCTCCTACTCGCATCCTTGGGTCAGAGACTAGGAAGTTGAGAAACAGAGAGGTTCAGCTAGTCAAAGTGCAATGGGGAGAAGATGAGAGTAACGCAACTTGGGAGACGGAAGCAAAGATGTGTTCATTATACCCATTTCTTTTTGAGGGTATGTCCTTACTTTCTCCTTTATCGCTTGACTAGTACTTATCTTATCTTTGGTATGTCCTCTCGTTAGTACCTTTGACCTTTAGATAGGGTAAACCTATGGTTGAAACATGTGTTTGAGACATGTTATGGTTGATGGATGCAAGTGGATGCAAGTGTTTGCTAGTGGTTGCTCGTGGATGCATATACACACACTCTAGGCACTAGATCGGCTCAGTCACTTCATATTGCATATTGCATAAAATTGTGTGTAGGAAGATATATTTATGGATGTATAATGGTTGTGTTATCACATGGATGATGCATTTTGGTGAATTATTGTGCACTCATGTAGATATTGTATGTGTCGATAGGGTTCGCTCGCATACATAATGGATGCATGGCACTATCATGATTTGCATATGTTCATACATTAGATAGGGAACATATACACACACTTTTTGCATATGCTCATACATCATTAGAAACTATTTAAGGACAATGGATGCCAGTGTTTGATGGTTGAGTAGATGGTTGTTTGGTTGGTAGGATACGTTCTTCTTGACTTAGAGATTTCGGGGACGAAATCCTTTAAGTAGGGGAGAATGTAACACCCCGTATGTTAAATAACTTGTTATAACATAAATCAGAGCAGAATTAAATTTAATATTCTGAATCAGGGGAAACGGGCTGTGCCATTGCGTTCGTCTCGGAAAAATACGCGAAATAGAGTCCGAGTTTTCGTAAATCGGAGTCCGTATGACCAAGTTATGGCCCGTCAAAGTTTCACGAAAAATCAAAAACGAAAACTGCTCATGTTTTGAGGCCCGGGATGAGTTTTGGGCTGTTTTTTTTGGGCCCTAAATGGTTCCTACACTTGACTTCTTCCCCAAGACATGCTTTAAAGGCTAGGATTGGTTCTAGGGTATATCCTATGGTCCTAAAACATCTAACTAATCTATATATACACCCTAATACCCCCTTATCCTTACCAAAAATAGATCTAAGGCCATTATGCCACCACTTAGAAAATTGGAGAGCCTCCACTAAAAATCCTAAGAGGGTTTGCAAGCTAATCTACATCTTCTTCTACTTAATCATTGGGATTTGCTTCATTTAACTTGCTAATCTTGTTTTGGTGAGCTTCTATCCCCTTAATAATCAATTATTGAATTGATTATGATAAGATGTGATAAAGTATGGCTATGTTTGTGGATCCATATATTTATGCAAGCTTGATGTAGTGAATATTATGTGTTTTGCAAGTTATATGCCTTATGTCATGCAAGTTTCATAATATGTAATCATGATATTTTTATGCAAGTTGTTTCATGATGTTTATGATGCAAAACACTAAGTGAATATGGATCCATTATGCAAACATGTTATGCAAGTATGTGAGTACTTATGCAAGTCATGTATATGCTTATATGCATGTTTAACATCTTATGCAAGTATATGAATGTTTATGCAAGTTATGTATATGTTGAAATGCAAGTTTAACATAATATGCAAGCCTATGCAAGTATGTGAATGTTTATGCAAGTTATGTATATGTTGAAATGCAAGTTTAACATAATATGCAAGCCTATGCAAGTATGTGAATGTTTATGCAAGTTATGTATATGTTGAAATGCAAGTTTAACATAATATGCAAGCCTATGCAAGTATGTGAATGTTTATGCAAGTTATGTATATGTTGAAATGCAAGTTTAACATGATATGCAAGCTTATGCAAGTATATGAATGCTTATGCAAGTATGTGAGTGCTTATGCAAGTTAAGTATATGCTAAAATGCAAGTTCTACATGTTATGCAAATCACACGTTTGATGATATGTAAGTTCATATGCAACATGTTATGTAAGACACATGTTTGATAATATGCAAGTTTGGGTTGAATATAGTTGGGTTAATACATGCTCATATATGCAAGTTGACATCCTCTTAACCCATGATAAAGTTATATGCTAAACCCATGTTATGTGTGGTAAATCTTCCCTTTATTATGTTATGTCATAATGACGATTTACGTGGGGAACGATGGGGTTAATTAATATGTTAATTAAAAGTATGTTGAAATGGGTATGATTAAGCATACCATAAAAATAAATTACCATAAGTGGGAATTTACCTATTGAGTTAGGTCTACCCCATGGGAATTTACCTATTGAGTTAGGTCTACCCATGTTATGGAAAACTTGATATTAATTAGGGATAATTAATATGGGGGTGATTAATTAGGTGTAATTAATCGACTAAGACACGAGGTTGGACTCATTTGTAGTGTAAAACTGCCCGGACCCGACCGGCTTAACCAGTTGCTACAAATGTCAGCCCAATGTGAGAGGTCTTAGCCATAAATTAAATACGTGATTAAAGTAAAGACACGAGGTTAGGCTCTGTTATGACGTAAGACTGCCCGGACTCTACCGGCTTAACCAGGCGGTCATAACAGCCAGTCTAATGTGGGAGGTCTTTATGGGAGATCACGGTCTTAATTAATTAAGAAACACTTAACCATATTAGCATGTAGTGGGACATGAGGGGTTAAGTGGGTGCCTTGGGTGGCATGTGGAAATTTTGTGGTTGCCTTGGGTGGCATGTGGAATCTAGTGGGTTGCCTTGGGTGGCAATAGAAAATACGATTAGAATACTTAACCAAGTGGAAACATGTAATTAAACATGATTAAAGGGTTAAGTGGGATACACTAGATATATGACAAGCTTAGGTGGGTAGCTTGTGGGGGCCCATTTCAACCAATATCCCAAACGTATCTTTGTGGGCTCGACCCATGTCGAGTGACGGGACACGCATATTGGGCTTGATTATAAGAGGCCAAAACGGGTTAGCGGTGGCAACGCAAGTCCAACGGGTTTCATATGCGTGTGTGGGCCCGGGCTGGTAGATAAGCCGTTGTTGCATCGTGTAGATATAAAGCCGTGCACCGTTGATAGTATTGGGTAGCCACTTTAGGGGAGTGATACACCCCACTGTGGGACCAGCACGGGTATCTACGGTAGGGAGCCGATCGATGGGGAGTAGTGGGTACACCTAATAAAGATAGTGGCAGACGGCACCTATGTAGGGGTACACGAAACTACTGGGTAAGAATTACTAAGTACACCTAGTGGAGATAGGGGCAGACGGCACCTATGTAGTGGCTAGGGGTACACGAGACTACTGGGGAAATTTTCTAAGTCCTTAGAAGGGATCAACCTTTAAGTAGGAATGACTGGTGTGGTGCAGTTAGTAATTATCCTTGGGTGGGTAGATGCGTCTTTACGGTTATCTTAGTTCGTCCTGTGTTCGTGGGCAACTTAGTGTAGTCATTATCCCCAAAGATACCATACCGAGTTCATATCATACCCTAATTACTTTAATAATTGTATTATTAAGGACATAGGGTTCACTCAGGCTTATGTCTGACCCCCGTTGTTTTTATCTTTTTCCTTCAGGTCCTCAGGTTGGGCCTAGTGCTAGTGGGCTTTGATCAGTTTGCTTTATCTATCTCTTGGAGCTTGGACCGTAGATGTAGAGCTCAGCTTATCTTATCTTTTCTGTTATGGCTATTTGTTATGAGTAGTGGGATTATGTACTTATTTTATTCAGGATGGATATTTTGTACTTGACTCTTGTTATGCTTTTATGATGTAACCAAACATGTTTTACTTTCCGCTGCTATGAGATGATGTTTTAAAATTTTCAAGTATTACATTATATCTGTCTTGTTGTAATTTTACTGTTCTATACTCACTAAAAATACTCCACCGATGCTATGGCATTCCCTTAGTGAGTGACTATAGCGGGTGTGGGGTGTTACAGAATTCTAGGGCTGATAGCTATAAATATATGCTCATTTCTCTTGTTTTCTTACACTGAAATCAACAGAGGCCTAAATGTTATCGGTGCCTGGAATGAATCAAATCCTTTTCTTATTTTGCAATCAAAGTTTAGAGATTCAAGTGTAGATCTGTGATCCAATCTCCGTTTCCCCCTTTCTATTTTTCTAGACCCGAACACTGTGAGTTTGAGTTACCTTTAGATTTAAATAACTAAAGTAAAACATGATATGACTATAATTTGGATCTATCCCTATGATTGAATAATGCCAGATCTATTGTAATTTGTATATCCATGATATTCTGAATTAGCTATGACTTGGATCTTAACCTTTATCATGTCTGATATACTTTTGATATTATATCTATTTCGGTATTTAGATCATCTTGTACCTATCATATTGTGGTTAATTTGGATTTGTCATTAGTTGGACATCTAAATCCTTATTCAGATCTAATCATGCCTATTATGACATCCTTACTATGTTAGAACTAGTTTTATTATCACAAATTCACCAGATCTGTTCTTATATATCCATCTTAACATTATGATATTATATGTTTATGTCAATTTTGTTAGATCAATCATTTATGCAATCTTCCTTTCACCCTTTCCCTTTTTATTTTACATAGCTAGGCTATTTTCGAGCCTAGGCATGCCGCTAAATTGTGCGAATGCGTTAGTTTGGGAACGAGGGGAAAACATTGAAATTGGGCATAACTTTTAAAGGGAAAAATTGGCATCATTTGAATAATGTTTATGAACAGGAATTTACAGCATATAATCCATTATGAACATATTTGGGGGCAAAGGGGCACGAAACCTATAACGACATAGGTAAAAATTGGCTAATAATGGAATGCCTAGGATTATTGTAACTAGAAACTGTAACTACGCCTAGACACGAGGTTAGATTCTACTTGTGGTGGAAGTCTGCCCGGAACCGCCCAACATATCCAGCGACCAAAAGTGGTGAATCTAATGAGAGGGGACTTGTGAATAGATACGAGATGTGCTGAGACACGAGGTTAAGCCCGACTTGTGGAAAAAGTCTGCCTAAAATTGACCGGCATATCCATCATCCACAAGTGGTAGGTTTAATGTGAGGGGTCCAGTACATTATAACCATAAATGTACATGGTAATGAGTTGAATACTTAACCTAGTTGAATCGATAGGGATTTTATGAATATGAACTTGAATAGGGGTTAAGTAAATTTAGTTGAACTGTGGGTGGGTTAAGTAAATCTCAGGAGGTAGGTAATATTAATATATAGGCCCACAAACTTAACCTATGGGGGTTATGTAATTAAAGACACCAATAGGTATACATAACCGGTGGAAATCCTAGTGGGGATACAAGACAAGGGGGAAAGCTTGTATCATCTTGTGTGGGACCCGTTTCAGTCAGTAACCATATAACAACATCGAATGAGTACTCCGACCTACGACGGAGTCGGGGCACGCTTACTGGGCTGATTGTAAGAGATCCAAACGTGGAGGACGGTGTGGGCGGCGCAAACCGACCAGGGACATGTGCGTGCATGGGCCGGGCAGAGGGGGATAAGACGACCATGACACCAGTTGATATGGTTGTGCACGTCATGAAGGTTTGCCACATTAGGAAAGTGATACCTCCTACTATGGGGCCGGCAAAGAGTATCAACGGAGTAGGGAGCCGATCGATCAGGGTAGTAGTTGGCATACCTCTAGACTCTAGTAAAAAGTTTAGGAGCCTATTAGGATTGGGCGGCCTGTGGATTGTATGGTGTTAACACGTCTCGTCAGAAGTACGCCTAAGTCTACCATCTTGTAGTTTTTGGGATCATCTCATTCTGGTTGTACTATTATTAGTGCAGAAAATCAGAGTAATCACAAGGGAAGCGTATACACTCTATCATGTTTACCTTGTCATACTTTCCTTTTATGATGTTATCTTTCTTATCCACTTTATATGCCTGTCATGATACTTTTACTTATTTACTTGCTAAAAGTAACTAGACTCGCCAGACTTTATGTCTGACCCTTTTTGTTTCCTCTACTCTCTCCCCCCCAAAGGTTCGCAGGGTGGGAATACTCAGGCTTAATCAGGACTCAGTTATCATCTTGCTAGGAGCTGCTTTTGAAGTATTCCTCAAGTTCTTGTCTTTACTGCTATGGCTTTGTCTCTTTTGGGGAATTATGCTTTTTCTTTTATGTATCTCTGTACTCTGATGGTACAAGACAGAAGCTTTATATTATTGTAATGGTTTTTATGTAGTTCCAGACTTGTGATATTTTGGACCGCGATGTTATGAATTATGTTTTAAATAAAATTTTAAATTCCGTTGCTATCTTTTACATCTGTCTTGTAATGTTCTATGTCTATTTACCTATAACGCTCCATGAAACTTAATGCATAATGAGTGACATTAATGGACGTGGGGTGTCACACTTGGTACTAGAGCAGAAGGTTACCATATTAGATAAAGATGTTTGAAAATTATTTTCAAAAAGATTTTAAAAGAAAGCATTTTTCAAAAAGAAAAGTATGTTTTGAAAAATATATTCCCCAAAGCCATTTGTAATATCCTTCGATCCATTATCTAAATCTCTTTCCTTTTCGTTTCAGCATGTCTGGGTAACCTAATATCCCAAAGGGCGTTACGATAACAGGTTGGTGTCGTAGGTGTCTAGAGGCCACGGCGTCTACCGGAGGTCAAGCTGACGTTCCTCCCCCAGCTGCACCCGTCGTTCCTCCTCCTTCTCCTCCAACAGAAGATAATTTTGCTAAGATCTGCAAAGATTTTTGTGCCATGGAAGGCAAGCCATTCCGCGGAACCGAAACATTCATAGAGGCTAGAAATTGGCTCAAGAAGACCAAGGACTTGTTTGTAATCATTGAAGTAGAAGATCAAAGGAAGATTCATTTAGATGCTTGGCTACTAAAAGATGAAGCTTCATTCTTGTGGGAAGTTACCCAAGCTGGACAGCCGGTGGAGACATGGGATGATTTTAGAACGAGGTTTGAAATTAAGTTTCTTTTTCAAGCTGAGAAAAGCATGCAGATGGAGAGGTTCTGTAACACCCCGTAATTTTATAACATTAAAATTCACAAATTAAAGTATACTTAATTTTTAGAAGAAGAATTAAGTGAAATGGGTTGCGCTATTATGTTCGTCTCAAAATTTTGGGTCAAGATAGACATTTGGTTTGCATAAAACAGATAACTTATGAAGAAGTTATTAAGCCTTGAAGTTTGTATGCATTTGAGAGAAATATATATATATATATATACATATATATAAAAAAAGTTCAAAAAAAAAGTTAAAAACATCTAATCGGGAGGGGGAATAGCCGAACCGCACCATTTTTGGAGTCGACCCGAGCCTCGCTGGGTCGACTAGGGGTCGATCTAGGGTGTTTGGCTATCAACCCGTGGCTCGATTCGCCCTAAGGGCTGATGTGGCATCTGAGTGGTCCTAATGGTTCTGGTTATCCCTAGGTTAATCCGACGGCTCTTATTAAATTAAACTTCTATAAAAACACTCCTAAACACCTAACCCTAATCGCATTAATTCATAACAAGAGCCACCATGGCGTTAATGGAGAACCTAGAGTAGCTGCCATACACTTTCAACCCTAAAGCAAGATAGAAGCTTGGATCAAAATCAAATCAAATCTAAATAACGATTAGTCTACATCAAAGGCGAGCAAATCAGTTTCAGAATACAAATCCCAGAAAGACAAGACTATTCTTTTTAATTGTGAGTATGAAAGCTTTCACAAATTAATTAATTAATTTAATTATGATAAGATATAATTGGGATTATGAGAATATGATTTTGAATCATGTGATGTAAATTATATGTATGTTTGTGGTGTTGAATCATATGTTAGTCTTATGCAAGTTGGATCATATGTTAGTTCTTATGTGAATCTTATGCAAGTTGAATCATATATCTTATGCAAGTTTGTGATGATTGGATCGTATATTCATGTATGAATCTTATGCAAGTTTGGGTTGTTAAAATATTATATGAGACATGTTGTAACAACCCGTATTTTGATAACATGTAATAACCATAAATCAAGGCAGAATTAATTTTTAAATAAGAATCAAGAGCAACGGGTTATGCCATTACGTTCATCTCGAAATTCTGCTTGGAAACGAGTCCGAGTTTTCGAAAATCGGAGTCCGTATGACCAAGTTATGACCCTTCGAAGTTTTCAGAAATTTTCAAGTTCAAAACAGCTCAGAATTCGAATTCAAATTTCGAATTCAAACCCCAGAATGCACTGGGCGGGAAATTTCCCGCCCAGTACCAGGTCGACCTGGGGGTCAACCATAGTGTCGACCTGCCCAGGACCAGGTCGACCATAGAGTCGACCTGGGGGTCGACCTGGTGACAGAACCCATTTTTGAGTCTGAGTTCGTTTTGATGTTTCTGGCCTCGTTTCTGTCTACATTCGTTGGTCTGACCCTATATAAACAGCCCCAAACACTAGTCTCTCTACACAAGATTCTCTCTGACCTTATGCTGCTCTAATTCTGGTTGAAAAGTTAGAGAAAGGGACTACTTCTTCTACGTCGATACTACGTTAAGTGAATTGCTGATCTGGGGATTTCTGTTAGGACTCGACTAAGCATATAAAGATTCAACATCGACTTTCTTTTTCTAATTCTCGAACCTCAATCTGTAAGCCCCAGTTACTTTTAGATTTAAAATGTAAACGTAATTTGAATATGTTGTAAATCGAAATTGGACCTGTGTATGATGACTGTTTTACATCCATTCTTGTTCATCTTGGATCTTGACTTTTGGGTATATTACTATGACATTGATTTGGGGCCTATTCATGTTGTAAATTAAAAAGAAAAACCCCTTATATTATCATGCATGCAATGTTTAATCTGCTGTTAGTCACAAGTTTATGACTATCACCTTATGTCAACCGTTACCATGACTATCACCTTATGTCAACTGTTATCTTGACTAGTACCTTATTTTGCTAGATTTGGAATCTTAATGTTTGAGGCCGATATTCCATATGCCATTAATGTTGTAATCATTTATCTCAAGTTATACCATGCTATGCTAGTAATCACTTTTGCCACCTTATACCCGTCCCTTTTTATGTTATTCTATAATTAGATTTATTTGTATCGATTCGAGTTTACGTGTGTTGGGAATACGATTTGGATAGATTAGGTAAAACATGAATTGGCTTTGAACTTGAACATGAACGTTATTATAACTTGAACCTGTATATGGACAAGAACTTGACATGAAATTTACATGAAACCTGACATGAAACTCGACATGAATTTTGACATGAAAACTTGAATATGGACATGACACTTAGCTAAACTTGAAAATGGTCAACTCGAGGTTGGGTTGAGTTTGCAGTGTAAATCTGCCTGGAACCGCCTGGAGAATCCAATGAATGCAAACAATAGGATCCAATGTGGGTAGTTGGTCATATCGCACGTAAAAGCCGAGGTTAGACTATGTTGTGGTGTAAATCTGCCCGGAACCGCCCGACAAATCCAGTGACCACAACAATTATTCTAATGTGAGAGGTTGGGGTGCATTAATGAATTAATGCCACATTATAGGGTTAAGTCATGAACCACTTGAATATACTTAACCAATTTGACACGATGATTTGATAGGGTTAAGTCATGAACCGCTTGAACACACTTAACCAACTTGATACATGATTTGAATAGGGTTAAGTCACAAATTTGAATGACAACACTTAACCCATTAGAAAACCTAGTTACGCTGTCCTTTTCAACAGTAACCCACTTAGATGTATCACGATACCCTGGGACTAGGCAGGGTGGGGCACGATTACTGGGCTGATTGTAAGCGACCAGAACGACGGCTGAGTAGGTGCGCCATTGTAGGTTCAGGCGGACTATGGTCGTGCACGTAGTCCGGAGTTGAAAAAGTAGGCATTGGGCACCCGTAGGTTTACACTATGCGTGCTTGATTCGTGTCGGTGGTTGGCACCCTAGGGCTTGATACACCCTAGGGTGGACCTAGCACAGGTGACTATATTTCATGATAGGGCCCTATGACACAGACATATGACGAGCTAGAACTTGTAGGGAGCTGATCGATTAGTAGATCGTACCATAGGACCCCGTAATGGGTCACTTCATGATATTGGGCCAAGGGATCATTTCATGGTTAATGCTTGAAATGGGTTAGAATACTAGTACAATTGGTGCAGCGAATCTTGAATATGCGACGCTAGACTTGATTTATCTTGTTATCTTAGTTTATCATTCCAGACTTATCATCATCCTTATGTTTATTTTTAGATTATACATGTCTTGTTACCTTTACTAGTTTTTATACTGAAAGTCACTAGGACTTACCAGTCTTTATGACTGACCTGTTTTCTTTCACCTCTTTTTCTTTTGTTTTCCCCCCAGGTTCACAGGGAGGAAACTCTAGCATTTATCTTGGATATCTCTTGCTTTCTGTTCAGCTCATGTACGGTTTGGTCTTGAGCTATGCTATGGCTGCACTTCTGCTATTTATGGGGAGTAATTTACTTTTGTTATCTTAAGTTTATGCTTCCTTATCTAGAACTTGATGTAATGGAATAATTTGTACCTTGGATATATGAGGTTTTGACTCTTTTCTTGAAAGTAATAAAAATTGGGTTTTTAATTTCTACTGCTGCTTTATTTATTTTCTGCCTTGTGATATCTCTGTGTATGTTTACCTAGATAATACTCCCCCAAAACTAGTGCATTCCCTTTGTGAGTGACCCTAGCGGAGGTGGGGTGTTACATTTGGTATCAGAGCAGAAGGTTACCAGACGGGAAAAAAGTTTTAAAAACCTCCTGAAACTATTTTCCAAAACCGTTTATAAAGAAGCATTTTTTTCAATGAAAGTTTTATAAATTAAAAAGGCTATTCCCCAAAAGCCATTAGCACTTTCCTTTGTTTCCTCGTTTGAATATTTTTCTTTTCGTTTTTCAGCATGTCTGATCTTAACCTTCCCGAGGGAGTACCCATACTTGGATGGTTCCGAAGGTACTTAGAAGCCAGGGCCAACGGCGCGGGCTCGGCAGACATCCCTCCTCCTCCTCCCCCAGTGGCCGCACTTCCTCCTCCTCCTGGTACTGCCTTTGCCAAAATATGCAAAGACTTTAAAGCAATGGGCGGCAAGAACTTCGTTGGAACTGAAACCTTCGTTGAGGCACGAAACTGGCTAAAGGAGACTAAAGACTTGTTCATTATCTTCGATGTGGAGGACCATAGGAAAGTTCAGTTGGCAGCATGGTTGTTGAAAGAGGAAGCTGCATTTTGGTGGGATGTCACCAACGCTACCAGGCCGGTTGAGACTTGGGCAGAATTTAGAGAGAGGTTTGGGCTTAAGTTCTTATCGTTAGCAGTAGAGAACCTTCAGATGGAGAGGTTCCTAGCACTCAAGCAAGGGGACATGTCTGTTAGGGAGTACGTGAATAAGTTTAATTGGCTTGCTCGGTTCGGTTTGGACTTGGTCAACACAGCCCAGAAAAAGGCTGTACGCTTTGCTCGAGGCTTGAACGAGCCACTACATAGTTTGGCCATAACTCATATACCTATGTGGGCGACCTTTGAAAGCATGGTGGATATGGCTTTACTTCATGTGGACGACAAGAATAGCAAGGAGGTTAAGCCTAATGAGACTCAGAATAAGAAATTGACTTCAAGAAGGGAGGCAACAAGAATAACAAGGGCAACAACAACAATAATAACAAGGCACGTGAGACAAGGAAGTGTAACTTTTGTGCGATTACGGGACATCTAGCCAAGGACTGTAGAAAGAAGAAGAGAAAGTTGGGTGAATGCTTTCATTGTGGAGATACTGGACACATCAGCAAGGATTGCCCTAAGAAGCAAGGACAGGGGCATGGGCAGACCCAACGAGCAGGACCTTCTGGAGGGCAGTTGCATGCTCTCAACACCACTCCAGCTCTTTACCGAGGTAGTAATATTTCTGTAGAAAGCCTTGTTTACATTTCTGACTTTCATGTTCGAACCTTGTTTGACTCTGGCGCATCGCATACTTTTTTCTTCTTCTGATGTTGTTGAAAATCTGCACCTAAGTACTAGTCTAGTTGAGGATCCCGTTATAGTTTCAAATCTAATTGGGGGCTCCGCTCATTTATCTATGATTTGTGTGGATTTGAGAATTTCTATCTTAAGCATAGAATTCACGTGTAATGCTTATGTTCTCGGATTTATGGGATATGGATTGATTCTAGGCATGGATTGGCTGTCCAATTATGGAGCCATTCTTGATTGTGACGAAGGGTAGTGAGGCTCATGACTCGCTTTGGTAATACCCTTGAAATTTCCTGTAACCCTAAGGGTCCGGTCATGTTGTGTTGTCTAAAATCTCTTGACTCGTCCATCGACAATTTGCAATCTGTAAGAGTGGTCCAAGAATATCCAGATGTCTTTGATGAGGTGAAGGGGTTACCCCCTAAATGCGAGATAGACTTCCGAATTTATCTTGTTGATAATGCCAAGCCAGTTTCATTGCCGGTTAGGCACATGGCCCCACGAGAAAGAAGAGAGCTCAGTAAACAAGTTAAAGAGTTGCTTGAGAAAAATTTCATAAGGCGAAGCATTTCTGAATGGGGTGCTCCAGTGGTATTCACTACTAAGATGGTTCGCTTCGTCTGTGCGTAGATTATCGTAAGTTAAACAAGCTAACTAAGAAGAAAAGGCACCCACTGCCAAGAATCGACGATTTGTTTGACCAGCTTGTAGGAGCATCTATTTTCTCTCAACTCGATCTAGCCACAGGATTCCATCAGCTTAGAGTGGCTGAGGATAGCATTGTCAAAATTGCGTTTAGGACTCCAGATGGGTTCTTCGAATGGCTCGTCATGCCGTTTGGGTTAACGAATGCACCCGCGTATTTTGTTTATTTGATGAGTAGGGTGTTTCGGGAGTTCCTTAACAAGTTTGTAGTGGTTTTCGTGGACGATATTCTGATCTTCTCAAAGGATGAAGAAAAGCATGCTAGACATCTCAAGGAAGTCATGGATACGCTTAGAGCACACCAGTTAAAGGCTAAGTTCTCCAAATGCCATTTTTGGAGGAAGGAAGTTCGGTTTCTTGGACATGTAATTTCTAAGCAAGGCATAGCCATGGACCCCGCAAAGGTAGTTGCGGTGCAAGACTGGAAAATTCCTAAGAACGCAACGGAGGTGAGAAGCTTTCTCGGTTTGGCAGGCTACTATTGGAAGTTCATTAAGGACTTCGCTAAGATTTCAGCCCCTCTTACTAGGTTAACGAAGAAAAACCTAGCATTTGCATGGGACATAGAATGTGAGATTGCTTTTCAGAGACTCAAGAGAGCCCTCACCACAGCTCCAGTTTTGGCATTACCCGATGGAGGTAAGATGTTTACCGTGTACATAGATCCATAGGCACGGGATTAGGCGTAGTCCTAATGCAAGAAGGGAAAGTGATATGCTATGGGGGTAGACAACTTAAAGTTCATGAGAAGAACTACCCCACACATGACTTGGAGTTGGCGGCGATCGTTTTTGCGCTAAAATCTTGGCGCCATTATCTTCTAGGGGAGAGTTTCGAGCTGAATACCGACCACAAATCGCTTAAGTACCTCTTCTCACAAAAAGATTTGAATATGAGACAACAACGGTGGATGGAATTCTTGGCATCATATGACTTCGATATAGCTTATACCCTTGGCAATGGGGACGTGGTGGCGGATGCGCTAAGTAGGGAAAGGTTAACCTTGAGCCCCTTGTTTGTTGAAAGGAAAAGCCTTGAGTTTATAGCAACCTTTGATTTTACACCTGCTGTTGAGTCATTGGCTGCTACGCTACCATCTCTTGAGTTAAGACCTACACTTCTAAATCAAGTAGGGACTTCACAGAAGGAAGACCCACGGATAGTCGAAATCATGGACAAGCTGATTAGTGGTGGGACGTCAAGTCACCTCGGTAGGTATGCCATAGATGACAATGGATGGCTAAGGCGTGATGGAAGGCTATGTGTCCCACAAGTGGGAGACATAGTAAGGAAAATTCTCAAAGAGGCGCACCACTTGAAGATGACTATACATCCCGGAGGGGATAAGATGTACAGAGATATGAAATGCATATTCTTTTGGACTGGAATGAAAAAGGACGTGGCAGAGTTCGTTTCAAAGTGCATGGTGTGCCAACAAGTAAAGGCCGAGTCAAAGAAGCCCGGTGGGCTATTACATCCTTTGGAGGTTCCGCAATGGAAATGGGAGAGTATCTCGATGGATTTCTTGGATGGACTGCCTAGGTCAAGGAAGGGAAATACTAGCATATGGGTCATAGTTGATAGACTCACGAAAAGTGCTCACTTCATTCCGGTGAAAAGCAAGAGGACCGCATCATGGCTAGCGTCTATTTACCTATGAGAGGTGGTACGGTTGCATGGGGTTCCTTCTAGTATAGTTAGTGATCATGACCCGATTTTCACTAGCCAGTTTTGGAATAGTCTGCAAGAAGCAATGGGTACACGACTGAGCTTAAGCACGGCCTATCACCCGCAGACGAATGGACAAACCGAAAGGGTAAATAGGTTACTAGTGGATCTTTTGAGACTATGCATTCTTGACTTTGGTGGTACTTGGGAATACCATCTTCCTCTCATGGAGTTTGCATATAATAATAGTTACCAAGCTAGCATTGGAATGGCACCGTTCGAAGCCCTGTATGGAAGACCGTGCAAGTCACCAACTTGTTGGTGGGAGATGACAGACAGGCTTATACTTGGGCCCGACATGATAAGGGACACTTTTGAGCAGGTTAAGTTGATATGAAGATGGATGAAAACGGCCCAAGATAGACAAAAATCTTATGCGGACAAGAGAAGGACAGACCTGAAGTTCGAAGTCGGAGACATGGTCTTTATGAAAGTTTCTCCTTTACGAAATGTAGTTCGTTTTGGAGCGGTTGGAAAACTAGCACCAAGATTCGTAGGACCATTCCCTATCACTGAGAGGATTGGGCAGATGGCCTATAGGGTAGAATTACCCGAGAGGCTGGCCGGAGTACACAATGTCTTTCATGTCTCGCATCTCCGAAAGTGCTTACATGAATCAGCCAAAGTGGTTGAGCCAAGCATCCTTGAAGGCGTAGAAGTGGAAAAAGAAGCAACATTGAGGCGAGTTCCGATTCGTATCTTAGGAACGGAGATCAAGAAGCTAAGGAATCGAGAAGTCAAGCTAGTTAAAGTTCAGTGGAGTGAAGCCCAAGAAGACGCAACTTGGGAAACCGAAGAGAAGATACGCGCGCTTTACCCATTTCTTTTTGAGGGTACATTCTCGATCTCTTTTTTCCTACAAACTTGAAAACCTTTTCGTATCATGCTTTTACTACCTACGTTTGTCTTGTTATCTTCTCGATCTTATCTTGAGAACCTTAGGTATAACCATATGGATGTAAACATGTGATTGAAACATGTTATGGTTGATGTTTGCAAATGGTTGCAAGTGTTTGCAAGTGATTGCTAGTGGATGCATGACACACATTAGGCACTAGATCGGCTCAGTCACATTTTCATGTTGCATATGCATGAGTGCTTATACTTGTACATGGATGGAACTTGTTATGCTATCACTTGGATGTTGCATATGAATGAATGTTTGTGCACTCATGTAGAGATTATAAAGCATGTTAGGAATTTTTGCATACATGTTGGATTCATTACACTAACATATTTTGCATTAAGGAGGTCTACTGAATCCGTAACCACCTGATCTTTTGCATTAGATAAGTACATATAAACACACTTACTACATATGTTCATACAACACTAGAAAGATTTTAAGGGCAATGGTTGCATGTGGATGATGTTTTGAGTAGATGGATGATGGATGGTAGGATATATTTTTTCTAACTTAGAGATTTCAGGGACGAAATCCTTTAAGGAGGGGAGAATGTAACGACCCGTATTTTGATAACGTGTAATAACCATAAATCAAGGCAGAATTAATTTTTAAATAAGAATCAAGAGAAATGGGTTACGCCATTACGTTCGTCTCGAAATTCTTCTTGGAAATGAGTCCGAGTTTTCAAAAATCGGAGTCCGTATGAGCAAGTTATGACCCTTTGAAGTTTTCAGAAAATTTCAAGTTCAAAACAGCTCAGAATTCGAACTCAAATTTCGAATTCAAACCCCAGAATGCACTGGGCGGGAAATTTCCCGCCAAGGACCAGGTCGACCTGGGGGTCGACCATAGTGTCGACCTGCCCAGGACCAGGTCGACCATAGAGTCGACTTGGGGGTTGACCTGGTGACAGATCCCATTTTTGAGTCTGAGTTTGTTTTGATGTTTCTGGCCTCGTTTCTATCTACATTCATTGGCCTGACGCTATATAAACAGCCCCTAACACTAGTCTCTCTACACAAAATTCTCTCTGACCTTATGTTGCTCTAATTCTGGTTGAAAAGTTAGAGAAAGGGACTACTTCTTCTACGTCAAAACTACGTTAAGAGAATTGCTGATTTGGGGATTTCTGTTAGGACTCGACTAAGCATATAAAGATTCAACATCGACTTTCTTTTTCTAATTCTCGAACCTCGATCTGTAAGCCCCAGTTACTTTTAGATTTAAACTGTAAACGTAATATGAATATGTTGTAAATCGAAATTGGACCTGTGTATGATGACTGTTTTACATCCATTCTTGTTCATCTTGGATCTTGACTTTTGGGTATATTACTATGACATTGATTTGGGCCCTATTCATGTTGTAAATTAAAAAGAAAAACCCCTCATATTATCATGCCTGCAATGTTGAATCTGCTATTAGTCACAAGTTTATGACTATCACCTTATGTCAACCGTTACCATGACTATCACCTTATGTCAACTGTTATCTTGACTAGTACCTTATTTTGCTAGATTTGGAATCTTAATGTTTGAGGCCGATATTCCATATGCCAGTAACGTTGTAATCATTTATCTCAAGTTATACCATGCTATGCTAGTAATCACTTTTGCCAGCTTATACCCGTCCCTTTTTATGTTATTCTCTAATTAGATTTATTTGTATCGATTCGAGTTTACATGCGATGGGTATACGATTTGGGTAGATTAGGTAAAACATGAATTGGCTTTGAACTTGAAAATGAATGTTATTATAACTTGAACCTGTATATGGACATGAACTTGACATGAAATTTACATGAAACCTGACATGAAACTCGACATAAATTTTGACATGAAAACTTGAACATGGACATGACACTTAGATAAACGTGAAAATGGCCAACTCGAGTTTGGGTTTGAGTTTGCAGTGTAAATCTGCCCGGAACTGCCCGGCGAATCCAGTGACTGGAAACAATAGGATCTAATGTGGGTAGTTGGTCATATCGCACGTAAAACCCGAGGTTAGACTATGTTGTGGTGTAAATCTGCCCGGAACCGTCTGGCAAATCCAGTGACCACAGCAATTAGTCTAATGTGAGAGGTTGGGGTGCATTAATGAATTAATGCCACATGATAGGGTTAAGCCATGAACCACTTGAATATACTTAACCAATTTGACACGATGATTTGATAGGGTTAAGTCATGAACAACTTGAACACACTTAACCAACTTGATACATGATTTGAATAGGGTTAAGTCACGAATTTGAATGACAACACTTAACCCATTAGAAACCCTAGTTACGCGGTCCTTTTCAACAGTAACCCACTTAGATGTATCACGATGCCCTGGGACTAGGCAGGGTGGGGCACAATTACTGGGTTGATTGTAAGCGACCAGAACTGTAACACCCCACCTCCGCTAGGGTCACTCTTTCGGGGGCACTAGCTTCTGGGGGGCGTTAGAACTGGGTATGCATGCATAATGATATATCAAGGCAGAACAGGAACATAAATATATATGTAAAACAGAGTAAGTGAGAATAAAACAGCGGAATATCTCAAACCATCTCAAAACAAGTCTAGTACAACATAAACAGAAATACTGAAATACATAGTGCTATCCCCAAAAATTAAAGTGATAAACCATAGCGAGCTCAATGTCCAGACATACATGAGCTATCCAGCGAGCAAGCAAGCGATCCAAGCTAAGCACCACTGTTCCCTCCCTGAGAACCTGGGGGGGGGGGGGGGGGGAAATGGAAGAAAAGAAGCGAAAGAAAACAGGTCTGTCAAAAAGACTGGTAAGCCCTACTACGATCAGTCTATAAACTAATAAAGTTAACAACATGATGGAAACTGAGATGAACATACTGGCAATAGATAAATGTGTCATCACTTAAAGAAGATTAAGCTTTGCACCATAGTGTACTAGCAAACTAACATAACAGGTATTGATCCCTTAGCCCAAACCTTGGCCCATTAACATGAGGTGGCCTTAATACAAGGCCCAGCCCAACGGTCTAGTCGATCGGCTCCCTATGAACCTAACACGTCAAGTGTTGGTGCCCATACGGCCCACCTATGGTTGTAGTCAGACTGTGCTGGGTCCACCTTCGGGTGTATCAAGCCCTCGGGTGTCAACCCCAGACACTTAAGCAATAATGCACAGTCTAAACCTACTGGTACCCGTGCCTCGAGTTTGTCCAACACCGGATTACGTGCACGTCCGTAGCCCGCCTGGACCCGCACCACTGTACCACTCAGCCGCCGCTTTGGTCGCTTACATCCGTCCAGTAATCGTGCCCCCGCCCTAGCCTAGTCCTCTAGGGTTGTGAATGATACCAGACTGGGATTACTGCTGGAACAGACCACGTTGCTAGGGTTTTCTAAGAGGGTTAAGTGTGGTTTAACCCCTCACTGATCATGGATTAAATTAGTTAAGTGTAACCAACAGTTCACCACTTAACCCCATTTAATCCCTCGTATCCCCAAAATTGGTTAAGTATTAGTGGGCCATGACTTAACCCTAATTATGAGGCATTAATTTAATTGTACCTTAACCTCTCACATTAGACTATGTTGCGGTTACTAGTTAAGCCGGGCGGTTCCGGGTAGCTTTACACCACAACTTGGTCTAACCTCGGGTCCCAGGTACGCATGACCAACTTCTCACATTGGGTCCTATTGTTTGTAGCAACTAGTTAAGCCGGTCGGTTCCGGGTAGGTTTACGCTACAAACTCAACCCAACCTCGAGTTGGCCACACATGTTTTCTAAGTGTCATGTCCACTTTATTTTCAAACATAATTACAAGTTTAACTTGGGTAGACCTAACTTAATAGGTAAATTCCCAAGGGGTAGACCTAACTTAATAGGTAAATTCCCAATCTTATATTTTCATGTATTTTAAGTTTCACCCAAAACCCCCCCAACGTCATTCTATCGCTTACATATTCGCCCTAACGCATAAAGGATAGAAAGAGGGAACTTGGCACAACATACATGATAAATCTCACATATCATAATAAGCATGCATAACATGTTGGACTTGCATAACTTAGCATAGTGAACTTGCATAACTTGTTAAACTTGCAAATCATGGTATAGTGAACTTGCATAAACATGCATAACTTGTTAAACTTGCAAATCATGGTATAGTGAACTTGCATAACTTATCAAACATGTGTAACATGGCATAGTGGACTCGCATAAGCATGCATAACTTATTAAACATGCATAACATAGCATAGTGAACTCGCATAAGTATGCATAACTCATTAAACATGCATAACATAGCATAGTGAACTCGCATAAGCATGCATAACTTATTAAACATGCATAACATAGCATAGTGAACTCGCATAAGTATGCATAACTCATTAAACATGCATAACATAGCATAGTGATCTTGCATAAGCATGCATAACTCATTAAACATACAAAAATCCCAACATTCATCACATATTAACTTTAGAGTTTCTAAAATGAAGGTAAGAGGGCTTACAAATATTATGAAGACACAAATCTACTAATAAAGATTGAGAAGCCCCTTATGCAAGCATATAAAAGCCCAAAACAAAGCTCCAAATAACAAAAATCCCAAAAACTCTAGCTTAGCAAATAAAGCTTGCAACTTGATGGTGTATGCAAGCTAATGATCATTCATACAACTTAGAAAAGCTTGTATGAACATCAAAACCTTCATAGAAATGATTTTAGAAGAGGTTGGAGGCTAGGGTTTTTAGGTGGAGGCCATTTGAGAATTCAATTTGACATAGTTTGGTTGCTAGAATGAATAATGAGGGTTTAGGGTAGGATTAGGGGCTTATTTATAGAAGATTAGAGTGTTTTTAGCCCTAGGATTAACCCTAGGTTAGTTTAGGCCCGTCAGATCTCGGAACTCTCTAGAACCAAGCCACAAGACCAAACCCAAATCAGAAATGGTGCACCAGGCTAAACTGCCCGGGCACCCCCTGTCGACAGGGCTGTCGACACCCTGGGGGCCCTGTCGACAGGGCTGTCGACATGCGGGTCCTGGCGGGAATTTTCCCGCCTGCGCCAGTTTGCCCTAACCCTTGTTTTTAAATTAAATTTAAATCTGTTTTTACTTAGGAATTTTCTGAAAACTTCAATGGGCCTTAACTGGGTCATACGGACTCCGATTTTCGAAAACTCGGACTCTATTTCGCGTATTTTTCCGAGACAAACGCAATGGCATAGCCCGTTTCCCTTGATTCAGATTTTTGAATTAAATTCTGCCTCGATTTATGTTATAACAAGTTATTGAAAATACGGGTTGTTACATTCTCCCCTCCTTAAAGGATTTCGTCCCCGAAATCTTCAAGTTAGGAAGAACGTATCCTACCATCCAATCATCCATCTACTCAAAACATCATCCACGAGCAATCATTGTCCTTACAAGATTCTAAATGCTGGATGAACATATGCAGAGGTGTGTGTATATGTACTTATCTAATGCAAAAATCAATGCAAAAGATGTTAGTGAAATGTATCCATATGTATGCAAATTCCTAACGTAATGTATAATATCTACATGCGTGCTCAATCATACGTCCATATGCAACATCCATGTGATAACACACAATTTTCATCCATAAGCATAAACACTCATGCACATGCAATATGAGGAGTGTGCGAGCCGATCTAGTGCCTAATCGTGTATAATGCATCCACGAGCAACCACTTGCAAACACTTGCAACCACTTGCAACCACCAAGCATAACATGTTTCAAACACATGTTTCATCCAAAGGGTTTCTACCTAAGGTTCTCATGACAAGATTAGCACGATAACTAGATAAACATGGATAGCAAAGAGAAAGATATGCTAATAAAGGAAAGAGATTGAGAGTGTACCCTCAAAAAGGAATGGATAAAGCCTACGCATCTTCTCCTCGGTTTCCCAAGTTGCGTCTTCTTCGGCTTCACCCCATTGAACCTTCACCAATTTGACCTCACGATTCCTCAGCTTCTTGGTCTCTGTCCCCAAGATACGAATCGGAGCTCTCCTCAAAGTTGCCTCTTTCTCTACTTCCACGTCTTCAAGAATGCTAGGTTCAACCACCTCAGCGGACTCATGTAGGCACTTTCGGAGATGTGAGACATGAAAGACATTATGCACTCCAGACAACTTCTCGGGCAATTGCACTTTATAAGCCATCTTCCCAATTCTCTCTATGATAGGGAAGGGTCCAACAAATCTCGGTGCTAACTTCCCAACAGCTCCAAATCGGACCACATTCCGCAAAGGAGAAACCTTTACGAAAACCATATCTCCAACATCAAACTCCAAATCGGATCTTCGCTTATCAGCATAGGATTTCTGTCGGTCTTGGGCCGTTTTCATCCGTCTTCTAATCAACTCGACTTTCTCGGATGTATCTCTGATCCTGTCAGGCCCAAGTATGAGCTTATCTGTAGTCTCCCACCAACATGTAGGTGACTTGCACGGCCTCCCATATAGAGCTTCAAATGGTGCCATCCCTATGCTTGCCTGATAATTGTTATTATATGCAAACTCAACAAGGGGAAGATGATCTTCCCAAGTACCCCCAAAATCCAGAATGCAAAGCCTCAATAAGTCCTTAAGTACCCTATTCACCCTTTCTGTCTGACCGTCCGTCTGTGGGTGATAAGCCGTACTCAGGTTCAACCTCGTGCCCAAAGCTTCCTGCAAACTGTTCCAGAACTGACTAGTAAAGATGGGGTCTCGGTCACTGACTATGCTGGAAGGGACTCCATGTAGTCGCACTATCTCACGAAGATATACTGATGCCAGTCCAGATGCGGTCCTTTTGCTCTTTACCGGAATGAAATGAGCACTCTTCGTAAGTCTATCCACAATAACCCAAATGCTCGTATTCCCTTTTCTCAACCTTGGAAGCCCATCAATAAAGTCCATAGAAATACTCTCCCACTTCCATAGCGGGACCTCTAGAGGATGCAATAGCCCACCGGGCTTCTTTGACTCGGCCTTAACTTGCTGGCAAATAATGCATCTAGAGACAAACTCCACCACATCCCTCTTCATCCCAGGCCAAAAGAAAATACGCTTCATATCCTTATACATCTTATCCCCGCCTGGATGTATAGTCAACTTGGAGCGATGTGCTTCCTCAAGAACTTTCCTCACCAAGTCTTCCACCCTCGGAACACAAAGCCTTCCGTCTCTCCTCAGCCAACCCTTATCATCTATAGAATATCGAGCAAGGTGACTAGATGTCTCCCCTCGAATCAGCTTATCCATGATCTCAATTATCTGAGGGTCTTCCTTCTGCGAAGCCCCAACTTGATCCAGAAGGGTAGGCCTGAGCTCCAGAGACGCTAAAGAACCGGTCATCGACTCAACCGTCAAAGAAAAATCAAAGGTTGCCAAGAACTCTAAATTCTTCATCTCAACAAATAGAGGACTTAGTGTCAACCTTCTTCTACTCAACGCATCCGCTACAACATTCCCCTTGCCAGGGGTATAGGCTATATCAAAATCATAGGATTCCAAGAATTCCATCCATCTCTGCTGCCTCAAGTTCAGATCCTTCTGCGAAAAGAGATACTTCAAAGACTTATGATCAGTATACAACTCAAATCTCTCTCCCAGAAGATAATGACGCCAAGCCTTGAGTGCATATACTATCGCTGCTAGCTCTAGATCATGAGTGGGGTAATTCTTCTCATGCACCTTAAGTTGCCTCCCACCAAAACATATAACTCTGCCCTCTTGCATCAGAACGGCGCCCAATCCCGTGCCACAAGCATCAGTGTACACGGTAAATATCTTACTACCATCGGGTAAAGCTAGAACGGGTGCAGAGGTAAGGGCTCTCTTGAGTCTCTGAAAAGCAAGCTCACAGTCCATATCCCAAGCAAAAACTAAGTTCTTCTTCGTCAACTTAGTAAGAGGAGCGGATATCTTCGCGAAGTCCTTGATGAACTTCCGGTAGAAACCCGCAAGACCTAGAAAACTTCTCACCTCGGTTGCATTCCTTGGAGTCTTCCAGTCCTGAACTGCAACCACCTTAGCGGGATCCACCGCTAAACCTTGCTTGGATACGATATGCCCAAGAAATCTAACTTCCCTTCTCCAAAAGTGACACTTGGAGAACTTGGCCTTTAACTGATGCGCTCTAAGCGTATCCATCACTTCTACAAGATGCCTCGCGTGCTCTTCTTCATCCTTGGAGAAGACCAAAATATCATCCACAAAGACCACGACAAACTTGTCCAAGAACTCCCGAAACACCCAACTCATCAAGTCTACGAAATACGCGGGTGCATTCGTCAAACCAAACGGCATAACAAGCCATTCAAAGAATCCATCTGGAGTTCTGAATGCAGTCTTGTCTATACTATCTTCAGCCACCCTGAGCTGATGAAATCCGGTAGCAAGATCAAGCTGAGAGAAAACAGAAGCACCAACAAGCAGGTCAAAGAGATCATCGATCCTTGGTAACGGGTGTCTGTTCTTCTTAGTCAGCTTATTCAACTCTCGATAGTCCACACAGAGTCGAAGAGAACCATCTGCCTTAGTAGCAAACACCACAGGCGCTCCCCATTCGGATATACTTCGTCTGATGAAGTTCTTCTCAAGCAACTCCTTTACTTGCTTGCTGAGCTCCCGTCTCTCACGCGGAGCCATGTGCCGAACGGGCAAAGAAACAGGCTTAGCATTATCCACCAGATAAATGCGAAAATCAATCTCTCGTTTAGGGGGCAACCCCTTAACTTCTTCAAAAACATCTGGATAATCTCGGACCACCCTTATAGGCTGAAGGGCTTCCTCTGACGAGTCGAGAGATTCAAGATAGCACAACATGACGGGATTCTTCGGATTGCATGAAATCTCTAAGGTGTTGCCAAGGCGAGTCACAAGCCTCACAACCCTATGCTCACAATCAAGAATGGCTCCATATCTGGACAGCCAATCCATGCCCAATATCAATCCGTATCCCCTGAAACCAAGAACATACGCACTACACCAGAACTCTACACTGAGTATAGAGATCCTCAGATCCTCACATATCATAGATAGATGAGCAGAACCCCCAATGGGATTCGAAACACAAACGGGATCATCCACTAAGCTAGTACTATGGTGCAAACTATCAACAAGATCAGATGAAATAAAGCTATGTGATGCACCAGAATCAAACAAGGTACGAACTGGAAGATCGGAAATATAAACAAGGTTCTCAACAGAAACACTACCTCGATCGGGAACTGGAGCGGTATTGAGAGCATGAACTTGCCCTCCCGAAGGTCCAGCCTGTCCTTTCTTCTTCGGACATTCCTTGCTGAAGTGTCCAGTCTCACCACAGGAAAAACATCCACCACTAAGCTTCCTTTTCTTCTTCCTACAATCTTTAGCAAAGTGTCCAGGCGCACCACAGTAATTGCACTTTCCCTTGCCTTTGTTGTTGTTCCCCTTCTTGTTCTTGCTCTGATTCCCCTGAC
This sequence comes from Allium sativum, assembly GCA_030737875.1. Taxonomy (NCBI): domain Eukaryota; kingdom Viridiplantae; phylum Streptophyta; class Magnoliopsida; order Asparagales; family Amaryllidaceae; genus Allium; species Allium sativum. The sequence goes on along the minus strand of CM060918.1, from coordinate 660,268,544 downwards.
TGCTTTGACCACCTTGATTGCCTTTACCTTGAGAATCAGTCTTCTTTGGTTGAGTGTCACTCGACTTGACCTCTTTCTTTCCATCACCCTGAAGTAGAGCCATATCGAACAAACTCTCAAAAGTAGACCCATGCGGAATATGTGACATCGCCAAACCCTGCAGCGGCTCATTCAAACCCCTAGCAAATCGAAGAGCCTTCTTCTCAGGAGTGTTCACCAAATCCAAACCAAAACGGGCCAGCTGATTAAACTTGTTCACATACTCCTTGACAGTCATATCACCTTGCTTTAATGCAATGAACTTCTCCATCTGTAAATTCGCCTCAGCAGAAGATAGAAACTTGGCCACAAATCTAGTCCTCAAATCGGCCCAAGTCTCAACGGGCCTCGTCCCATTGGTGACCTCCCACCAATAGGCTGCTTCGTCCTTCAAAAGCCACACTGTCAATAAGATCTTCCTCTCGTCATCAATCCCAAAGATAGCAAATAAGTCCTCAGTGTCTTTCAGCCAATTCATAGCTTCAACAAAAGATTCCGTGCCTAGGAAATTCTTGCCTCCCATTGTCTTGAAGTCTTTACAAACCTTCGTGAACTCAACCTGAGGACGCTGAGGGGGAGGAGGAGGAAGAGGAGCCTCAGCAACTGGAGGAGGAGGAACATTAGCAACGGGAGGAGGAGCGGGAACCACCGGAGGAGGGACATTAGGGGGAGGATTCTCAACTACAGGAGGAGGAGTGGGAGTAGGGTTTACGGGGCCGGCTGCCGCCCTAGCTTCAAGAAGTCTCCTATACCATAGTGGTACGTTTACTCCATCGGGGATGGCAAGATCCTCAGCCACACTGAAACGAAGGATAAGATAAGATTAGGTCAAGGGAACGAAGGATAACGCTAATGGCTTTTTGGGGAATAGCCTTTTAAAATACTAGACTTTTCTTTGGAAAATACTTTATACTTGTTTTGAAAATAGTTTTTCAAAAGTCTTTTGAAAACTTTTTGTTCTTACTTGTAAACCATATGCTCTGATACCAAATTTGTAACACCCCACCTCCGCTAGGGTCACTCTTTTGGGGGCACTAGCTTCTGGGGGGCGTTAGAACTGGGTATGCATGCATAATGATATATCAAGGCAGAACAGGAACATAAATATATATGTAAAACAGAGTAAGTGAGAATAAAACAGCGGAATATCTCAAACTATCTCAAAACAAGTATAGTACAACATAAACAGAAATACTGAAATACATAGTGCTATCCCCAAAAATTAAAGTGATAAACCATAGCGAGCTCAATGTCCAGACATACATGAGCTATCCAGCGAGCAAGCAAGCGATCCAAGCTAAGCACCACTGTTCCCTCCCTGAGAACCTGGGGGGGAAACGGAAGAAAAGAAGCGAAAGAAAACAGGTCAGTCAAAAAGACTGGTAAGCCCTACTACGATCAGTCTATAAACTAATAAAGTTAACATCATGATGGAAACTTAGATGAACATACTGGCAATAGATAAAGGTGTCATCACATAAAGAAGATTAAGCTTTGCACCATAGTGTACTAGCAAACTAACATAACAGGTATTGATCCCTTAGCCCAAACCTTGGCCCATTAACATGAGGTGGCCTTAATACAAGGCCCAGCCCAACGGTCTAGTCGATCGGCTCCCTATGAACCTAACACGTCAAGTGTTGGTGCCCATACGGCCCACCTATGGTTGTAGTCAGACTATGCTGGGTCCACCTTCGGGTGTATCAAGCCCTCGGGTGTCAACCCCAGACACTTAAGCAATAATGCACAGTCTAAACCTACTGGTACCCGTGCCTCGAGTTTGTCCAACACCGGATTACGTGCACGTCCGTAGCCCACCTGGACCCGCACCGCTGTACCACTCAGCCGCCGCTTTGGTCGCTTACATCCGTCCAGTAATCGTTCCCCCGCCCTAGCCTAGTCCTCTAGGGTTGTGAATGATACCAGACTGGGATTACTGCTGGAACAGACCACGTTGCTAGTGTTTTCTAAGAGGGTTAAGTGTGGTTTAACCCCTCACTGATCATGGATTAAATTAGTTAAGTGTAACCAACAGTTCACCACTTAACCCCATTTAATCCCTCGTATCCCCAAAATTGGTTAAGTATTAGTGGGCCATGACTTAACCCTAATTATGAGGCATTAATTTAATTGTACCTTAACCTCTCACATTAGACTTTGTTGCGGTTACTAGTTAAGCCGGGCTGTTCCGGGTAGCTTTACACCACAACTTGGTCTAACCTCGGGTCCCAGGTACACATGACCAACTTCTCACATTGGGTCCTATTGTTTGTAGCAACTAGTTAAGCCGGTCGGTTCCGGGTAGGTTTACGCTACAAACTCAACCCAACCTCGAGTTGGCCACACATGTTTTCTAAGTGTCATGTCCACTTTATTTTCAAACATAATTACAAGTTTAACTTGGGTAGACCTAACTTAATAGGTAAATTCCCAAGGGGTAGACCTAACTTAATAGGTAAATTCCCAATCTTATATTTTCATGTATTTTAAGTTTCACCCAAACCCCCCCCCCCCCCCCCCAACGTCATTCTATCGCTTACATATTCGCCCTAACGCATAAAGGATAGAAAGAGGGAACTTGGCACAACATACATGATAAATCTCACATATCATAATAAGCATGCATAACATGTTGGACTTGCATAACTTAGCATAGTGAACTTGCATAACTTGTTAAACTTGCAAATCATGGTATAGTGAACTTGCATAAACATGCATAACTTGTTAAACTTGCAAATCATGGTATAGTGAACTTGCATAACTTATCAAACATGTGTAACATGGCATAGTGGACTCGCATAAGCATGCATAACTTATTAAACATGCATAACATAGCATAGTGAACTCGCATAAGTATGCATAACTCATTAAACATGCATAACATAGCATAGTGAACTCGCATAAGCATGCATAACTTATTAAACATGCATAACATAGCATAGTGAACTCGCATAAGTAAGCATAGTGAACTCGCATAAGTATGCATAACTCATTAAACATGCATAACATAGCATAGTGAACTCGCTTAAGCATGCATAACTCATTAAACATACAAAAATCCCAACTTTCATCACATATTAACTTTAGAGTTTCTAAAATGAAGGTAAGAGGGCTTACAAATATTATGAAGACACAAATCTACTAGTAAAGATTGAGAAGCCCCTTATGCAAGCATATAAAAGCCCAAAACAAAGCTCCAAATAACAAAAATCCCAAAAACTCTAGCTTAGCAAATAAAGCTTGCAACTTGATGATGTATGCAAGCTAATGATCATTCATACAACTTAGAAAAGCTTGTATGAACATCAAAACCTTCATAGAAATGATTTTAGAAGAGGTTGGAGGCTAGGGTTTTTAGGTGGAGGCCATTTGAGAATTCAATTTGACATAGTTTGGTTGCTAGAATGAATAATGAGGGTTTAGGGTAGGATTAGGGGCTTATTTATAGAAGATTAGAGTGTTTTTAGCCCTAGGATTAACCCTAGGTTAGTTTAGGCCCGTCAGATCTCGGAACTCTCTAGAACCAAGCCACAAGACCAAACCCAAATCAGAAATGGTGCACCAGGCTAAACTGCCCGGGCACCCCCTGTCGACATGGCTGTCGACACCCTGGGGGCCCTGTCGACAGGGCTGTCGACATGCGGGTCCTGGCGGGAATTTTCCCGCCTGCGCCAGTTTGCCCTAACCCTTGTTTTTAAATTAAATTTAAATCTGTTTTTACTTAGGAATTTTCTGAAAACTTCAATGGGCCTTAACTGGGTCATACGGACTTCGATTTTCGAAAACACGGACTCTATTTCGCGTATTTTTCCGAGACGAACGCAATGGCATAGCCCGTTTCCCTTGATTCAGATTTTTGAATTAAATTCTGCCTCGATTTATGTTATAACAAGTTATTGAAAATACGCGTTGTTACAAGAACGACGGATGAGTAGGTGCGCCATTGTAGGTCCAGGCGGACTATGGTCGTGCACGTAGTCCGGAGTTGAAAAAGCATGCATTGGGCACCCGTAGGTTTACACTGTGCGTGCTTGATTCTTGTCGGTGGTTGGCACCCTAAGGCTTGATACACCTCGGGTGGACCTAGAACAGGTGACTACATTTCATGATAGGGCCGTATGACACAGACACATGACGAGCTAGAACTTGTAGGGAGCCGATCGATTAGTAGATCGTACCGTAGGACCCCGTAATGGGTCACTTCATGATATTGGACCAAGGGATCATTTCATGGTTAATACTTGACATAGGTTAGAATACTAGTACAATTGGTGCATCGAATCTTGAATATGCGATGCTAGACTTGATTTATCTTGTTATCTTAGTTTATCATGCCAGACTTATCATCATCATTATGTTTATTTTTAGTTTATACCTGTCTTGTTACCTTTACTAGTTTTTATACTGAAAGTCACTCGGACTTACCAGTCTTTATGACTGACCTGTTTTCTTTCGCCTCTTTTTCTTTCGTTCCCCCCAGGTTCTCAGGGAGGAAACTCTAGCACTTAGCTTGGATATCTCTTCCTTTCTGTTCAGCTCATGTACGGTTTGGTCTTGATCTATGATATGGCTGCACTTCTGCTATTTATGGAGAATAATTTACTTTTGTTATCTTAAGTTTGTGCTTCCTTATCTAGAACGTGATGTAATGGAATAATTTGTACCTCGGATATATGAGGTTTTGACTCTTTTCTTGAAAGTACTAAAAATTGGGTTTTTAATTTCTACCGCTGCTTTATTTATGTTATGCCTTGTGATATCTCTGTGTATGTTTACCTAGATAATACTCCACCAAAACTAGTGCATTCCCTTTGTGAGTGACCCTAGCGGAGGTGGGGTGTCACACATGTATATGCATATGTTATTTTATGTGACATTAACCTTTATGTCTAGATCCATATGCAAGATTACATCTTTATGTTTAGACCCATATGCAAGTTTACATCTTTATGTTTAGATCTATATGCAAGTTTACATCTTTATGTTTAGATCTATATGCAAGTTTACATCTTTACGTTTAGATCCATATGCAAGTTCACACCTTTATGTTTGGATTTATAGCAGTACATATGTTATGCAAGTTTATGCCCATTACCTATGCTAGTTTTGTATCATATGCTAGTTTGAATGAAATTCATATGCAAGTTATTGGCTATGTAATCTTATGTCATGATCCTTAGATCTATTTTATATGTTATGTGATGTTGTTTTTCTTTTTATAAATTAGACTATTTGCAAGTCTAACATATGTCATATGAAAACGTACGAATAGCGTGGGGATGATGGGATAATATTGAATATACATAAATTGTGAATTGGCATAAAATGGCCTTAAAAGGCATATAATTAATTTGAGACATTAATTGGCATAATTGGTATTTATGGACATAATTTTAAGAGACAATTATGTACATAAATAAATTTGGAATTTATTGACAAATTTGAATAGGGATATTAATCCAATTTGGGGTTAAATAAAGATGTGTAATAATTAACCGCCTAAGACTCAAGGTTAGACTTTTTTGTGGTGTAAGACTGCCCGGACTCGCCCGGCAAATCCAGCAGCCACAAATGCCAGTCTAATGTGAGAGGTCAAAGGCACGAATTAAATGCGTAACAGTTGTAAAGACACGAGGTTAGGCTCATTTGCGGTATAAGACTGCCTTGACCCACTTGGCAAATCCAGCAACCGCAAATATCAGCCTAATGTGGGAGGTCTTTACAAGATTACAGATCTAATGAATTAAGTAACACTAAACCAGATAAACATGTGGTGGGACATAGGGGGTTAAGTGGGTGCCTTGGGTGGCATGTGAAATTAAGTAGGTGCCTTGGGTGGCATGTGACATTAAGTGAGTGCCTTGGGTGGCATGTGAAATACGATTAGATGCACTTAACCAAGATTGAAACATGTAAGGAGACATGAATAAGAATGGGGTTAAGTAGGGAAATCTTATTGGGGACAAAGCATAGGTGGAAGGCTTGTGTCAAGCATGGGGGCCCTTTTCAAACCAGTAACCCATTAAGTATCTTTGTGAGCTCGACCCAAGTCCAGGACGGGACACGCTTATTGGATTTAATTGTAAGAGGTCAAAACGGGTTAGCGGTGGCAACGCAAGTTCAACGGGGTCATGTGCGTGCGTGGGCCCGGGCTGGTAGGTAAGACGTTGTTGCATCATGTAGATATAAGTCGTGCATCTTTGGTGGTATCGGGTTGCCACTTTGGGGAGTGATACATCCCACTGCGGGACCAACACGGGTACCTACGAGTTAGGGAGCCGATCGAATGGGGGTAGTGGGTACAACTAGTGGAGATAGGGGCAGACGGCACCTATGAAGGCAGCTAGGGGTACACGAAACTACCATTATCATTATTAAGTTCTGTAGGCAGGATCAACTTTTAGGGTGACTAGTGGTGGTGCAGTATAGTAATTAACCTATAGTGGTTAGGAATGAGATTAACGCCAAAATAACGCCAGAATATTCCTCTTATTTGCTTTGTCATGCCCACATGTTTCATGGTCATATCTTATCTTACCAGTTTATGCCTTATCCTAGTTACTTTAATAATTATATTGTTAAAGTTATTATACTTGCCAGACTTATGTCTGACCCCTTTGTTTTCGCCTCTTTTCTTCCTTCCCTCCTAGGTTCTCAGGGTAGGACTAATACTAGTGGAGCTTGATCTCGGATCTCTTTCTCTCTCTTTTGGAAGTGCTTGGATTGCTGAAAGTAAAGTTCAGCACATCTCTTTTATGGCTACTTGTGTTGGGGTTTATGCTATTTATTTTATGTACTCTGAAACAATTTATCAAGATGGATATTAAGCGTACTTGGTCTATGAAGTTGTTGTAATCAAACTATTTCCCCGCTGCAATAAAAGTTGTTTTAAAATTTTCAACCATTATTTATATCTGTCTCGATATATTCTGTTCTATACACTAAATACGCTCCATGGAAGTTAATGCGTTCCCTTTATGAGTGACATTAATGGACGTGGGGTGTTACACGTGGTATCAAAGCTGAAGGTTACCCAACCAGATATGAATTTTGAAAAACTATTTTTCAAAAAGCATTTTATAAAGAAATACTTCCAAAAGTATGTTTTAAGGAAAGTATTTTCAAGAGAAAAGTTTGTTTTAAAAACATAACCCCTAAGAGCCATATATCTTTCTTTCGAATTCTTCGTTTTGAATCTTTTATTTTCTTTTCAGCATGTTTGGAATTCCTAAGATACCCAAGGGGATACCGATACCAGGATGGTTTAGAAGGTATCTGGAAGCTAGGGTCAATGTCGTAGGCCCAGCGAATGCTCCTCCTCCTCCCCGTGTTGATACTTTTGCAAAGATATGCAAAGATTTTAAAGCAATGGGCGGGAAATCTTTTCATGGATTAGAGACGTTTGTTGAAGCTCGAAATTGGCTTAAGGAGGTGGAAGATCTATTTTGTATTTTTGAAGTAGAAGATGGAAGGAAGGTCCAATTGGCTGCTTGGTTAATGAAAGACGAAGCCTCGTTTTGGTGGGAGGTCACGAACGGAGAGCGTCCGATGGGGACATGGATGGATTTCAAGCGTAGGTTCGAAATGAAGTTTCTCTCACGAGCAGAAGAGAATTTACATATGGAAAGATTCTTGGCGTTGAAGCAAGGGGATTTATCAGTAAAGGAGTACGTCAACAAGTTCAATCAACTGGCAAGATTTGCCTTGGAATTGGTAAACACACCTGAGAAGAAGGCCCTAAGGTTCGTTAAGGGTTTGAATGAGCCACTACATGGGTTAGCTATGACCCACATTCCTATGGGGGCTACCTTTGAGAAATTGGTTGACATGGTGCTTATGCATGAGGAAGAGAAAGGTGCTAAAGCTAATAAGGCACTGGAGAAGAAAGGGGACCAAACGAAACCACAACAACAAAACAAGAAAGGCGGGAAGAACAATAATGGCAAAGGAAAGAAGAATAGCTTTAATTGTGGGACACCAGGCCATCTGAGTAAAGACTGTAGGAAAAAGAAGAAGACTGGCTGTTTCCACTGTGGAGAGGCAGGTCGTCTAGTTAAGGACTGCCCAAGGAAACATGGGCAAGGGCAAAGAACTTCTGGAGGGCAGCTTCAGGCTCTCATGGTACCAGGGCAGGCGAGAGGGCAGATTCAGGCTCTCACGGCACCAGGACAGGAAAGAGGTAGAAACATTTCTGTTGAAAGTTTAGTGTTTCTGTTTGACCATCCTGTTTGTACTTTGTTTGACTCTGGCGCTTCACACTCGTTTGTATCTGCTTCATTAGTTGAAACACTACACCTAAACACTAGTCTAGTTATGGATCCCATAGTAGTCTCAAATCCTATTGGTGGTTCGTCTCATCTTTCTATGATTTGTCGGGATTTGAGAGTGTCTATCTTGGGTGCTGGGTTTGAATATAACGCCTTTGTTCTTGGCATCATGGGCTACGGCTTGATTCTAGGTATGGATTGGCTAACTAGATACAGTGCCATCCTAGATTGTGAAAGAAGGGTAGGTAGATTGTTGACTCGTTGTGGAAAGACCCTTGATATTTCTTGTGACCCTAGTAGTCCGGTAATGCTTAGATGCCTACAATCCCTAGACGCATCAAATGATGATTTGAAATCTGTTCGTGTGGTCCGTGAATATAGGGACGTCTTCGATGAAGTTCGAGGTTTACCCCCGAGGCGCGAGATAGACTTTCGAATATATCTAGTAGATAATGCAAAGCCAGTTGCATTACCAGTGCGCCACATGGCTCCGAGAGAGAGAAGAGAACTCACTAAGCAAGTGAAAGAATTGATTGAGAAGGGGTTCATAAGAAGAAGTATTTCGGAGTGGGGTGCTCTAGTCATTTTTGCTACAAAAGCTGATGGTTCACTTAGATTGTGCGTGGACTATAGAGAGCTGAATAAGCTAACAAAGAAGAACAGGCACCCATTGCTGAGGATAGACGATTTATTCGATCAGTTGGTGGGTGCTTCAGTTTTCTCGCAACTGGATTTAGCTACAGGGTTTCATCAGCTAAGGGCGGCTGAAGATAGCATCGATAAGACTGCCTTTAGAACTCATGACGGTTTCTTTAAGTGCCTCGTCATGCCTTTTGGTTTGACGAATGCACCTGCATACTTTGTTGACTTAATGAGTAGGGTGTTTAGGGAGTTTCTAAACAAGTTTGTGCTAGTCTTTGTAGACGATATTCTGGTTTTCTCTAATAATGAAGAAGAGCATGCCCTATATCTTAGGGAAGTCTTAGAGACCCTACGAGCACATCAACTAAAAGCTATGTTCTCCAAGTGCCATTTTTGGATAAAATAAGTGAGGTTCTTAGGACATGTGGTCTCTAAGGAGGGGATAGCTGTGGATCCCGCCAAGGTGGTTGCAATCCAAGATAGGAAAACTCCTAAGAACGCAACAGAAGTAAGAAGATTTTTAGGGCTGGCTGGCTATTATAGGAAGTTCATTAAGGACTCCGCGAAGATATCAGCCCCTCTCACTCGATTAACGAAGAAGAATTTGACTTTTACTTGGGACGTTGACTGTGACGATGCTTTCCAACGTCTGAAGAGGGCTTTGACGACCGCTCCAGTTTTAGTTTTGCCAGACAGGAGTAAGACATTCATTGTATACACCGATGCTTGCGGGACAGGGCTTGGCGCAGTTTTAATGCAAGAGGAAAGGGTGATATGCTATGGCGGAAGGCAGTTGTAAGCCCACGAGAAAAATTACCCTACCCACGATTTAGAGTTGGCGGCCATGGTTTTTGCGCTTAATTCATGGCGTCATTATTTGCTTGGCGAGAGGTTTGAGTTGTATACAGACCATAAGTCGCTAAAGTACTTATTCTCTCAGAAGGACCTAAACTTGAGGCAACAGAGATGGATGGAGATTTTGGCATCCTACGACTTTGAGATCGCATATACCCCTGGAAAGGGTAACCTTGTAGCTGACGTCTTTAGTAGAAAGAAGTTAACTTTAAGTCCTTTGTTCGTAGAGCGACAAAGTTTGGAGTATATATCTTCCTTTGACTTCAGACCCTCTGCCAATTACGTACCCGGATTATTGGCATCATTAGAGGTGCAACCTACACTTTTGGGTCGAGTTGGAGAGGTACAGCAAAACGACCCACAATTGGTTGAGATAGTAGGCAAGCTTATAGGAGGGGAGTCCTCGAGTCATCTGAATAGATATGCTATAGATGAGAGAGGTTGGCTACGTAGAGATGGAAGACTTTGCGTACCACAAGATGAGAATTTGAAGAAGGCAATACTTGAAGACTCGCATCGCTCTAAGATGACCATACATCCCGGTTGTGATAAGATGTATAGGGATATGAAGCGAGTTTTCTTTTGGGCTGGAATGAAGAAGGACGTGGCCGAGTTCGCTGCTAGATGCTTAGTGTGCCAGCAAGTCAAGGCGGAGCAAAAGAAGCCCGGAGGTTTACTCCATCCTTTAGAGATTCCGCTTTGGGAATGGGAAAGCATTTCCATGGATTTTGTAGATGGGTTACCAAGATCAAGGAAGGGTAATACGGGGATTTGGGTAATTTTAGACTGACTTACTAAAAGTGCCCATTTTATTCCCGTTAAAAGTAGAAGGACCACCGCATGGTTAGCATTCGTTTACCTTCGAAAGATAGTCCGTTTGCATGGCATACCCTTTAGCATTGTGAGCGTTAGATATCCCATTTTCACGAGCGAATTTTGAAAAAGCTTACAAGAGGCGGTTGGAACGGAATTATGCTTAAGTACCGCTTATCATCCTCAGACAAACGGCCAGATCGAGAGAGTAAATCGGATTCTAAAAGACCTTCTAAGGCTATGCATTCTAGACTTTGGAGGAACATGGGAAGAACATATTCCACTAGTGGCGTTCGCCTATAATAATAGTTTTCAGGCTAGCATTGGCATGACACTTTTGAGACTCTTTATGGACGACCGTGCCGATCACCTACTTGTTGGTGGGAATCCACGGATAAGGTTTTTCTTGGACCCGACATGATTAGGGAGACTTCGGAGAAGATAGACCTGATTCAACAGCGAATGTAGACGGCATAGGACCGACATAAGTCATATGCTGATAGGAGACGAACCGATCTTGAGTTCGATGTTGGGGACATGGTTTTTGTTAAGGTGTCACCGTTGAGAAACGTAGTCCGCTTTGGATCAGTAGGGAATTTGTCACCAAGGTTCGTAGGACCCTTTCCAATTACAGAGAGGATTCGGCAGATGGCGTATAGAGTAAAGTTACCAGAGAATCTCAGCGGAGTTCATGACGTGTTTCACGTTTCGCATTTGCGTAAGTGTTTGCACGATACGGCGGAAGTGGTAGAGCCGAGCACGCTCGAAGAAGTGGAAGTAGAGCGCAATGCCATGATCATACGAGCTCCTACACGGATTCTCGGATCGGAGGTCAAAAAGCTTTACAACAAAGAGGTCAAGTTGGTCAAAGTGCAATGGGGAGATGATGAAAGAGACGCGACTTCGGAGATGGAAGATAAGATGCGTACGCTGTACCCTTTCCTTTTTAAGGGTATGTTTTAATTTCTCCTTTTTCTACCGCTTTGTTGACACTTGTCCTATCTTTTAGTATTATCTTTGCGATGACATCTTCGATCTTTAGTTAGGAAGAACCCTATGGTTGCAAACATTTGTTTGAGACATGTTATGTTTGGTGGATGCAAATGGATGCAAGTGGTTTCTAGTGGTTGCTCGTGGATGCATGTACACACACATTAGGCACTAGATCGGCTCAATCACCTTCATGTTGCATATAAATGCGTGTGCATATCTAAATTAATGGATGTATAATGGTTGTGTTATCATATGGATGCTGCATTTTGATGAATGGTTGTGCACACATGCAGAAATAATATGTATCGATAGGATTCTTTTGCATACGTAATGGACGCATGGCACTATCATGATTTGCATTAAGGAAGTCAACTAAATCAGTGGACCGCCTGATCTTTGCATTAGATAAGGAACATATACACACATTTTTGCATAAGTTCATATAGCATTAGAAATTTCTTTAAGGACAATGGATGCTTGTGGATGATGGTTGAGTAGATGGATGATTGGTTGGTAGGATACATTCTTCTTAACTTAGAGATTTCGGGGATGAAATCCTCTAAGGTGGGGAGAATGTAACACCCCATAATTTTATAACATTAAAATTCACAAATTAAAGTATACTTAATTTTTAGATGAAGAATTAAGTGAAATGGGTTGCGCTATTACGTTCGTCTCAAAATTTTGGGTCAAGATAGACATTTGGTTTGCATAAAACGGATAACTTATGAAGAATTTATTAAGCCTTGAAGTTTGTATGCATATGATGGAAATATATATATATATATATATATATATATATATAATTCAAAAAAAAGTTCAAAACAGCGAATCGAGAGGGGGAATAGCCAAACCGCACCATTTTTGGAGTCGACCTAAGCCCCGTTGGGTCGACTAGGGGTCGATCCAGGGTGTTTGGCTATCAACCCGTGGCCCGATTCGCCCTAATGGCTGATGTGGCATCTGAGTGGTCCTGATGGTTCTGGTTATCCATAGGTTAATCCGACGGCTCTTATTTAATTAAACTTCCATAAAAACACTCCTAAACCCCTAACCCTAATCACATTAATTCATAACAAGAGCCGCCATGCCGTCAATGGAGAACCTAGAGAGGCCGCCATACACTTTCAACCCTAAAGCAAGATAGAAGCTTGAATCAAAATCAAATCAAATCTAAATAACAATTAGTCTACATCAAAGGCGAGAAAATCAGTTTCAGAATACAGATCCCAGAAAGACAAGACTATTCTTTTTAATTCTGAGTATGATAGCTTTCACAAATTAATTAATTAATTTAATTATGATAAGATATAATTGGGATTATGAGAATATGATTTTGAATCATGTGATGTAAATTATATGTATGTTTGTTGTGTTGAATCATATGTTAGTCTTATGCAAGTTGGATCATATGTTAGTTCTTATGTGAATCTTACGCAAGTTGAATCATATATCTTATGCAAGTTTGTGATGATTGGATCATATATTCATGTATGAATCTTATGCAAGTTTGGGTTGTTAAAATATATGTGAGACATGTATATGCATATGCTAGTTTATGTGACATTAACATTTATGTCTAGATCCATATGTAAGTTTACATCTTTATGTTTAGATCTATATGCAAGTTTACATCTTTATGTTTAGATCTATATGCAAGTTTACATCTTTATGTTTAGATCCATATACAAGTCCACACCTTTATGTTTAGATCTATAGCAGTACATAAGTTATGCAAGTTTATGCCCATTAACTATGCTTGTTTTGTGTCATATGCTAGTTTGAATGAAATTCATATGCAAGTTATTGGCTATGTAATCTTATGTCATGATCCTTAGATCTATTTTATGTGTTATATGATGTTGTTTTTCTTTTTATAAGTTAGACTATTTGCGAGTCTAACATATGTCATATGAAAACGTACGAATAGTGTGGGGATGATGGGATAATATTGAATATATATAAATTGTGAATTGGCATAAAATGGCCTTAAAAGGCATATAATTAATTTGAGACATTAATTGGCATAATTGGTATTTATGTACATAATTTTAAGAGACAATTATGGACATAAATAAATTTGGAATTTATTGACAAATTTGAATAGGGATATTAATCCAATTTGGGGTTAAATAAAGATGTGTAATAATTTACCGCCTAAGACACAAGGTTAGACTCTTTTGTGGTGTAAGACTGCCCGGACCCACCCGGCAAATTCAGCAGCCACAAATGCCAGTCTAATGTGAGAGGTCCAAGGCACGAATTAAATGCGTAACAGTTGTAAACACGAGGTTAGGCTTGTTTGCGGTATAAGACTGCTCGGACCCGCCTGGCAAATCCAGCAACCGCAAATGTCAGCCTAATGTGGGAGGCCTTTACAAGGTTACTGTTCTAATGAATTAAGTAACACTTAACCAGATAAACATGTGGTGGGACGTGGGGGTTAAGTGGGTGCCTTGGGTGGCATGTGAAATTAAGTGGGTGCATTGGGTGGCATGTGAAATACGATTAGATGCACTTAACCAAGATTGAAACATGTAAGAAGACATGAATAAGAATGGGGTTAAGTGGGGAAACCTTAGTGGGGACCAAGCACAGGTGGAAGGCTTGTGTCAAGAAGGGGGGCCCTTTTCAAACCAGTAACCCATTAAGTACCCTTGTGAGCTCGACCCAAGTCCAGGACGGGACACGCTTACTTGATTTGATTGTAAGAGGTCAAAACGGGTTAGCGGTGGAAATACAAGTCCAACGGGGTCATCTGCGTGCATGGGCCCGGGCTGGTAGGTAAGACGTTGTTGCATCATGTAGATATAAGCCGTGCATCCTTGGTGGTATCGGGTTGCCACTTTGGGGAGTGATACACCCCACTATGGGACCAGCACGGGTATCTACGAGTTAGGGAGCCGATCGAATGGGGGTAGTAGGTACAACTAGTGGAGATAGGGGCAGACGGCACCTATAAATGCAGCTAGGGGTACACGAAACTACCATTATCATTATTAAGTTCTGTAGGCGGGATCAACTTTTAGGGTCACTAGTGGTGGTACAGTATAGTAATTAACCCATAGTGATTAGGAACGAGATTAACGCCAGAATATTCCTCTTATTTGCTTTGCCATGGCTACTTGTTTCATGGTCATATCTTATCTTATCGGTTTATGCCTTATCCTAATTACTTTAATAATTATATTGTTAAAGTTATTATACTCGCTAGACTTTATGTCTGACCCCTTTGTTTTCACCTCTTTTCTTCCTTTTCCCCCTCCAGGTTCTCAGGGTGGGACTTGTACTAGTGGAGCTTGATCTCGGATCTCTTTCTCTCTCTTTTGGAAGTGCTTGGATTGCTGAAAGTAAAGTTCAGCTCATCTCTTTTCTGGCTACTTGTGTTGGGTTTTATGATTTTTATTTTATGTACTCTGAAACAATTTTTCAAGATGGATATAAAGCGTACTTGGTTTATGAAGTTGTTGTAATCAAACTATTTCTCCGCTGCAATAAAAGTTGTTTTAAAAATTTCAAGTACCATTATTTATATCTGTCTCGTTATATTCTGTTCTATACACTAAATACGCTCCATGGAAGTTAATGCATTCCCTTTGTGAGTGACATTAATGGACGTGGTGTGTTACAGGTTCTTAGCGCTCAAACAAGGAAACATGAATGTTAAGGAATATGTGAACAAATTCAACCAGCTAGCAATGTTTGAATTGGAATTGGTAGATATTCTGCATATGAAAGCTTTGCGGTTTACTAAAGAGCTTAATGAACCCCTTCAAGGGTTAGCTATGTCCCATATTCCAATGGGAGCTACTTTTGAAAGGCTTGTTGATATGGCCTTGATGCATGAGGAAGACAAGGGAGAGAAGAAGGAAGCTAAGGCTGAGGAAAAAATGCAAACCAAGAAGATATGTACCAAGAAAGGACAGCAACAACAGAAGAAGAAAGGCAGAAAGAATGACAAGGCTAAGGATAGGAGGAAATGCCATAGTTGTGGAGGAGAGGGTCACTTGGTCAAAGACTATAAAAGAAGGAAGAATACTTTCATTAATTTTGGAGAGGTCGGAAACTTTGCTGGGGAGTGCCCGAAGAAACAGGGACCACAGGGACAAGGTCAAAGGGCAGGAGCTTCTAGAGGGCTTGTGCATGCTCTTGCGACCATTGCTCCGGATAGAGGTAGGATAATTTTCGTGGAAGGTTTGATTTCTCTTTCTAATCATCCAATTAGAACTCTTTTTGATTCTGGCACTTCATATTCATTTATATATAGTTCTGTGATTGAATCTCTGCACTTAAATACTAGTATGGTAGTTGATCCCGTAGTTGTCTCAAACCCCATCGGTGGTTCGAGTAATTTGTCTATGATTTGTCGGGGTTTGAGAATATCTACGTTTGGCGTCGAGTTTGAGTGCGACGAGTATGTGCTCGATTTTATGGGCTATGGGTTGATTCTAGGGAGGGATTGGCTAACCATGTATGGTGCCATTTTAGATTGTGAGAAGAGGCTCGTTAGACTTTTGACTTGCCATGGGAGGACCCTCGAGATTTCTTGTGACCCACAGGTGTCCGTTATGCTTAGTTTCCTAGAGTCTCATAATGCATCTATCGATAACCTACAATCTGTTCTAGTAGTACGAGATTTTTCTGATGTTTTTGATGAGGTACAGGGCTTACCTCCGAGGCGCAAGATTTATTTTCTTATATGTTTGGTGGACAACGCAAATCCATTTGCATTACCTGTTCGCCATATGGCTCCAAGGGAAAAGAGAGAGCGTAGCAAGCAAGTACAGGAGCTACTTGAGAAAGGGCTTATCAGGCAAAGTATATCTGAATGGGGTGCTCCAGTTGTATTCGTGACTAAGGTGGATGGTTCGCTTCCTTTGTGTGTGGAATATAAAGAGTTGAACAAACTCACTAAGAAGAACAGGCACCCACATCCGAGGATAGATGACTTGTTTGACCAACTTGTTGGTGAGTAGGTATTTTCTCAGTTAGACATGGGGATGGGGTTTCATCAGTTGAGGGTGGCTGAGGACAGTATAGATAAGACCGCTTTTAGAACTCCAGATTATTTCATTGAATGGCTAGTTATGCATTTTGGGTTGACGAATGCACCCGCCTATTTTGTCGATCTGATGAGTAAGGTATTTCGGGAGTTTCTACATAAATTTGTCATGGTCTTTGTTGATGATATTTTGATTTTCTCAAAGAGCAAAGAAGAGCATGCCCAACATTTGAGAGAAGTTTTAAAAGCTCTTCGTGCACATCAACTTAAGGCAAAGTTCTCCAAATGCCATTTTTGGAGATAAGAGGTTAGATTTCTAGGGCACGTGGTTTCCAAAGATGGGAAAGTAGTAGATCCCACAAAGGTAGTTGCAGTTCAAGATTAGCAAGTTTCAAAAAATGCAACAGGGTGAGAAGCTTTCTTTGATTGGCAGCCTATTATAGGAAGTTCAATAAGGACGTCACGAAGACATCAGCCTCACTCACGAGGATAACAAAGAAGAATTTGGCATTTTCATGGGATATTGATTGTGATGTTGCTTTCAACGACTGAAGAGGGCTCTAACAACAGCCCTAGTTTTGACCTTGCCTGATGGTAATAAAGTGTTTACAGTTTAAACTAATGCATGCGGTATAGGGCTCAGTGTGGTTTTGATGCAAGAAGGGAAGGTAGTGTATTATAGGGGTAGACAACTAAGAGTCCATGAGAAGAACTATCCTACCCATGATTTGGAGCTAGTTTCCATAGTGTTCACGCTTAAGATGTGGCATCATTATTTGCTTGGGGAGAGGTTCGAGTTGTACACTGATCAAAAATCTCTCAAGTATTTGTTCTCGTAGAAGGATCTTAATTTAAGGCAACAAAGATGGATGGAGTTCCTAGCTACTTATGATTTTGAGATTTCTTATACCCCTGGCATGGGTAATGTGGTGGCAGATGCACTAAGTAGGCAGAGGATGAACTTAAGTCCTCTGTTTGTGTAAAGGAAAAAGTTTGAGTTCATATCGACTTTTGACTTTGGACCCTCCACCGAGTTATTGCCTGGTTTGTTTGCATCGTTAGAGATATGACCTACTCTTATGGATCAGGTAGGAGCTACAAAGCGAAATGATCCACAAATTTTAGATATCTTGGATAGGCTCAGTAAAGGGGAGACTTATAGTCACCTCAATAGATATTCCATTAACGAGAAAGGGTGGCTGCAACGAGATGGAAGGCTTTGTGTTCCTCAAACTGGAAGTTTGTTAAAGGCGGTCTTAGAAGAATCCCATCATTCTAAGATGACTATTCACCCAGGCATTGATAAGATGTATAGGGACATGAAGAGGGTTTTCTTTTGGGATGGAATGAAAAAATATGTGGTAGAGTTTGTTTCTCAATGTTTAGTATGTCAGCAAGTCAAAGCTGAGAAAAAGAAGCCCGATGGTTTACTTCATCCTTTGAGTTTCCACAGTGGAAGCGGGAGAGCATCTCTATGGATATCATAGATAGTTTGCCTAGATCAAAGAAAGGCAACACCAATATTTGTATTGTGGTAGATAGACTTACTAAGGGCGCTCATTTCATTCCAGTTAAGAGTAAAAGGACGGTAGCTTGGTTGGCAGCAATTTATGTTCGTGAGATAGTCCGTCTTCATGGAGTACCTTCCAGCATCGTAAGCGATCGTGACCCCATCTTCACTAGTGAATTTTGGAGGTGTTTGCATGAAGCGTTAGGTACACTGTTATGTTTGAGCACCGCTTATCATCCTCAGACCCATGGACAGACGGAGAGGGTGAACAGAATTCTTGAGGATCTTCTAAGGCTGTGTATCCTATACTTTGGAGGGACTTGGGAAGAGCATCTTCCTTTAGTAGAGTTTGCCTATAACAACAATTATCAAGCTAGCATTGGCAGGGCACCTTTTGAAGCATTATACGAACGACCCTGTAGATCACCAACTCGTTGGTGGGAATCTACAAAAAGCCTGTTACTTGGACCAGATATGGTTAGAGAAATGTTTAAGAAGATTGATCTTATTAGACGACGAACGAAGACCGCTCAAGATAGGCAGTAATACTACGTAGACAAGAGAAGGACTGACATTGAATTTGAAGTAGGAGATATGGTTTTCATTGAAGTGTCATCTTTGAGGAATGTGGTTTGCTTCGGATCTACACGGAAGTTGGCACCATGATTTGTAGGGCCATTTCCCATAACAGAAAGGATTGGCCAAATGGCCTATATAATAAAGCTGCCAGAAAGGTTATCTGGCGTTCACGATGTTTTTCACGTTTCTCATTTGTGGCAGTGCTTATACGATATCGCGGAAATAGTTGAGCCGAGTATATTGGAAGAAGTAGAGGTGGAACAGGAGGCGACAGTCAGACAAGTTCCTTCCCGTATTCTTGGGTCAGAAGTGAAGAAGCTACGCAATTGGGAACTCAAGTTGGTGAAAGTTCAGTGGGGAGATAACCTAGAGGTTGCAACTTGGGAAACCGAATACAAGATTCGTGCTTCGTACCCTTTTATTTTCGAGGGTATGTTCTTAACTCCTTCTCTAAATTTTTTATCTATGCTT
Organism: Allium sativum; assembly: GCA_030737875.1. Taxonomy (NCBI): domain Eukaryota; kingdom Viridiplantae; phylum Streptophyta; class Magnoliopsida; order Asparagales; family Amaryllidaceae; genus Allium; species Allium sativum. The sequence goes on along the minus strand of CM060918.1, from coordinate 660,249,373 downwards.
GTTTCCATCATTTATGTATGTCCTGTCGATTGAATTGTCGACCTTTAGGTAGGAATCATATGGATGTAAATGTGTATTTGAGACATGTTATATTTGATGGGTGCAAGTGTTAGCTAGTGGTTGCTCATGGATGCATATACACACACATTAGGCACTAGATCAGATCAATCACTCTCATATTGCATATGGATGTGTGTGCATTTTTCTTCTTTTTATGGATGAAATTGAATGTATCATCATATTGATGCTGCATTTGGACGGATGCTTGTGCACCTATGTAGAACTTACATGTTATAATAGGATCGTTGCATACATGTTGGATCCATGCCACTAACATACATTGCATTAAGGAGGTCGACTGAATCAGTAGACCGCCTGATCTTCACACTAGTATTGGGACATATACACGCATCTTTCCATATGATCATATAAGCACTCGAAGCTTTAAGGACAATGGATGTCTGTGATTGGTGGATGAGTAGATGCGTTTTGGATGGTAGGATATACATTCTTCTTAACTTGGAGATTTCGGGGATGAAATACTTTGAGTAGGGGAGTATGTAACACCCCGTAATTTTAACAACATTAAAGAGGATAAATTAAATAATATTTAATTTAATATTCAGGATTAAGGGAAACATACTACGCCATTGCGTCCATCTCGAAATTCTGGTCAGGATAGACATTTGGTTTGCGTAAAAGGGAGACCGTATGAAGAAGTTATGAAGGTTCGGAGTTTGTATATGCGCAAGATTATATATATATATATATATATATATGGGGTCCAGAAGTTCAAAATCTCAGTTCAAAAGTCAAAATCGCAGAATTTCGGGTGAGTAGGAAAATTCCTTCTTAAGGGAGTCGACCCCATGAGGGGGGTGTCGACCAGTGGGTCGACCCCTCAAGGGGGGTGTTGATTCCTTGGTCGACCCCCTAAGGGGTCGGTCGACCCCTTAGGGCTGAGGTGGTAGGTCGAATTATGGGGCTGGCAACTATAAATATAGGCTCATTTCTCTTGTTTTCTTGCACTGAAATCAATGGAGGCCTAAATGTTGTCGGTGCCTGGACTGAAACAAATCCTTTTCTTCTTTTCCAATCAAAGTTTAGAGATTCAAGTGTAGATCTGTGATTCAATCTCCGTTTTCCTCCTTCTATTCGTCTAGATTCGAACACTATGAGTTTAAGTTACCTTTAGATTTAAATAACTAAAAGTAAAACATGATATGACTGTAATTTGGATCTATCCCTGTGACTGAATCATGCCAGATCTATTGTAATTTGTAAATCCATGATATTCTGAATTAGCTATGACTTTGATCTTAACCTTTATCGTGTCAGATCTACTTTTGATTTCAGATCTAATTCAGTATTTAGATCATCTTGTACCTATCATATTATGGTTAATTTGGACCTGTCATTAGTTGGATATCTAAATCCCTGTTCAGATCTAATCATACCTATTATGACATCCTTACTATGCTAGAACTAGTTTTATTATCACAAGTTCATCAGATCTGTTCTTATATGTTCATCTTAATATTATGCCATTATATGCTTATGTCAATTTTGTTAGATCAATCATTTCTGTCATCTTCCATTCACCCTTTCCCTTTCTTATTTTATATAGCATGGCTACTTTCGAGCTTAGGCATGCCGCTAAAATTTTGCGAATGCATTAGTTTGGGAACGAGGGTAAAAACATTGAAATTGGGCATAACTTGTAAAGGTGGAATTGGCATAACTTGAATAATGTTTATGAACATGAATTTAGGGCATATTATCCATTATTAACATATTTGGGGTAAAGGGGCATGAAACCTATAACGACATAGGTAAAAACTGGTTAATAATGAATGCCTAGGATTACAGTAATTAGAAATTGTACCTGCGCCTAGACACGAGGTTAGATTACACTTGTGGTGGAAGTCTGCCCGGAACTGCCCGACATATCCAGCGATCACAAGTTGTGAATCTAATGTGAGGGGTCTAGGTGCACAAATACAAGACGTGCTAAGACACGAGGTTTGTAACGTCCTTGAATTCATAGCGATTTAATAATTAATTAATTTAATTATTTTAATATAGTTGTTTGATAATTTAAATGATTTGAATTTAAATATTTAAATGATATATAATAGTGGAATAATAAAGTTAGATTATGAAATAGTCAGAAATATTTGAACTAACAATGTTGTGTTAATGGGATAATTTAATAGATTTAATTCAGTATAGAATTGAATTAGAAAACGAATATATTTATATAAACAACAGTTGAATGTATTAATTATAATATAAATTATAATTGAGTTTGAAATGTCGCGGCAGTTCGTAATATTGAGTTTTAAACTTCAATTGAGTGTGCAGGATTCGTTACAAGTCGGATGTCTTCGAAACAAGAAACGTTAGAATCTGTTAAGCTTTATTTTTTGAAAGGAAGTGAAAAATCGAGATTTCGGTTTATAGATTGTTACTTATGTCCAATTTAAAATTTGAATTAGTCGCTATGGAACGTTTATAAGCCATAACGATATATTTAATTATAATTAAATATTGGCTTCCAATTTGGACAAGATTTTTGAGATGTAGTTATAATTTATTTTATAGAATTTTACGGTAATTTTTAATTTCGAAAATAAACAATATTTTGTTTAACGTAATTTCACAATATAAATTAACTAATTTATGTTCTTATATTTTTGGGATCGTGGCAAATTGCCCATCACGATTGTATTTTTATTTTTGTCCGTAATAGTCCGTACGTGATCAGAATCATACGCGGTTCACTAAATGTTTATAAGTAGGGGTAAGTTGGAATGCCCATATTGTTTCGTTTAACATCTGTATACATATATACTAAAAATAAAAAAAATAAAAAAAATGAAAGAATATTTACAAATCAGTAGAACCTTCATGGGTAAGCAACTAAATTTTCTTCAAATTGAAGTAAGCGACCTACAACCAACCTATGAATACAGGTGCTCTACGCTGTCTGTTTCATCTACACTTATCAATGGGAATAACACCTACGCACATGCTTTAGTACATAAGGTTAATCGCTACACTGTATACCTATTCCTTAACTACTAAGTTTTATATCTCTTTAAATAAATGCATGAAGCATGTTCATTTCCTTTTCTTGCTGGAACAAAACGCTAACAAATAACAAAAAAAAAATAGTGAACTTCAAATATATAAATAAAAGTAAACTGCACCCCTCCTGAAACAAATGAACATACCTTCACTTTTTCCATTCTCACGCAAAACGACAACACCAAGAGTTTCACGCATGAAAGGGGAAGTAGAAAGTAGCAGCTAGTGCATGTGTTCCAGGTGCATGTGAGTATAATAGCGCATATATTAGTGGGTGTGTGGTGTTCGAATTTACTCTCAATTATTGGTATGTATACTGGGCTTTGCGTTTAGGGTATGATCGAGCTTAAGGGAGGATTGCGCCATTCGAAGAGGAGGAGTGAGATTGTGGGTTGGTGTGGAAGATATTAGTTTTAGTGGTGGCATGAGGAAGTGAGTTCTGGAGATCGAGAGGCTTGGGGTTCGAAAATGGAGGCTGTGCATTCTTTTCAAACATGGGGGAAGATGGAGCACTGTTGCATGCTGGGTGGGGCTAAAAATGCATGGCCAACGTGAATGAAGAATCCGTGCGTGTAAAGTTTAGATAATGGGGAACAGGAAGAAGATTGCGTGTTGGATAAATGGGAAGATGGAGTATTACGTTAGAGATGAGTGCAAGCTATGATGCGTTTTCAATGTTGAAGGAGATATGTTTTTGTAACAACCCGGAAAGTCCGAACCAATTTAAAAATTTTATTTTAGCTATTTTAAAGGATTCTGAATATTTAAAATGATTTATTTTAAATAATAACTACAAAAATTTATTTTAAACGAAGTTAGAACGAATAAATTTATTTTAATTATAAAACGAGCCCGAAACGATGCAGTAGTTTGAAAGTTCAATTTCTAATTTCAAATGAATATACAAAATTTAATATAAGTCAGAATTGGACGAAACAAGAAATATTTGAATCTGTTTAATTAAATCTTTCTAATGGATGTGAAAAAAAAAGATTTCACTTTATAAACAAAAAGTTATATCCAGATAAAAATTCAGAAAAGTCGCTGTAGAATTTATATATATTTTAATATATAAATAACCCTTAAAAATAGACATTTGGCAAACGACCTCCGTTTTCGACGAAACCACTTTTGTTGGATCCGGAGTGCCAACTTATTGCTAGATTCCAATTTTCATAATTATTGGAACTAATATGTGAGCATATCATCAAAACATAACAAGATTTATTTTTCTGGAATTTTTGGAGTCAGCATGTGGCCTCGGTAATTTAAAATGTACGTTCAAATGGAAAATATATTGATTCGAAAGAGAGACCAATTAGGAGCTGCCACCTAGCCCTAGTGACAAAGCAAGCTTCTGAAAATCGACCAAAAATAGACTAGGCCAGCCAGGGTGGGCTGGGTTCGACCTGGCTCTGGGCCAGGTCGACAGCCCTGTCGACAGGCCTGTCGACAGCCCTATCGACATGGCTAGCCCAGGTCGACTGCCAAGTCGACCTGGGTGCCTTAGGCGGGAATTTTCCCGCCCTGGCCAATTGGGCCCGATTTTGAATTTTGAATTGTTTTTCTGAGCTGTTTTTCTTATGTTCGAATTTTAAACTTAATTCAGAAACTTCCGGAGGCCATATCTTCTTCATACGGACTCCGTTTTTCGAAAACACGGACTCTATTTCGCGTATTTTTCCGAGACGAACGCAATGGCGTATCCCGTTTCCCTTAATTCTTTGATTTGAAATTAATTATACTTTAATTTTTGATTTTCACTGTTATAGAATACACGGGGTGTTACATTCTCCCCCACTTAAAAGGATTTCGTCCCCGAAATATTCAAGTTACGAGGAATGTATATCCTAACATCCAATCATCCATCTACTCATCCATCAAACACGAGCATCCATTGTCCTTAAAAGACTTCTAATGCTTCATGATCATATGCGAAGTGTGTGTGTGTACATGTACTTATCTAATGCAAAATCAGGCGGTCTACTGATTCAGTTGACCTCCTTAATGCAAATTATGTAAGTGCCATGAATCCATTATGTATGCAAATTTTCCTATTCATGATTCTACATGAGTGCACAATCATTCATACAAATGCAACATCCATATGTCAACACATTAAAATTCAACCATATACGAATGCAAACATATATGCATATGCAATATGAAGTGACTGAGCCGATCTAAAACCTAGATTGTGTGTGTATATGCAACCACGAGCAACCACTAGCAACCACTTGCAACCACTTGCAACCATCATCTATAACATGTTTCAACTACATGTTTTCATCCAATGGGTTTCTACCTAAAAGATAAGGTCGAGGAAATATACCTAAAAAGATAGATAAAAGCGCAACTTAAGGAAAAAGAAAGATCAAGGATGTACCCTCGAAAAGAAAAGGGTAGGCAGTGCGTATTCTTGCTTCAGTTTCCCAAGTCGCGTCTCCCTCGGCGTCGCTCCACTGAACTTTGACGAGTTTGACTTCGCGGTTGCGTAGCTTCTTCACTTTCGTTCCTAATATGCGGGTTGGAACTTTTCTTATGGTTGCTTCGCGTTCCACTTCGGCTTCTTCTAGGATATTTGGCTCTACCACTTCAGCAGACTCCTGTAGACATTTTCGGAGATGTGAAACATGAAAAACGTTGTGAACTCCGGCCAGCTTTTCGGGTAGCTCTAATTTATAGGCCATTTTCCCAATTTTCTCGATGATAGGGAATGGCCCTACGAACCTTGGTGCTAGCTTTCCTGTGGTTCCAAAACGAACAACGTTCCTTAGCGGAGATACTTTAAGAAAAACTCTGTCCCCAACCTCAAATTCAAGGTCGGTTCTCCTCTTGTCGGCGTAGGACTTTTGTCTGTCTTGGGCCGTCTTCATCCTTCTTCGTATTAAGTCTACTTTCTCTGAAGTCTCTCGGATCATATCTGGCCCAAGTATGAGCTTATCAGTAGACTCCCACCAACAAGTGGGCGATCGGCACGGTCTTCCATATAAATCTTCGAAGGGCGCCATTCCGATGGTTGCTTGATAGCTGTTGTTGTAGGCAAATTCCACCAAAGGAAGGTGGTCTTCCCATGTCCCTCCGAAGTCAAGGACGCACAGTCTTAAAAGGTCCTCCAAAACTCTGTTCACTCTTTCTGTTTGGCCGTCGGTTTGGGGATGATAGGCTGTGCTCAAGCATAACTGCGTTCCTACTGCTTCTTGCAGACTCAGCCAAAACTCACTGGTTAAGATAGGGTCTCGGTCACTAACAATGCTGGATGGTATTCCATGGAGTCGAACGATTTCCTTGAGGTAAAGTGATGCTAGGGATGAGGCAGTTCTTTTACTATTGACAGGTAAAAAGTGGGCGCTTTTAGTAAGCCTATCCACTATTACCCAAATGCTAGTGTTGCCTCTTCTAGACCTAGGCAGCCCATCGATGAAGTCCATTGAGATGCTATCCCACTTCCACTGCGGGACCTCTAGAGGATGTAGCAGTCCGCCAGGCTTTTTCTGTTCCGCCTTAACCTGTTGGCACACCATACACTTAGAAACAAATTCTGCCACGTCATTTTTCATGCCGTTCCAGAAGAAAGTTCTTTTTATATCTTTGTACATTTTATCCGCCTGGGTGTATCGTCATCTTGGAGTGATGTGCTTCCTCGAGAACCTTCTTTACTAAATCTTTTGTCTGTGGGACGCATAGTCTTCCGTCTCGCCTTAGCAAACCCTTATCGTCGATGGTGTATCTGTTGAGGCGACTTGAAGTCTCACCCCTAATCAGCCTATCAATCGTTTCCACAAGCTGAGGGTCTTCGCGTTGTGCTGTCCCTACTGAGTCCACTAAAGTTGGGCGCACTTCGAGAGATGCTAGCAAGCCTGGTACAAAATCGGAGGAGGGCCTAAAGTCGAAGCTGGCTATAAACTCTAGGCTTTGTCTTTCAACAAACAGCGGGCTTAGGGTCAATTTCTTTAGGCTCAACGCGTCTGCCACTACGTTGCCTTTGCCCGGAGTGTAGGAGATTTCGAAATCATACGAGGCAAGAAACTCCATCCATCTCTGTTGCCTCAAGTTAAGATCTTTCTGCGAGAAAAGATATTTCAACGATTTATGGTCAGTGTAAAGTTCGAACTTCTCACCTAGGAGATAGTGTCGCCAAGACTTGAGTGCAAAGACGATGGCAGCTAACTCAAGATCGTGGGTTGGGTAGTTCTTTTCGTGCACCTTCAACTGCCTCCCGCCATAAGCTACTACCCTTCCTTCTTGCATTAAAACGGCGCCTAGCCCTGTCCCACATGAATCAGTATAAACAGTGAACATCTTGCTCCCATCTGGCAGCGTCAAAACTGGGGCTGTTGTAAGAGCCCTTTTCAGTCGTTGGAAAGCAAACTCGCAATCCAAGTCCCAATTGAACACTAGATTCTTCTTGGTCAATTTCGTGAGCGGAGCTGAGATTTTCGCAAAATTCCTTATGAACTTTCGATAGAAACCTGCTAGTCCTAGAAAACTTCGGACCTCAGTTGCATTCCTTGGTGTCTTCCAATCCTGTACCGCCACTACCTTAGCAGGGTCCACTGCTAACCCTTGTTTGGATACTATGTGCCCAAGGAACCTCACTTCTTCTCTCCAAAAGTGGCATTTGGAGAATTTGGCTTTTAGTTGATGGACTCGCAGAGTTTCCATGATTGCCCTTAAGTGCTGAGCATGTTCCTCTTCACTCTTTGAGAAGATAAGGATATCATCTACGAAGACCACTACGAACTTGTTGAGGAAATTTCTGAATACCCTACTCATCAGGTCCACAAAGTAAGCAGGTGCATTTGTCAAGCCGAAAGGCATGACAAGCCATTCAAAGAAGCCGTCTGGGGTTCTGAATGCCGTTTTATCGATGCTATCTTCAGCCACCCTTAGCTGATGAAAACCGGTTGCTAAATCGAGCTGGGAGAAAACAGACGCTCCTACAAGCTGATCAAACAAATCGTCAATTCTGGGGAGAGGGTGCCTATTCTTTTTCGTTAGCTTGTTGAGCTCCCTATAGTCAACACATAGACGGAGTGAACCATCCGCCTTTGTAGCGAACACCACTGGAGCGCCCCATTCTGAAATGCTCCTCCTAATGAACCCCTTCTCTAGAAGCTCTTTAATATGTTTACTGAGCTCTTTCCTTTCCCGTGGAGCCATGTGTCTAACGGGCAACGCAACGGGCTTTGCATTATCTACAAGATATATGCGGAAGTCTATTTCCCGCTTCGGAGGCAAGCCCTTCACCTCTTCGAAGACATCCGGATATTCCCGGACCACTCTAACTGATTGCAAATTTTCAACAGAGGCATCTAGCGATTCAAGGTAACTAAGCATAACCGCATACGAGGGATTACAAGAAATTTCCAAAGTATTACCGAGCTGGGTTAGGAGCCTAACAACCCTTTTCTCACAATCAAGGATGGCCCCATTACTGGATAGCCAATCCATGCCCAAAATCAAACCATTTCCCGAAAAGCCCAAAAAAAAGGCACTACAACGAAATTCTACGCTTAGAATAGAAATTTTCAATCCCAAACAGATCATAGACAAATGAGCTGGGCCTCCAATTGGGTTTGAAACAATTAAGGGGTCCTCTACCATACTAGTTTTTAGGTGTAGAGATTCTGCTAAAGCAGACGAGATAAAGGAGTGTGATGCGCCAGAATCAAATAAAGTGCGAACGGGGTGATCATAAAGATAAACTACACATTCTACAGAAGTATTTATACCTCGCTGTTGCAGAGGTGGCGCTTCTAGCACATGAACCTGTGCCCCTGAGGTGGATCCAGCCCCCTGCCCCTATCCTCGTTTCTTTGGGCAGTCCTTAGCCCTATGGCCTGTCTCACCGCAAGAAAAGCACCCACCATTCTCTTTGGCCTTCTTTTTCCGGCAATCTTTCACTAAGTGTCCCACTTTGCCACAGAAATTACACTTCCTCTTCTCTTTGTTGCCTTTCCCGCCTTTCTTAAAGTCTGTCTTCTTAGGGTGCAAACCCTCTTTCTTCCCTTGAGAGCTTTCTGCCTTTGTCTCCTTCTTGCCCTTATCCTCTTCGTTCAACAATGCCATTTGTACCAACCTTTCATATGTAGCTCCCATGGGTATATGGGTCATGGCCAAACTGTGTAATGGCTCATTCAACCCTTTGACAAAACGGAGAGCCTTCTTGTGCGGGGTGTTGACTAGGTCCAGCCCAAACCTAGCCCGCTCATCGAACTGATTAACATACTCTCTGACTGTCTTGTTCCCTTGCTTAAGAAATAAGAATTTTTCCAACTGCAAACTCCTTTCCGCATCTGAGAGAAATTTAGTCTCAAACCTTGCCCTAAAGTCCTCCCATGTCTCCACTGGTCTTTCTGCATTAGTGACTTCCCACCAGTAGGAAGCCTCGCCCTTTAATAGCCACACTGCCAGTTGTACTTTCTGTCTATCTTCTACCTCAAAGATGATGAATAAGTCCTCGGTTTCTTTCAGCCAATTTATAGCTGCCACGAAGGACTCAGTTCCATGGAAGTCCTTTCCCTCCCATAGCTTTAAAATCTTTACATATCTTAGCAAACGTGTTTCCCCGCGGAGGAGGTGGAGGAAGAGGTGCCGCTGCAGCTGGATGATTTCCTGCAGCTGGGGGAGGAGGAACGGTAGGACCTGGCTGAGTGGCCCTTGCTTTTAAGAACCGTCTAAACCAACCAGGTATTGGTACACCCTCTGGCAAGTTGAGTTCTTCGGACATGCTGAAACAAAAAGGATAGATTCAAAACGAAGGATAAGAGATAGTACCTATGGCTTTGGGGGGGACTTTGTCTTTTTAAAATAAAATAATAATTTTCTTTTTGATGCTTCTTTAAATTTCCTTTTTGAAAATAAAATTTCAAAACTTTTTATCTCATCTGGTAAACCTATGCTCTGATACCAAGTGAAACACCCCACCTCCATTAAGGTCACTCTCAAAGGGAATGCCCTAATTTTGGTGGAGGTTTATAAGTATAAGTCACAGATATACAAGACAGATATAAGAACACATATTTTTGAACAGCGGAAAAGCAACAACTTTTATTTCATAAGGGAAAATACAGTTACAACAACATTACCACAATTGTCTTACATACTTCCAAAAACATAACATCTTCATAACTGTCTTGATTACATTATTTAAAGAAGCATAAAGAAAACATAAATAAACTGCAAAAGCCCCATAGTTGTTGTCCAAAGCCATAGTCCAAAACGAAAAGAACCAAGCAATACATTCTTTCTCTTCAAGCTGGATATGAAGGCTGGTCAAGCTGCGGTATTCCCTCCCTGTGGACCTGGGTGGGGGGGGGGGGGAACGGAAGAAAAGAAGACGAAAGAAAAGTAGAGTCAGACATAAAGCCTGAGTAAGTCTAGGACTATTCAGTCTATGAATAAAGAACTGGGTATGATAAGTGTAAACTAGAAACGGGGAAAGCACTATAAACTTAGTTAAGTTGTCTAGGGTCGAATATACTATCGTACCCTATATTAATCTCTGTACCCATATAAACTAGTTCCCAACAGGCACCCCATAATCAGGGTGAAGTGATCCATTTTATGATGATCGGCTCCAACTCGCATAGTTACATGTGTCTTACGGCCCCCGATGTTGTAGTTACCTATGCTGGTCCCACCATGGGGTGTATCAAGTCCCATGGCGGCGGCCCGACACAACCCTAGAATGCACAGGTATGCTACTGGTGCCCAGTGCCTTATTTTTCTGCGCCGGAGTGAGTGCACGCCTACACCCCGTTAGAAACTACACTGCTGCACCACCGCCGTTGATTTGACCTCTTACAGTCAGCCCAGTAATCGTGCCCCACCCTGCCTAGTTTCAGGGTATCATGATACACCTTATAGGGTTACTGCTGAAAAGGGTCCCCCGCTACTAGGTTTTCTATTTCTAGCCAACATGCTAAGTTGGTTAAGTGTTTTATAAACCTAACCCCCAATCAGTCTGTTTAGTTTAGCATGTTCCATTTTGATTAAGTCTTTAGTTCACTTAATCCTAACAATCCTGACTCAGCCTTAATTGTCTTATTAAAGCCTTGACCTCTCACATTAGACAGGTATTGTTGTGGCTGCCTGTTGCCGGTTGGTTCCGGGCAGTCTTACGCAACAACTTAGTCTAACCTCGGGTCCTTATTGGGCTCCATGTTTAACCACCCACATTGGATAGGTATTGTTGTGACTACTGGACAGCCGGGCGGTTCCGGGCAGGTTTACATCACAACTCAATCCAACCTCGGGTTAAACACATCGTATTTTCTACATTTACATATTTTGTCCTTCTTCTTTATTTTCTTATATGTAAATATTTGCGGCCCATTATTAAAAATCAATTTAAGCTAATGGTGTAAAGGTTTACACCAATCATGGGCCCAACCCATACTTGAATTTGGGCCCCTCTACTTTATATTTTCATTTATTAATTAATTTGGCCCAACGCTATTTTCCCCCGTTTAATACGTTCGTTTATTATATATATATATGTTGGGCTTAGCCTTTTTAAGCCCAACTTAGCCATGTGAAAAAGGGGAGGCTTAAAACGTGATTATATACAAAAAAAGGGGAATGTGAACGCATGAACTTGCAGCATAACGTTGGAACTACAAAATAGAAACTGGTGTACTTGCATAGTAGTAACATATACTTTGGTCATAAAGCATAAGTGACATGAATCAAACCATGTAAACTTGTAGTTAAGTTAAGAATCTAACTAAATTAGATATCATTATTTACACATAGTCTTAAATCCAACATAAACCTATATTTTTACTTAGGCATAATGTCAAACATAAGCAAATCATGTTTATAAAATTACTATATGTTTACAAAGGTGCTTACTTTTGTTACTAATACAAAAGTATAGTTCCACTAGAATTATTCCAACTTAATCACGATTTTAAATCTATTCACATAACCATGGCACAAATATACTTATGGCATAAATATTCCTAAACATGAAATCATGGTTTTTACTTTATTCATGCAAACTTGCAAATGGAATTGTAAATCTAACCTAGCTATGTGTCACATATATTATCATATAATTCTTGTTAACAATATAGGCCTAACATGTTTTCCAATTATGCAAAATATCAAACATAGCCTAGTCATATCCATAAGTTCACAAAGAGGCTTACTTTTGTTTCTAGTACAAAAGTATAGTTTTATACACAGATCATGATGCCAATTCCAACATAATTTCATATGAATCATAATACCCAAAATTTGATCTAATTACACAAAAAGTGTTTTTGTACAAAAATATACATTATGTTGGCATAATAGCAAAACCACATACTTGCATGAATCTCAATTAAACAATCATAAACATATAGCTTCACATGAATTACATACTTTGCGAATATCCAATCGTATACTTGCATAAAACTACCGCAACATGTAGTTTTTATAATGAATTACATACTTGCGTATATCCAATCGTTATACAACATTCCAAATCGATAAGAATCATAGTAACGCACAAATATGAATTACTTATCACCACAAATCAAGTGTACAAATCAAACACAGTATTTATTCACACCGGAATAATACTCTACTTACAATCGTGTGACGAATTCTCCAATTCAGGAATTTGGAGATGCGACTCCCTTGACGTAGGCGTTGATTTGATTTGTTTAAGTTGCTTTATGCTTTAGAATTTGCCTCCTAATCGTCTCTCAAATTGGTGGCTACTCCTAGTCGTTCCTCAGCAGCATGATGGCCTCGTTCTTATTTTTGAATGAATAGATTAGGTAGAGTCTAGGGTCATTTTTATAGAGTTTATGAACTGATTAGGACCATCGATGTAGCTTGGGTTAATCGTAGCCATTCATTCGAAAGAGAGACCAATTAGGAGCTGCCACGTAGCCCTAGTGACAAAGCAAGCTTCTGAAAATCGACCAAACATAGACTAGGCCAGCCAGGGTGGGCTGGGTTCGACCTGGCTCTGGGCCAGGTCGACAGCCCTGTTGACAGGCCTGTCGACACCCCTGTCAACATGGCTAGCCCAGGTCGACTGCCAAGTCGACCTGGGTGCCTTAGGCGGGAATTTTCCCGCCCTAGCCAATTGGGCCCGATTTTGAATTTTGAATTGTTTTTCTGAGCTGTTTTTCTTATGTTCGAATTTTAAACTTAATTCAGAAACTTCCGGAGGCCATATCTTCTTCATACGGACTCCGTTTTTCGAAAACTCGGACTCTATTTCGCGTATTTTTCCGAGACGAACGCAATGGCGTATCCCGTTTCCCTTAATTCTTTGATTTGAAATTAATTATACTTTAATTTGTGAATTTCACTGTTATAGAATACACGGGGTGTTACACGGTATAAAAATATGACTTTTAATATATATACTGCGTGAAACAGATTGCGATGGAACGGACTAGAAGCTGAACAAAATCCAAATCGTCTGCTAAAGAATGACGGAGTGGAAACCAAAGGTGAGAACTTCTCACTCTAATTTATTTTCTAGTTAAATATATATACTAGGATGCAGATGGTTCTTAGAAGCACCCGACACCTTTGATTGAAACCATGGATGTTTGGTTGTTTGTTTTGATTGATAAATTGGTTGAATTTGATTTGGGATGTATATTGAATTGATTAGAATTTGGTTTGTATATGGCATGAGACATTATTAGGCGAGAGATAAGGCTAGACCTTATTCCGGTTTTAGTATCGCGCCGTTATGCTGCCGAAATTTTCTGAAATATGTTAGAACGATAAAAATATCATTTTTATTATATAAATGAACTGTATAAAATATTCATATGTTGAAATAAATATTTTATCATTAAAACTATAAATTTCAACGTGTATATGAATGAAAATAAATATTCATTTACAAATCGGACGATTTGTTTATGTACACTCATTTGACTGATATTGATTGGGACGATATATTTTACACATCGCTCAACTGCACAAATAAAATCGGTGTGTGTTGATTGAAACCCCACACGGGTATTGGGATGATATTTGACATACACTAATCCCAATTGTTTAGTTGTATGTCTATCGATTGGTTGACAGGCTGTTGTAAGCGTTAATTTTTTATATTTAATGCTTATGCAGTTGTGTAATGCACTCTAGATGATGGCTGACTGTGTTTGATTATTGTCGTGTACATGTGTGTATGAAATCCATATAAACAAAATTATATGGTAATTGACTGTGTCTGATTCCGTTTCGGAAAGAACGAATATTTTAAAATGACAAATAATGAATATGTTAAAATAACTATTATTTTAAAATAATATTCAGTAATGGATCAAAACATGATTTTGATGTCCATTTTGGGATGGACACGAAAATACTGAAATATATGAAACCGCGTTGATTAGTTATGCTCCGTTTTGACGCGAACGATATTTATATCAATTTTATTCATTCTTATAATGAATATCGAAAAGGAAATGATTTCAAAGTCAAATGTTTTGAAAATATTATCATTTATATATTGTAATGATATGGAATATTCAATTTTGATTTAAAATTGAAAATGAAGGTAGAATCGTTTTTAAAATGAATTTAAAACGATTTATAAAATACATTTTAAAGGGAAGTCGATGAAATATATATAATATATATATATCATATATTTTAAATGGGCTGAATTGAATGCGCCGCTCCGCGTCCGTTCCCGAATTTTGACCATTGACTTCGAATTGATATTACGGGGGATCCAACCGTCGGATTCTCCTAAAACCGGAATCATTGGGTTCGTATCGAAAAGACGAATATAAGAGATTTGAAATCTAACGGTAGGATTTGGAAATATGTCCAAATCAAATATGGAAAAGGTCGTTGTAAGTGCAGTTCGATGACCGTTTATGGAAATCAACTGTACGGGCCTTGATAAAATTATTAAAAATATTAATAATTTGTGTAAAATAATAATAAATGATTTTGAAAGAATTTGGATGAAAAATTCCATGTTTGTAAAGATAAAAATATATTTTTATCAAAATGAACTAGTTATGAACTAGAATTATAATCCAATATTTTTAATTAAATAGATTAAATTTGGAATGGTTTTAAAAATAACCAGAATTTCCAATATATGAATTGGAATGGATTTTATTCGAAATTATCTTCGGAATATTTCGATATTGGATTCCGTGATTAAATGGATATTATGGAGGAATTTGGAAGATAGATATATCGTTATTCCCAATACGATATTTGTTGATTTCAAAATTTGATATTGAATATAAGCCGGTATAATTTCTATTCAGAGCCTTGTATTTAATATTGAATTGGATTTTTGGTTTTTCATGAATGGTGTCTTTATTAACACTATTTTTAAACCCAGTTGTGGAAAGAATAAATATTTTAATTAAGATTTAGTGAAGTTTTCCAATTAATTAAGATTTAATTGGAATTGAATAAAAGAATTGAATTTTGGGTTTGTCGTGAATGGTGTCTTAAATAACACTGTTCTTAAACCCCGTGTGAAAAGAATAAATCTTTTAATGAAGATTAATAGCGTTTCCAGTTAATTAATATTTAATTGGAAAAAATGGAATATGAATTGGGTTTATTGTAAACTGTGTTTTAACGACATTTGTTCTTTAACTTGATTTGCAGTGAAATGTGATTTAGAATATATAAATATTTTATTAAGATTTAATGGAAATTTTCGAAAGTAATGTTTTCCAATGTAATAATATAAATTGGAATGGAATGGAATTCGATTTGGTAATAATCGAAATGAGCTTCTATGGAGGAAGTTATTCAACATATATGGAATTTAAAAGGCTTGGTCGTTATTCCATTTATATTACTAGTCGGATACGGAAATTGATATCGATTACAAATTGACCTGTTTTTCCGTGAAGATTCCATATTTAATGGAATGTGATTTTAGGTTTATCGCGAACTGTGTTTCAAATGACATAGTTCTTTAACCCAGTTAATGACAGGATTAATTTTCCTAAGAGTTGAATAATCATTAGTTAATTATTTGTGACATTAAAACTAAATTTGTGTTTTAACGGATCTTTAATTAGATTGAAATGTGAATGTGATAATTAAACTATCAAATTTAGGAAATGATCGAAAATGGAGTATCACCAGTTTTGCTCTAGGCGATAGTTAAATCTTTAATTAGATTTGAACGTGAAATGGTAATTAATTTTAACGATAACACCGTGGTGTTAGTCTGATAGATATAGAGTATTACAAGTTTTGCACCATGGGATAAATAGGTTGGGATTGTGGAATGAAATAAATGATTTCTTCGGTAAGGTTTGCTAATCTTGATTAGTATGGATAAACCTTAATTTGGTTTAAATTGATATCCGAAGGGAGATTAAAGAATAAATTTAAAAGAATTTATCTTTGATAAAATTAAAGGGAACCTATCCCTAAACATATGAATATTTAAATAAAAGAATATTCAGAATTGGAATGAGGTGTATGTTGTATGATTATATCACTTGTTTATAATATACACGAGTTATTCGAGAAAGGCCGGGTTTATACCCATTCTGAATAACTGATTTGACGATAAGTCGATGATGAAGACGGTGGTTGAAGACCGGAGGTCTTCACATCCTTTGGATGATTACTGATGTCTTGATTGGGCTGTACACCCAAAACGAGGTAATAAGTGGTGAACATCCAGACGTACTTGGAGATCGACCGGATATGCGAGGACCTCTCTCCTGTATTGAACATATGGGACGAGGAATAAGGTGCCTCCGGTTTCGTTCAGACCTAGAATGAACTTGTAAATGGATGTGTGTCTGACATTGGAATTTATTCTGTGTTGATTAATCTCTATTAAATATATATTTGTTTGGTGGCGGAGAATTAATTCTCTTCCTTAACACTCTTCTCTGAGATGTACGAGCTCAGAGGTTATATATCCATAGAAATCAGTCGCATGGCGTGAACTGCCTATGTGGCAAGCTGAGATGCAGATGATCAAGGCTTCTGTTGAGAAGCAGAGTCTTATGGTTGATGATCAAAGCATGGCTTTAAATAGCATCGCTTTGTGTATATCGTTAATTCGCAAGCCTCACACCTCGTTATGAGTCAAAAACGGGTTGAGGGATTGTTGGGAGAACATGACGTTTCTTTCAAGCTATGGTTGGTGTCATGGTATGGAGTCCAGACATTTATATTTTTTTACCTATGTGGATGATGGATTGCGAGGCGCCTCAGACATATCGGTTACTACGGAGCCGATGGATATAAGTCCGATAGGACCGGGAAATGTGTGTTCAGAAATACTAATCCACTAACGTAAGTGTGGACCGGACCTTCCGTTCCCAGGGTTCACTGCGAGGGATCCTGAGGCATTTGCTAGAGTGTCTCGAATCGGTGAGGAGCCATCCCTGGCCTCGACTCACAAACGGAATCCAATTTCCAATGCATGACATTTAGGTTTTCATTGTAAAACAAGTATGGACATAGTAGTAGGGTATACTATAGCGTCTATGATTGATACATTTATATTTGAAGTGATTTTGACATTATACATTTATAATAGTATCAAATGATTTGTTTTAAATGTAGCAAGCATATTTGGCTAATATAAGGGAAAACCCTATCCTCTGGCTTTCGTTGCATTATGTCATGGGACCTGGGCCATATAATAGCTTCATTTTCTTTAATTAGCATTGCACTGGTATTCTTGGGAGGAAACCCTTTCCGTGTTATACGGCGTGGTCCCTTGATTTATCAAATTTAAAATCAAGAAATTAACTGTTTTAGTTCTCACACCAGTCACATGACTGACCTGGAGTTTATTGTTTTAACTTAAACTTTGGATGCCCCTATTTTCCACACGGGCAGCAAGGAGTTTTGGTTTTGCAGATTTATATTCCCAGGTTCCTGGTTTACAGTTGGAGCTATATTCAGAACGCTTTGTATCCGTGTATTTCTTTCAGTTGTGTTTTGTATTAGTTTTCCGCTGCGTTGTAATTTGTAAATCTCTGATATTTATCAAATGTATATTATTTATTCATATTCTGTTATATTTTTTTACTCTGATGTAATTGTTGTAATAACAATGAAACGTTCTTCTGTTTGTGCCCTGATTTGTCGTGTGCTCAACTCAATCTGGGCTTTCCTTTACAGGGAAGTTTGGGTCGTTTCAGTTTTTTTCTGGAGTTAGTTATGGGCGAAGAGCATGGGAAGACCGGGAATGCAAAGCCTGGGAGGCGGTTCTGGGAAGTTGGTACAGTGAGTTTTGAAACGGTAGAGGTAACATAGTTTTAGTGGAGGTTAGAGGATGTGCCAACAGTTTTAAGTTAAGCCTAATAAAAAAGAAAAAGCACGCAATTTAAATTTAGAATTGAGAAGGTGCAGTAATCAAAGAAGATTGGCTATGGTATATGAGGACAACAACATCTAGAATGGTGGTAGGAAGGAGCTTACTGTTCATACGAATTTGATTTTTAAGCAACGGGCTGGTCATATGAAATGGGTAAAGCCCAATGATTTAATTAATTTAAATTTCTATTTAACACACACAAACACACACACACACACACATATATATATTAACTTGAAATAACGATATATCGATCGTACGAACTCAGTTTTACGAACCGCTTGTCACTTTGGAATCGTGTGGACGCGGGCTATGTTATGAAGCCAGTTTGGAATAATTTGGAGATGGTTTGGATTTATGGAAAAATTAAGCGGCTGTGTAACACCCCGTAATTCTGTTAATATTAATATCCACAAATTAAAGAATAACTAATCTCAAACGTGAGAATTGTGGGAAATGGGTTGCGCCATTGTGTTCGTCTCGGAATTTTGGTTGAAATAGTCTGAGTTTGCGTGAATTGGACTTCGTATGAAGAAGTTATGACCATCGGAAGATTCAGTAAATTCAAAACAGCTCGCAGGAAATTTAAAATTCAAACTGAAAAGTGCAGAAGCGGGTTAGGCGGGAAAAATTCCCGCCCAGGCAAGTCGACTGGGGGGTCGACACTAGTGTCGACCTGCCCCTCCAGGTCGACTATAGTGTCGACCTGGGTCTGGCGGCTAGGGTTTCTGGCTGACCTGTTTTTAATTGGGTAATGACCCATTAGGGTTTCTGACCTAATCCGGTTGGCTAGGATTAGTTCTGAGTTGATCTGACGGTCTAAAATAAATCCTAACTCTATAAATACCTAGGTAGTCTCTCACCCTAATTCATAAGAAAAATAGAATAGTTACCGTCATACCTTCTCCATGGAAATCAATGGAGCAGCCGCGAACTAAGAAGGGAGAAAAGCTAATTCAATACTAATTCCAATTAACTCTAAAGCAAAGAAAGACTCTCTTTTCTTCTCTAACTTGTGAGTATGATAGTCTTAATAAGATTATTATCATTTTAATTAGGTTAAGTCATGAATGGATTATGAGTAGATGATGTGAATTGTCGTATATGTTATCATGTATGTAATTAATCCTATGCTATGTGGTGATGATATCCTATATGTTGTAAATCATGCTATGATGATGTTATGTATGTTGAAAGTTTCTATGCTAAGTTGTGATGAATCATACATGTTAGAAAGTCATATATGCTAGTTAGTTCATATTAATTAAATCATCATGTTTGGGCTATGTTGATCTATATGACAAGTTACATAAGCAAGTTAGATTGATTAGAAAAGTTATGAACATATGCCATGACATCTATTATGACATCTAGAATTATGCTATGACATATGTGATATCCTATGCTAGTTCACACCATCATTATGTTGCCTAAAAACCCCGTATGCAAGTTTATGTATAGATTTGGGCTATGATCATATCATGTAAATTGTGACATTTAACAATTTGACACCTTTTGATCCTTAACATGCATAGTTTATGCAAGTTTCACACCTATTATGATTTGATGTATTTTAATTGTCTATATGTTGTGATAATTTATCTTTGTGCCATGCGTTAGACTATTCAAGTCTAGCCTATATTATGCGTTGAATAAGCGAACGTATAAACGTGGGGTAGGGGTAATATTAAGGATTTAATAATAAGATGTTGGGGTGCAATTGATATGATTTTGCATACCATGAGTGGATGACCATAATTAATTCAATTATGGACATCAATAAAAGTGGACTTAATTAATAATTTTGATAGGGAATTATTAAAACTGGGGTAAAAGATTATAAGTGATAATCCATGCTTAAGACACGAGGTTGGACTCGTTTGTGACGTAAACCCGCCCGGACCCGCCCGACAAATCCAGTGGTCACAAACGTCAGCCCAATGTGAGAGGTCCTAGGCCTAAACTAAACATAATAGTTGTAAAGACACGAGGTTAGGCTCTTTTATGGTGTAAGACTGCCCGGAACCGCCCGGCAAATCCAGCTGCCATAAAAGCCAGTCTAATGTGAGAGGTCTTTATGAGGTTATGGCCTGAATGAATTAAGAAATACTTAACCAGATAAACATGTAAAGTGGGACATGGGGGTTAAGTAGGTGCCTTGGTTGGCATGAGGAATCTAGTGGGTGCCCTTAGCGGCATGTGAATTACGATTAGTAAGACTTAACCAAACACACACGTAAATGAACATGACTAAGAGGGTTAAGTGGGATATATTAATGACAAGCTTAGGTGGGTAGCTTGTGGGGGTCCATTTCAACCAGTATTCCAAACGTATCTTTATGGGCTCGACCCAAGCCGAGGAAGGGACACGCATACTGAGTTTGACTATAAGAGGCCAAAACGGGTAGCGGTGGCAACGCAAGTCCAACGGGTTTCATATGCGTGTGTGGACCCGGGCTGGTAGGTAAGACGTTGTTGCATCGTGTAGGTATAAGCCGTGCATTCTCAAGTTGTATCGGGTTGCCACTTTAGGGGAGTGATACACCCCACTATGGGGCCAGCACGGGTATCTACGAGTAGGGAGCCGATCGAAAGTGGGTAGTGGGGTACACCTAGTGGAGATATGGGCAGACGGCATGTATGTAGTCAGCTATGGGTACGTAAGGCTATTTATATGTTTCTGTGTGAAGCAAGTGGGATCAACCTTTAGGGTGACTGGTGTGGTGCATTGTAGTAATGTGCGGTGCATTGTAGTAATTATTCGTTAGTAATTAGGTGTGCCTTTACCGTTGTCTTTAACGTTATCTTAAACACTATCTTTATCTTCCAAATAGTTCATAGACATTTACTTGTCTTCCAGCTTATGCCTTAGTCTAGTTATCTTGATAATAGTATTGTTAGAATTATCATACTCGCCAGACTTTATGTCTGACCTCCTCCATTTCTATCCTTTTTCCCCCTCCAAGTCCTCAGGTTGGGCCCAGCTCTAGTGGAGTTTGATTGGATTGCTTTCTCTCTCTTGGAAAGCTTGGACCGTTGAAGTAAAGTCCAGCTTGTTATATTTTTAATGGCTATTTGTGTAATGGGATTATGTATTTTGTTTTATGAAGATGGATAATGTACTTGACTCTGATGAATGGTTTTGTGATGTAATAAACATGTTTCCGCTGCAATAAAATGAAGTTTTGGATATCCAAGTACTACTTATTATCTGTCTTGCTGTAATTTTTCTGTTCTATATTCACTTATAACCTCCATGGAAGTTAATGCATTCCCTTTGTGAGTGACATTAATGGATTTGGGGTGTTACACGTGGTATCAGAGCTTAAGGTTACCAAAACAGATAATTTTTTTAGAAAAACTATTTTCTAAAGTATTTTTGGAAGAAGTCTTTTCAAAAACATGTCTTAATGAGTAATTTAAAGAGGAAATTTTTTAAGAAAAACATAATCCCCAATAGCCATATATCTTTATCGTTCGAATTCTCCATTTTGAATCTTTCCTTTTTCGTTTCAGCATGGCTGAAGATCTTAACCTACCTGACGGTGTAACGATACTAGGATGGTATATGAGGCTATTAGAGGCTAGGGCTGCCACAGGTCTGGCCAATATTCCTCCACCACCAGTTGCACCCATTCCTCCTCCTCCTCGCGTAGATACTTTTGCAAAGACGTGCAAGGAATTTAAGGCTATGGGTGGAAAACCCTTTCAAGGGTCAGAAACGTTCGTGGAAGCTAGGGATTGGCTTAGGGAGGTGGAAGAATTGCTAGAAATCTTTGAAGTGGAAGAAAGGAGGAGAGTTAAATTAGCAGCTTGGTTGATGAAGGGAGAGGCCTCGTTCTGGTGGGAGGTCACTAATGGGGAGCATCCTGTTGATTCTTGGGCGGATTTTAGGCGTAGGTTTGAGGCGAAGTTTCTCTCAAGGGCAGAAGAATATCTATATATGGAAAAGTTCTTGACATTAAAGCAAGGAAGCTCATCAGTAAAAGAATATGTCAACAAATTTAATTAGTTAGCAAGGTTTGGCTTGGATTTAGTGAACACGCAGGAAAAGAAGGCTCTGAGGTTCGTTAATGGTTGAATGAACCGTTGCAAGGGTTGGCTATGACCCACATCCCTACGGGTGCCACCTTTGAGAAGCTTGTAGACATGGCACTCATGCACGAGGAGAAAAGCGCTAAAGTTGATAAGGCACCCGAGAAGAAAGGGGATCAGAAGAAACCACAATAGCAAAACAAGAAGGGTGGTAAAGACAATAATGGCAAGGGAAAGAAGAAATGTTTTAACTGTTGGACCCCAGGCCATCTCAGCAAGGATTGCCGAAAAAAAAAAAAGACTGGTTGTATTCATTGTGGCGATGCGGGACATTTAGTGAAGGACTGCCCAAGGAAGGGGCAGAGGGCAGGGGCTACCTCGGGAGGACAGGTGCAGGCTCTTATAGCACCAGGGCAGGCAAGGGGACAAGTTCAGGCTCTCGCGGTCCCACCGCTGCAAGAACGAGGTAGAACCATTTCTGTTGAAAGCTTAGTTTTTCTGTTTGATCATCCTGTCTGTAACTTATTCGATTCGGGCGCATCGCATTCGTTTATCTCTACATCGTTAGTTGAATCACTGCACTTAAACACTAGTTTAGTAGAGGATCCCTTAGTTGTTTCAAATCCAATTGGGGGCTCAGCTCATTTGTCCATGGTATGTTTGGATTTGAAAATTTCTATACTTAGTGTTGAGTTTGGATGTGATGCTTATGTGTTGGGCTTCACGGGCTATGGGCTAATTTTAGGAATGGATTGGCTATCCAGAAATGGGGCCGTTCTTGATTGTGAAAGGAGAGTAGTTAGGCTCCTGACTCGCCTTGGCAACACTCTCGAAATCTTTTGTAATCCCATCAATTCTGTTATGCTAAGTTATCTAGAATCACTTGACGCGTCTGAGGAAAATATACGATCTGTTAGAGTGGTCTGAGAGTATTCGGATGTGTTTGAGGAGGTGAAGGGCTTACCTCCGAAGCGGGAGATAGATTTTCGAATATATCTTGTGGATAATGCGAAACCAGTATCTTTGCCAGTACGCCACATGGCTCCTCGTGAAAGGAGGGAACTCGATAAGCAAGTGAAGGAGTTGCTTGAGAAGGGGTTCATAAGACGAAGTATATCGGAGTGGGGTGCTCCTGTATTATTTGCCACGAAGGCGGATGGGTCACTTAGACTTTGTGTGGACTATAGAGAACTTAATAAGCTTACTAAGTAGAACAGACACCCATTGCCGAGGATTGACGATCTCTTCGATCAGTTAGTTGGCGCCTCAGTGTTTTCGCAGTTGGACTTAGCCACTGGTTTCCATCAGTTGAGAGTGGCTGAGGATAGCGTTGACCAGACTGCCTTTTGGACTCCAAACGGTTTCTATGAATGGCTAGTGATGCCCTTCGGTTTGACAAACACCCCCGCATACTTTGTTGATTTGATGAGTAGGGTGTTTAGGGAGTATCTTAACAAATTCGTGGTAGTCTTCCTAGACGACATCTTGATCTTTTCTAAGGATGAAGGAGAGCATGCCCTACATCTTAGGGAAGTGTTGGAGACTCTTCGAGCGCATAGCCTTAAGGCTAAATTTTCTAAGTATCACTTCTAGAGGAAGGAAGTACGGTTCTTGGGGCACGTGGTTTCCAAAGAAGGGATAGCCGTGGATCCCGCGAAGGTAGTGGCCATCCAAGATTGGAAGGTACCTAAAAATGCTACTGAAGTGAGAAGTTTCTTGGGGTTGGCTGGCTACTATAGGAAGTTTATCAAAGACTTCGCAAAGATATCAGCTCCATTGACACGGTTAACGAAGAAGAACCTAGTTTTCACATGGGACGTAGGTTGTGATGATGCGTTCCAACGTTTGAAGAGAGCTTTGACCTTAGCCCCAGTCTTATTGCCGCCAGACGGGAGTAAGCCATTTACTGTATATACTGACGCTTGTGGGATAGGACTAGGCGCAGTCTTAATGCAAGAGGATAGGGTAATAGCCTATGGTGGAAGGCAGTTGAGAGCGCTTGAGAAGAATTACCCTACACATGACCTAGAGTTGGCCGCTATTGTTTTCGCGCTTAAGTCTTGGCGTTATTATCTTCTTGGCGAAAGATTCGAATTATTCACTGACCACAAATCGCTAAAATATTTATTCTCTCAAAAGGACTTGAACTTAAGGCAGCAAAGGTGGATGGAATTCTTAGCATCCTACGACTTCGAGATAACATATACCCCTGGCAAGGGTAACGTAGTGGCAGATGCCTTAAGTAGAAAAAGATTATCCTTAAGTCCTTTTTTTATTGAGCGGCGAAGTTTAGAGTTCATCTCTATGTTTGATTTTAGACCTTCCGTTGAATTCGTACCCGGTTTGCTAGCATCCTTGGAGGTTAGACCTACGCTTTTGGGACGGATTGGCGAGGCACAACAAGACAACCCACTGTTGGTTGAGTTAGTAGAAAAGCTCTAAGGAGGGGAGCCATCAAGCCATCTCCTTAGGTATACCCTAGATGATAAGGGTTGGTTATGTAGGGACGGTAGACTTTGTGTGCCAAAAGACGATGACCTAAGGAAGGCTATTCTTGACGAAGCACATCGTTCGAAGATGACCATTCATCCCGGCGGGGACAAGATGTACAAAGATATGAAGCGAGTTTTCTTTTGGGCTGGTACGAAGAAGGACGTAGCCGAGTATGTCACTATATGCTTAGTGTGCCAACAAGTAAAAGCGGAGCAAAAGAAACCCAGTGGGTTGCTTCACCCATTGGAGGTTCCACTATGGAAGTGGGAAAGCATCTCGATGGATTTTGTGGATGGATTACGGCGATCGAGGAAGGGTAATACGGGGATTTGGATTATAGTAGATAGACTTAATAAGAACGCCCATTTCATTCCTGTGAAGAGTAAGAGGACTGCTCCATGGTTAGCTTTCTGTATACGTCCGAGAAATAGTTCGTTTGCACGGTGTTCCTTCTAGCATAGTGAGCGACCGCGATCCTATTTTCACTAGCGAATTTTGGAGAACCTTACAAGAGGCGGTAGGGACTCAGTTATGTTTGAGCACCGCATATCATCCTCAGACGGACGACCAGACCGAGAGAGTGAATCGCATTCTAGAGGATCTTTTGAGGCTATGTATCCTAGACTTTGGGGGTACATGGGAAGAGCATCTTCCGTTAGTGGAGTTCGCATATAATAACAACTTTCAATCTAGCATTGGCATGGCACCTTTCGAAGCTCTTTATGGACGACCTTGTCATTCACCTACATGTTGGTGGGAATCTACAGATAAGATCTTACTTGGGCCTGATATTATTAGAGAGACTTCGGAGAAGATCGACTTGATTCGGAGGAGGATGAAAGCCGCGCAAGATAGGCAGAAATCATATGCGGATAAGAGGAGGACGGATCTTGAATTTGAGGTTGGGGACATGGCCTTTATCAAAGTGTCTCCATTACGGAACGTTGTTCGCTTTGGGTCCGTTGGGAAGTTAGCACCAAGGTTTGTAGGGTCGTTTCCTATTAAGGAGAAGATTGGACAAATGGCGTATAGCGTGGAGTTGCCGGAGAGACTTAGTGGTGTACACGACATATTCCATGTATCACATTTGAGGAAGTGCTTGCACGAGTCCGTGGAGGTGGTAGAGCCGAACTTGCTTAGAGAGGTGGAGATAGAGCGTGATGCGACGATTCGACGAGCTCCTACATGCATTCTTGGGTCGGAAATTAAGAAGGTGAGAAATCGAGAGGTCAGACTAATCAAAGTACAATGGGGAGATGACGAGAGCAACGCTACTTGGGAGACAGAAGAGAAGATGCATTCACGATACCCTTTTCTTTTTGAGGGTATGTCTTTTAATTTCTCCTTTATTGCTTATCTTGTACTTATCTTATCTTTAGCGTATCCTCTCGCTAGTATCTTTGACCTTTAGTTAGGATCATCCTATGGTTGAAACATGTGTTTGAGACATGTTATGTATGATGAATGCAAAGTGGATGCAAGTGTTTGCTAGTGGTTGCTCGTGGACGCATATACACACACTATTAGGCACTAGATCAGCTCAGTCACTTCATACTGTATATTGCATATAAATGGCTGTGTTTAGTAAAATGGATGTATAATGGTTATGCTATCATATGGATACCGCATTTTGGTGAATAGTTGTGCACGCATGTTGAAATAATATGTAGCATTAGGGAACTTTTGCATACATAATGGACGCATGGCACTATCATGGTTTGCATTAAAGGAGGTCAACTGAATCAGTGGACCGCCTGATTTTGCATTAGATAGGGACATATACACACACTGTGCATTTAAACATGAAAGAATTAGAAGTCTATAAGGACAATGGATGCCTGTGTTTGATGGTTGAGTAGATAGTTGTTTGGATGTTAGGATATACATTCTTCTTGACTTGAAGATTTCGGGGACGAAATCCTTTAAGGAGGGGAGAATGTAACACCCCGTAATTCTGTTAATATTAAGATCCACAAATTAAAGAATAACTAATCTCAGACGTGAGAATTGTGGGAAACGGGTTACGCCATTGTGTTCATCTCAGAATTCTGGTTGAAATAGAGTCCGAGTTTGCGTGAATTGGACTTCGTATGAAGAAGTTATGGCCATCGGAAGTTTCAGAAAATTCAAAACAGCTCGCAGGAAATTTAAAATTCGAACTGAAAAGTGCAGAAGCGGACTGGGCGGGAAAAATTCCCGCCCAGGCAGGTCGACTGGGGGGTCGACACTAGTGTCGACCTGCCCCCGCCAGGTCGACTATAGAGTCGACCTGGGTGTCGACCTGGGTCTGGCGGCTAGGGTTTCTGGCTGACCTGTTTTTAATTGGGTAATGACCCATTAGGGTTTCTGACCTAATTTGGTTGGCTGGGATTAGTTCTGAGTTGATCTGACGGTCTTAAATAAATCCTAACTCTATAAATACCTAGGTAGTCTCTCACCCTAATTCATAAGAAAAATAGAATAGTTACCGTCATACCGTCGCCATGGAAATCAATGGAGCCGCCGCCAACTAAGAAGGAAGAAAAGCTAATTCAATTCTAATTCTAATCAACTCTAAAGCAAAGAAAGACTCTCTTTTCTTCTCTAAATTGTGAGTATGATAGTCTTAACAAGATTACTATCATTTTAATTAGGTTAAGTCATGAATGGATTATGAGTAGATGATGTGAATTGTCGTATATGTTATCATGAATGTTATTAATCCTATGCTATGTGGTGATGATATCCTATATGTTGTAAATCATGCTATGATGATGTTATGTATGTTGAAAGTTTCTATGCTAAGTTGTGATGAATCATACATGTTTGAAAGCCATCTATGCTAGTTAGTTCATATTAATTAAATCATCATGTTTGGGCTATGTTGATCTATATGACAAGTTACATAAGCAAGTTAGATTGATTAGAAAAGTTATGAACATATGCCATGACATCTATTATGACATCTAGAATTATGCTATGACATATGTGATATCCTATGCTAGTTCACACCATCATTATGTTGCCTAAAAACCCCATATGCAAGTTTATGTATTGATTTGGGCTACGATAATATCATGTAAATTGTGACATTTAACAAGTTGACACCTTTTGATCCTTAACATGCGTAGTTTATGCAAGTTTCACCCCTATTATGATTAGATGTATTTTAATTGTCTATATGTTGTGATAATTTATCTTTGTGCTATGCGTTAGACTATTCAAGTCTAGCCTATATTATGCGTTGAATAAGCGAACGTATAAACGTGGGGTAGGGGTAATATTAAGGATTTAATAATAAGATGTTGGGGTGCAATTGATATGATTTTGCATACCATGAGCGGATGAACATAATTGAGTCAATTATGGACATCAATAAAAGTGGACTAAATTAATAATTTGGATAGGGAATTATTAAAACTGGGGTAAAAGATTATAAGTGATAATCAATGCTTAGGACACAAGGTTTGACTCCTTTGTGACGTAAACCTGCCCGGACCCGCCCGACAAATCCAGTGGTCACAAACGTCAGCCCAATGCGAGAGGTCCTAGGCCTAAACTAAAGCATAACAGTTGTAAAGACAAGAGGTTAGACTCTTTTATTGTAACAACCCGTATTTCGATAACATGATTAAGACGAGAATCAAGGCAGAATTTGATTTTAAATTCTGAATCAGGTGAAACGGGCTATGCCATTGCGTTCGTCTCGGAAAAATACGCGAAATAGAGTCCGAGTTTTCGAAAATCGGAGTCCGTATGACCAAGATATGGCCTCGCGAAGTTTCACGAAAAATTCCCAAATTAAAGGATACCTAATTAAGTGAAATGGGTTGCACAGAGAAATATATATATATATATATTGATATATATATATATATATAATTGAAAATTAAATAAATAAATATGCAAAAATGTTCAAAACAGCGAATTGGGAGAGGGGAATAACCGAACCGGCCGATTTTTGAGGTCGACCCGAGCCTGCTGGGTCGACTAGGGGTTAATCCAGGGTGTTTGGCTGTCAACCCGTGGGCCGATTCGCTCAAATGCAGATTTTGCATTTGGATGGTTCTCATGGTTCATCTTTAATCTAAAGGCCCTAGTTGGTTCATACACTTGACTTCTTCCCCAAGACATACTTTGATGGCTTGGATTGAATCTAGGTTTAATCCTATAGCCTAAAACACTTGCCTAATCTATAAATAAGCCCCTAACCTACCCCTAAACCCTCATTATTCATTCATGCAACTAAACTATGGCAAAATTTCTACTCTCATGGCCTCCACTCAACTATCCTAGCCTCCACTTCATTTCTATGAGAGGTTTCATGATCATGAGAGTATTAGAGTGTCCCTATGTTAGTATGAGAGCTTCTCAAGTTGATTTCAAGGCAAAAGCTTTGATCTTTGTTCATAAAGATGGTATTTTTGTTGATTTGGAGTGTTCATCTTTGGGTTTTTGGGTGATGGCATGCATAGGCTTCATCACAATCTTTGTTTTGCATTTCGATTTGTGCCTTCATAGCTATGTAAGCCCTTCCCTACTCTTAGATATTAACTATGAAGTTAAATGTTCATGTTGAAAGTTTGGGTTTGATTAATTAGAATGATGCATGCTATCATGTTATGCAAGTTTATGAAGTCATTATCTTGATCTTATGAACTAAAAGCCACAACCTTTATGTTGAAATGTTGCATTATGCAACATGAGAATCTTCATAATCATTATGTCAACTTGCATATGAAGTCATAATCCTTATATGATGATATATGCGAGTTTCTAGCCATCATTCCATGTCTTTTGTTACCATGATTCGCTTATGTACCAAGTTTGGGTTGATGCATGTTTTTGAGGCTTAAGAATGTAACATGCAAGCTAATGAACACATTTGTGCCTCATTTGCCACCATGATTAACTTGTGGCTTAATACCCATTTTTGTCATTCCTTTGCCAAGTCTCTTCTTTTAATCCATCACGTTGTTGCGAACGTATATGCTAGTTTAAAAAGCGTTGGGGTCACATTATGGGGAAACATAATGACATGAATATGACTTGGGTAAATTGGTATAAACATGACAACATGTAACATTAAATATGACATGTGTTTATACTTGAAAACATGACTTGAAGTATAACATGGAAGTTGACATGTAAGTATGCATAAAAACATAAGCTTGGGAATTTACCTATTAAGTTAGGTCTACCCATTGGGAACTTACCTATTAAGTTAGGTCTACCCAATTGCTTGAAAACTTGACTATGAACATGACACTAGACTAAACATGAAAGTGGCCAACTCGAGGTTGGGTTGAGTTTGCAACGTAAAACTACCTGGAACCGACCGGCCTAACTAGTAGTTGCAAACAATCGGACCCAATGTGAGAAGTTGGTCATGTTTTGCTTGAACCCGAGGTTAGACCAAGTTGTGGTGTAAAGCTACCCGGAACCGACCGGCTTAACTAGTAACCACAACAAAGTCTAATGTGAGAGGTTGGGGTGCATTAAGTAATTAATGCCACATGATAGGGTTAAGTTAATTTGATTAATGACTCTTAACCAAATATGACATGGGTAAATGGGTTAAGTAAATAGGTTAGGCTAATGATACTTAACAAAACATGACAAGATTGGGTAGGTTAAGTGATTTGATTTGCCTAATGACGTTTAACCATTTTTATACGACTAGTGGACGGGGATTAAGTTAACCAACACTTAATCAATCCAACATGATAATTTGGCAAGGTTAAGTAAGTTTTCTTAATGACACTTAACCATACAAGATGATTAGGGGATGGGGTTAAGTAATTTGCACCTAACTAATCCGACACGGTAATTAGATGGGGTTAAGTAATCCACACTTAACTAATCTAAACACGGTAATTCGATGGGGTTAAG
Organism: Allium sativum; assembly: GCA_030737875.1. Lineage (NCBI taxonomy): Eukaryota > Viridiplantae > Streptophyta > Magnoliopsida > Asparagales > Amaryllidaceae > Allium > Allium sativum. The sequence goes on along the minus strand of CM060918.1, from coordinate 660,218,577 downwards.
TTAAACACTTAACCAATTTAAACTCGGTAATTCAATGAGGTTAAGTAACCAATACTTAACCAACTTAACGTGATAATTTAATGGGGTTAAGCAACTTATACTTAACCAATTATACATGATGATTTGATGGGGTTAAGTAACTTACACTTAACCAATCTAATACGCGGACCTGATAAGGTTAAGTCACAAGACCTTTTTAGAATATACATAACCATTGTAGTACGATTAGAGGATGGGGTTAAGTCAACCTATACTTAACCAATCCGACTCGATAATTTGATGGGATTAAGATAATCTATGCTTAATCGATCTAGCAAGATAATCCGATAGGATTAAGGTAAGCTAGTACTTGACCAATTTGACTTGATAGGGTTAAGTCATGAGCCTCTGGGTACACTTAACCAACTTGTGGGACTAATTCTTGAACTTAAATACTTAGCCAATCTTTGACGTGATTCGTGGGCGGGTTAAGTCATGGACTTGAATGATAACACTTAACCCAATAGACAAACCCTAGCTAGAAGAACTAGGTAGAAAACCATGGTTAATCAAGGATAACGGGAAAGGAAGCTAAGTGGTAAACCTTAGTTAAGGGTAACTAAGTAATAATTCTTAGCTAAGGACATAGGACTAATTCTCAAAACGATGAGTAATCTGATACGGTAGGTCATCACTTAGTATACGAGGGGGAGCAAGTTATCTGACTTGGATAAAAGCTCCAGCGCACTGGGTGCCGAAGTGGAAGTTTCGGGGGACGTGAGGATATTCTTGGGATCCCTCTGTGGGCTGCCAGGTAATTATACTAGGCCCATGAGAGGTTAAGGTCTGCGTTAGAAGGACCAAGAGTATGCCTTGGTTGCTATGCGAGCAACCTAAAGACTGGGATGGATTAGCGTGGAGTCGACGATTCTTGTTTTTGCCCTGGATAGCGCATCGCCGACTACCTACCATCTTTAGTCAATCGTGTACGTGCGGAAAGGCAGGGAACCCCCAACAGACCATGTGCTTGCTATCGAGTCATGGGTGAGGTTGGCCCGTAGGAAAGTGGGCTATAGTGGGGCCGTGGAGTGGTTCTTATACATGATTTTTCTTGGATTGCCTTTCAGTAGTTGAGGGAGGGGTCACGTGGGACCATAGCCACGGGTACAAAAACAGATCTTGATATCTGCATCGGCAGACGATTTAAAGCTCCCGACCGAGTTCCGTATTTCTTGATTTGCCCTGGCACGGAACTCGGATGGCACATTGGGGAACATGTGCATCTAGACATGGAAAACGATTCACGATACATACGTGGGATCAAGGGCGCGGTTGACGGGTGGCGTAATCCCTAGTGGTCCTAGGTGGCCAAAACCCAAACCGAGACACGGAAACGTTCATTAGGTAGCATAATCCCTAGCGGTCCTAGGTGGCATAAATCCTAAGTGGACGCGCGATAGTTCATGGTAAGGAAACACAACTAGATCAAGGGTTGCAGTCCAAAACAACTTCAAGGATAAACCGTTTACATGGGAAAGCCCGTACAGCCTACGGCAAAGGACTGAACTTATACATGGAAAGAAACATATGAGTTGAGTAACCTATATATGCGGCATATTAGGTTGACATGGACCATTACATGTCTTTTGAGTAAGGGTCATTCACGGATAACACGTAATACAGTTGGGGTACTAGTACGGTAGGTGCAGAGCAGATATACAGGATAGATGCCATGGGACGTTATACGCAATAGATATCTTGGGATATTATACTTGATAGAAACCTGACAATGTGATACCTTGTTTTATCTTGACACCGTAGTTTATCACGACACCCTAGTTTATCTGAGTTCAGTAGTTCATCCTGTTATTTTGATTTAGCTTATCTACCTTGTTATCATGCTTATGTTCATCTCAGTTTCTCATGTCAGTTAACTTTACTAGTTTTTATACTAATAGTAGATAGGGCTTACTCAGTCTTTTTGACTGACCCGTTTTGTTTCGCCTCTTTTCTTCCGTTTCCCCCCAGGTTACAGGGAGGAAACACTGCTGCTTAGTTCAGACTTCTTCTGCTTGAAGGTCATCATGGATGGCTTGGACTTTTCCTGGCTATGGCTACTTTACTGTTTTTATTTGGGGAATAATTTATGAAAAAGTCTTCATGCTTCTTTACTATTGCAAGACAGGTTTTGATGTACTCTGATGTAAAAGGCTTTAGACCTTATGTATTCATGTTTATGAAAGTTCGATTTTACTTCCGCTATTTTATATGTTCTGTCTTGTGATATTTCTGTGCATGTTTACCAATAATGCCACTCTAAAGCTAGTGCATTCCTTTGCGAGTGACTCTAGCGGAGGCGGGGTGTTACATTTGGTATCAGAGCAGAAGGTTACCAGACTGGGCAAAAGTTTTTAAAGACCTTCTGAAAACTATTTGAAAATCGTTTATAAAGAAGCATTTTTCAAGAAAATTTTCTTTTAAAAGAAAAAGGCTATTCCCCAAAGGCCATTAGCACTATCCTTGTTTCCTTAATTGAATCTCTTTTCCTTTCTTTCCTCCATCTGTAGTCACAGTGGTTTTAACTGCGACTAGTCTTTTCTATCTACGAAAGTGCTTTCCATGCGATGGTGGTGGTTCTCGAGAGACCAGTGGCCGCGTTATAAGAAAGGATAGTGAGAAAGAGGATAAAGGATACGAGCTTAAGGATGAGCAACTGGTTGGTATGGCTTAGTCCTCAAAGGAGGTAGAAAGATGAATAATGAAACCCATGACGAGAGAGTACCTTTGGCATGGTAAAACGGGGTGGATAGTTAAGTATTATGGGACAAGGACAAGATCATCGGGAGGGTAATAGTATGCTCTTATTTCTAGGGTACCTCGGAAGGAGGGTAACGATCTTGTTAAAAGTTTAGCTCTTCTTTTCTATCATCCCGCCAAGACTTTGTTTTGATCCCCGCATCATTTAAGTTTGCTTCGATAGTTGAATCTCTGCACCTTAAGTACTAGCGTAATAGAGAATCCCATTTTTGTCTCAAGTCCTGTGGAGAACCGGTCCACTTATTCATGACTTGTTTTGGATTTGAGAATAACATGCCTCGGTTATGGATGAAGTGGTTATCCAGTAAGGGGTGCCACTCTCGGTTTTGATAGGAGGGTAGTTAGACTCTTGACTAGCCTTTGTAATACCCTCGAAGTCTCGTGTAACCTTTTTGGGTTCGGCCATGATTAATTACTTAGAATCCCTTGATGCCTTTATTGGAAATTTGAAGCCCGATCGAGTGGTGTTCGCCGATAAGACGGATGGTTTATTTCACTTATGCACGGGTTATGGAAATCACCCAAGTAAGTGCGCTTGATAACCTGGTTGGCATCTGTTTACTTTCAAGAGAAAGTTCTTCTACGTGGAATACCTTGTGGTACGAGGTCCGAGATTCACTAGTGAATTTTGGAAAGCTCGCATGAGATCATGAGTACGCAGTCATGTTTGCGTCAAGTATTCTAGGAAAAGGATAAGTGCAAGTGGAACGAGAGGCGACAAAGAAATGAGTTCTAGCTCATGTTATGGAAACAGGAAATAAGAAGCTGCGAAATCGTGAATTTAAAAGACGGTCAAGGCACGATGGAATTAAGCTCAGGAAAGACGACTTTGATGGTCAAAGACTAGATACGCGCATGATATCTCTTTTTGGGAGTATATTCTTGATCCCTGTTTTCGGTAGAGCTTACTTGTAGGCTATCTTTTGTGGACATCCTCTCGGTCCTATTTTCTGTTACAAACCCCGTAAGGAGTTTGTCTTGTTTATCTTCTCGACCCTGTTTCAGGGAATCTTAGGTAGAACCCTATGGATGTAAACATGTATTTGAAACATGTTATGATTGATATGGTTGCAAGTGGTTGCAAGTGGTTGCTCGTGGATGCGCGAATACACATTAGATACTAGCTCGACTCGGTCACATTTCATATTGCATATGCACGAGTATTTATACTTGTTTATGGATGAAATCGAGTGTATTATCATGCGGTTGTTGCATATGAATGAATGATTGTGCACGCATATAGTATCTATATGACTAGGACTATTTGCATACACGTTGGATACATGGCACTATACATATTTTTGCATTAGAAAGATTATTCAGGCCTGATCATTAGCATTAGCTAAGGAACATGTACACACACGTCTTGCATATATTCATACAGCATTAGAAATCATCTAAGGACAATGGTTGCTTGTGGATGATGTTTTGAGTAGATGGATGATGGACGGTAGGATATGTTCTTCCTAACTTGGAGATTTCGGGGACGAAATCCTAAAAGGTGGGGAGATTGTAACAACCCGTATTTCGATAACATGATTAAGACGAGAATCAAGGCAGAATTTAATTTTAAATTCTGAATCAGGTTAAACGGGCTATGCCATTGCGTTCGTCTCGGAAAAATACGCGAAATAGAGTCCGAGTTTTCGAAAATCGGAGTCCGTATGACCAAGATATGGCCTCGCGAAGTTTCACGAAAAATTCCCAAATTAAAGGATACTTAATTAACTGAAATGGGTTGCGCAGAGAAATATATATATATATATTGATATATATATATATATATATAATTGAAAATTAAATAAATAAATATGCAAAAATGTTCAAAACAGCGAATTGGGAGAGGGGAATAACCGAACCGGCCGATTTTTGAGGTCGACCCGAGCTCGCTGGGTCGACTAGGGGTTAATCCAGGGTGTTTGGCTGTCAACCCGTGGGCCGATTCGCTTAAATGCAGATTTTGCATTTGGATGGTTCTCATGGTTCTTCTTTAATCTAAAGGCCCTAGATGGTTCCTACACTTGACTTCTTCCCCAAGACATACTTTGATGGCTTGGATTGAATCTAGGTTTAATCCTATGGCCTAAAACACTTGCCTAATCTATAAATAAGCCCCTAACCTACCCCTAAACCCTCATTATTCATTCATGCAACTAAACTATGGAAAAATTTCTACTCTCATGGCCTCCACTCAACTATCCTAGCCTCCACTTCATTTCTATGAGAGGTTTCATGATCATGAGAGTATTAGAGAGTCCCTATGTTAGTATGAGAGCTTCTCAAGTTGATTTCAAGGCAAAAGCTTTGATCTTTGTTCATAAAGATGGTATTTTTGTTGATTTGGAGTGTTCATCTTTGGGTTTTTGGGTGATGGCATGCATAGGCTTCATCACAATCTTTGTTTTGCATTTCGATTTGTGCCTTCATAGCTATGTAAGCCCTTCCCTACTCTTAGATATTAACTATGAAGTTAAATGTTCATGTTGAAAGTTTGGGTTTGATTAATTAGAATGATGCATGCTATCATGTTATGCAAGTTTATGAAGTCATTATCTTGATCTTATGAACTAAAAGCCACAACCTTTATGTTGAAATGTTGCATTATGCAACATGAGAATCTTCATAATCATTATGTCAACTTGCATATGAAGTCATAATCCTTATATGATGATATATGCGAGTTTCTAGCCATCATTCCATGTCTTTTGTTACCATGATTCGCTTATGTACCAAGTTTGGGTTGATGCATGTTTTTGAGGCTTAAGAATGTAACATGCAAGCTAATGAACACATTGTGCCTCATTTGCCACCATGATTAACTTGTGGCTTAATACCCATTTTTGTCATTCCTTTGCCAAGTCTCTTCTTTTAATCCATCACGTTGTTGCGAACGTATATGCTAGTTTAAAAAGCGTTGGGGTCACATTATGGGGAAACATAATGACATGAATATGACTTGGGTAAATGGGTATAAACATGACAACATGTAACGTTAAATATGACATGTGTTTATACTTGAAAACATGACTTGAAGTATAACATGGAAGTTGACATGTAAGTATGCATAAAAACATAAGCTTGGGAATTTACCTATTAAGTTAGGTCTACCCATTGGGAATTTACCTATTAAGTTAGGTCTACCCAATTGCTTGAAAACTTGACTATGAACATGACACTAGACTAAACATGAAAGTGGCCAACTCGAGGTTGGGTTGAGTTTGCAACGTAAAACTACCCGGAACCGACCGGCCTAACTAGTAGTTGCAAACAATAGGACCCAATGTCAGAAGTTGGTCATGTTGTGCTTGAACCCGAGGTTAGACCATGTTGTGGTGTAAAGCTACCCGGAACCGACCGGCTTAACTAGTAACCACAACAAAGTCTAATATGAGAGGTTGGGGTGCATTAAGTAATTAATGCCACATGATAGGGTTAAGTTAATTTGATTAATGACTCTTAACCAAATATGACATGGGTAAATGGGTTAAGTAAATAGGTTAGGCTAATGATACTTAACAAAACATGACAAGATTGGGTAGGTTAAGTGATTTGATTTGCCTAATGACGCTTAACCATTTTTATACGACTAGTGGACGGGGATTAAGTTAACCAACACTTAATCAATCCAACATGATAATTTGGCAAGGTTAAGTAAGTTTTCTTAATGACACTTAACCATACAAGATGATTAGGGGATGGGGTTAAGTAATTTGCACCTAACTAATCCGACACGGTAATTAGATGGGGTTAAGTAATCCACACTTAACTAATCTAAACACGGTAATTCGATGGGGTTAAGTTAAACACTTAACCAATTTAAACTCGGTAATTCAATGAGGTTAAGTAACCAATACTTAACCAACTTAACGTGATAATTTAATGGGGTTAAGCAACTTATACTTAACCAATTATACATGATGATTTGATGGGGTTAAGTAACTTACACTTAACCAATCTAATACGCGGACCTGATAAGGTTAAGTCACAAGACCTTTTTAGAATATACTTAACCATTGTAGTATGATTAGAGGATGCGGTTAAGTCAACCTATACTTAACCAATCCGACTCGATAATTTGATGGGATTAAGATAATCTATGCTTAATCGATCTAGCAAGATAATCCGATAGGATTAAGGTAAGCTAGTACTTGACCAATTTGACTTGATAGGGTTAAGTCATGAGCCTCTGGGTACACTTAACCAACTTGTGGGACTAATTCTTGAACTTAAATACTTAGCCAATCTTTGACGTGATTCGTGGGCGGGTTAAGTCATGGACTTGAATGATAACACTTAACCCAATAGACAAACCCTAGCTAGAAGAACTAGGTAGAAAACCGTGGTTAATCAAGGATAACGGGAAAGGAAGCTAAGTGGTAAACCTTAGTTAAGGGTAACTAAGTAATAATTCTTAGCTAAGGACATAGGACTAATTCTCAAAACGATGAGTAATCTGATACGGTAGGTCATCACTTAGTATACGAGGGGGAGCAAGTTATCTGACTTGGATAAAAGCTCCAGCGCACTAGGTGCCGAAGTGGAAGCTTCGGGGGACGTGAGGATATTCTTGGGATCCCTCTATGGGCTGCCAGGTAATTATACTAGGCCCATGAGAGGTTAAGGTCTGCGTTAGAAGGACCAAGAGTATGCCTTGGTTGCTATACGAGCAACCTAAAGACTGGGATGGATTAACGTGGAGTCGACGATTCTTGTTTTTGCCCTGGATAGCGCATCGCCGACTACCTACCATCTTTAGTCAATCGTTTACATGCGGAAAGGCAGGGAACCCCCAACAGACCATGTGCTTGCTATCGAGTCATGGGTGAGGTTGGCCCGTAGGAAAGTGGGCTATAGTGGGGCCGTGGAGTGGTTCTTATACATGATTTTTCTTGGATTGCCTTTCAGTAGTTGAGGGAGGGGTCACGTGGGACCATAGCCACGGGTACAAAAACAGACCTTGATATCTGCATCGGCAGACGATTTAAAGCTCCCGACCGAGTTCCGTATTTCTTGATTTGCCCTGGCACGGAACTCGGATGGCACATTGGGGAACATGTGCATCTAGACATGGAGAACGATTCACGATACATACGTGGGATCAAGGGCGCGGTTGACGGGTGGCGTAATCCCTAGTGGTCCTAGGTGGCCAAAACCCAAACCAAGACACGGAAACGTTCATTAGGTAGCATAATCCCTAGCGGTCCTAGGTGGCATAAATCCTAAGTGGACGCGCGATAGTTCATGGTAAGGAAACACAACTAGATCAAGGGTTGCAGTCCAAAACAACTTCAAGGATAAACCGTTTACATGGGAAAGCCCGTACAGCCTACGGCAAAGGACTGAACTTATACATGGAAAGAAACATATGAGTTGAGTAACCTATATATGCGGCATATTAGGTTGACATGGACCATTACACGACTTTTGAGTAAGGGTCATTCACGGATAACACGTAATACAGTTGGGGTACTAGTACGGTAGGTGCAGAGCAGATATACAGGATAGATGCCATGGGACGTTATACGCGATAGATATCTTGGGATATTATACTTGATAGAAACCTGACAATGTGATACCTTGTTTTATCTTGACACCGTAGTTTATCACGACACCCTAGTTTATCTGAGTTCAGTAGTTCATCCTGTTATTTTGATTTAGCTTATCTACCTTGTTATCATGCTTATGTTCATCTCAGTTTCTCATGTCAGTTAACTTTACTAGTTTTTATACTAATAGTAGATAGGGCTTACTCAGTCTTTTTGACTGACCCGTTTTGTTTCGCCTCTTTTCTTCCGTTTCCCCCCCAGGTTACAGGGAGGAAACACTGCTGTTTAGTTCGGACTTCTTCTGCTTGAAGGTCATCATGGATGGCTTGGACTTTTCCTGGCTATGGCTACTTTACTGTTTTTATTTGGGGAATAATTTATGAAAAAGTCTTTATGCTTCTTTACTATTGCAAGACAGGTTTTGATGTACTCTGATGTAAAAGGCTTTAGACATTATGTATTCATGTTTATGAAAGTTCGATTTTACTTCCGCTATTTTATATGTTCTGTCTTGTGATATTTCTGTGCATGTTTACCAATAATGCCCCTCTAAAGCTAGTGCATTCCTTTGCGAGTGACCCTAGCGGAGGCGGGGTGTTACATTTATGGTGTAAGACTGCCCGGAACCGCCCGGCAAATCCAGCTGCCATAAAAGCCAGTCTAATGTGAGAGGTCTTTATGAGGCTATGGCCTGAATGAATTAAGAAATACTTAACCAGATAAACATGTAAAGTGGGACATGGGGGTTAAGTAGGTGCCTTGGGTGGCATGAGGAATCTAGTGGGTGCCCTTAGCGGCATGTGAAATACGATTAGTAAGACTTAACCAAACACGCATGTAAACGAACATGACTAAGAGGGTTAAGTGGGATATATTAATGACAAGCTTAGGTGGGTAGCTTGTGGGGGCCCATTTCAACCAGTATCGCAAACGTATCTTTGTGGGCTCAACCCAAGTCGAGGACGGGACACGCATACTGAGTTTGACTATAAGAGGCCAAAACGGGGAGCAGTGGCAATGCAAGTCCAACGGGTTTCATTTGCGTGTGTGGACCCGGGCTGGTAGGTAAGACGTTGTTGCATCTTGTAGGTATAAGCCGTGCATTCTCAAGTTGTATCGGGTTGCCACTTTAGGGGAGTGATACACCCCACTGTGGGGCCAGCACGGGTATCTACGAGTAGGGAGCCGATCGAAAGTGGGTAGTGGGGTACACCTAGTGGTGATATGGGCAAACAACACCTATGTAGTCAGCTAGGGGTACGTAAGGCTATTTATATGTTTCGTTATTTGACGATAAACGAGTAATCTCACTAACTCTATCCAGTTTTATAACCTTATAAACGTTATTTAATATTGATGAAAATGATTGAATGTTGTTTGCGATGGTTGTTTGGATGAATTGGTTAAAATAATACATATAGTTATTTATACAAGTCGTTAGTTAAATATGGATTCTATTTAATATTTATTTCATATTAATATGAAATAAATGCTTATAAGCATCTATGGATGCTGGGAAACATGTTGGAGGGATTAAACTGGATTTCTCAACAATTTTATTGTTGATTTTCATATAGTACATTATATGATGTGACGAATTATTTATGGTTGATTATTATATGGTTGGGATGTTTAAACAAAATTGACCAAAGTTAATTGGTATTAAAATATCATAAAATATAATGGAAAAGAAATTGGGGTTTTAAAAAGGAATTTCTATTTTTTAATAGAAATGGAATTTCGATTAGTTAGAACATAATAACTTGTTTTTGATTATATAAAAATAAGTAATTTGATTTATAAACGATATTTATAAATGAAGCAAAATGATTATTATTAAATAGCTTTAAAAATATTAATTCAAGAATAGAATCTATTTAAAAAGAAAAATGGAAATTGTTTAGAAAGAAAATGATTAAATTATTTTGATATTCGAAATGGAGATAGAATTGAAACAAATCAATAAGGATTTCGAATTTAAATTCGACGATGTCGAATGTTATTAAAATGTTTTTTTCTTATAAATTATATATTATATCATCCAGTAATTGGCAAGATAGTTAATATTTGCTTTAAAACAAATAATTAATAATTAAATTGGTAATCGAGATAAAGTAATAAACTTAATATTTATTTAATAGGAAGTTGATTTATAAATGGAGTACATGGAGTGAAATACAAATATGAATTTATAAAAGAACTAGATAGATGAGATTTTAAAATGTAATGGAAATATTTATTTAAATCAAGATTTGATTCAATAAAATGAGTTTTGTCTTCTATCAAGGAATAATATTCACATTTTGAAATGAATAATGATTTAAACGTAAACGTTTTGCAGATTTAAATGGAGTTAAGGAAATTTGAAACTAACTGGAGACTAGTTAAGTTGAATGACTTTCTAGTATTGATCTGATGTTGGTTTCGTCCTTCGGGGTTAATACTTAGGGAGTTGTTCTCTTACTAATTTACAATTAGTGACTAATGGATAGAGAAGCGTAATGGTGCACAATAAGTAATGGAAATGTTTCCGATATTGATAAGATATATTTCTGAAATATTGAAAATAAATAGTTTAGATCAAATGGAAACGTTCTTCCAAGAATCATGAGAAGCAAAACGAGTTGGAGAAATATTTAGGTAAACGTATTGAGAGGAAATTGGGAAATGAATAATTTAATGATAAATTAAATTAAAGGGGCTCAACGTTGATTGATGGTTGATTGGTAAGATTTCCATTTGGAAATACGGTCGTTGTTTGTACTCATATTTTTCTTTGATAGTTAAATAACTGACTATCAAAGTTCTTAGCCATTTTCCACTGTTATTATGGAGAGACCGGGATCGGATTTATTATCTGAAAACCCCTCCGTATGGGCATTAGCTTTGCAAATCAAATATGATTAAGATAATTGAAGATGGAGTTCGTGCTAGGGTTGTTCTCGCGATCCTAGGTAGCAATTGCCTAAGATGGATTTACGGAATAGTGCCTTCGGTTTGTCCAGTCCCGAGACAACGTGTATGGATGAATGTCTGATAGAGTATATCTAATAAATTGCGTAAGTTGATCGCTTCAAACGTGTTTACGTTGGTGGCGGAGAAATTCGTTTCTCTTTGCTTTATACCCATGGTATTTTTGGAGAAATCAATTTGTGATTTAGCAGGTAGAACGGTGTGGCATTCAAAGTAAATATAGATGTGATCTGCATAATAGTACGTTATGACCTCAAGCCTCATCAACCGAAAAATGACAAAAATCAGGCTGGCAGCATGGCTAAGTGGGTCGCACCCAATTAGGGTATATTGTAAACATCTAGAGAATATTCATATTTGTTAATTTTTTCACTTCTGTATCTCCCGGGAACAGTTATGTTGGTATATCTACCGTAAGGTGATAATATATTTGGAACATTCAAGAAAAATGAATGGCCAGTCTTGTGTGGCCGAGTTACAAGATGTTCTTGTTGAACTCCAATGTATCGCTTCTACAGTACACTGACCGGAAGGTGGTTCCATACATTGTCATAGTTGGAAATCCATTAGCCAATAAGAGCTCGCAGTTTTTTATTGTATATTATTTATGCAGAGCATGAGATGAAAGCGTTCTGCTAGATTGCTATTTACTTGATTTAGACATTATTATAATATCAGAAAATATCGATCTTAAGACATATTTTAGGTTATCATAAGGTAAAAACCGTCTGTGTTTATGTATGGATCGGTCTTATGATTATCATTTCTTTTAAAAGGATTTTAAAAGTTAAACCAAGTGTTTAGAGTTTACTCACAACAGTCATATGACTGGCCAAGAGCTTATTTTTTTTTGTTTTCTCTAAATTCTTGGGTGCCCAAATTTGTATGGGCAGTCAAGTGGTCGGGATTTTATAGATATATTTGGTGGAGCCTGGAGCAGAAGGCTTCAACATTGGATATATATATAGAGTTAGTTTCCACTGTGACTTATATGTGATGTACTCTAATGATATATGTAAGTACGGTTTCAGTTTTGTATTTCAAAAGTTGTTATATAATATATTTTATTCGTTACGCTGTGAGATTCGTGTTTACTCTGATTATGTTCATTGTGTTCTTCTTCTATTCTCACATTCTTTATTTCTATTTCTCACCCTCTAACTTATTTTTATTAATGGTCCGGTATTTCCGATGCTTGAATAGTCGACATGGTGTGTTGTATCGATTTTCAGGGTCGAAAATCCCTGTGTCGTTACAATGGTATCAAAGATGAAAGTTAAGTGATTACCTTGCCCCTATGGCGTAACTCAGTAGAGATGGGGTTTGTAATACCCTAGATTGAGTTGAGTGTGTATATACGGGATAATGTATTTGTAGATTGATTAAAATTTATTTTTTATTATGTAGATTTATTGGTTGAGTGGATTATAAACTTTGGATCGACAGTGGGGCACCACAAGGTCGATATAGGTTTCTAATCGCTCGATATGATGAACCAACATAATATGCTTTGAAAAGAGGGTAAATAAAATAGTTTTACCCAAATTATATTTTAATATAAAGGAGGTACATATATTGGAATTATTATATATATGAGATGTCTTAGTTGTTATTATAATTAATTAAGATTATAATTGAAATGGTTATAAATTCTACGCTGTCTTCTTCATCTGCACTTTTCAATGGGAATAACACCTACAACATGCTTTAGTACATAGGGTTAATAGCTACACTGTACACATATTCCTTACTACCAAGTTTTGTACCTCTATAAATAAATGCTTGAAGCAAGTCCATTTCATTTTCTTGCTGGAACAAAACGCAAACAAATAACAAAAAAAAATAGTGAACTTCAAAAATATAAATAATAATAAACCGCACCCCACCGGAAACAAATGAACAGACCTTCACTTTTTCCATTCTCACACAACACGACAATAGCAAGAGATTCACGCATGAAGGGGGAAGTGGAAAGTAGCAGCTAGTTCACGTGTTCCATGTGTATGTGAATATAACAATGCATATATTTGCAGGTGTGTGGTGTTCGGGTTTACTCTCAAGTATGAGTATGTATAATGGGCTTTGCGTTAAGGGTATGATCGAGCTTAAGGGGGGATTGCACCATTTGAAGAGGAGGAGTGAGATTGTGGGTTGGTGTGGTAGATATTGGTTTAAGTGGTGGCATGAGGAAATGAGTTCTGGAGCGCGAGAGGCTTGGTGTTCGAAAATGGAGGTTGTGCATTCTTTTCAAACATGGGGGAAGATGGAGCACTGTTGCATGCTGGGTGGGGTTGAAAATGCATGGCCAACATGAATGAAAAATTCGTGCGTGTAAAGTTTAGATAATGGGGAACAGGAAGAAGCTCGCGTGTTGGATAAATTGGAAGATGGTAAATTACATTGGAGATGAGTGCAAGATATGATGCGTTTTCAAAATTAGCAGGAGATGTGTTTTTTTCTGGATTTAGTTATTGGCGAAGAGCATGGGAAGGCCAGGCGTGCAAAGCCTGGGACACGGTTATGAAAAGTTTGTATGGTGAGTTTTGAAACGGTGGAGGTAACGTAGTTTTAGTGGAAGTTAGAGGATGGGCCAACAGTTTCAAGTTAAGCCCAATAAGAAAAAGAAGCTCGCAATTTAAATTTAGGATTGAGAAGGTGTAGTAATTGAAGAATATTGGCTATGGTATATGAGGACAGAAGCATCTAGAATGGAGGTAGGAAGGAGTTTACTATTCATATGGGTTTGATTTTTAAGCAATAGGTCGGTCATACGAAATGGGTAAAGCCCAATGATTTAATCAATTTAAATTTCTATTTAACATAAATATATATATATTAACTTGAAATAACGATATCTCGACCGTACGAACTCAGTTTTGTGAACCGCTTGTCACGTTGGAATCGTGTGGACGCGAGCTATGTTATGAAGCCAGTTTGAAACAATTTGGAGCTGGTTTGGTTTATGGCAAAATTAAACGGCTAGCTGGATTGGTCGACAGTTTATCGTTATTTAACAATAAATGACCGAAGTGAGTAATCTCACTAACTCTGTCCAGTTTAGTAATTTTATAAACGCTATTTAATATTGATAAAAATGATTGAATGTTGCGTGTGATGGTTGTTTGATTGAATTGGTTAAAATAATACGTATAGTTATTTATACAAGTTGTTAGTTAAATATGGATTCTATTTATAATTTATTTCATATTAATATGAAATAATTGTTGATTGACGTCAATGGATGCAGCGAAACAGGTTGGAGGGAACCAACTGGATTCCTCATCAATTTAATTGTTGATTTTCATATATTACATTATATGATGTGACCAATAATATATGGTTGATTATTGTATGGTTAGGATGTTTGAACAACATTGACCTGAGTTAATTGGTATTAAAATACCGTAAAATATATTCGAAATATATTGGAAAAGAAATTGGGGTTTTAAAAAGGAATTTCTATTTTTAAATAGAAATGGAGTTTCGATTAGTTAGAATATAATAACTTGTTTTTTATTATATAAAAACCAGTAATTTGATTTATAAACGATATTTATAAACAAAGAAAAATGATTATTATTAAACAGTTTTAAAAATATTAATTCAAGAAAAGAATCTATTTAAAAAGAAAAATGAAAATCGTTTAAAAATAAAATGATGAAATTATTTCGATATTCGTTATGGTAAAAGAATTGAAACAAATCAATAAGGATTTGTAATTTAAATTCGATGACATTGAATGTTATTAAAATGATTTATTCTTGCAAATTATATATTATATATTTCAGTAATTGGTAAGATAGTTAATGTTTTCATTAAAACAAATAATTAGTAATTAAATAGGTAATCGAGATTAAGTTATAAACTCGAAATTTATTTAACAGGAAGTTGATTTATAAATGGAATACATGGAGTGGAATACAAATATGAATTTATAAAAGAACTAGATAGACGAGATTTTAAACTGTAATGGAATTATTTATTTAATCAAGATTTGATTTAATAAAATGAGTTTTTTCTGTAAAGGAATAATATTCACATTTTAAAGTGAATAATGATTTAAAGGCAAATATTTTGCAGATTTAAATGGAGTTAAGGAAATTTGAAACTAACTGGAGACTAGTTAAATTGAACGACTTTCTGGGTATTGATTTGATGTTGTTTTCAGCCTTCAGGGTTAATATTTAGGGAGTTGTTCTCTTACTAATTACAGTTAGTGACTAATAGATAGAGAAAAGTAATGGTGCACAATAAGTAATGGAAATGTTTTCCGATATTGATACGATATATTTTCTGAAATATCGAAAATAAATAGTTTAAATTAAATGGGAACATTTTTCCAAGAATCATGAGAAGCTAAACGAGTTGGAGAAATATTTTGGTAAAAATATTGAAAGGAAATTGGGAAATGAATAATTTAATGATAAATTAAATTAAAGGGGCTCAGCATTGATTGATGGTTGATCGGTAAGATTTCCATTTGGAAATACGACCGTTGTTTGTACTTATGTTTTCCTTTGATAGTTAAATAACCGACTGTCAAAGTTTTTCGCCATTTTCCATTGTCAATATGGAGAGACGGGGATCAGATTTATTATCTGAAAACACCTCTGTATGGGCATTAGCGTTGCGAATCAAATATGATGAAGATAATTGAAGATGGAGTTTGTGCAAGGGTTGTTCTCGCGATCCTAGGTAGCAATTACCTAAGTTGGATTTACGGAATAGTGCTTTCAGTTTGTCCAGTCCAAGGACAACGTGTATGGACGAATGTCTGATAGAGTATGTCTAATAAATCCCCGTAAGTTGATCGCCTCAAATGTGTTTACGTTGGTGGTGGAGAAATTCATTTCTCTTTGCTTTATACCCATGGTATTTTTGGGGAAATCAATTTGTGATTTGGCAGGTATGACGATGTGGCATTCAAAGTAAATATAGATGTGATCCATATTATAGTACGTTCTGACCTCAAGCCTCATTAACCAAAAAATGAAGAAAATTGGGCTAGCAGCATGGCTAAGTGGGTCACACCCAATTAGGGTATATTGTCACCATATAGAGAATATTCATATTTGTTACTTCTTTCGCTTTTGTATCTCCTGGGAACGGTTATGTTGGTATATCAACCGTAAGGTGATAATATCTTCGGAACATTCGAGCGAAATTAATGATCGGTCATGTGTGGCCGAGCTACAAGATGTTCTTGTTGAACTCCAGTGTATCACTTCTAGGGTACACTGATCGGAAGGTGGTTCCATTCCCTGTCATAGTTGGAAATCCATTACCAAATAAGAGAGCACATTTTTAGTGTATATTATTTATACAGAGCGCGAAATGAAAGTGTTCTACTACATTGCTATTTACTCGATTTAGACATTATTATAATATCATAAAATATTGATCTTAAGAATATTTAGGGTTATCATAAGGTAAAAACCGTCCGTGTTTATGTGTGGATCGGTCTTATGATTATCATTTCTTTTAAAAGGATTTTAAAAGTTAAACCAAGTGATTAGAGTTTACTCACACCTGTCACGTGACTGACCAAGAGTTTATTTTGTTTTGTTTTCCCTAAACTATTAGGTGCCCAAATTTGTATGAGCTGTCAAGTGGTCGGGATTTTAGAGATACATTTGATGGAGCTTGGAGCAGAAGACTTCAACGTTAGATATATATAGAGTTTATTTCAGCTGTGACATATATGTGATGTACTCTGATGATATATGTAATTACGGTTTCATTTTTGTACTTCACAAGTTGCTGTACAATATATTTTATTCGTTACACTGTGAGATTCGTATTTACTCTGATCATGTTCAGTGTGTTCTTCTTCTTCTGTTCTCACTTTATTTCTTTCTATTTCTCACCCTCTAACTTATTTCTATTAATGGTCTGGTATTTTCGATGCTTTAATAGTTGACATGGTGTGTTGTATCGATTTCCAGGGTCAAAAATCCCTGGGTCGTTACAGTGGTATCAGAGCTGAAAGTTAAGTGATTACCTTGGCTCTATGTCATAACTCAATAGAGACGGGGTTAGTAATACCCTAAATTAAGCTGAGTGTGTATATACAGGAGAGCATATTTGTAGGTTGATTAAAAATGATTTTTTATTATGGAGATTTAACAACCTGGTAAATCAGAACCAATTTAAAAAATTTATTTCGAGTAATTTTGGCAGAAAATGCATCAAAATTAAAAAAATTCATTTTTTAATAACAATAAAGCTATTAAAAATAGTCATTTTGCAAACGACCTCCGTTTTCAATGAAACCACTTCGGTTGGATCCGGAATGTCAAATTATTGGTAGGTTTAAAATTCCATAATTTTCGGAATCAATATGTGAGCATGGCAAAGGAAAACGTGTTTCGGAAATAGAGTGCAAATTGGATCGACCAGAAAATGGCCATTTTTCAAACGGTCTCCAAATTCGATGAAATCAATTTTGTTGGGTCCGTATCATCCAAACATAGCTAGATTTATTTTTCTGGAATTTTTGGAATCAGTATGTGGCCCCGGTAAATTGATATGTACATTCAATTCTAATATTGAATGTTTTATATTTTAATTTGAAGAGTAACTGACTGAAACAATCAAATGGGCTTACGAAACATAATCCATTATGTTCGGAATGGGGGTATTTAGCTAGGGGCGACAGTTGTTGGGTTTGATTTGGAGTTCGTATGGATAAATGAGTATTTATGGAATAAAAGAATTAAATAAATTAAAATATAAATATATAAAAGCACGTTGACCAATTCATTCGGAGAAAAAACCCGATCCTCTCAAATCTCGACAGCGAAAGTAATTCATTTCTTTCCCCCTCGATTTATTCAAATTTACTCAACAAAATCAAGTGAAAGTTTAGCGGATTTTGTAGAGAATCACGAGATCTTCAAATCCATATAGGGCTTGTAATTTATCGTGGAGTGTTGGGATCGGAACCTTGCCATGAAGTCTTGCCGTTTAGACTGTCGCTGAGACCTCCTGCCACAGTCGAACTGGGCATGACCACCAGCGCCGGGAAGCCCTCTCCTCCCCCTACGACGTGGTGCAACCCGAACGCAAAAATCAAACCTAGTTTGGAACGAAAAATGAAAGGTACAGTTGAAATATTTTAAACTTTTTATAACACTTTAAACTGTTACAAAGTTAATTTATCGAATAAAAATCATATCTTT
This sequence comes from Allium sativum, assembly GCA_030737875.1. NCBI lineage: Eukaryota > Viridiplantae > Streptophyta > Magnoliopsida > Asparagales > Amaryllidaceae > Allium > Allium sativum. The sequence continues at coordinate 660,200,081 of CM060918.1, read as the reverse complement.
TTTTGTATGTTGTTGAAATCTAGTGAAATACGAGACATTAGGACCGTGACATCGTGTGCTACATTCTAGAAGTGACCGAAGAATTTTTAGAGCTCGCCATCAAATTAGAAGGAGTGGAACCCAATGCGAGATTTCTAAATTCAAATTGGAACGGAAAAGCGATGTATAAATTATATAAGCGATGTATAAATTATATACGGGTTGTATATCTCATATATGGGCATTTTATAAATTATATAAGAGATGTAAAAATTATACATACGTTGTATAAATCATATATGCATTGAATTAAATTGAAATGGAAATAAATACGTTTATATATATATGTATACTCCCCTCGTCCACAGACCATGGACGATAAAAATTGATTTTGTGATGATTGTATTGTGGAAATTGATTGTGATTGTGAATGATTGATTGTGGTTGCAACAAAATTAGTTCTGTTTGTGGTAAACTCATTGTGTTGTGAAAACGAATGGTATTGTGGAAATTATGGAAATGAAATTATTGTAATGCTGCAAGGCCTAGGATAACAGAGGAGACGTGTTGGACACGGTGCCGGTGCTACCTACCTTGTCGTTGTAATGCCGAAATTTTCTGAAATGGACTATATAAAATAGTTGTTGTGTGAATATATTGTTTAAACAAAAAAAAAATCAAATTTTTATTGTATGTATGAATCACTAAAATTATTCATATGTTGAATAAATTGTTTGAACGATTAAAATAACATTTTTATCATGTATGTGAAGTTATAAAAATATTCATATGTTGAATAAGTTGTTTGAACGATAAAAATAACATTTTTATCATGTATGTGAAGTTATAAAAATATTCATATCTTGAATAAATTGTTTGAACGATAAAAATAACATTTTTACCATGTATGTGAAGTTATAAAAATATTCATATGTTGAATAAATTGTTTGAATGATAAAAATAACATTTTAATCATGTATGTGAAGTTATAAAAATATTCATATGTTGAATACATTGTTTGAACGATAAAAATAACATTTTTACCATTTATGTGAAGTAATAAAAATATTTATATGTTGAATAAATTGTTTGAATGATAAAAATTTCATTTTTTTATCATGTATGTGAAGTTATAAAAATATTCATGTGTTGAATAAATTCCTTAAATGACAAAAATAACATTTTTATTGTATGTATGAACCTTTAAAAATAGTCATTGGTTGAAATAAATATTTATACATTAAAAACATCATTTTTAGTGTGGTGACGAACTATATAAAATAATCGCGTGTTGAAATAAATGTTTGTCCATTGAAAATAATATTTTTAACCTGTATATGAAGTGTTAAAAATAACCGTGTGTTGAAATATATGTTTTTTCATTGAAAATATTATTTTTAACATGTATATGAAGTGTTAAAAATAACCATGTGTTAAAATAAATATTTGTTTGCTAAAAATATTATTTTTAGCCTAGATATGCATATATATATATACACACATATGCTGAATAGGAAAATGGATTAGCTGTTGAGTAAATAATTTATTTGCATGCCCGACAAATAGGTAAGCCTTAATGAGTTGGCTGCACAATTTTATTATTATATAAACTCCTGTGAATGCCATTGGATGTTGTGTGCTGGTTGTTCTGCGTGAGATTATAAATGTCGCCATAGGATAGTAATAATTAATTTTCAACTACACTACATGGCATACTTCGTGAAGGTAGCATACTCTATCACATACCATATAAGCTTTTGGAGCTTATGTGACGAGGTTGGAATTACCATACAAGGGAGAGGCTTGTATGGCGATGACTGCATTTCAAGTTGAACTGAGGACTGATATGGACTAAATAAATTATAATGATAAATTGCCAGATTGAATAAAAACCCCACACGGGTCTGGAGTTGACAATAATCACGTCTCTCTAGCTATTAGGTACGACACATGGATTATTTTTTTCCAACACTGGACTAGGTGACGAGAATTTATTCTCTGGAGTTATGATCTTTACACACTCCTTTGGGCCTAGAATAGGCCACTAAAAATTGTGTATGCTATTTCTCGATTTAATGGGTGCCTAATACTGTCCAATAAATTTCCAAACCCCTCTCCGTACAATGGAGGCTATGGCAAAATTTTCCGAAGTTTAAAGGAATTAGCCAAATTTTTGAAGTGAAAATGATTTGGAAATCGTCGAATGAATTATATATATATATTAAAATAAAACGAATCACGTAGCTGCAGTTCGCGTTTTGGAATCGTAACTTTAAATGATTATACCGGGAGAACAGACCGTCGGATTTTCACAAAACTAGAACAGTTGGGTCCGCTTTGAAACGATCTTTCCAACAATATAAAATTTGTTAAGATACAACAGTTAGATTTTGAGAAATGTGTTATTCAAATCTAAAGAAAAACAGTGCAAGGGTCGGGTAATGACCTGAAGCGTCGTTTAATTAAAATGGGAAATTTTAAAATAAATAAAAATAGCGATAAATCGTTATAAAATATTATAGACGATGTGGAATGGAAATAAACCGATTTTACTTGGTTTATTAGATATTTTGATGGTTAGATGTATTTGACATGAAATTATTATATTGAATTGAAACGTGAATGTCAAATGGTTTAACCATGGAAAGATTTAATTTGAATTCTATGTATACGAGAATTATTTGAAAAGGCCGAGTTAATACTCATTTTAAATAATTGATCGATGATTAAAATCTAAGATATGAAGACGGTGCAAGACCGGTGATCTTCACATCGAATGGATTACTACTGATGCCCTGAATCAGTTACCTCCTAGGAGGGGTTATAGTGGTAGTGGTACGGACATATTTTTTGATTATCCGGATGTGCGAGGTCCTCTCTCCTGTATTGGACATATGGGACGAGGAATAAGGTGCCTCCGCTTTCGTTCAGACCCAGAACGAACTAGTAAATGGATGTGTGTCTGACATTGGATTTTATTCTGTGCTGATTGATTTCTATTAAATATACGTCTGTTTTGTGGTGGAGAATTTATTCTCTTGCTTAACACCCTTCTCTAAGACGTACGAGCTTAAAGGTTATATATCGATAGACATTAGTCGCATGGCGTGGAATATCAATTTGGCATGCTGAGATGAAAGTGATCAAGCCTTTTATTGAAAAGCAAAGCCTTGTGGTTGAAGATCAAAGCACGGATTTAAATAGCATAGCTTTGAGTATAGCGTTAATTCGCGAGCCTTACACCTCGAGTATGAAAAAGAAACGGGAGAGGACGACAGGGAGGACATGCTTTTTTTCTAGCTAGGAGTGGTGTCATGGTATAGAGGCCAGACATTTTTACTAATGTGGATGTTGGAAAGGAGGTACCTCGGATATATCGGTCATTATGGGGCCGATGGATTTATGCCCCATAGGGCGGGGAAATGTATTGTTCAGGGATTACTAATTCACTAACGTAAGTTGTGGACCAACCATGCATTTTCCTAAGGGTCGATGCGTTTTGACCCTGAGGCTCGGGCTAGAGAGTCTCGAACTCGGTAAGGATGATCCCCTGCCTTGGTTCATGTTGGAAATCAAACTTCCAATATGAAATTATGCGGTTTTGATTGTAAAACTAGTATGGCGAAATAGTAGTATGGGGTACTATGCCGTCTATGATTGATACATTATGATTGAATTTTTTTTGAAGCATATATGCACTAGTGATAATATCAAATGATTTTGTTTTATACGCATCAAGCATATTTTGGTCATTATAAGGTAAAACTCTATCCTCCGACTAGCGTTGTATTGTGTGATGGGACCTGAGTCTTATAATGGCTTCATTTTTCTAAAAGGGCATTGCGTTGTTTAAATGATTTATTTTATTTCATGCACTGGCAATCCAATGGAGTAAACCCGTTCCGCGTTAGCAGCATGGTCCTATGACTGACCCTATTATTAAATAGGTTAAGTTAGATTTCTCATACTAGTCTCATGACTGAATCGTTGATTGTTTCACTTTACAAACTCGGATGCCCCTATTTTCTACACGGGCAGCCTTGTGTTCAGGTTTTAGGAGGCTCATTATGGATAGCTATTGAGATGAAGATGGATTCTATCATTTCTATTATGCTGTTCAGATTTCATTATGTATATTATGTTTGATTCCACTGCAGACATTTTATATTGAGTTGAAACTGTATTATGTACTAAGTATGATCCTGTTATGCTGTGTAACTATGATGATTATATTATTTCCGTTGTATTTTGGTGTATATTATCTGGAGTAATGATATATTTCTATTCTGCTGTTATTTTTTATGTGTTATATTCCAATGATTATCCTTGCTTTTGTGGCTCAGGGGTTTTGGGTCATCATAGGAGATTTATTGGTTGAATGGATTATAAATTCTGGATCGACAGTGGGGCAACACAAGGTCGATAGGGGTTTCTAAACGCTCGAATACGATGAACCGACACAATATGCTTTGAAAACAGGGTAAATGAAATAATTTTACCCAAATTATATTTTAATATAAAGGAGGTACATTTATTGGAATTATTATACATATGAGATGTGTTAGTTGTTATTATAATCAAATAAGATTATAATTCAAATGGTTATACATAACCAATCAGAATTCATATGAAAGTAATGTATAAAATTTGTAACACCCCGCCTCCGCTAGGGTCACTCGCAAAGGAATGCACTAGCTTTAGAGGGGCATTATTGGTAAACATGCACAGAAATATCACAAAACAGAACATATAAAATAGCGGAAGTAAAATCGAACTTTCATAAACATTAATAATTAAGGTCTAAAGCCTTTTACATCAGAGTACATCAAAACCTGTCTTGCAATAGTAAAGAAGCATAAAGACTTTTGCATAAATTATTCCCTAAGTAAAAACAGTAAAGAAGCCATAGCCAAGATAAGTCCAAGCCATCCATGATGACCTTCAAGCAGAAGAAGTCTGAACTAAACAACAGCATTTCCTCGCTGTAACCTGGGAGGGGGGGGAAACGGAAGAAAAGAGGCGAAACAAAACGGGTCAGTCAAAAAGACTGAGTAAGCCCTATCTACTATCAGCATAAAAACTAGTAAAGTTAACTGTCATGAGAAACTGAGATGAACATAAGCATGATAACAAGATAGATAAGCTAAATCAAAATAACAGGATGAACTACTGAACTCAAATAAACTAAGGTGTCATGATAAATTACGATGTCAAGATAAAACAAGGTATCACATTGTCAGGTCTCTAACAAGTATAATATCCCAAGGTATCTATCCTGTATAACATCCTCCGGTTTCTATCATGTATATTTCTCCTGGTTCTAACATATATTTGCTCTGCACCTCTCGTACTAGTGTCCCAACCCGCGTCATGTGTTAACTATGAATGTCCCTTGCCCAATGTCATGTAATGGTCCATGTCAACCTAACATATAGCATATGTAGGTTCTCTCTACTCGTATGTTTCTCTCCATGTATAAGTTCAGTCCTTTGCCGTAGGCCATACGGGCTTTCCCATGTAAACGTTTTATCCTTGAGGTTATTTTGGACTGCAACCCTTGATCTAGTTATGTTTCCTTACCATGAACTATCGCGCGTTCACTTAGGATTTATGCCACCTAGGCCCACTAGGGATTATGCTACCTAATGAACGTTTCCGTGTCTCGGTTTGGGTTTTGGCCACCTAGGACCTCTAGGGATTATGCCACCCGTCAACCGCACCCTTCATCCCACGTATGTATCGTGAATCGTTTCCCATGTCTAGACGCACATGTTCCCTGATGTGCCATCCAAGTTCCGTGCCAGGGCAAACCAAGAAATACGGAACTCGGTCGGGAGCTTTAAGTCGTCTGCTGATGCAGATATCAAGGTCTGTTTTTGTACCCGTGGCTATGGTCCCACGTGACCCCTCCCTCAACTACTGAAAGGCAACCCACGAAAAATCATGTATGAGAACTACACTAGGCCCATCGATGCCCAATTCCTGATAGCCATCCTCACCCATAACTTGATAGCTAGTATATGGTCTGTTGGGAGTTCCCTGCCTTTCCTTACGTACACGATTGACTAAAGATGGTAGGTAGTTGGCGACATGCTATCCCGGGGCGAAAACCAAGAATCGTCGACTCCACGCTAATCCATCCCAGTCTTTAGGTCGCTCGCATAGCAACCAAGGCATACTCTTGGCTCTTCTACCGCAGACCTTAACCCCTGTGAGGCCGGGTTTCATGGACCACTTGCCACCTCACAGAGGGATACCAAGAGTACCCTCACGTTCCCCGAAGCTTCCGCTTCGGCACCCAGTTCGCTGGAGCTTTTATCCAAGTCAGATAACTTGCTCCTCCTCGTATACTAAGCGATGACCTACCGTATCAGGTTACTCATCCCTTTGTGAACTAGTCCCATGTCCTTAGCTAAGAATTATTACTTAGTTACCCTTAACTAAGGTTTACCACTTAGCTTCCTTTCCCGTTATCCTTGATTAACCGCGATTTTCTACATAGTTCCTCTAACTAGGGTTTGTCTATTGGGTTAAGTGTTATCATTCAAGTCCATGACTTAACCCGCCCATGAATCACGTCAAGATTGGCTAAGTATTTAAGTTCAAGACTTAGCCCTACAAGTTGGTTAAGTGTACCCAGAGGCTCATGACTTAACCCTATCAAGTCAAATTGGTCAAGTACCAGTTTACCTTAATCCTATCGGATTATCTTGCTAGATTGATTAAGCATATATTATCTTAATCCCATCAAATTATCGAGTCGGATTGGTTAAGTATAGGTTGGCTTAACCCCATCCTCTAATCATACTAGAATGGTTAAGTATACTCTAAAAAGGTCTTGTGACTTAACCTTATCAGGTCCGCGTATTAGATTGGTTAAGTGTGGGTCACTTAATCCTCATCAAATCATCATGTATAATTGGTTAAGTATAAGTTGCTTAACCCCATTAGATTATCACGTTAAGTTGGTTGAGTATTGGTTACTTAACCTCATTGAATTACCAAGTTTAATTTGGTTAAGTGTTTAGCTTAACCCCATCGAATTACCGTGTCGAGATTAGTTAAGTGTGGATTACTTAACCCCATCTAATTACCGTGGTTAGATTAGTTAAGTATCAATTACTTAACCCCGTATAATTACCGTGTTTAGATTAGTTAAGCCTTAATTACTCAACCCCATCTAATTACCAAGTCGGATTAGTTAAGTGTAAATTACTTAACCCCATCCCCTAATCACCTTGCATGGTTAAGTGTCATTAAGAAATCAAGCCCGGTCCCACTTAACCTACCCATTCGTGTCATATCGGTTAAGTGTCATTAATCAAATTTACTTAACCTTATTATGTGGCATTAATTTAATTAATGCACCTCAACCTCTCACATTAGACTTTATTGTGGTTACTAGTTAAGCCGGTCGGTTCCGGGTAGCTTTACACCACAACTTGGCCTAACCTCGGGTTCAAGCACAACATGACCAACTTCTCACATCGAGTCCTATTGTTTGCAACTACTAGTTAGGCCGGTCGGTTCCGGGTAGTTTTACGTTGCAAACTCAACCCAACCTCGAGTTGGCCACTTTCATGTTTAGTATAGTGTCATGTTCATAGTCAAGTTTTCAAGCAATTGGGTAGACCTAACTTAATAGGTAAATTCCCAATGGGTAGACCTAACTTAATAGGTAAATTCCCAAGCTTATGTTTTTATGCATACTTACATGCCAACTTCCATGTTATATTTCAAGTCATGTTTTCAAGTATAAACACATGTCATATTTAACGTTACATGTTGTCATGTTTATACCCATTTACCCAAATCATATTCATGTCATTATGTTTCCCCATAATGTGACCCCAACGCTTTTTAAACTCGCATATACGTTCGCAACAACGTGATGGATTAAAAGAAGAGACTTGGCAAAGGCATGACAAAAATGGATATTAAGCCACCAGTTAATCATGGTGGCAAATGAGGCACACATGTGTTCATTAACTTGCATGTTACATTCTTACACCTCAAAAACATGCATAAACCCAAACTTGGCACATAAACGAATCATGGTGACAAAAGACATGGAATGATGACTAGTAACTCGCATATATCATCATATAAGGGTTATGACTTCATATGCAAGTTGACATAAAGATTATGAAGGTTCTCATGTTGCATAATGCAACATTTCAACATAAAGGTTGTAGCTTTTTGCTCATAAGATCAAGATAATGACTTCATAAACTTGCATGACATGATAGCATATATCATTCTCAATGATCAAACCCAAACTTGCAACATGAACATTTAACTTCATAGTTAATATCTAAGAGTAGGGAAGGGCTTACATTGCTATGAAGGCCTAAATCGATTAAACTAAGGCTTGTGATGAAGCTTATGCATAGCATCACCCAAAAACCCAAAGATGGATGCTCCAAATCAACAAAAACACCATCTTTATGAACAAAGATCAAAGTTTTTGCCTCGGAATCAACTTGAGAAGCTCTCATACTAACATAGGGACTCTCTAACACTCTCATGATCATGAGACCTCTCATAGGAATGAATTGGAGGCTAGGATAGTTGAGTGGAGGCCATGAGAGTAGAAATTTTGCCATAGTTTAGTTACATGAGTGAATAATGAGGGTTTAGGGGAGGGTTAGGGGCTTATTTATAGAAGATTAGGCTAGTTAGGACCCTTAGATTAACCCTAGGACCAACCTGAAACGTTAGATCTCAAACCAGGCCCAAAAACCTAGCCAAGATAGAAACAGGTGCACCAGGCAAGACTGCTCGTCTGAGCCAGGTCGACAGCCAAGTCGACAGGGCTGTCGACTTGGTCAGACTAAGTCGACTCCCAAGTCGACAGGGCTGTCGACTTGGGTACTGTGGCGGGAATTTTTCCCGCCTGGCCCAACTGGCCCAATTTTCCAAATTCAAGTTTGAATTTGAAATCTGTTTTTACTTAGAAATTTTCTGAAAACTTCGTTGGGCCTTAATCGGGTCATACGGACTCCGATTTTCGAAAACTCAGACTCTATTTCGCGTATTTTTCCGAGACGAACGCAATGGCATAGCCCGTTTAACTTGATTCAGAATTTAAAATTAAATTCTGCCTTGATTCTCGTCTTAATCATGTTATCGAAATACGGGTTGTTACATTCTCCCCACCTTTTAGGATTTCGTCCCCGAAATCTCCAAGTTAGGAAGAACATATCCTACCATCCATCATCCATCTACTCAAGACATCATCCACAAGCGACCATTGTCCTTAGATGATTTCTAATGCTATATGAATATATGCAAAACGTGTGTGTACATGTTCCTTAGCTAATGCTAATGATCAGGCCTGAATAATCTTTCTAATGGAAAAATATGCATAGTGCCATGAATCCAACATGTATGCAAATAGTCCTAGTCATATAGATACTATATGCGTGCAAAATCATTCATTCATATGCAACAACCGCATGATAATACATTCGATTTCATCCATAAACAAGTATAAATACTCGTGCATATGCAATATGAAATGTGACCGAGTCGAGCTAGCATCTAATGTGTATTCGCGCATCCACGAGCAACCACTTGCAACCACTTGCAACCATATCAATCATAACATGTTTCAAATACATGTTTACATCCATAGGGTTCTACCTAGGATTCCCTGAAACAGGTTCGAGAAGATAACCAAGACAAACTCCTTACGGGGTTTGTAACAGAAAATAGGACCGAGAGGGTGTCCACTAAAAGATAGCCTACAAGTAAGCTTTACAGAAAACAGGGATCAAGGATACACTCCTAAAAAGAGATATCATGCGCGTATCTAGTCTTTGACCATCAAAGTCGTACTTCCTTGAGCTCAATTCCATTGTGCCTTGACCATCTTTTAACTTCGCGATTTCGTAGCTTCTTATTTACTGTTTCCATAACATGAGATGGAACTCATTTCTTCGTCGCCTCTCGTTCCACTTGCACTTATCCTCTTTCTAGAATACTTGACGCAAACATGACTGCGTACTCATGATCTCATGCAAGCTTTCCAAAATTCACTAGTGAATCTCGGACCTCGTACCATAAGGTATTCCACGTAGATGAAATTTCTCTTGAAAGTAAACAGATGCCAACCAGGTTATCAAGCGCACATACTAGGCTGACTTCTATAACCCATGCATAAGTGAAATAAACCATCCGTCTTATTGGCGAATACCACTCGATCGGGCTCCAAATTTCCAATAAAGGCATCCAGGGATTCTAAGTAACTAGTCATGACAAATCCTCAAAAAGGTTACACGATACTTCGAGGGTATTACCAAGGCTAGTCAAAAGTCTAACTACCCTCCTATCAAAACCGGGAGTGGCACCCCTTACTGGATAACCACTTTATCCCTAGAATCCATCCATAGCTTATAAACATAAGCATTATTTCCAAACTCAACACTTAGCCTAGACATTCTCAAATCCAAAAAAGTCATGTATACATGGACTGACTCTCCAATAGGACTTTGAGACAAAAATTGGGATTCTCTATTACGCTAGTACTTAAGGTGCAGAGACTTCACTATCGAAGAAGACTTACATGATACGATGATCAAAACAAAGTCCTAACGGGATGATAGAGAAGAAAAGCTAAACCTTTAACAAGATCGTTACCCTCCTTCCGAGGTACCCTAGAAATGAGAGCATACTATTGCCCTCCCGATGATCTTGTCCTTGTCCCATGATACTTAACTATCCACCCCGTTTTACCGTGCCAAAGGTACTCTCTCGTCATGGGTTTCATTGTTCATCTTTCTTTCTCATTCTGGGTTGAGCCATACCAACAAGTTGCTCATCCTTAAGCTCGTATCCTTTATCCTCTTTCTCACAATCCTTTCTTATAACGCGGCCACTGGTCTCTCGAGAACCACCTCCATCGCATGGAAAGCACTTTCGTAGATAGAAAAGACTAGTCGCAGTTAAAACCACTGTGACTACAGATGGAGGAAAGAAAGGAAAAGAGATTTAATTAAGGAAACAAGGATAGTGCTAATGGCCTTTGGGGAATAGCCTTTTTCTTTTTAAAAGAAAATTTTCTTGAAAAATGCTTCTTTGTAAACGGTTTTCAAATAGTTTTCAGAAGGTCTTTAAAAACTTTTGCCCAGTCTGGTAACCTTCTGCTCTGATACCAAATGTAACACCCCGCCTCCGCTAGGGTCACTCGTAAAGGAATGCACTAGCTTTAGAGGGGCATTATTGGTAAACATGCACAGAAATATCACAAGACAGAACATATAAAATAGCGGAAGTAAAATCGAACTTTCATAAACAATAATAATTAAGGTCTAAAGCCTTTTACATCAGAGTACAACAAAACCTGTCTTGTAATAGTAAAGAAGCATAAAGACCTTTGCATAAATTATTCCCCAAGTAAAAACAGTAAAGTAGCCATAGCAAAGATAAGTCCAAGCCATCCATGATGACCTTCAAGCAGAAGAAGTCTGAACTAAACAACAGCATTTCCTCCCTGTAACCTGGGGGGGGGGGGGGGAACGGAAGAAAAGAGGCAAAACAAAACGGGTCAGTCAAAAAGACTGAGTAAGCCCTATCTACTATCAGCATAAAAACTAGTAAAGTTAACTGTCATGAGAAACTGAGATGAACATAAGCATGATAACAAGATAGATAAGCTAAATCAAAATAACAGGATGAACTACTGAACTCAGATAAACTAAGGTGTCATGATAAATTACGATGTCAAGATAAAACAAGGTATCACATCGTCAGGTCTCTAACAAGTATAATATCCCAAGGTATCTATCCTGTATAACATCCTCCAGTTTCTATCATGTATATTTCTCCTGGTTCTAACATATATTTGCTCTGCACCTCTCGTACTAGTGTCCCAACCCGCGTCATGTGTTAACTATGAATGTCCCTTGCCCAATGTCATGTAATGGTCCATGTCAACCTAACATATAGCATATGTAGGTTCTCCCAACTCGTATGTTTCTCTCCATGTATAAGTTCAGTCCTTTACCGTAGGCCATACGGGCTTTCCCATGTAAACGTTTTATCCTTGAGGTTATTTTGGACTGCAATCCTTGATCTAGTTATGTTTCCTTACCATGAACTATCGCGCGTTCACTTAGGATTTATGCCACCTAGGCCCACTAGGGATTATGCTACCTAATGAACGTTTCCGTGTCTCGGTTTGGGTTTTGGCCACCTATGACCTCTAGGGATTATGCCACCCGTCAACCGTGCCCTTCATCCCACGTATGTATCGTGAATCGTTTCCCGTGTCTAGACGCACATGTTCCCCAATGTGCCATCCGAGTTCCGTGCCAGGGCAAACCAAGAAATACGGAACTCGGTCGGGAGCTTTAAGTCGTCTGCTGATGCAGATATCAAGGTCTGTTTTTGTACCCGTGGCTATGGTCCCACGTGACCCCTCCCTCAACTACTGAAAGGCAACCCATGAAAAATCATGTATGAGAACTACACTAGGCCCATCGATGCCCAATTCCTGATAGCCATCCTCACCCATAACTTGATAGCTAGTATATGGTCTGTTGGGAGTTCCCTGCCTTTCCGTACATACACGATTGACTAAAGATGGTAGGTAGTCGGCGACATGCTATCTCGGGGCGAAAACCAAGAATTGTCGACTCCACGCTAATCCATCCCAGTCTTTAGGTCGCTCGCATAGCAACCAAGGCATACTCTTGGCTCTTCTACCGCAGACCTTAACCCCTGTGAGGCCGGGTTTCATGGACCACTTGCCACCTCACAGAGGGATACCAAGAGTACCCTCACGTTCCCCGAAGCTTCCGCTTCGGCACCCAGTTCGCTGGAGCTTTTATCCAAGTCAGATAACTTGCTCCTCCTCGTATACTAAGCGATGACCTACCGTATCAGGTTACTCATCCCTTTGTGAACTAGTCCCATGTCCTTAGCTAAGAATTATTACTTAGTTACCCTTAACTAAGGTTTACCACTTAGCTTCCTTTCCCGTTATCCTTGATTAACCGCGATTTTCTACCTAGTTCCTCTAACTAGGGTTTGTCTATTGGGTTAAGTGTTATCATTCAAGTCCATGACTTAACCCGCCCACGAATCACGTCAAGATTGGCTAAGTATTTAAGTTCAAGACTTAGCCGTACAAGTTGGTTAAGTGTACCCAGAGGCTCATGACTTAACCCTATCGAGTCAAATTGGTCAAGTACCAGTTTACCTTAATCCTATCGGATTATCTTGCTAGATTGATTAAGCATAGATTATCTTAATCCCATCAAATTATCGAGTCGGATTGGTTAAGTATAGGTTGGCTTAACCACATCCTCTAATCGTACTAGAATGGTTAAGTATACTCTAAAAAGGTCTTGTGACTTAACCTTATCAGGTCCGCGTATTAGATTGGTTAAGTGTGGGTCACTTAATCCTCATCAAATCATCATGTATAATTGGTTAAGTATAAGTTGCTTAACCCCATTAGATTATCACGTTAAGTTGGTTGAGTATTGGTTACTTAACCTCATTGAATTACCAAGTTTAATTTGGTTAAGTGTTTAGCTTAACCCCATCGAATTACCGTGTCGAGATTAGTTAAGTGTGGATTACTTAACCCCATCTAATTACCGTGGTTAGATTAGTTAAGTATCAATTACTTAACCCCGTCTAATTACCGTGTTTAGATTAGTTAAGCCTTAATTACTTAACCCCATCTAATTACCAAGTCGGATTAGTTAAGTGTAAATTACTTAACCCCATCCCCTAATCACCTTGCATGGTTAAGTGTCATTAAGAAATCAAGCCCGGTCCCACTTAACCTACCCATTCGTGTCATATCGGTTAAGTGTCATTAATCAAATTTACTTAACCTTATCATGTGGCATTAATTTAATTAATGCACCTCAACCTCTCACATTAGACTTTATTGTGGTTACTAGTTAAGCCGGTCGGTTCCGGGTAGCTTTACACCACAACTTGGTCTAACCTCGGGTTCAAGCACAACATGACCAACTTCTCACATTGAGTCCTATTGTTTGCAACTACTAGTTAGGCCGGTCGGTTTCGGGTAGTTTTACGTTGCAAACTCAACCCAACCTCGAGTTGGCCACTTTCATGTTTAATCTAGTGTCATGTTCATAGTCAAGTTTTCAAGCAATTGGGTAGACCTAACTTAATAGGTAAATTCCCAATGGGTAGACCTAACTTAATAGGTAAATTCCCAAGCTTATGTTTTTATGCATACTTACATGCCAACTTCCATGTTATATTTCAAGTCATGTTTTCAAGTATAAACACATGTCATATTTAACGTTACATGTTGTCATGTTTATACCCATTTACCAAAATCATATTCATGTCATTATGTTTCCCCATACTGTGACCCCAACGCTTTTTAAACTCGCATACACGTTCGCAACAACGTGATGGATTAAAAGAAGAGACTTGGCAAAGGCATGGCAAAAATGGATATTAAGCCACCAGTTAATCATGGTGGCAAATGAGGCACACATGTGTTCATTAACTTGCATGTTACATTCTTACACCTCAAAAACATGCATAAACCCAAACTTGGCACATAAACGAATTATGGTGACAAAAGACATGGAATGATGACTAGTAACTCGCATATATCATCATATAAGGGTTATGACTTCATATGCAAGTTGACATAAAGATTATGAAGGTTCTCATGTTGCATAATGCAACATTTCAACATAAAGGTTGTAGCTTTTTGCTCATAAGATCAAGATAATGACTTCATAAACTTGCATGACATGATAGCATATATCATTCTCAATGATCAAACCCAAACTTGCAACATGAACATTTAACTTCATAGTTAATATCTAAGAGTAGGGAAGGGCTTACATTGCTATGAAGGCCTAAATCGATTAAACTAAGGCTTGTGATGAAGGTTATGCATACCATCACCCAAAAACCCAAAGATGGATGCTCCAAATCAACAAAAACACCATCTTTATGAACAAAGATCAAAGCTTTTGCCTCGGAATCAACTTGAGAAGCTCTCATACTAACATAGGGACTCTCTAACACTCTCATGATCATGAGACCTCTCATAGGAATGAAGTGGAGGCTAGGATAGTTGAGTGGAGGCCATGAGAGTAGAAATTTTGCCATAGTTTAGTTACATGAGTGAATAATGAGGGTTTAGGGGAGGGTTAGGGGCTTATTTATAGAAGATTAGGCTAGTTAGGACCCTTAGATTAACCCTAGGACCAACCTGAACCATCAGATCTCAAACCAGGCCCAAAAACCTAGCCAAGATAGAAATAGGTGCACCAGGCAAGACTGCTCGTCTGAGCCAGGTCGACAGCCAAGTCGACAGGGCTGTCGACTTGGTCAGACCAAGTCGACTCCCAAGTCGACAGGGCTGTCGACTTGGGTACTGTGGCGGGAATTTTTCCCGCCTGGCCCAACTGGCCCAATTTTCCAAATTCAAGTTTGAATTTGAAATCTGTTTTTACTTAGAAATTTTCTGAAAACTTCGTTGGGCCTTAATCGGGTAATACGGACTCCGGTTTTCGAAAACTCAGACTCAATTTCGCGTATTTTTCCGAGACGAATGCAATGGCATAGCCCGTTTAACTTGATTCAGAATTTAAAATTAAATTCTGCCTTGATTCTCGTCTTAATCATGTTATCGAAATACGGGTTGTTACATTCTCCCCACCTTTTAGGATTTCGTCCCCGAAATCTCCAAGTTAGGAAGAACATATCCTACCATCCATCATCCATCTACTCAAAACATCATCCACAAGCGACCATTGTCCTTAGATGATTTCTAATGCTATATGAATATATGCAAAACGTGTGTGTACATGTTCCTTAGCTAATGCTAATGATCAGGCCTGAATAATCTTTCTAATGCGAAAATATGTATAGTGCCATGAATCCAACATGTATGCAAATAGTCCTAGTCATATAGATACTATATGCGTGCACAATCATTCATTCATATGCAACAACCGCATGATAATACATTCGATTTCATCCATAAACAAGTATAAATACTCGTGCATATGCAATATGAAATGTGACCGAGTCGAGCTAGCATCTAATGTGTATTCGCGCATCCACGAGCAACCACTTGCAACCACTTGCAACCATATCAATCATAACATGTTTCAAATACATGTTTACATCCATAGGGTTCTACCTAGGATTCCCTGAAACAGGGTCGAGAAGATAAACAAGACAAACTCCTTACGGGGTTTGTAACAGAAAATAGGACCGAGAGGGTGTCCACCAAAAGATAGCCTACAAGTAAGCTCTACAGAAAACAGGGATCAAGGATACACTCCCAAAAAGAGATTTCATGCGCGTATCTAGTTTTTGACCATCAAAGTCGTACTTCCTTGAGCTCAATTCCATTGTGCCTTGACTGTCTTTTAACTTCGCGATTTCGTAGCTTCTTATTTCCTGTTTCCATAACATGAGCTGGAACTCATTTCTTCGTCGCCTCTCGTTCCACTTGCACTTATCCTCTTTCTAGAATACTTGACGCAAACATGACTGCGTACTCATGATCTCATGCAAGCTTTCCAAAATTCACTAGTGAATCTCGGACCTCGTACCATAAGGTATTCCACGTAGAAGAACTTTCTCTTGAAAGTAAACAGATGCCAACCAGGTTATCAAGCGCACTTACTAGGGTGACTTCTATAACCCATGCATAAGTGAAATAAACAATCCGTCTTATCGGCGAATACCACTCGATCGGGCTCCAAATTTCCAATAAAGGCATCCAGGGATTCTAAGTAACTAGTCATGACAAATCCTCAAAAAGGTTACACGATACTTCGAGGGTATTACCAAGGCTAGTCAAAAGTCTAACTACCCTCCTATCAAAACCGGGAGTGGCACCCCTTACTGGATAACCACTTTATCCCTAGAATCCATCCATAGCTTATAAACATAAGCATTATTTCCAAACTCAACACTTGGCCTAAACATTCTCAAATCCAAAAAAGTCATGTATACATGGACTGACTCTCCAATAGGACTTTGAGACAAAAATTGGGATTATCTATTACGCTAGTACTTAAGGTGCAGAGACTTCACTATCGAAGAAGACTTACATGATACGTTGATCAAAACAAAGTCCTAACGGGATGATAGAGAAGAAAAGCTAAACCTTTAACAAGATCGTTACCCTCCTTCCGAGGTACCCTAGAAATGAGAGCATACTATTGCCCTCCCGATGATCTTGTCCTTGTCCCATGATACTTAACTATCCACCCCGTTTTACCGTGCCAAAGGTACTCTCTCGTCATGGGTTTCATTGTTCATCTTTCTTTCTCATTCTGGGTTGAGCCATACCAACAAGTTGCTCATCCTTAAGCTCGTATCCTTTATCCTCTTTCTCACAATCCTTTCTTATAACGCGGCCACTGGTCTCTCGAGAACCACCTCCATCGCATGGAAAGCACTTTCGTAGATAGAAAAGACTAGTCGCAGTTAAAACCACTGTGACTACAGATGGAGGAAAGAAAGGAAAAGAGATTTAATTAAGGAAACAAGGATAGTGCTAATGGCCTTTGGGGAATAGCCTTTTTCTTTTTAAAAGAAAATTTTCTTGAAAAATGCTTCTTTGTAAACGGTTTTCAAATAGTTTTCAGAAGGTCTTTAAAAACTTTTGCCTAGTCTAGTAACCTTCTGCTCTGATACCAAATGTAACACCCCGCCTCCGCTAGGGTCACTCGCAAAGGAATGCACTAGCTTTAGAGGGGCATTATTGGTAAACATGCACAGAAATATCACAAGACAGAACATATAAAATAGCGGAAGTAAAATCGAACTTTCATAAACAATAATAATTAAGGTCTAAAGCCTTTTACATCAGAGTACATCAAAACCTGTCTTGCAATAGTAAAGAAGCATAAAGACTTTTGCATAAATTATTCCCCAAGTAAAAACAGTAAAGTAGTCATAGCCAAGATAAGTCCAAGCCATCCATGATGACCTTCAAGCAGAAGAAGTCTGAACTAAACAACAGCATTTCCTCCCTGTAACCTGGGGCGGGGGGAGGGGGGGTGGAAACGGAAGAAAAGAGGCGAAACAAAACGGGTCAGTCAAAAAGACTGAGTAAGCCCTATCTACTATCAGCATAAAAACTAGTAAAGTTAACTGTCATGAGAAACTGAGATGAACATAAGCATGATAACAAGATAGATAAGCTAAATCAAAATAACAAGATGAACTACTGAACTCAGATAAACTAAGGTGTCATGATAAATTACGATGTCAAGATAAAACAAGGTATCACATCGTCAGGTCTCTAACAAGTATAATATCCCAAGGTATCTATCCTGTATAACTTCCTCCGGTTTCTATCATGTATATTTCTCCTGGTTCTAACATATATTTGCTCTGCACCTCTCGTATTAGTGTCCCAACCCGCGTCATGTGTTAACTATGAATGTCCCTTGCCCAATGTCATGTAATGGTCCATGTCAACCTAACATATAGCATATGTAGGTTCTCCCAACTCTTATGTTTCTCTCCATGTATAAGTTCAGTCCTTTACCGTAGGCCATACGGGCTTTCCCATGTAAACGTTTTATCCTTGAGGTTATTTTGGACTGCAATCCTTGATCTAGTTATGTTTCCTTACCATGAACTATCGCGCGTTCACTTAGGATTTATGCCACCTAGGCCCACTAGGGATTATGCTACCTAATGAACGTTTCCGTGTCTCGGTTTGGGTTTTGGCCACCTATGACCTCTAGGGATTATGCCACCCGTCAACCGTGCCCTTCATCCCACGTATGTATCGTGAATCGTTTCCCGTGTCTAGACGCACATGTTCCCCAATGTGCCATCCGAGTTCCGTGCCAGGGCAAACCAAGAAATACGGAACTCGGTCGGGAGCTTTAAGTCGTCTGCTGATGCAGATATCAAGGTCTGTTTTTGTACCCGTGGCTATGGTCCCACGTGACCCCTCCCTCAACTACTGAAAGGCAACCCATGAAAAATCATGTATGAGAACTACACTAGGCCCATCGATGCCCAATTCCTGATAGCCATCCTCACCCATAACTTGATAGCTAGTATATGGTCTGTTGGGAGTTCCCTGCCTTTCCGTACATACACGATTGACTAAAGATGGTAGGTAGTAGGCGACATGCTATCCCGGGGTGAAAACCACGAATCGTTGACTCCACGCTAATCCATCCCAGTCTTTAGGTCGCTCGCATAGCAACCAAGGCATACTCTTGGCTCTTCTACCGCAGACGTTAACCCCTGTGAGGCCGGGTTTCATGGACCACTTGCCACCTCACAGAGGGATACCAAGAGTACCCTCACGTTCCCCGAAGCTTCCGCTTCGTCACCCAGTTCGCTGGAGCTTTTATCCAAGTCAGATAACTTGCTCCTCCTCGTATACTAAGCGATGACCTACCGTATCAGGTTACTCATCCCTTTGTGAACTAGTCCCATGTCCTTAGCTAAGAATTATTACTTAGTTACCCTTAACTAAGGTTTACCACTTAGCTTCCTTTCCCGTTATCCTTGATTAACCGCAATTTTCTACCTAGTTCCTCTAACTAGGGTTTGTCTATTGGGTTAAGTGTTATCATTCAAGTCCATGACTTAACCCGCCCACGAATCACGTCAAGATTGGCTAAGTATTTAAGTTCAAGACTTAGCCGT
The DNA here is from genome assembly GCA_030737875.1 of Allium sativum. Taxonomy (NCBI): domain Eukaryota; kingdom Viridiplantae; phylum Streptophyta; class Magnoliopsida; order Asparagales; family Amaryllidaceae; genus Allium; species Allium sativum. Next base: position 660,180,449 of record CM060918.1, on the reverse strand, counting down.
ACAAGTTGGTTAAGTGTACCCAGAGGCTCATGACTTAACCCTATCGAGTCAAATTGGTCAAGTACCAGTTTACCTTAATCCTATCGGATTATCTTGCTAGATTGATTAAGCATAGATTATCTTAATCCCATCAAATTATCGAGTCGGATTGGTTAAGTATAGGTTGGCTTAACCGCATCCTCTAATCGTACTAGAATGGTTAAGTATACTCTAAAAAGGTCTTGTGACTTAACCTTATCAGGTCCGCGTATTAGATTGGTTAAGTGTGGGTCACTTAATCCTCATCAAATCATCATGTATAATTGGTTAAGTATAAGTTGCTTAACCCCATTAGATTATCACGTTAAGTTGGTTGAGTATTGGTTACTTAACCTCATTGAATTACCAAGTTTAATTTGGTTAAGTGTTTAGCTTAACCCCATCGAATTACCGTGTCGAGATTAGTTAAGTGTGGATTACTTAACCCCATCTAATTACCGTGGTTAGATTAGTTAAGTATCAATTACTTAACCCCGTCTAATTACCGTGTTTAGATTAGTTAAGCCTTAATTACTTAACCCCATCTAATTACCAAGTCGGATTAGTTAAGTGTAAATTACTTAACCCCATCCCCTAATCACCTTGCATGGTTAAGTGTCATTAAGAAATAAAGCCCGGTCCCACTTAACCTACCCATCCGTGTCATATCGGTTAAGTGTCATTAATCAAATTTACTTAACCTTATCATGTGGCATTAATTTAATTAATGCACCTCAACCTCTCACATTAGACTTTATTGTGGTTACTAGTTAAGCCGGTCGGTTCCGGGTAGCTTTACACTACAACTTGGTCTAACCTCGGGTTCAAGCACAACATGACCAACTTCTCACATTGAGTCCTATTGTTTGCAACTACTAGTTAGGCCGGTCGGTTCCGGGTAGTTTTACGTTGCAAACTCAACCCAACCTCGAGTTGGCCACTTTCATGTTTAGTCTAGTGTCATGTTCATAGTCAAGTTTTCAAGAAATTGGGTAGACCTAACTAAATAGGTAAATTCCCAATGGGTAGATGTAACAACTCGAAAATCTGGGCCAGTTTAAAATTTTTATTTTGGCAATTTTAGCGAATTTTGATTACTTAAAATGAATTATTTTAAATAATATCGACGCGAATTTATTTTGAATGGAATTAGAACGTATATATTATATGCGTCGTCGTTAGAATATAAATATTTATATATAATTATAAATAGAATTGAAAATGGCGCGGTAGTTCGATAATTCGATTTCAAACTTCAATTGAATGTACCGGGTGCAAAACAATCCGGATTGTAGTGAAACCAAAAACATTAGGATCTAATTGATAATATATTTCCAACGAATCCGGGAAATCGAGATTTCATAGCGGGAATCAAAAGATATGTCCAGTTGAAAATTTCTGAATAGTCGCTATGGAATTCAGGCCCTTAAAAATGGACATTTTGCAAACGACCTCGGATTTCGACGAAACCAGTTTTGTTGGGTCCGTGATGTTGAATTATTGCTAGGTTTCAAATTTCATAATTTTTCGATTCAATATGTGAGCGTGGCAAAAGAAAACGCGTTTGACCAGTTTTAGTTGATTTTAATCGACTGGAAAATGGCCATTTTTCAAACGGGTTCAGTATTTGACGAAATTAGTTTTGTTAGGACCGTATCGTCAATACGAAGCTAGAAATATTTTTTTTGGAATTTTCTAAGTCAGTATGTGATCCTAGTAAATTGAAATGTACGTTTAAAATAGAATATATAGATTTATAATTTATATTTAACAAAAACTGATCGTAACAGCCAAATTGGGTTACGATACATATACCATTGTGTTTAGAATAGGGGTAATTAGCTGGGGGCGACAGTTGTTGGGTTTCGTTTGGAATTCAAATGTAAAGTCAACTTGTTGAAGAATTATATAAATAAAATAATCTAAAAAAAAGTATATAGGCCCCATTTGAAAACCCTAATTTCTCAGTCAGAGGGCCGCCGCTATTTTGAAATGCACGGCCGATTTCTTCCAAAATCGATCCCCACGATTCTCAAAATCCACGCATTGAATTCGGGTTCCTCCAACGACAACCTTCTTCGTCTTGCCGAGGTCTATCTTATGACCGGATATGATTGAAGATGGTGAGCTATGCTGAACGGAATTAGGTCTTAAATGTGCGAACTTCGGTGGAGTTTTTGAGGAGCATAACGGCACCAAACTTTGGGTGGTGCTGGGCGAAGGGAGCTCTGGCATAAGCACTCCACGTGAAGGAGTTTGATCGAGTTCTGATGCGATGACGGTGGCAAAAATTGAAACCCTAATGTTGTGCTATGGGTTCGATGGTATTGTGAATGGCCCGATGTGAATACGAATGAAGAAGAAAGGTAGCGCATTAGGTAACAGTTTTCTTTACGCTATGGTTTAGTTTAATTAATTTTAATTTACCTAAATGACATTGTAAAATCTGATTTATACATGAATAAAATTGTTTTAAATTGCAGATTTTTTTTTAAATAAAATAAAATTAACTTTGTTTTAAAATAGAAAAATATAAAATTATAACGTTAGTTAAAAAAAAATAGCATGGTTTCCAACTTATAAAAATATTATTTTTATATGATCAGTAGAAATATAAGAATATGAATTTTTCATATATGATTTTTGATTTTAAAAAATAAGTTTAGGTGATTTTGAAAATATATTTTCTTTGAAATGAAAATAAGATTTGCTAAGATCGAAAATTGTGATTTCCTTTGATATGGAGAATCCATTTTCTTTGATATGAAAAATATGATTTTTGGTTTGATAAAAATATCATTTTTTATCCTATGTATGTTATTTATAGAATCATCATATAAAGAAATAATTATTGATTGGTTAAAAATATAATTTTTAACGTAGGTATACTATATAGATCGACAATCAAAGAATGGTGGAGTGGAAACCAAAGGTGAGAATTCTCTCACTTTAAAATTTTCTGTACAGTTATTTATTTTGTAACTGCATTCATGAACTGTTCCCCGTCGTCCACAGACCATGGACGACTTGTTTGTTTGGTTGTGTTCTGTGTGAAAATTGATCGTGATGTGAAATGAATATATATATATGAAAGTGAAATAATTTATATATATAGCAAAGTGAAATATGTATATATGAAAGTGAAATAATCTATATATATATAGCAAAGTGAAATATGTATATATGAAAAGTGAAATAATCTATATATATATAGCAAAGTGAAATATGTATATATGAAAGTGAAATAATTTATATATATAGCAAAGTGAAATTTATATATATAGCGAAGAAAATATCATATATAGTGAAAGAGAAAATATCATATATAGTGAAAGAGAAAATATTATATAAGTTGAAAGTGAAATGTGTATATATGAAAGTGAAATAATTTATATATATAGCAAAGTGAAATTTATATATATAGCGAAGAAAATATCATATATAGTGAAAGAGAAAATATCATATATAGTGAAAGAGAAAATATTATATAAGTTGAAAGTGAAATATGTATATATGAAAGTGAAATAATTTATATATATAGCAAAGTGAAATGTATATATATAGCGAAGAAAATATCATATATAGTGAAAGAGAAAATATCATATGTAGTGAAAGAGAAAATATCATATATAGTGAAAGAGAAAATATTATATAAGTTGAAAGTGAAATATGTATATATGAAAAGTGAAATAACATATATAGTGAAAGTGAAATATGTATATATGAAAGTGAAATAATCTATATATATATATAGCAAAGTGAAATATGTATATATGAAAGTGAAATAATTTATATATATAGCAAAGTGAAATTTATATATATAGCGAAGAAAATATCATATATAGTGAAAGAGAAAATATCATATATAGTGAAAGAGAAAATATTATATAAGTTGAAAGTGAAATATGTATATATGAAAAGTGAAATAACATATATAGTGAAAGTGAAAATATCGAATATATTGAAAGTGAAAATATCGAATATATTGAAAGTGAAAATATCGTATATATATGAAATATGAAAACGTATATATATGAAATATGAAAACGATATATATATATGAAATATGAAAACGTATCTATATGAAATATGAAAATGTATCTATATGAAATATGAAAACGATATATATATGAAATATGAAAACGATATATATATATGAAATATGAAAACGTATAAATATGAAATATGAATTCGAATTGAATAGAATAGAAAATGAATTCGAATTGAATAGAATAGAAAATGAATTCAAATTGAATAGAATAGAAAATGAATTCAAATTGAATAGAATAGAAAATGAATTCAAATTGAATAGAATAGAAAATGAATTCAAATTGAATAGAAAATGAATTCAAATTGAATAGAATAGAAAATGAATTCAAATTGAATTGAATATATAGCGATTTTGAATTGAATTGAATATATAGCGATTTCGAAATGAATTGAATATATAGCGATTTCGAAATGAATTGAATATATAGCGATTTCGAAATGAATTGAATATATAGAGATTTCGAAATGAATTGAATATACAAAGATTTCGAAATGAATTGAATATACAAAGATTTAGAAATGAATTTGAATCGAATAGAAAACGACTTTGAAGCCGAATTGAATTGAAAACGAATTCAAAATCAATTGAATGCGAAATGAAATGAATTCAAATTGAATTGAAATTTGAATTGAATAGAAATGAATTTTAACACGAATTTATAAATAAGAATTCAATTTTGCTTTGAATTGAAATGGAAGTTGAAATGAATTTTGAAAGGAATTTAAAACTATTTATGTAATTCGTTTTAAATATAAATCGATGAAATATATATTATACATATTATATATATAATATAATGGCCTGAATAGAACGCGCCGCGCCGCGGCAGTTCGCGAATTTCGACCATTTATTTCAAACGGACATTACGGGAGATCCGACCGTCGGATTCTCCTAAAACCGGAACCGTTGGGTTCGTATCGAAAAGAGCTTTCTAACGAATATTAGAAATTCAAAATCTAACGGTTGGATTTGGAGATACGTCCAAATCAAATTCGAAAAAGGTCGCTGTAAGTGCAGTTCGATGGCCGTTGATGGAAATCCACTGTACGGGCCTTGATAAAATTATTAAAAATAGTAATAATTTGTGTAAAATCATAAGAAATGATTTGGGAAAAATTGGGATGAAAAACTCCATATTTGAAAAGATAAAAATATATTTTTATCGAAATGAACTAGTTATTAACTAGAAAAATAATCCAATGGTTATAAATAAATAAATTGGATTAGATTTGAATTGAAATTATCTTTGAATATTTTCGATATTGGATTCCGTGATTATACAGATATCGTGATGGGAATTTGGGAGATATCGATATCGTTATTCCCGATATGATATCTGTTGGTTTCAGGATTTGATGTTGAATATAAGTCAATACTCTCTCTATTTAAAACCTTATATTTAACGTCAAATTTGATTGATTGATGGTTTGGATTGTGCTCGACCAGTTTATGAGCAAAATATGCTTTTACATTTAGCATTGGGTTGGGTTGAAAATATCTGTGTGCTAACGCCTTGTGAAACACTTCACGATTTGACGATAAGGTGTTTAGCGATGTTGTGTTCATTTCAAATTTAACGAATGATTGTGAAATGATATTTTTCTTAAGTGAAAAGAAAGGTATTCCCGATTTTGGACAGGGAATGTTTTATAAAAATGTTTTATAAAACAGAAAGGATTTCGAGGCCCAAAACCCGATGATTTCTAAAATGATTTAGAAATGTATTATATGTTACATTGTGGTTCATCGCGTATTCGATTAGTTGCTATTGATGATGTATCTTTTTGGTGGCGGAGAATTTATTCTCTTGCTTAACACCCTTCTTTGAGACGTACGAGCTCAAAGGTTATGTGATTAATAGTGACTGATCATATGCGTGAATTACTGATGTGAAGTACCATATTTTGAAAGTACTTGTGATTATTACGTTGTGAAATGATTTTCCCTACTTCGGGATATGAAATGATTTAGTATGTGGCTAAAGATTCGGGTAACCCTGAGACTAAAAGTATGGGTGAGAGGGCGCTGTATGCTCTCCATGAGTGGGAGGTGCATCGTCGGTGTAGCCTACTCCTACGTGCGGTAGGTGCACATTTATATATCGAGTTGCGAGGTGCGTACCATTTGCCTTGTCGATGGGGAGCACGATATTTGGTTGCATACTTGTTTGTATGCATTGTTATGTTTTGGAATTCACATTTCAAAATGATTTGATTTGAGATCCCGAAGTGAAATTCTACTTTGATATAGAAAGTTAGATATGTATTTCAAATGATTTGAAATAAGAAATCGGGAATAAAATCCAAAGGAATAATTTCTGTAAATCGAATTGGATTCAGAAAATCTAAGTGTAGTGATTAATCTAAATGGGTAGATTGGGATATTGCATGTTGATTGATGCATAGTAGATCCATATATCTATATTGATTATTGTTTATACACTGGTATTCATGGGAGTAAACCCGTTCCGCGTTAGCGGCGTGGTCCCGTGATATGCCATTTTAGTAAATAAGTTAATTATAACTGTTAGAGTTTCTCACACCAGTCCCATGACTGACCTGTAGTTTGCTTTTCCCTTGCGAACTCGGGTGCCCCTATTTTCCACACGGGCAGTCGAGTAGTTTTATTTTGCAGATGTATTGAGCAGGATTCTGGATTGAAGCTTTAAGCTGTGTCCAGACATTTACAGTCTTCCGCTGTGTAGTTTATATTTCCGCTGTGCATTGTATTACATTTATGTAAATTTATCTTCCGCTGTGTATTATATTTCGATATACTCTGATATTCTGTACTCTGATGTAACATTATTATGTTGTTTATTGAAGTCTTCTGTTATTTGTTCTGATGTGTTGTATACCCAAAGTTAGCGTATGCGGGATTCGAACGGTCTTGGTCGGTTTAGCGATCGATTAGGTCCGGGCGAAATCCGTGTCGTTACACGTGGTATCGGAGCTTTGGTTAAACTCAAATCTTTAGGATACAACTCATTAGAACTGAACAAAAGACTCATCAGAGGTAGGATTAGTAATGTCCTATAAAAGAATCCTCATTAGAGATAGAATCAGTAGCATTCTAGAATGAGTGACTCGTTAGAGATGGGGTTAGAAATGCCCTAGAATGAGTCGAGAGTTATTTGTTTATAAATAACGTATTTGTGATTATATATATAATCTGGTTTTAGAGAATATGATTTTAAATATATAAAATTATATATTTGAAAATATAATCAATTAATTGATTGATGTTTGTGTTGTTGGTTTACTTGTTTGATAATTTTTAGCCATTATGCCTAATTGAACCAAATATTGAATTATATTGAAAATTGGTGCATTTGCTTGCATATACATATATATCATTGAACAGGTCATAGCAAGGAGGCTAGAGCCAGAGAATAAAATTTGTTTGCCCGACAAATAGGTACATGTTTACTACATAATTTACTGTTTTGTTTGGGTGATGATGATTTTATGAGCCTATTGGCTAGCCGCTTGGCTTTTTCTTTTTCTTTTTGAGATCTGAAGGACCGGGGAAGCTATTTGAAATTCCCCGATGCTCCCGGTGCAGGGGAGGTTATGGCGAAATTTTTCGAAAATTTAGGGTGTTAGCCAAATTTTTGAAATTTTGAAAATTCTCAGAAACTAAAGAGTTGGAGAATGGAAGCCAGATCGAGCGTAGGGTTGATTTATCAAACCACTTTCTACTTTGTTCCTTTTCGGGGACGAAAAGTTTTAAGTGGGGGAGATTGTAACAACCCGAAAATCTGGGCCAGTTTAAAATTTTTATTTTGGCAATTTTAGCGAATTTTGATTATTTAAAATGAATTATTTTAAATAATATCGACGCGAAATTTATTTTGAATGGAATTAGAACGTATATATTATATGCGTCGTCGTTAGAATATAAATATTTATATATAATTATAAATAGAATTGAAAATGGTGCGGTAGTTCGATAATTCGATTTCAAACTTCAATTGAATGTACCGGGTGCAAAACAATCCGGATTGTAGTGAAACCAAAAACATTAGGATCTAATTGATAATATCTTTCCAACGAATCCGGGAAATCGAGATTTCATAGCGGGAATCAAAAGATATGTCCAGTTGAAAATTTCTGAATAGTCACTATGGAATTCAGGCCCTTAAAAATGGACATTTTGCAAACGACCTCGGATTTCGACGAAACCAGTTTTGTTGGGTCCATGATGTTGAATTATTGCTAGGTTTCAAATTTCATAATTTTTCGATTCAATATGTGAGCGTGGCAAAAGAAAACGCGTTTGACCAGTTTTAGTTGATTTTAATCGACTGGAAAATGGCCATTTTTCAAACGGGTTCAGAATTTGACGAAATTAGTTTTGTTAGGACCGTATCGTCAATACGAAGCTAGAAATAATTTTTTTGGAATTTTTTAAGTCAGTATGTGTAATGGCGCGTTTTGTTAGCTGTCGAATAATTAATTAATTTAATTATTAATATATCGATTTGGCAATATCGATAACTTAAAGTACAACGTTCGAACTTATAATTTATAATTATAATTAAAACGAACCTGAAACGTCGCTGCAGTTCATAAATTGGCGATCCGAACTTCAACTGAATGTACATGATTCATTTTAAAACGGATTCCTGTGAAACAAGAAACACGTGGAGCTGGTGGAGTATATCTTTCTAGTGGAAGAGAAAAATCAGGATTTCGTCGTGTAGATTTTGAGTTATGTCCAAATCAAATTTCAGAAAAGTCGCTGTGGAATTCCTTTATAATTTGCGACGCTGTATATATGTTATAAAAGGGTTTTTCAATATAACTAGATATCGGGTTCGAATTTAGACAAGATTCTTTTGAGGCGTAACGATAATTTAATTTTTAGAATTTTACTGAAATTTTTAATTAATTAAATAAGAAACTTTTTATTTGAAGTATTTCGCACCCTTAATCAGCGATTTTGGGGTTTCAAAATATGAGTTAATCTACCGGTATTATTATATTTTTGGGATCGTGGCACCGAGCTCGATACAACGGTATCTTTATTTCTGTCCATACATGAATGGAATTTAGGTAAGAATAGGAGTCTATGGGGTGAACATTTCTACACGTCCCCTTTTCATATGAATATTAAAATGATATAACTTACTAAGCCTAAACCAAGCCACGGGTTGCCCCTTCTCAACCGCCAGTTCTTGTTCTCCTCAAAAACGAGGATCGTGGGATTTTAAAACTCCACAAAAGAAATAACTAAATACCCTATATAATAATCTTTAACTCCTCCTAACCTAAAACACTTCATTCATTCATCAACAATCCGCCGCACTTTTCTCCTCAGGAAACTAAAACCGGATCTTCAAAAATCTTAATAAAATCATGTAAAATCCTATAAATCTCCACATAAATATTCTTAAACTCTTGAGGCTATTCTCTTCGTTATAATACCAATTTCAGGAGGTGCGATCCAGCTTTGGGAAGCTGCGAGATCCTCCTGTGATGATCGAGATCCACGAAGTGGGTTGGGAATTCGAAAATGGCGTGAGGATGTACTGAGGTTCGTGAGCGAGGGCGAGGCAATCTTAAGTTGCTAACGTTGTTCTTGAAGTTATGGAGTACTGTGTGAATTAGTTTAGGGATAAGGACTGAACGGTTGAAGGTGCGGTTATGGGTGGAGGCACCGTGGATTACTGTGGAGGAGAAGGAGGACATTGAGTTCTTTTGGTGGCAACATTGTTGAAGAAAGGATGAGGGAAGGTGGTCTTTTGCTTGCTGTGGGGTGACCGACGATGTGGTTTTCTTTTCCGCGAAGTGAAATCAAATACGAGAGAGGAGCTCGAAAATTAATCGGAGGTGGAGGCTCTGTCGATGGCGGTCAGACCGGTGTTGACTTGGTGGCCTCCGGCGATGTGAAGGAGCGACGGTGATTGGGTATAGAAAGAGACCGCTGTTGGATATTTTCCTGGAAGGGGAAAGGGAATTAGCAGTGTGCTTAAGGCGTTAAAACGTGGGTTTAAGAGTATAAATTAAGGATGAAATGTGTGGTTAGAAAAGGTTTGAAACGGGTTGATGGATTTAAAGGGCGAGATGGGCCAACGTAAGAAAAGAAGAAAAAAAAAGGGTTAAGGCCTAAGAGAAATAAAATGAAAATGGTGATGCAAACGTTAGAACGGAAACCGAAATTCAAACTGGAAGAGGAAGAGAGTAATACGAGGGGGTTGTTCGACTGTTAGCTAGTGGAGAAAATGATTGGATTTTGCGATGGAGAGGGGAAGGCGTAGTAACATTTTGGAGATGGGCCGTTTATTTGTGGTAAAAGCCCAAATAACCATATATTTAAATTAATGTTAATTTAGGTAATGTATTAACTTATACAAATGATATCTACTCCATACGTAAACAGAATTTCAAACCGTCAGATCCGATGGAATCGTATGGACGATGGCTACACGATGAGCCTGACTGGGATTGGATTGGTGCTCATTACAATTTATAGCGAAATAAATTGTCCGTCAGAATCAAGCGATGGTTATCGTTATCAACGATGATCGTCCAATGTGAGTAAATCTCACTAACTCTGAACAGTTTATAATTTCATGTTGTATTGAACTGTTAAAATTGTCTGTTTGACTGTGTGTTGATTGAACTGCTAGTCAGTTAGTTAAATTTCTATATTGATTCTGTTTAACAGAATATATCATATGGAACTGAAAGTGATGTTATCTATATTGTCTAACATCTGTGATGCAGGGAAACAGGTTGGAGGAATCCGACTGGATTCCTCAACAGTTATTTTATTGTTTTTCATATATTGTTATATGATGTGATATAAAATATGTGGACGATTATATGTGCTTGGACGATATTGAACATCGTGATTTGGTATGATTGAATACCATAACATACCGAAATGTTGATAAGGGAATTTTCAATGTTTATATTGAAAATAAATCTTATTTATAAAAATCGATAGGATTTTATAAATTGAAAACATTTATTTATTTAGGAAATAAATAAAGGAACATTTATTTAGATTATAAATAAATGGAATAAAGGAATATTTATTTAGGGAATAAATAAAGGAACACTTGTTCGGAAAATAAATAGAATTATACAAGGATTGATTTAAACACGTGCTTCGCACACGGTATAACACAATATGGATTTAAATGAGATATTAAATAGGAAATCTGTTTTAAACAGATAAATTAAAGTAGATTAATTTATAAATAATGTTTTATAAATTAAATAAATTATTTATCATTGATAAATGGAATATATATAAGTCTGGACTTATATAGAGAAGTAGAAACGTTATTAAAAGGACATTTATAAAGTGAAGAACCGTCACTAAAAGTAAACCTTTATAAATGGATAAACTTGTAAAAAGTAAATCTTTATCAATGGATAAACGTTGTAAAAAGGAAATCTTTCGAAATGAGTTATTCGAATTAGATATTTGAATAGAGTTAAACACATTAGAGTGATTCGAATTACTTATTCGAATAGAGTTAAACAAAGTAGTTGGTTAGGTTAACCAAAGCAAGTTAGTCGAGTTAAACAAAGTAATTTGTTAGGTTAACCAAAGCAAGTTAGTCGAGTTAATCAAAGTAATTGGTTAAGTCAAACTAAGTGACTTAGTTAAGTTAAACTAATTTGTAAATCAAAGTGAATTAGTTGCGTCAAACTAAGTGAATTAGTCAAGTTAAACTAATTGGTTAATCGAAGTAAATTAGTTGGGATAATCAAAGTGAATTAGCTGAGTTAAACTAAGTAAATCGGTTAGAGTTAATCAAAGTGAATTAACTAAGTTAAACTAAGTGGATTAGTTCAGTTAATCGAGACAAGTAAATCAAGTTAGGTTAAACCATTTGAGTTAACCAGTTAGGTTAAACCATTTGAGTTAACCAGTCAAAGTTTACCAGTTAAAGATAAACAGTTAGAGTTGACAAGTTAGAGTTGACCAGTTAAAGTTGACCAGTTAGAGTTGACCAGTTAAAGTTGACCAGTTAAAGTTGACCAGTTAAAGTTGACCAGTTAAAGTTGACCAGTTAAAGTTGATCAGTTAGAGTTGACCAGTTAGAGTTGACCAGTTAGAGTTATCCAAGTGGAGTTAATCGAGTAGAGTTGCCGAATATCACTTATTCGAAGTAGGGTTATCGAATATAGTGTATTCGAGGGAAGAGTAATCGAATATAGTTTATTCGAGTGGAGAAATCAAATGTTACTCATTTGAGAAGAGTTACCGAATATTATTTATTCGAAGAGTAGTTATCGAATATTGGTTATTCGAAGTTAGTTAATCCAAAGGAGTTATTCGAAGTTAGTTAATCCAAAGGAGTATTCGAAGTTAGTTAATCCAAAGGAGTTATTCGAATATTAGTTATTCGAAGGTAAGTTATTCGAATTAGTTATTCGAATAGAGTTAAACACGTAGGAGTTAATTGAATATTAGTTATTCAATTAGAGTTAAATCGAATTTAGTTATTCGAAAGGAGTTAATCAATTTGAGTTAAGTTAATCGATTTGAATTAAGTTGAATCGAAATGGAGTAAATCGATTAGAATTAAGTTAATCGAGTTAGAGTAAATCGAATATTGGTTATTCAAAGGTAAGTTATTCGAATTAGTTATTCGAAGGAGTTAATCAAATGAATTGATCCAAAGGAGTTAGTCGAATATTAGTTATTCGAATAGAGTTAAAGGAGTTATCGATTTTAGTTTGATCGAAAGGAGTATCGATTAGTAAATCGAAAGGAGATTTTCGAATATGGCATATTCGAAAGAAAGAGATCGAATATTGTTTATTCGAACGAGAGAGATTTCGAATATGAGTTATTCGAAGAGAGATAATCGAATATAGGTTATTCGAAGAAGAATTAACCAAATAGAGATTACTCGAAAGAGAGTTATACGTCGAATTCGATTATAGCAAATTCAGGAAAGTACTCTTTACTTTCCAGGGTTTAAATCAAGATTTAGTTATTGATTTAGAAATTAGGTGTCTGTTAAATTATTCGAGTTAGGAAATAAAATATATAGGGGTAGGAATTATAACGTTATAGTTATAATCAAACGTTGTCATATAAGAAGTGGATTCGTGACCTGAATCCGAGAATTTGTGTAAACAGATGATTGGGAAAAAGTGAGTGACGAGCTTCATCTATTTCACAGTAAAGGACGTTGTTCAATTAAGGTCTGAGAGGTAGTTATACCCCAACTTGATTGACTTCAGAATTGACAAAGGAATAGTTGTGGTTCGATAGAAAAGGTTGATTTGAAATATAGTTAAGTAATAAGCGATTAATGGATTAAGCGTAACGATGTTTTATACAACGTTCATTGGAAATCCGTAAATGAGTTTTGGAAACGTTTTCCAAATACAGTCAGATATGTTTTCTAAACATAGAAACTGAAATGTTTTCATGATAAGAATTTAAGAACTAGAGTTAAGCAAATTCAGAAACTGACTGGAGAGGGTAAGTTGAACGGTTTTCTAAGTGACGATCTGATGTTGGTTTCGACCTTCCGAATTGATACTTAGAGAATTGTTCTCATACTAGTTACAGTTAGGGACTGATAATTGCGAAATAATAGTGATGTGAAAATAAGCTATGGAAATGTTTTCCAATGATTAATAACATATATTTTCTAATATATGAAATAAGGGAATATGAGCATATGATGATTGATCGATCGAATTTCCATTTGGAAATAAGATCGTTGTTTGCACATCGACATGTTTTCATTTGATAGTTGAATCACAGACTATCAAAGTTTTTACCATTTTAACGTTGTTAATATGGAGAGACCGGTTGGATTATTATCCGAAGAACCACTATGTATTGGCATAAGCGTTGCGAGCAACATCGGCCAAAGATAAATTGAAGACAGAGTAAAGTGCAAGGGCTGTTGTATAAGTCTTAGATAATAGTGACTAAGATGGATATACTGAATAGTGCCTTCGGTTTGTCCAGTCCCAGGACAACGTATATGGAAGAAGGTCTGACAGAGTATATCCAAGGGATCGCGTAAGTTGATCTGTTCAAACGTATTCACGTTTGGTGGCGGAGGAATTCGTTTTTCTTAGCCGTATACCCGTGTTATTTTTGGATAAGTCAATTTGTGATTTGGCGGGTATGACGATGTGGCATTCAAAGTGAATGGTGATCAGATGTTCTGAAGATAGACGTGGCTTCTAGCCTCACACCAGGAAGTAACAAAAGTTGGGCTAGGCAGCATGGCTAGTTGGGTCATCCCCAAGCAGGGTGTATTGTCACCGATCTAGGGAATATCCATATTTATACTTCTTTTTGATTCTGTATCTTCGGATGACGGTTTGATGGCCTACAACCGTGGTGGCAATATATTCGCGACACTCAAGCTAAATGAGTGAGCGGTCATGTGTGGCCGGGTTGCAAGACGTTCTTGTTGAACCCTGAGTGTATCACCTCTAGAGTACACTATTCAGAAGGTGCTCCCATACCTTGTCTGTTGGAATCCATTCTCCGATAAGCGCCCTGCGGTTTATGATTTTATACTATGAATGTAGAACGTGAGATGCAAGCGTTTCTGCTAGATTGATATCTATTTGTACTTAGACATTATTATAATATCACAATGATATTGCTTGTCAAAGTTGTTCAGATACTCATAAGGGAAAAACCCGTTCCGTATTCACGGCGTGGTATTATGAGATATCCTATACCTGTTTTAAACTGTTTTACTCATACCAGTCCCATGACTGACCCGGAGTTTACTTTGTTGTTTTCCCTAAACTCTTGGGTGCCTAAATTTGTACGGGCAGTCAAGTAGTCGGGATTTACAGATATACTTGGAGAGCTTGGAGCAGGAGGCTGCAAGATTTTATAGCTATAGTTATTTCCGCTGTGTTGTAAGTGTTGTACTCTGATAAGTGCTATTGTATATATATAACTGTTATGCTTCAAAGTTATGTTATATATTATATGTTATTCGTTCCGCTGTGAGATTCGTGTTACTCTGATGATTCTGATGTTCTTCTTCTTCTTCTTCTATTCTATTAGTTCTATCTTTTCTTTCTCACCTTCTAAATTCTTTCACTAACGTCTCGGAATTTCCGACTCTCGAGGAGTCGGAAATTTCCAGCCGTTACAGTTGGTATCAGAGCTTAAGTTAAGTGATTACCTTGGCTCTGTGGCATAACTCGATAGAGATGGGATTAGTAATATCCTAGATTGAGTTTGAGTGTATATATATGAGCGCGTAATTGTTATTCAATATAAAATGGTTTTATATTGTGGAGACTCACTGGTTGAGTGGCTTATGAATTCTGGTCGATCAGTTGATCCACTATATCGATAAGGGTTACTAAACACTCGAATACGATGAACCGTCATGGTATGTTTTGAAAGAGGGTAAATGAAATAATTTTTCCAAAAATATATTTGTTTATAGAAAAATATATATATCTTGAAATTATTATAGTATATTGATTGTGTTGGTTGTTATTATAATCGAATAAGATTATAAAAGGGTGGAATGGTTATAAATGACCAATCAGAATTCATATGAATGTAATATATGAAATAGATGAATTAAATATGAATTTAAATTAGATTTGGAATTTAAAATAAGGAAATTTTAAGTTCCTGGGAGATTTTGAAAATGTTTTTCAAATTTGAAAATGATATAGTATTGAACTCACTTCGATAGCTGGAAAATAGATTCTGATGATGAATCTAGACACCATCAGTGTTCATTTTCGAGTTCTAAGTGACGGATTACTACCAAAGGTTTGGTTTTTGAATTGTTTTGAGAAAACAAGTTGTTTAGAAATTCAAAGGTTTTGAATTGGCATTATGATTTCAAATTGATTTGAAAGAAACCTAGGAACTTAAGTTCTGGAATTAAAATTTAACTAATGAAGTTAAATAAAATGAGATGGTAAAAATAAATTGAAATTTAACTTGAACCGAGTTAAATAAAATTGAATTGGAATTAGAGATAATCTAGAAGGGAACCAAATTGATAAGTCAATAATTTGGAATTTGATATTAGAGTTCGAATGAAATTCGATTTGGATTTGAGGATATAAACTGAGTGGAATGACCATGATATATGCAGAAGTGATAACAGATCAAAAGGATATAATGATACGACCGACAAAAATGTACAAGTTTATATTATATATGAGTTTGGATTTTATGAGCCGAATCGGCAAGCCGCTTGGCTGTTTGATTTTCTTTTTGGGTTGAAGATGGCCTAGAGAGGCGAGTTGTGGTTTTACCGATAGGGCTGTACAAAGGAGGTTATGGCAAAATTTTCCGAAAATTTAAAGTGTTAGAAAATTTTCAGAATTTTTGAAAATTTTAATTAGTCGGAAGAATAAATATTTCAGTCGATATTAAGTGGTTCGGTTGAAATCAGAAATAAGGGGTAAACCAATCTTAGGAGTTCCAATATATAGGGTCAACCTCTAACTTAGCAATTTCGAGGACGAAATTATTTTAAGTGGGGAAGTCTGTAATGGCGCGTTTTGTTAGCTGTCGAATAATTAATTTATTTAATTATTAATATATCGATTTGGCAATATCGATAACTTAAAGTACAACGTTCGAACTTATAATTTATAATTATAATTAAAACGAACCTGAAACGTCGCTGTAGTTCATAAATTGGCGATCCGAACTTCAACTGAATGTACATGATTCATTTTAAAACGGATTCCTGTGAAACAAGAAACACGTGGAGCTGGTGGAGTATATCTTTCTAGTGGAAGAGAAAAATCAGGATTTCGTCGTGTAGATTTTGAGTTATGTCCAAATCAAATTTCAGAAAAGTCGCTGTGGAATTCCTTTATAATTTGCGACGCTGTATATATGTTATAAAAGGGTTTTTCAATATAACTAGATATCGGGTTCGAATTTAGACAAGATTCTTTTGAGGCGTAACGATAATTTAATTTTTAGAATTTTCTGAAATTTTTAATTAATTAAATAAGAAACTTTTTATTTGAAGTATTTCGCACCCTTAATCAGCGATTTTGGGGTTTCAAAATATGAGTTAATCTACCGGTATTATTATATTTTTGGGATCGTGGCACCGAGCTCGATACAACGGTATCTTTATTTCTGTCCATACATGAATGGAATTTAGGTAAGAATAGGAGTCTATGGGGTGAACATTTCTACACGTCCCCTTTTCATATGAATATTAAAATGATATAACTTACTAAGCCTAAACCAAGCCACGGGTTGCCCCTTCTCAACCGCCAGTTCTTGTTCTCCTCAAAAACGAGGATCGTGGGATTTTAAAACTCCACAAAAGAAATAACTAAATACCCTATATAATAATCTTTAACTCCTCCTAACCTAAAACACTTCATTCATTCATCAACAATCCGCCGCACTTTTCTCCTCAGGAAACTAAAACCGGATCTTCAAAAATCTTAATAAAATCATGTAAAATCCTATAAATCTCCACATAAATATTCTTAAACTCTTGAGGCTATTCTCTTCGTTATAATACCAATTTCAGGAGGTGCGATCCAGCTTTGGGAAGCTGCGAGATCCTCCTGTGATGATCGAGATCCACGAAGTGGGTTGGGAATTCGAAAATGGCGTGAGGATGTACTGAGGTTCGTGAGCGAGGGCGAGGCAATCTTAAGTTGCTAACGTTGTTCTTGAAGTTATGGAGTACTGTGTGAATTAGTTTAGGGATAAGGACTGAACGGTTGAAGGTGCGGTTATGGGTGGAGGCACCGTGGATTACTGTGGAGGAGAAGGAGGACATTGAGTTCTTTTGGTGGCAACATTTTTGAAGAAAGGATGAGGGAAGGTGGTCTTTTGCTTGCTGTGGGGTGACCGACGATGTGGTTTTCTTTTCCGCGAAGTGAAATCAAATACGAGAGAGGAGCTCGAAAATTTATCGGAGGTGGAGGCTCTGTCGATGGCGGTCAGACCGGTGTTGACTTGGTGGCCTCCGGCGATGTGAAGGAGCGACGGTGATTGGGTATAGAAAGAGACCGCTGTTGGATATTTTCCTGGAAGGGGAAAGGGAATTAGCAGTGTGCTTAAGGCGTTAAAACGTGGGTTTAAGAGTATAAATTAAGGATGAAATGTGTGGTTAGAAAAGGTTTGAAACGGGTTGATGGATTTAAAGGGCGAGATGGGCCAACGTAAGAAAAGAAGAAAAAAAAAGGGTTAAGGCCTAAGAGAAATAAAATGAAAATGGTGATGCAAACGTTAGAACGGAAACCGAAATTCAAACTGGAAGAGGAAGAGAGTAATACGAGGGGGTTGTTCGACTGTTAGCTAGTGGAGAAAATGATTGGATTTTGCGATGGAGAGGGGAAGGCGTAGTAACATTTTGGAGATGGGCCGTTTATTTGTGGTAAAAGCCCAAATAACCATATATTTAAATTAATGTTAATTTAGGTAATGTATTAACTTATACAAATGATATCTACTCCATACGTAAACAGAATTTCAAACCGTCAGATCCGTTGGAATCGTATGGACGATGGCTACACGATGAGCCTGACTGGGATTGGATTGGTGCTCATTACAATTTATAGCGAAATAAATTGTCCGTCAGAATCAAGCGATGGTTATCGTTATCAACGATGATCGTCCAATGTGAGTAAATCTCACTAACTCTGAACAGTTTATAATTTCATGTTGTATTGAACTGTTAAAATTGTCTGTTTGACTGTGTGTTGATTGAACTGCTAGTCAGTTAGTTAAATTTCTATATTGATTCTGTTTAACAGAATATATCATATGGAACTGAAAGTGATGTTATCTATATTGTCTAACATCTGTGATGCAGGGAAACAGGTTGGAGGAATCCGACTGGATTCCTCAATAGTTATTTTATTGTTTTTCATATATTGTTATATGATGTGATATAAAATATGTGGACGATTATATGTGCTTGGACGATATTGAACATCGTGATTTGGTATGATTGAATACCATAACATACCGAAATGTTGATAAGGGAATTTTCAATGTTTATATTGAAAATAAATCTTATTTATAAAAATCGATAGGATTTTATAAATTGAAAACATTTATTTATTTAGGAAATAAATAAAGGAACATTTATTTAGATTATAAATAAATGGAATAAAGGAATATTTATTTAGGGAATAAATAAAGGAACACTTGTTCGGAAAATAAATAGAATTATACAAGGATTGATTTAAACACGTGCTTCGCACACGGTATAACACGATATGGATTTAAATGAGATATTAAATAGGAAATCTGTTTTAAACAGATAAATTAAAGTAGATTAATTTATAAATAATGTTTTATAAATTAAATAAATTATTTATCGTTGATAAATGGAATATATATAAGTCTGGACTTATATAGAGAAGTAGAAACGTTATTAAAAGGACATTTATAAAGTGAAGAACCGTCACTAAAAGTAAACCTTTATAAATGGATAAACTTGTAAAAAGTAAATCTTTATCAATGGATAAACGTTGTAAAAAGGAAATCTTTCGAAATGAGTTATTCGAATTAGATATTTGAATAGAGTTAAACACATTAGAGTGATTCGAATTACTTATTCGAATAGAGTTAAACAAAGTAGTTGGTTAGGTTAACCAAAGCAAGTTAGTCGAGTTAAACAAAGTAATTTGTTAGGTTAACCAAAGCAAGTTAGTCGAGTTAATCAAAGTAATTGGTTAAGTCAAACTAAGTGACTTAGTTAAGTTAAACTAATTTGTAAATCAAAGTGAATTAGTTGCGTCAAACTAAGTGAATTAGTCAAGTTAAACTAATTGGTTAATCGAAGTAAATTAGTTGGGATAATCAAAGTGAATTAGCTGAGTTAAACTAAGTAAATCGGTTAGAGTTAATCAAAGTGAATTAACTAAGTTAAACTAAGTGGATTAGTTCAGTTAATCGAGACAAGTAAATCAAGTTAGGTTAAACCATTTGAGTTAACCAGTTAGGTTAAACCATTTGAGTTAACCAGTCAAAGTTTACCAGTTAAAGATAAACAGTTAGAGTTGACAAGTTAGAGTTGACCAGTTAAAGTTGACCAGTTAGAGTTGACCAGTTAAAGTTGACCAGTTAAAGTTGACCAGTTAAAGTTGACCAGTTAAAGTTGACCAGTTAAAGTTGATCAGTTAGAGTTGACCAGTTAGAGTTGACCAGTTAGAGTTATCCAAGTGGAGTTAATCGAGTAGAGTTGCCGAATATCACTTATTCGAAGTAGGGTTATCGAATATAGTGTATTCGAGGGAAGAGTAATCGAATATAGTTTATTCGAGTGGAGAAATCAAATGTTACTCATTTGAGAAGAGTTACCGAATATTATTTATTCGAAGAGTAGTTATCGAATATTGGTTATTCGAAGTTAGTTAATCCAAAGGAGTTATTCGAAGTTAGTTAATCCAAAGGAGTATTCGAAGTTAGTTAATCCAAAGGAGTTATTCGAATATTAGTTATTCGAAGGTAAGTTATTCGAATTAGTTATTCGAATAGAGTTAAACACGTAGGAGTTAATTGAATATTAGTTATTCAATTAGAGTTAAATCGAATTTAGTTATTCGAAAGGAGTTAATCAATTTGAGTTAAGTTAATCGATTTGAATTAAGTTGAATCGAAATGGAGTAAATCGATTAGAATTAAGTTAATCGAGTTAGAGTAAATCGAATATTGGTTATTCAAAGGTAAGTTATTCGAATTAGTTATTCGAAGGAGTTAATCAAATGAATTGATCCAAAGGAGTTAGTCGAATATTAGTTATTCGAATAGAGTTAAAGGAGTTATCGATTTTAGTTTGATCGAAAGGAGTATCGATTAGTAAATCGAAAGGAGATTTTCGAATATGGCATATTCGAAAGAAAGAGATCGAATATTGTTTATTCGAACGAGAGAGATTTCGAATATGAGTTATTCGAAGAGAGATAATCGAATATAGGTTATTCGAAGAAGAATTAACCAAATAGAGATTACTCGAAAGAGAGTTATACGTCGAATTCGATTATAGCAAATTCAGGAAAGTACTCTTTACTTTCCAGGGTTTAAATCAAGATTTAGTTATTGATTTAGAAATTAGGTGTCTGTTAAATTATTCGAGTTAGGAAATAAAATATATAGGGGTAGGAATTATAACGTTATAGTTATAATCAAACGTTGTCATATAAGAAGTGGATTCGTGACCTGAATCCGAGAATTTGTGTAAACAGATGATTGGGAAAAAGTGAGTGACGAGCTTCATCTATTTCACAGTAAAGGACGTTGTTCAATTAAGGTCTGAGAGGTAGTTATACCCCAACTTGATTGACTTCAGAATTGACAAAGGAATAGTTGTGGTTCGATAGAAAAGGTTGATTTGAAATATAGTTAAGTAATAAGCGATTAATGGATTAAGCGTAATGATGTTTTATACAACGTTCATTGGAAATCCGTAAATGAGTTTTGGAAACGTTTTCCAAATACAGTCAGATATGTTTTCTAAACATAGAAAATGAAATGTTTTCATGATAAGAATTTAAGAACTAGAGTTAAGCAAATTCAGAAACTGACTGGAGAGGGTAAGTTGAACGGTTTTCTAAGTGACGATCTGATGTTGGTTTCGACCTTCCGAATTGATACTTAGAGAATTGTTCTCATACTAGTTACAGTTAGGGACTGATAACTGGGAAATAATAGTGATGGGAAAATAAGCTATGGAAATGTTTTCCAATGATTAATAACATATATTTTCTAATATATGAAATAAGGGAATATGAGCATATGATGATTGATCGATCGAATTTCCATTTGGAAATAAGATCGTTGTTTACACACCGACATGTTTTCATTTGATAGTTGAATCACAGACTATCAAAGTTTTTACCATTTTAACGTTGTTAATATGGAGAGACCGGTTGGATTATTATCCGAAGAACCACTCTGTATTGGCATAAGCGTTGCGAGCAACATCGGCCAAAGATAAATTGAAGACAGAGTAAAGTGCAAGGGCTGTTGTATAAGTCTTAGATAATAGTGACTAAGATGGATATACTGAATAGTGCCTTCGGTTTGTCCAGTCCCAGGACAACGTATATGGAAGAAGGTCTGACAGAGTATATCCAAGGGATCGCGTAAGTTGATCTGTTCAAACGTATTCACGTTTGGTGGCGGAGGAATTCGTTTCTCTTAGCTGTATACCCGTGTTATTTTTGGATAAGTCAATTTGTGATTTGGCGGGTATGACGATGTGGCATTCAAAGTGAATGGTGATCAGATGTTCTGAAGATAGACGTGGCTTCTAGCCTCACACCAGGAAGTAACAAAAGTTGGGCTAGGCAGCATGGCTAGTTGGGTCATCCCCAAGCAGGGTGTATTGTCACCGATCTAGGGAATATCCATATTTATACTTCTTTTTGATTCTGTATCTTCGGATGACGGTTTGATGGCCTACAACCGTGGTGGCAATATATTCGCGACACTCAAGCTAAATGAGTGAGCGGTCATGTGTGGCCGGGTTGCAAGACGTTCTTGTTGAACCCTGAGTGTATCACCTCTAGAGTACACTATTCAGAAGGTGCTCCCATACCTTGTCTGTTGGAATCCATTCTCCGATAAGCGCCCTGCGGTTTATGATTTTATACTATGAATGTAGAACGTGAGATGCAAGCGTTTCTGCTAGATTGATATCTATTTGTACTTAGACATTATTATAATATCACAATGATATTGCTTGTCAAAGTTGTTCAGATACTCATAAGGGAAAAACCCGTTCCGTATTCACGGCGTGGTATTATGAGATATCCTATACCTGTTTTAATCTGTTTTACTCATACCAGTCCCATGACTGACCCGGAGTTTACTTTGTTGTTTTCCCTAAACTCTTGGGTGCCTAAATTTGTACGGGCAGTCAAGTAGTCGGGATTTACAGATATACTTGGAGAGCTTAGAGCAGGAGGCTGCAAGATTTTATAGCTATAGTTATTTCCGCTGTGTTGTAAGTGTTGTACTCTGATAAGTGCTATTGTATATATATAACTGTTATGCTTCAAAGTTATGTTATATATTATATGTTATTCGTTCCGCTGTGAGATTCGTGTTACTCTGATGATTCTGATGTTCATCTTCTTCTTCTATTCTATTAGTTCTATATTTTCTTTCTCACCTTCTAAATTCTTTCACTAACGTCTCGGAATTTCCGACTCTCGAGGAGTCGGAAATTTCCAACCGTTACAGTATGTGACCCTAGTAAATTGAAATGTACGTTTAAAATAGAATATATAGATTTATAATTTATATTTAACAAAAACTGATCGTAACAGCCAAATTGGGTTACGATACATATACCATTGTGTTTAGAATAGGGGTAATTAGCTGGGGGCGACAGTTGTTGGGTTTCGTTTGGAATTCAAATGTAAAGTCAACTTGTTGAAGAATTATATAAATAAAATAATCTAAAAAAAAGTATATAGGCCCCATTTGAAAACCCTAATTTCTCAGTCAGAGGGCCGCCGCTATTTTGAAATGCACGGCTGATTTCTTCCAAAATCGATCCCCACGATTCTCAAAATCCACGCATTGAATTCGGATTCCTCCAACGACAACCTTCTTCGTCTTGCCGAGGTCTATCTTATGACCGGACAAGATTGAAGATGGTGAGCTATGCTGAACGGAATTAGGTCTTAAATGTGCGAACTTCGGTGGAGTTTTTGAGGAGCATAACGGCACCAAACTTCGGGTGGTGCTGGGCGAAGGGAGCTCTCGCATAAGCGCTCCACGTGAAGGAGTTTGATCGAGTTCTGATGCGATGACGGTGGCAAAAATTGAAACCCTAATGTTGTGCTATGGGTTCGATGGTATTGTGAATGGCCCGATGTGAATACGAATGAAGAAGAAAGGTAGCGCATTAGGTAACAGTTTTCTTTACGCTATGGTTTAGTTTAATTAATTTTAATATACCTAAATGACATTGTAAAATCTGATTTATACATGAATAAAATTGTTTTAAATTGCAGAGTTTTTTTTAAATAAAATAAAATTAACTTTGTTTTAAAATAGAAAAATATAAAATTATAACGTTAGTTAAAAAAAAATAGCATGGTTTCCAACTTATAAAAATATGATTTTTATATGATCAGTAGAAATATAAGAATATGAATTTTTCATATATGATTTTTGATTTTAAAAAATAAGTTTAGGTGATTTTGAAAATATATTTTCTTTGAAATGAAAATAAGATTTGCTAAGATCGAAAATTGTGATTTCCTTTGATATGGAGAATCCATTTTCTTTGATATGAAAAATATGATTTTTGGTTTGATAAAAATATCATTTTTTATCCAATGTATGTTATTTATAGAATCATCATATAAAGAAATAATTATTGATTGGTTAAAAATATAATTTTTAACGTAGGTATACTATATAGATCGACAATCAAAGAATGGCGGAGTGGAAACCAAAGGTGAGAATTCTCTCACTTTAAAATTTTCTGTACAGTTATTTATTTTGTAACTGCATTCATGAACTGTTCCCCGTCGTCCACAGACCATGGACGACTTGTTTGTTTGGTTGTGTTCTGTGTGAAAATTGATTGTGATGTGAAATGAATATATATATATATGAAAGTGAAATAATTTATATATATAGCAAAGTGAAATATGTATATATGAAAGTGAAATAATCTATATATATATAGCAAAGTGAAATATGTATATATGAAAAGTGAAATAATCTATATATATATATATATAGCAAAGTGAAATATGTATATATGAAAGTGAAATAATTTATATATATAGCAAAGTGAAATTTATATATATAGCGAAGAAAATATCATATATAGTGAAAGAGAAAATATCATATATAGTGAAAGAGAAAATATTATATAAGTTGAAAGTGAAATATGTATATATGAAAGTGAAATAATTTATATATATAGCAAAGTGAAATTTATATATATAGCGAAGAAAATATCATATATAGTGAAAGAGAAAATATCATATATAGTGAAAGAGAAAATATCATATATAGTGAAAGAGAAAATATTATATAAGTTGAAAGTGAAATATGTATATATGAAAGTGAAATAATTTATATATATAGCAAAGTGAAATTTATATATATAGCGAAGAAAATATCATATATAGTGAAAGAGAAAATATCATATATAGTGAAAGAGAAAATATTATATAAGTTGAAAGTGAAATATGTATATATGAAAAGTGAAATAACATATATAGTGAAAGTGAAATATGTATATATGAAAGTGAAATAATCTATATATATATATAGCAAAGTGAAATATGTATATATGAAAGTGAAATAATTTATATATATAGCAAAGTGAAATTTATATATATAGCGAAGAAAATATCATATATAGTGAAAGAGAAAATATCATATATAGTGAAAGAGAAAATATTATATAAGTTGAAAGTGAAATATGTATATATGAAAAGTGAAATAACATATATAGTGAAAGTGAAAATATCGAATATATTGAAATTGAAAATATCGAATATATTGAAAGTGAAAATATCGTATATATATGAAATATGAAAACGTATATATATGAAATATGAAAACGATATATATATATGAAATATGAAAACGTATCTATATGAAATATGAAAACGTATCTATATGAAATATGAAAACGTATCTATATGAAATATGAAAACGATATATATATGAAATATGAAAACGATATATATATATGAAATATGAAAACGTATAAATATGAAATATGAATTCGAATTGAATAGAATAGAAAATGAATTCGAATTGAATAGAATAGAAAATGAATTCAAATTGAATAGAATAGAAAATGAATTCAAATTGAATAGAATAGAAAATGAATTCAAATTGAATAGAATAGAAAATGAATTCAAATTGAATAGAATATAAAATGAATTCAAATTGAATAGAATAGAAAATGAATTCAAATTGAATTGAATATATAGCGATTTTGAATTGAATTGAAATATAGCGATTTCGAAATGAATTGAATATATAGCGATTTCGAAATGAATTGAATATATAGCGATTTCGAAATGAATTGAATATATAGAGATTTCGAAATGAATTGAATATACAAAGATTTCGAAGTGAATTGAATATACAAAGATTTAGAAATGAATTTGAATCGAATAGAAAACGACTTTGAAGCCGAATTGAATTGAAAACGAATTCAAAATCAATTGAATGCGAAATGAAATGAATTCAAATTGAATTGAAATTTGAATTGAATAGAAATGAATTTTAACACGAATTTATAAAGAAGAATTCAATTTTGCTTTGAATTGAAATGGAAGTTGAAATGAATTTTGAAAGGAATTTAAAACTATTTATGTAATTCGTTTTAAATAGAAATCGACGAAATATATATTATATATATTATATATATAATATAATGGCCTGAATAGAACGCGCCGCGCCGCGGCAGTTCGCGAATTTCGACCATTTATTTCAAACGGACATTACGGGAGATCCGACGGTCGGATTCTCCTAAAACCGGAACCGTTGGGTTCGTATCGAAAAGAGCTTTCTAACGAATATTAGAAATTCAAAATCTAACGGTTGGATTTGGAGATACGTCCAAATCAAATTCGAAAAAGGTCGCTGTAAGTGCAGTTCGATGGCCGTTGATGGAAATCGACTGTACGGGCCTTGATAAAATTATTAAAAATAGTAATAATTTGTGTAAAATCATAAGAAATGATTTGGGAAAAATTGGGATGAAAAACTCCATATTTGAAAAGATAAAAATATATTTTTATCGAAATGAACTAGTTATTAACTAGAAAAATAATCCAATGGTTATAAATAAATAAATTGGATTAGATTTGAATTGAAATTATCTTTGGATATTTTCGATATTGGATTCCGTGATTATACAGATATCGTGATGGGAATTTGGGAGATATCGATATCGTTATTCCCGATATGATATCTGTTGGTTTCAGGATTTGATGTTGAATATAAGTCAATACTCTCTCTATTTAAAACCTTATATTTAACGTCAAATTTGATTGATTGATGGTTTGGATTGTGCTCGACCAGTTTATGAGCAAAATATGCTTTTACATTTAGCATTGGGTTGGGTTGAAAATATCTGTGTGCTAACGCCTTGTGAAACACTTCACGATTTGACGATAAGGTGTTTAGCGATGTTGTGTTCATTTCAAATTTAACGAATGATTGTGAAATGATATTTTTCTTAAGTGAAAAGAAAGGTATTCCCGATTTTGGACAGGGAATGTTTTATAAAAATGTTTTATAAAACAGAAAGGATTTCGAGGCCCAAAACCCGATGATTTCTAAAATGATTTAGAAATGTATTATATGTTACATTGTGGTTCATCGCGTATTCGATTAGTTGCTATTGATGATGTATCTGTTTGGTGGCGGAGAATTTATTCTCTTGCTTAACACCCTTCTTTGAGACGTACGAGCTCAAAGGTTATGTGATTAATAGTGACTGATCATATGTGTGAATTACTGATGTGAAGTACCATATTTTGAAAGTACTTGTGATTATTACGTTGTGAAATGATTTTCCCTACTTCGGGATATGAAATGATTTAGTATGTGGCTAAAGATTCGGGTAACCCTGAGACTAAAAGTATGGGTGAGAGGGCGGTGTATGCTCTCCATGAGTGGGAGGTGCATCGTCGGTGTAGCCTACTCCTACGTGCGGTAGGTGCACATTTATATATCGAGTTGCGAGGTGCGTACCCTTTGCCTTGTCGATGGGGAGCACGATATTTGGTTGCATACTTGTTTGTATGCATTGTTATGTTTTGGAATTCACATTTCAAAATGATTTGATTTGAGATCCCGAAGTGAAATTCTATTTTGATATAGAAAGTTAGATATGTATTTCAAATGATTTGAAATAAGAAATCGGGAATAAAATCCAAAGGAATAATTTCTGTAAATCGAATTGGATTCAGAAAATCTAAGTGTAGCGATTAATCTAAATGGGTAGATTGGGATATTGCATGTTGATTGATGCATAGTAGATCCATATATCTATATTGATTATTGTTTATACACTGGTATTCATGGGGGTAAACCCGTTCCGCGTTAGCGGCGTGGTCCCGTGATATGCCATTTTAGTAAATAAGTTAATTATAACTGTTAGAGTTTCTCACACCAGTCCCATGACTGACCTGTAGTTTGCTTTTCCCTTGCGAACTCGGGTGCCCCTATTTTCCACACGGGCAGTCGAGTAGTTTTATTTTGCAGATGTATTGAGCAGGATTCTGGATTGAAGCTTTAAGCTGTGTCCAGACATTTACAGTCTTCCGCTGTGTAGTTTATATTTCCGCTGTGCATTGTATTACATTTATGTAAATTTATCTTCCGCTGTGTATTATATTTCGATATACTCTGATATTCTGTACTCTGATGTAACATTATTATGATGTTTATTGAAGTCTTCTGTTATTTGTTCTGATGTGTTGTATACCCAAAGTTAGCGTATGCGGGATTCGAACGGTCTTGGTCGGTTTAGCGATCGATTAGGTCCGGGCGAAATCCGTGTCGTTACAGTAGACCTAACTTAATAGGTGAATTCCCAAGCTTATGTTTTTATGCATACTTACATGCCAACTTCCATGTTATATTTCAAGTCATGTTTTCAAGTAAAACACATGTCATATTTAACGTTACATGTTGTCATGTTTATACCCATTTACCAAAATCATATTCATGTCATTATGTTTCCCCATACTGTGACCCCAACGCTTTTTAAACTCGCATACACGTTCGCAACAACGTGATGGATTAAAAGAAGAGACTTAGCAAAGGCATGACAAAAATGGATATTAAGCCACCAGTTAATCATGGTGGCAAATGAGGCACACATGTGTTCATTAACTTGCATGTTACATTCTTACACCTCAAAAACATGCATAAACCCAAACTTGGCACATAAACGAATCATGGTAACAAAAGACATGGAATGATGACTAGTAACTCGCATATATCATCATATAAGGGTTATGACTTCATATGAAAGTTGACATAAAGATTATGAAGGTTCTCATGTTGCATAATGCAACATTTCAACATAAAGGTTGTAGCTTTTTGCTCATAAGATCAAGATAATGACTTCATAAACTTGCATGACATGATAGCATATATCATTCTCAATGATCAAACCCAAACTTGCAACATGAACATTTAACTTCATAGTTAATATCTAAGAGTAGGGAAGGGCTTACATTGCTATGAAGGCCTAAATCGATTAAACTAAGGCTTGTGATGAAGCTTATGCATACCATCACCCAAAAACCCAAAGATGGTTGCTCCAAATCAACAAAAACACCATCTTTATGAACAAAGATCAAAGCTTTTGCCTCGGAATCAACTTGAGAAGCTCTCATACTAACATAGGGACTATCTAACACTCTCATGATCATGAGACCTCTCATAGGAATGAAGTGGAGGCTAGGATAGTTGAGTGGAGGCCATGAGAGTAGAAATTTTGCCATAGTTTAGTTACATGAGTGAATAATGAGGGTTTAGGGGAGGGTTAGGGGCTTATTTATAGAAGATTAGGCTAGTTAGGACCCTTAGATTAACCCTAGGACCAACCTGAACCATCAGATCTCAAACCAGGCCCAAAAACCTAGCCAAGATAGAAACAGGTGCACCAGGCAAGACTGCTCGTCTGAGCCAGGTCGACAGCCAAGTCGACAGGGCTGTCGACTTGGTCAGACCAAGTCGACTCCCAAGTCGACAGGGCTGTCGACTTGGGTACTGTGGCGGGAATTTTTCCCGCCTGGCCCAACTGGCCCAATTTTCCAAATTCAAGTTTGAATTTGAAATCTGTTTTTACTTAGAAATTTTCTAAAAACTTCGTTGGGCCTTAATCGGGTCATACGGACTCCGATTTTCGAAAACTCAGACTCTATTTCGCGTATTTTTCCGAGACGAACGCAATGGCATAGCAAGTTTAACTTGATTCAGAATTTAAAATTAAATTCTGCCTTGATTCTCGTCTTAATCATGTTATCGAAATACGGGTTGTTACATTCTCCCCACCTTTTAGGATTTCGTCCCCGAAATCTCCAAGTTAGGAAGAACATATCCTACCATCCATCATCCATCTACTCAAAACATCATCCACAAGCGACCATTGTCCTTAGATGATTTCTAATGCTATATGAATATATGCAAAACGTGTGTGTACATGTTCCTTAGCTAATGCTAATGATCAGGCCTGAATAATCTTTCTAATGCAAAAATATGTATAGTGCCATGAATCCAACATGTATGCAAATAGTCCTAGTCATATAGATACTATATGCGTGCACAATCATTCATTCATATGCAACAACCGCATGATAATACATTCGATTTCATCCATAAACAAGTATAAATACTCGTGCATATGGAATATGAAATGTGACCGAGTCGAGCTAGCATAAACAAGTATAAACTCCTGTGAATGCCATTGGATGTTGTGTGCTAGTTGTTCTGTGTGAGATTATAAATGTCGCCATAGGATAGTAATAATTAATTTTCAACTACACTACATGGCATACTTCGTGAAGGTAGCATACTCTATCACATACCATATAAGCTTTTGGAGCTTATGTGACGAGGTTGGAATTACCATACAAGGGAGAGGCTTGTATGGCGATGACTGCATTTCAAGTTGAACTGAGGACTGATATAGACTAAATAAATTATAATGATAAATTGCCAGATTGAATAAAAACCCCACACGGGTCTGGAGTTGACAATAATCACGTCTCTCTAGCTATTAGGTACGACACATGGATTTTTTTTTCCAACACTGGACAAGGTGACGAGAATTTATTCTCTGGAGTTATGATCTTTACACACTCCTTTGGGCCTAGAATAGGCCACTAAAAATTGTGTATGCTATTTCTTGATTTAATGGGTGCCTAATACTGTCCAATAAATTTCCAAACCCCTTTCCGTACAATGGAGGCTATGGCAAAAATTTCCGAAGTTTAAAGGAATTAGCCAAATTTTTGAAGTGAAAATGATTTGGAAATCGTCGAATGAATTATATATATATATTAAAATAAAACGAATCACGTAGCTGCAGTTCGCGTTTTGGAATCGTAACTTTAAATGATTATACCGGGAGATCAGACCGTCGGATTTTCACAAAACTAGAATAGTTGGGTCCGCTTTGAAACGATCTTTCCAACAATTTAAAGTTTGTTAAGATCCAACAGTTAGATGTTGAGAAATGTGTTATTCAAATCTAAAGAAAAACAGTGCAAGGGTCGGGTAATGACCTGAAGCGTCGTTTAATTATAATGGGATATTTTAAAATAAATAAAAATAGCGATAAATCGTTATAAAATATTATAGACGATGTGGAATGGAAATAAACCGATTTTACTTGGTTTATTAGATATTTTGATGGTTAGATGTATTTGACATGAAATTATTATATTGAATTGAAACGTGAATGTCAAATGGTTTAACCATGGAAAGAATTAATTTGAATTCTATGTATACGAGAATTATTTGAAAAGGCCGAGTTAATTCTCATTTTAAATAATTGATCGATGATTAAAATCTAAGATATGAAGACGGTGCAAGACCGGTGATCTTCACATCGAATGGATTACTACTGATGCCCTGGATCAGTTACCTCCTTGGAGGGGTTATAGTGGTAGTGGTACGGACATATTTGTTGATTATCCGGATTTGCGAGGTCCTCTCTCCTGTATTGGACATATGGGACGAGGAATAAGGTGCCTCCGCTTTCGTTCAGACCCAGAACGAACTAGTAAATGGATGTGTGTCTGACATTGGATTTTATTCTGTGCTGATTGATTTCTATTAAATATATGTCTGTTTTGTGGTGGAGAATTTATTCTCTTGCTTAACACCCTTCTCTAAGACGTACGAGCTTAAAGGTTATATATCGATAGACATCAGTCGCATGGCGTGGAATATCAATTTGGCATGCTGAGATGAAAGTGATCAAGCCTGTTATTGAAAAGCAAAGCCTTGTGGTTGAAGATCAAAGCACGGATTTAAATAGCATAGCTTTGAGTATAGCGTTAATTCGCGAGCCTCACACCTCGGGTATGAAAAAGAAACGGGAGAGGACGACAGGGAGGACATGCTTTTTTTCTTGCTAGGAGTGGTGTCATGGTATAGAGGCCAGACATTTTTACTAATGTGGATGTTGGAAAGGAGGTACCTCGGATATATCGGTCATTACGGGGTCGATGGATTTATGCCCCATAGGGCGGGGAAATGTATTGTTTAGGGATTACTAATTCACTAACGTAAGTTGTGGACCAACCCTGCATTTTCCTAAGGGTCGATGCGTTTTGACCTTAAGGCTCGGGCTAGAGAGTCTCGAACTCGGTAAGGATGATCCCCTGCCTTGGTTCATGATGGAAATCAAACTTCCAATATGAAATTATGCGGTTTTGATTGTAAAACTAGTATGGCGAAATAGTAGTATGGGATACTATGTCGTCTATGATTGATACATTATGATTGAATTTTTTTTTGAAGCATATATGCATTAGTGATGATATCAAATGATTTTGTTTTATACGCATCAAGCATATTTTGGTCATTATATGGTAAAACTCTATCCTCCGACTAGCGTTGTATTGTGTGATGGGACCTGAGTCTTATAATGGCTTCATTTTTCTAAAAGGGCATTGCGTTGTTTAAATGATTTATTTTATTTCATGCACTGGCAATCCAATGGAGTAAACCCGTTCCGCGTTAGCAGCATGGTCCTATGACTGACCCTATATTAAATAGGTTAAGTTAGATTTCTCATACTAGTCTCATGACTGAATCGTTGATTGTTTCACTTTACAAACTCGGGTGCCCCTATTTTCTGCACGGGCAGCCTTGTGTTTAGGTTTTAGGAGGCTCATTATGGATAGCTATTGAGCTGAAGATGGATTCTATCATTTCTATTATGCTGTTCAGATTTCATTATGTATATTATGTTTGATTCCACTGCAGACATTTTATATTGAGTTGAAACTGTATTATGTACTAAGTATGATCATGTTATGCTGTGTAACTCTGATGATTATATTATTTCCGTTGTATTTTGGTGTATATTATCTGGAGTAATGATATATTTCTATTCTGCTGTTATTTTTTATGTGTTATATTCCAATGATTATCCTTGCTTTTGTGGCTCAGGGGTTTTGGGTCATCATAGGAGATTTATTGGTTGAATGGATTATAAATTCTGGATCGACAGTGGGGCAACACAAGGTCGATAGGGGTTTCTAAACGCTCGAATACGATGAACCGACACAATATGCTTTGAAAACAGGGCAAATGAAATAATTTTACCCAAATTATATTTTAATATAAAGGAGGTACATTTATTGGAATTATTATACATATGAGATGTGTTAGTTGTTATTATAATCGAATAAGATTATAATTCAAATGGTTATACATAACCAATCAGAATTCATATGAAAGTAATGTATAAAATCAGATTAATTCAATCCGAATATAAGTCAGAATTGGAATCAAAATTCTGGAATTTGGAAAAGTGTTGTAAGATTTCGGAGTTAATATATGAAAATTTTAAGATCTTGGGTAAATTTGAAATGTTTTCCAAGTGTTGAAAAGGATATCTTGAATTAATTTCAAAAAGGAAATATTCAAAAATGGTGTTGAAAGTGATATAATATTGAACTCACTGCAATAACTGGAAAATAATTCTGATGATGACTGTAGCATCGTCAGTGTTTATTGTTGAGTTTCGAAGTGAGGGATCACTGGAACTATTTTGTTTTGAATTGTTTTGAGGAAACAAGTTGGCCGAAATTCCAAAGTTTTGAACTATTATTATTATATATTTGTGATTTCAAACTGATTTGAAATAAAAAACCCGGGAATTGAATTCTGAAATTAAAATTTAACTTATAAAGTTTAATAAATTGAAATAGTAAAAGTGAATAAATAAATTAAAATTTAACTTAATTAAGTTAAATAAAAATCGGATTGGACTAGAGATAATCTGGTATGAAATTGAACTGATGGGTTAAGAGTTTTGGAATCTAAGAATAGAACTAGAGTTTGAAAAGGAATTCGGTTTGGATATAAAAGAATGATTGGTGGAAGATGAATTGAGTGGAGACGGATTGGGATAGGATTTGTATAAGCTAAATTGATAGCAAATGGAAAGGATAGAGTTGGATGCCGACA
The DNA here is from genome assembly GCA_030737875.1 of Allium sativum. NCBI lineage: Eukaryota > Viridiplantae > Streptophyta > Magnoliopsida > Asparagales > Amaryllidaceae > Allium > Allium sativum. The sequence goes on along the minus strand of CM060918.1, from coordinate 660,146,236 downwards.
AAAAGGTACAAGTTTATATTCTAATTGGACATGAGATTTTTTATGAGCCAGTTTGGCAAGCCGCTTGGCTGTTTGATTTTCTTTTGGGTTGAAGAAGGCCTAGAGCGACGAGTTGTAGTTGTACCAATTGAGCAGTGTAAAGGAGACGAGTTCAGAATTTTTGAAATTTTTGTTAATAGGAATAAATTAATATTTTAATATAAATTAAATTTGTTGGATAGAAATTAACGATAAAGAGTAAAATAAAAGTTTTTTTAATATAGTTAATAGGGTAATAGCATTTTTTCGGCTTAGTAATTTCGACGACGAAATTCTTTTAAGGGGGAAGGAGTGTAACATCCCGGAATTTATAGCGATTAATTAATTAATTAATTTAATTATTTGAATATAGTTGTTTGATAAATTAAATGATTTGAATTTAAATATTAAAATAATAAATAATAGAGGAATAATAAAGTTTGATTTTGAAATGGTCGGAAATAGTTGAACGACAATCTTGTGTAAATGGGATAATTTAATAGATTTTATTCGGTTTAGAATTGAATTAGAATAACGAATATATTTGAATAAACAACAGTTGAATGTATTAATTATAATATAAATTATTATCGAGCTCGAATTGTCGCGGCAGTTCGTAATATTGAGTTTTGAACTTCAATTGAGTGTATAGGATTCGTTAAAAGTCAGATTTCTTCGAAACAAGAAATGTTAGAATCTTTTAAGCTATATTTTTCTAAAAGAAGTGAAAAATCGAGATTTCGGTTTATAGATTGTTAGTTATGTCCCAATCAAAATTTGAATTTGTCGCTATGGAACGTTTATAAGCCATAACGATATATTTAATTATACTTAAATATTGGATTCGAATTTGGACAAGATATTTGAGACGTAGTTATAGTTTAATTTATAGAATTTTACTGTAATTTTTAATTTGGAAAATAAACAACTTTTCGTTTAACGTATTTTGCACCCTATATCAGCGGTTTGGGATTTCACAATATGAATTAACTAATTTATTTTATTATATTTTTGGGATCATGGCAAATTGCCCATCACGATTGTATTTTTATTTTTGTCCGTATTAGTCCGTACGTGATTGAAATCATGAGGTTCGCTAAATGTTTATAAGTAGGGGCAAATCGGAATGCCCATATTTTTTCGTTTAACGGCTCTATACATATATACTAAAAATTTAAAAAAATAAAAATAAATAAAAGAATATTTACAAATCAGTAGAACCTTCATGGGTAAGCAACTAAAATTTCTTCAAATTAAAGTAAGTGACCTACAACCATCCTATGAATACAGGTGCTCTACGTTGTCTGTTTCGTCTGCACTTTTCAATGAGAATAGCACCTACGCACGTGCTTTAGTACATAGGGTTAACAGCTACACTGTATACCTATTCCTTAACTACAAAGTTTCGTTCCTCTATAAATAAGCGCATGAAGCATGTTCATTTCATTTTCTTGCTGGAATAAAACGCAAACAAATAACCAAAAAAACGGTGAACTTCAAAAATATAAATAATAATAAACTGCACCCATCCTAAGACAAATTAACAGACCTTCACTTTATCCATTCTCACGCAACACGGCAACAACAAGAGGTTTAGGCATGAAGGGGGAAGTGGAAAGTAGCAGTTAGTTCATGTGTTCCATGTGCATGTGAGTATAACAGTGCATATATTTGCGGGTGTGTGGTGTTCGGGTTTACTCTCAAGTGTGGGTATGTATTCTGGGCTTTGCGTTTTGGGTATGGTCGAGCTTAAGGGAGGATTGCTCCTGTAACAACCTGCATTCTATGCATCGGAGGATCGTAGAATATTTATTTCTTTCTTATATGAAGTCGTATGGTCATGTGGCTTTGGGAAATGATTATCGAGGTCATTTCTCATGTTCATGATTTTTGTCGATTTTTAAATGACCATTTTGCCCCTAGCTGATCTTGTTTCGTCCATAACTTTTGATTGGAAAGGAGTTTTGACCTGAAATCACTTCCATTGGCTTTGGATGATGTTTTACCTTTCCGTAGAGTGGTCACATGCGAAAAACGGACTTACCGTTTGGGAGATATGGCTGAAATAAGGTTTGGAAGGAGAAAAACTGCTTAACCGGGCCAAATAGGGTGATTAGTGAATGGGCCCATAACCTATTTCGGGATTAGGGTTATGGGGAGGCTGAAATGAGTTAGGTTTTCATTCTATTTCAGTTTTCTAGCCTCCACTTACCTCTTAGAAACCCTAAAAATGGCCTCCAAGCTCAAAATCACCTCCAAATCACTTGCAACTTGAAGATTAAGCTTAGCAACATCAAATCAAGGTGGATTAGCACCTAGATCGAGGAAGAGCTACTGTTTAGCATTAGGATTCACACCAGATCAGAGATTTATTTCAGATCTAAGGTTTATTTGTGGCTAAGGTGTGTGATTTGCATAGTTCCTCATTAATTTTGGTTAATTAAGGGTAAATAGTGAAGATTAGCGAATTTATACATTAATAAATTCTTGAAAAATATTTATAAATTCTTAAATAATGTTTTAAACCTCTGATATGAATTTGAGTTAATTTGGTTAAGTTTGGCTAATCCTATCATTAGTTTTTCTTAAACATGCTTAAGGGAAAATATGGGGTTTTGGCTATGTTTGATCCATTTTAACCTATCATATTGATGTTTTGGTGTTTGAGGTCACTTCTACTTTGTGCTATGACTTGGTGGTATGCTTTGTGATTGATTAGAATACATAGAATGTTCGAAAACGTCGTCGAATGGCGTAGAATATTTGCTGGAAAAGTTGCAGGAAAACTGTGCAGGCTTTCGGATCGGATCAGATGGATGGGCTCGGACCGGGCAAAGTATCACTGAACCGAACCGTAGCTTAGCACAAAAAGAAGAATGGCAAAAAGGAAGGCCACCATGGTTGAACTGGGATTGGATCGGGTTAAGTAAGGGGGACCGGATCGGATCGAGATGAAGAGAAGGGTGATCGGAACGGTAGAGAAAGGGGAGCGGATCGGACCATGACTAGGGAGGCCGAACCGAACCGATGCGAGGAAGGTTCACCGAACCGAACCGATGGAGACTGAACCACGAACTGAATGGGAGAAGGTACTCCGAAACGAACTAGTGCGACATGAAGTACCCGAAACCGAACCGAGATGCATATACATGACCGAACCGAACCGATCCAGTATTGAACAAAAACCCGAGATGCAAAGGTAGTCCAAGTTGGAAATTAGAGCTCAGGATCCAGTTGGGAACCAATGAGTTCACTTCATGATTGGGCTTTGCTACGGGACGTGTGCTAAGGAGTTGTCGACGTTCATAACTTCGATTCACCACTAAAAAGGAATGATGGGCTACGTATCAGTGTAGTAGAGTCGTTATGACTCGAGGGAAAAGTGATCGTAGTAAGACTATGAGCCAGTGCAGTGGAGCCGTTGTGACTCCATGGGGCAGAGTGGACATAGTAAAAGATTAGTAAGGCTATGAGTCAGTGCAGTGGGGTGTGTACGACTCCGTGAGGCAAATTGGACATAGCGAAGGATTAGTGGCTATGTATCAGTGCAATGAAGCCACTGTGACTTCATGGGGCAAAGTGATCATAGCAAAGTATTGGGTGATCGAAGTGGTGAATATCGTATGCTTTAGGCACTGAGTGAGAGATGTGAGGATGGTTGCTATGCTTGATTGTTTTCCATCACTATGACATGCACACCCCCACCCCCGTATGCTTGTACACCATATGATAGTGTCACCTTAGAGTATTGTACAGTATGTAGTGCTAACTCTTTGGTTGCAGGTCCCGGTTCAGGTATGGTTTAGTATACCTGTTATTGTTCTGTTTAACAGCTTATCGCTCATTCCAGACTTTTGTCTGACCCAGAGTTTTATGTCTCTTCTTATTACTCTGGGAACTCCTAAACGAGCAGACTAGAGACAGGTTAGCTGGTGATGCCCGAGTAGCTGATCCGAAGACGAGCAGGAGGCTTCCACGTATGATATATATATATATATATATATATATATATATTCTTCCTGTGTCGTGGGTGGTTACTACTTGGGCATTAGTAGTGTACCTCCCTTATCTTGTTTTTGCTTTTAGAGACAGTTTGAAAAGTTTTAATAATAGTGATGTGGAACATAAGCTGTATTTGGATTTTCAGCTACTATGATAGTTTGTTTTCAGCTTATGCACTGTCTCGCCTGTTTTCTGTCAAGAATATGTTATGATTATATTTTATCCCATGCGCTGTGAGACATATTACAGGTTCTTTGTTGATCCTTCGTCTTCTTTCTTTTCTTTTGACTACCGTTCTGGCTGGACATGTGTACAGCGCACATTTGGAGTAAATGTCGGTTGGTGCGGGGCGGGCTGTCACATTTGGTATCAGAGCTCTAGGTTGCGTAGTTAACCTAGGGAAAGTCACTAGGGAGAGATAGTATGTATATGAGAGAGCGTATTTGTGATTACTTTGGTTTTCAAAAGCTATATAGATATATATACTATTAGTAGTATAAGGTTGAAGTTGTACTGCACTGGCACCACTATGGAGATGGCTAATCATTTTCTCTTTACAAATTCGACGATGAGCCGAAATTTAAGAGGTGCTGGTAGAGGAGCCAACAATGGGAATGCTTCTGACATGGGGACGATGTTCACTAACTTCATGAGAGAGATGCTTAGGGATATTCAAGGAGCAGTTTCCAATGCCGATAATGGTGGTGGTCCAGTAGTGCAGACGCCTAGGGACGATTTCGCCAAGTTGTGCAAGGGTTACACTAACCTTGGTGGGAAGCCATTCCACAGAACGGAGTTGGACACAGATGTTCAGGATTGGTTGGATAGTTGTGACCGTATCTTCGATGACTTGGGTATCGAGGATGCGATGAAGAGAAGGCTAGCGTCTCGTCAGCTGCAAGGGCGAGCAATTAATTGGTGGAATGCTATTAAGACAGCCACTCCAAAGGATCAAATTACTTGGGATCAGTTTAAGGCTCACTTTAGCGACAAGTTTATCCCAGCTGCTCAGAATTCAGAATTGTTTAGGAAGTTCTTGGAGCTTAAGCAGAATGGTAGAGCAGTCTCGGACTATATTGCTGAATTCGACACTTTGTCGAAGTATGGATTATCCCTTATTGATACTCCTGAGAAGAAGAATGAGAAGTTCATTACTGGTTTGGATGGATACTTGGGGGAAAGTTTTATTAACCACATCGATGAGACTCTTGAATCGATTGTTGGGAAAGCTTTGAGATCAGAGAGTCTTTACCCTAAGTCAAAGACCGAGGTTGCATCTGCAGAAGGGCCAAAGTCGCAAGCAGGCGGTGGAGGCAAGAATAACTCTCAGAACAAGAGGAAGCAGAACCAAGCTAAGGATGGCCAGAAAAAGAGCAAGAAGGATGTTGAGTGCTTTAGCTGTGGTAAGAAGGGCAATTATGCCAAAGAATGTCGGGCCAAGCCAGCGGATAGGAAGTGCTACAACTGTGGCCAAGTGGGACATCATAAGGATAAATGTCCACAACATCTTAAAGAGAAGCAGATTGTGAAAGCATATGCTATCAATGCTGTTCCTTCTTCGTCGAATGCCCTAACTGCGGCGGAGAAAAGAAAGAATGTTGTCATTCAAGGTATGCTTTCTATTCTTGATGTACCTGTTCGAGTTTTGTTTGATACTGGGTTTCCCTTTCCATCATATCTATTGACCTGGTAGATAGGTTGGGACTGGAACCCGAGAAAGTCGATAGACCGTTGGTTGTGACGAACCCGATTGGTGGTTCGACCAACCTTAGTATGATTTATCGAAATTTGGTCTTATCAAGTCATGGATGTATGTTTTTTTGTGATTGCTTTGTTTTGGGCTTTACTGGGTATGGCATTATATTGGGAGTCGATTGGCTCCAAAGATACGGGGTGATGGTAGACTGTGAGGGCTTTTTGGTGATAGTTAGAGCGGATGATGGGCGTAGGGTAGTGTTTGGTAGTCTACCTAGTGATGAGGTAATGGCTAGTTTTATAAATTCCCTCGACATCCCGCATGATGAGTTGTCAGATGTGCCCGTGGCTGGCCAGTAACCGGACATTTTCGAGGAAGTGACCGGACTTCCACCACACCGAGAGATTGAGTTCCGTATTGATTTAGTTAAAGATTCCAGACCTATAGTGATGCCACTTCGTCGTATGGTACCATGGGAGCAGCGAGAGCTCGGGATGCAAGTAAGTGATCTTTTGAAGAAGGGATTTATTAGAAGAAGTGTTTCCGAGTGGGGAGCACCAGTTGTGCTTGCGACTAAGGCAGATGGTTCCCTTCGTTTGTGTGTGGACTATCGCGAGTTGAATAAAGTGACAAAGAAGAATAAGTATCCCCTTCCGCAGATAGATGATTTGTTTGATCAACTGGAAGGAGCAAGAGTGTTCTCCCAGTTGGACCTCGCGACAGGATTTCATCAGCTCCGAGTAGCAGCTGATAGTATAGCTAAAACGGCATTTCGGAAGCCATCTGGATTTTATGAGTGGTTGGTCATGCCATTTGGGTTGACCAATGCACCAGCGTACTTCGTGGATCTTATGAATAGGGTATTCAGAGATCAATTGAATAAGTTTGTTCTTGTGTTCGTGGACGATATCCTTGTTTACTCGAGGGCAGAGGAGGAACACAAGGAACATTTGAGGACAGTGTTGGAGGTGTTGAGAAAACACCAATTGAAAGGGAAATTTCTAAGTGTCACTTCTGGAGGAGGGAAGTGAGATTCTTTGAAACACCCCACCTCCGTTAGGGTCACTCTCGAAGGGAATGCCCTAATTTTGGTGGAGGTTTATAAGTACAAGTCACAGATATACAAGACAGATATAAGAACACATATTTGCAAACAGCGGAAGAACAACAAACTTTATTTCATGAAGTCAAATACGTGTTACAACAATATCCTTTCAAAACATAACATAACACTTTCATAATCTGTCTTGAGTACATCATTTAAAGAAGCATGAATAAAACATAGATAAACTTCAAAAGCCCCATAGCGGTTGTCCCAAGCCATAGTTCAAAAACAGGAAAGTCCAAGCAATACATTTCTCTTCTTCAAGCTGGAAGTTGAGGTTGATCAAGCTGCTGTGTTCCCTCCCTGAGGACCTGGGGGGGGGGGGGGGGAAACGGAAGAAAGAAGACGAAAGAAAAGTAGAGTCAGACATAAAGCCTGAGTAAGTCTAGTACTATTTTGTCTATGAATAAAGAACTAGGTATGATAAGTATAAACAAGAAATGGGAAACACTATGAACTTGGTTAAGTTGTCTAGGGTCGAATATACTATCGTACCCCATGTTATTTTCTGAACCCATATAAACTAGTTTTCCAATTTGCACCCCATAATCAGGGTGGTGTGATCCATTCCATGATGATCGGCTCCTACCCGCATAGTTACTTGTGTCTTACGGCCCCCGATGTCTGTAGTTACCTATGCTGGTCCCACCATGGGGTGTATCAAGTCCCATAGTGGCAACCCGACACAACCTTAGAGTGCACAGGTATGCTACTGGTGTCCAGTGCCTTATTTTTCTGCACCGGAGTGTGTGCACGCCCGCACTCCGTTAGAACCTACACTGCTACACCACCCCCGTCGATTTGACCTCTTACAATCAGCCCAGTAATCGTGCCCCACCCTGCCTAGTTTCAGGGTATCCTGATACACCTTTTAGGGTTACTGCTGAAAAGGGTCCCCCGTTACTAGGTTTTCTATCTCTAGCCAACATGCTAAGTTGGTTAAGTGTTTCCTAACCTAACCCCACCAGTCCGTTTAGTTTAGCATGTTCCATTTTGATTAAGTCTTTAGTTCACTTAATCCTAACAATCCTGACTCAGCCTTAATTGTCTTATTAAGGCCCTGACCTCTCACATTAGACAGGTATTGTTGTGGCTGCCTGTTGCTGGTTGGTTCCGGGCAGTCTTACGCCACAACTCAGTCTAACCTCGGGTCCTTATTGGGCTCCATGTTTAACCTCCCACATTGGATAGGTATTGTTGTGACTACTGGACAGCCGGGCGGTTCCGGGCAGGTTTACATCACAACTCAATCCAACCTCGGGTTAAACACATCGTATGTTCTACATTTACATATTTTGTCATTCTTCTTTATTTCTTATATGTAAATATTTGCGGCCCATTATTAAGTCAATGGTGTAAAGGTTACACCACTCGTGGGCCCAACCCATACTTGAATTTGGGCCCTTTTTACTTTAGTTTTCGTTCATTAAATTAATTTAGCCCAACGTTATTTACCCCCGTTTTTACACGTCCGTTTATGTATATTGGGCTTAGCCTTTTAAAGCCCAATTTAGCCATGCGAAAGGGGAGGCTTATGGCGTAATTACATACACAAAGAGGGGGAAAGTGAGCGCATGAGCTTGCATATGACGTTGGAAATACATACTAGAAACTGGTGTACTTGCATAGAGGTAACATAGGTGACATAAATCAAAGCATGTGAACTTGCATAGGTTTAACTGCAACATGAACCTATATTCTTATTTATGCATAATGTCAAACATAAGCATGGCATAAATATTTCTAGCATAAGCATAGCATAATGTCAAACATGAGCATGGCATAAATATTTCTAGCATAAGCATAGCATAATGTCAAACATGAGCATGGCATAAATACCTCTGGCCTAAACATGGCATAATGTCGAACATTAGCATGGCATAGGTATAGTTAAATTTGTTCATGGCATAAATATAAACAAGTCATGTTCATAAGGTTTCTACATGTTTACAAAGGGGATACTTTATTACTAACACAAAAGCATAGTTCAACTTAATTAAATTTAATCACATAACGATGGTATACTTATGCATAAATATTCCTAATCATGGTGTTTGTTTTAAACTTGCAAAAAGGGATTTTTGAGTCTAACCTAGCCATGTCTCACATATGTCATCATATAATTCTTTTAAACAAGATAGACTTAATCATAGCTTTCAAATATTATTCATAGCCTAGCCATATTCATAAGTTTTGCAAAAGCATGGCTTAATACATGGATTATGGTGTCAAAATTCCAACATAGTCTCATATGAACTATGACAACCAAACTTGTTTCAATTACTTGCAAAATAATTTATGCACAACATAAACATCATGACGACATAATAACAAAGCCCCAAACTTGCATGAATTTTACTCAACTACATACATGTAGCCTCAACATAGATTACATAACTTGCGCAATATTCCAAACGTATATTTGCATAGAACTACCGCATGTAGTTCTTTATAATGAATAACATAATCCAAATGTATATAAATTGATAAGAACGCACAAATATGAATTACTTCCATTGCCACAATTCAAGCATACACATCAACACAGTTGTTTATTTATACCAAAGTAATACTCTACTTACAATCGTTGCGATGAATTCTCTAATTAAGAGATATGATTACTTTGTTGAATTGATTAGCTTTAGGTTGCTTGAATTGCTTTAGGCTTTAGAACTTCCTCCCTAATCCTCTCTCTAGTTGGCGGCTACCTCTAGTCGTTCCTCAGCAACATGGCGGCTATGTCTTTAATTTGAATGAATAGATTAGGGTTTAGTCTAGGGTTGTTTATATAGAGGTTAGGAATTGATTAGGACCATTGATGTTGCTAGGTTAGATCGTAGCCATTCATTCGATAGAGAGTCCAATCAAAACTTGCCACCTAGCCCTAGTGACAAAGCAGACCACAGAAAATCGGAGGAACACAGACCTGGCCAGCCAGGTTGACTGGGCTCGACCAGGTCGATACCCCTGTCGACAGGGCTGTCGACAGCCCTGTCGACATGGGTAGCCCAGGTCGACAGCCCAGTCGACCTGGGTGGCCCAGGCGGCGCTTTTCTGGCCCAATGGGCCCCACTTCGGAATATTTAATTATTTTAATCTGTTTGAATTTTAAATTTAATTCAAAACTTCAGAAGGCCATATCTTCTTCATACGGACTCCGTTTTTCGAAAACTCGGACTCTATTTCGCGTATTTTTCAGAGACGAACGCAATGGCGTATCCCGTTTCCCTTAGTTCTTTGATTTGAAATTAATTATACTTTAATTCGTAAATTTCACAGTTATAGAATTTTCGGGGTGTTTCATTCTCCCCCACTTAAAAGGATTTCGTCCCCGAAATCTTCAAGTTAGGAGGAATGTAAATCCCAACATCCAATCATCCATCTACTCATCCATCAAACACGAGCATCCATTGTCCTTAAAAGACTTCTAATGCTTCATGATCATATGCAAAGTGTGTGTGTATATATGAACTTATCTAATGCAAAATCAGGAGGTCTACTGATTCAGTTGACCTCCTTAATGCGGATTATATAAGTGCCATGAATTCATTTTGTATGCAAATTTTCCTATTCATGATTCTACATGAGTGCACAATCATTCAATACAAATGCAATCATCCACAGGACCACACATCAAAGTTCAACCATATACGAATGCAAACATATATGCATATGCAATATGAAGTGACTGAGCCGATCTAAAACCTAGATTGTGTGTGTATATGCAACCACGAGCAACCACTAGCAATCACTTGCAACCACTTGCAACCATCATCCATAACATGTTTCAACTACATGTTTCCATCCAAAAAGATTCTATCTAAAAGATACGGTCGAGGAAATATACCTAAAAAGATAGATAAAAGCGCAACTTAAGGAAAAAGAAAGATCAAGGATGTACCCTCGAACAGAAAAGGGTAGGCTGTACGGATTCTAGCTTCAGTTTCCCAAGTCGCGTCTCCCTCGGCGTCGCTCCACTGAACTTTGACGAGCTTGACTTCGCGGTTGCGTAGCTTCTTCACTTCCGTTCCTAAGATGCGGGTTGGAACTCTTCTTATGGTTGCTTCACGTTCCACTTCGGCTTCTTCGAGGATATTCGGCTCTACCACTTCGGCAGACTCGTGCAGACATTTTCGGAGATGTGAAACGTGAAAAACGTTGTGGACTCCAGCCAACTTCTCGGGTAACTCTAATCTATAAGCCATTTTCCCAATTTTCTCGATAATAGGGAATGGCCCTACGAACCTTGGTGCTAGTTTTCCTGTGGTTCCAAAACGAACAACGTTTCTTAGCGGTGATACCTTGAGAAAAACTCTGTCTCCAACCTCAAATTCAAGGTCGGTCCTCCTCTTGTCGGCATAGGACTTTTGTCTGTCTTGGGCCGTCTTCATCCTTCTTCGTATTAAGTCTACTTTCTCTGAGGTCTCTCGGATCATATCTGGTCCAAGTATGAGCTTATCCGTGGACTCCCACCAACAAGTGGGCGATCGGCATGGTCTTCCATATAAAGCTTCGAAGGGCGCCATTCCGATGGTTGCTTGATAGCTGTTGTTGTAGGCGAATTCTATCAAAGGGAGGTGGTCTTCCCATGTCCCTCCGAAGTCGAGGACGCATAACCTTAAAAGGTCTTCCAAAACTCTGTTCACTCTCTCTGTTTGGCCGTCAGTTTGGGGATGATAGGCTGTGCTCAAGCATAACTGCGTTCCTACTGCTTCTTTCAGACTCCGCCAAAACTCGCTGGTGAAGATGGGGTCTCGGTCACTAACGATGCTAGATGGTATTCCATGGAGTCGAACGATTTCCTTAAGGTAAACTGATGCTAGGGATGAGGCAGTTCTTTTACTTTTGACCGGTAAAAAGTGGGCGCTTTTAGTAAGCCTATCCACTATTACCCAAATGCTAGTGTTGCCTCTCCTAGACCTAGGCAGCCCATCGATGAAGTCCATTGAGATGCTATCCCACTTCCACTGCGGGACCTCCAGAGGATGTAGTAGTCCGCCCGGCTTTTTCTGTTCCGCTTTAACCTGTTGGCACACCATACACTTAGAAACGAATTCTGCCACGTCCTTTTTCATGCCGTTCCAGAAGAAAGTCCTTTTTATGTCTTTGTACATTTTATCTCCGCCGGGGTGTATCGTCATCTTGGAGTGATGTGCTTCCTCGAGAACCTTCTTTACTAAATCGTTCGTTTGTGGGACGCATAGTCTTCCATCTCGCCTTAGTACACCCTTATCGTCAATGGAGTATCTGTTGAGGTAACTTGAAGTCTCACCCCTAATTAGCTTATCAATTATTTCCACTAGCTGAGGGTCTTCGCGTTGTGCTGTCCCTACTGAATCCACTAAAGTTGGGCGCACTTCGAGAGATGCTAGCAAGCCTGTTACGAAATCGGAGGAAGGCCTAAAGTCGAAGCTGGCTATAAACTCTAGGCTTTGTCTTTCAACAAACAACGGGCTTAGGGTCAATTTCTTTCGGCTCAACGCGTCTGCCACTACGTTGCCTTTGCCCGGAGTGTAGGAGATTTCGAAATCGTACGAGGCAAGAAACTCCATCCATCTTTGTTGCCTTAAGTTAAGATCTTTCTGCGAGAAAAGATATTTCAACGATTTATGGTCAGTGTAAAGTTCGAACTTCTCACCTAGGAGATAGTGTCGCCAAGACTTGAGTGCAAAGACGATGGCGGCTAGCTCTAGATCGTGGGTTGGGTAGTTCCTTTCATGCACCTTCAACTGCCTCCCGCCATAAGCTACTACCCTTCCTTCTTGCATTAAGACGGCGCCTAGCCCTGTCCCACATGCGTCAGTATAAACAGTGAACATCTTGCTCCCATCTGGCAGCGTCAAAACTGGGGCTGTTGTAAGAGCCCTTTTCAGTCGTTGGAAAGCAAACTCGCAATTCAAGTCCCAATTGAACACTAGATTCTTCTTAGTCAATTTCGTGAGCGGAGCTGAGATTTTCGCAAAATCCCTTATGAACTTTCGATAGAAACCCGCTAGTCCTAGAAAGCTTCGGACTTCAGTCGCATTCCTTGGTGTCTTCCAATCCTGTACCGCCACTACCTTAGCAGGGTCCACTGCTAACCCTTGTTTGGATACTATGTGTCCAAGGAACCTCACCTCTTCTCTCCAAAAGTGACATTTGGAGAATTTGGCTTTTAGTTGATGGACTCGCAAAGTTTCCATGATTGCCCTTAAGTGCTGAGCATGTTCCTCTTCACTCTTTGAGAAGATAAGGATATCATCTACGAAGACCACTACGAATTTGTTGAGGAAATCTCTAAATACCCTACTCATCAGGTCCACGAAGTAAGCAGGTGCATTTGTCAAGCCGAAAGGCATGACAAGCCATTCAAAGAAGCCGTCTGGGGTTCTGAAAGCCGTTTTATCGATGCTATCTTCAGCCACCCTTAGCTGATGAAACCCGGTTGCTAAATCGAGTTGGGAGAAAACAGACGCTCCTACAAGCTGGTCAAATAAATCGTCAATTCTAGGGAGAGGGTGCCTATTCTTTTTCGTTAGCTTGTTGAGCTCCCTATAGTCAACACATAGACGGAGTGAACCATCCGCCTTTGTAGCGAACACCACTGGAGCGCCCCATTCTGAAATGCTCCTCCTAATGAACCCCTTTTCTAGAGGCTCTTTAATCTGTTTACTGAGCTCTTTCCTTTCTCGTGGAGCCATATGTCTAACGGGCAACGCAACGGGCTTTGCATTATCCACAAGATATATGCGGAAGTCTATCTCCCGCTTCGGAGGCAAGCCCTTCACCTCTTCGAAGACATCCGGATATTCCCGGACCACTCTAACTGATTTCAAATTTTCAACAGAGGCATCTAGCGATTCAAGATAACTAAGCATAACCGCATACGAGGGATTACAAGAAATTTCCAAAGTATTACCGAGCTGGGTTAGGAGCCTAACAACCCTTTTTTCACAATCAAGGATGGCCCCATTACTGGATAGCCAATCCATACCCAAAATCAAACCGTACCCCGAAAAGCCCAAAACAAAGGCACTACATTGAAATTCAACACTTAGGATAGAAATTTTCAAATCCAAACAGATCATAGACAAATGAGCTGGGCCCCCAATTGGGTTTGAAACAATTAAGGGGTCCTCTACCATACTAGTTTTTAGGTGCAGAGATTCTACTAAAGCAGACGAGATAAAGGAGTGTGATGCGCCAGAATCAAATAAAGTGCGAACGGGGTGATCATAAAGATAAACTACACTTTCTACAGAAGTATTTATACCTCGCTGTTGCAAAGGTGGCGCTTCTAGCACATGAACCTGTGCCCCTGGGGTGGATCCAGCCCCCTGACCCTGCCCTCGTTTCCTTGGGCAGTCCTTAGCCCTGTGGCCTGTCTGACCGCATGAAAAGCACCCACCATTCTCCTTGGCCTTCTTTTTCCGGCAGTCCTTTACTAAGTGCCCCACTTTGCCACAGAAATTACACTTCCTCTTCTCCTTGTTGCCTTTCCCGCCTTTCTTGAAGTCTGTCTTCTTAGGCTGCAAACCCTCTTTCTTCCCTTGAGAGCTTTCTGCCTTTGTCTCCTTCTTGCCCTTGTCCTCTTCATTCAGCAATGCCATTTGCACCAATCTTTCATACGTGGCTCCCATGGGTATATGGGTCATGGCCAAACTATGTAATGGCTCATTTAACCCCTTGACGAAACGGAGAGCCTTCTTGTGCGGGGTGTTGACTAGGTCAAGCCCAAATCTAGCCAGCTCATCGAACTGATTCACATATTCTCTGACAGTCTTGTCTCCTTGCTTAAGAAATAAGAATTTCTCCAACTGCAAACTTCTTTCCGCATCTGAGAGAAATTTGGTCTCAAACCTTGCCCTAAAGTCCTCCCAAGTCTCCACTGGTCTCTCAGCATTAGTGACTTCCCACCAGTAGGAAGCCTCGCCCTTCAATAGCCACACCGCCAATTGTACTTTTTGTCTATCTTCTACCTCAAAGATGATGAATAGGTCCTCCGTTTCTTTCAGCCAATTTCTAGCTGCCACGAAGGACTCAGTCCCATGGAAATCCCTTCCTCCCATAGCTTTAAAATCTTTACATATCTTAGCAAACGCGTTTCCCCGAGGAGGAGGTGGAGGAAAAGGTGCCGCTGCGGCTGGATGATTTCCTTCTGCTGGGGGAGGAGGAATGGTAGGACCTGGCTGAGTGGCCTTTGCTTCTAAGAACCGTCTAAACCAACCAGGTATTGGCACCCCTTCCGGCAAGTTAAGATCTTCAGACATGCTGAAACAAAAAGGATAGATTCAAAACGAAGGATAAGAGATAGTACCTATGGCTTTGGGGAGTGGACTTTTGCCTTTTTAAAATGAAATAACATTTTCCTTTTAAAAATGCTTCTTTAAATTTCCTTTTTGAAAATAAATTTTTTTTTTTTTAAAAACTTTTTATCTTATCTGGTAAACCTATGCTCTGATACCAAGTGAAACACCCCACCTCTGTTAGGGTCACTCTCGAAGGGAATGCCCTAATTTTGGTGGAGGTTTATAAGTACAAGTCACAGATATACAAGACAGATATAAGAACACATATTTGCAAACAGCGGAAGAACAACAAACTTTATTTCATGAAGTCAAATATGTGTTACAACAATATCCTTTCAAAACATAACATAACACTTTCATAATCTGTCTTGAGTACATCATTTAAAGAAGCATGAATAAAAAATAGATAAACTGCAAAAGCCCCATAGCGGTTGTCCCAAGCCATAGTTCAAAAACAGGAAAGTCCAAGCAATACATTTCTCTTCTTCAAGCTGGAAGTTGAGGTTGATCAAGCTGCTGTGTTCCCTCCCTGAGGACCTGGGGGGGGGGGGGAAACGGAAGAAAGAAGACGAAAGAAAAGTAGAGTCAGACATAAAGCCTGAGTAAGTCTAGTACTATTTTGTCTATGAATAAAGAACTGGGTATGATAAGTATAAACAAGAAATGGGAAACACTATGAACTTGGTTAAGTTGTCTAGGGTCGAATATACTATCGTACCCCATGTTATTCTCTGAACCCATATAAACTAGTTTTCCAATTTGCACCCCATAATCAGGGTGGTGTGATCCATTCCATGATGATCGGCTCCTACCCGCATAGTTACTTGTGTCTTACGGCCCCCGATGTCTGTAGTTACCTATGCTGGTCCCACCATGGGGTGTATCAAGTCCCATAGTGGCAACCCGACACAACCTTAGAGTGCACAGGTATGCTACTGGTGTCCAGTGCCTTATTTTTCTGCACCGGAGTGTGTGCACGCCCGCACTCCGTTAGAACCTACACTGCTACACCACCGCCGTCGATTTGACCTCTTACAATCAGCCCAGTAATCGTGCCCCACCCTGCCTAGTTTCAGGGTATCCTGATACACCTTTTAGGGTTACTGCTGAAAAGGGTCCCCCGTTACTAGGTTTTCTATCTCTAGCCAACATGCTAAGTTGGTTAAGTGTTTCCTAACCTAACCCCACCAGTCCGTTTAGTTTAGCATGTTCCATTTTGATTAAGTCTTTAGTTCACTTAATCCTAACAATCCTGACTCAGCCTTAATTGTCTTATTAAGGCCCTGACCTCTCACATTAGACAGGTATTGTTGTGGCTGCCTGTTGCCGGTTGGTTCCGGGCAGTCTTACGCCACAACTCAGTCTAACCTCGGGTCCTTATTGGGCTCCATGTTTAACCTCCCACATTGGATAGGTATTGTTGTGACTACTGGACAGCCGGGCGGTTCCGGGCAGGTTTACATCACAACTCAATCCAACCTCGGGTTAAACACATCGTACGTTCTACATTTACATATTTTGTCATTCTTCTTTATTTCTTATATGTAAATATTTGCGGCCCATTATTAAGTCAATGGTGTAAAGGTTACACCACTCGTGGGCCCAACCCATACTTGAATTTGGGCCCTTTTTACTTTAGTTTTCATTCATTAAATTAATTTAGCCCAACGTTATTTACCCCCGTTTTTACACGTCCGTTTATGTATATTGGGCTTAGCCTTTTAAAGCCCAATTTAGCCATGCGAAAGGGGAGGCTTATGGCGTAATTACATACACAAAGAGGGGGAAAGTGAGCGCATGAACTTGCATATGACGTTGGAAATACATACTAGAAACTGGTGTACTTGCATAGAGGTAACATAGGTGACATAAATCAAAGCATGTGAACTTGCATAGGTTTAACTGCAACATGAACCTATATTCTTATTTATGCATAATGTCAAACATGAGCATGGCATAAATACCTCTAGCCTAAACATGGCATAATGTCGAACATAAGCATGGCATAGGTATAGTTAAATTTGTTCATGGCATAAATATAAACAAGTCATGTTCATAAGGTTTCTACATGTTTACAAAGGGGATACTTTATTACTAACACAAAAGCATAGTTCAACTTAATTAAATTTAATCACATAACGATGGTATACTTATGCATAAATATTCCTAATCATGGTGTTTGTTTTAAACTTGCAAAAAGGGATTTTTGAGTCTAACCTAGCCATGTCTCACATATGTCATCATATAATTCTTTTAAACAAGATAGACTTAATCACAGCTTTCAAATATTATTCATAGCCTAGCCATATTCATAAGTTTTGCAAAAGCATGGCTTAATACATGGATTATGGTGTCAAAATTCCAACATAGTCTCATATGAACTATGACAACCAAACTTGTTTCAATTACTTGCAAAATAATTTATGCACAACATAAACATCATGACGACATAATAACAAAGCCCCAAACTTGCATGAATTTTATCAACTACATACATGTAGCCTCAACATAGATTACATAACTTGCACAATATTCCAAACGTATATTTGCATAGAACTACCGCATGTAGTTCTTTATAATGAATAACATAATCCAAATGTATATAAATTGATAAGAACACACAAATATGAATTACTTCCATTGCCACAATTCAAGCATACACATCAACACAGTTGTTTATTTATACCAAAGTAATACTCTACTTACAATCGTTGCGATGAATTCTCTAATTAAGAGATATGATTCCTTTGTTGAATTGATTAGCTTTAGGTTGCTTGAATTGCTTTAGGCCTTAGAACTTCCTCCCTAATCCTCTCTCTAGTTGGCGGCTACCTCTAGTCGTTCCTCAGCAACATGGCGGCTATGTCTTTAATTTGAATGAATAGATTAGGGTTTAGTCTAGGGTTGTTTATATAGAGGTTAGGAATTGATTAGGACCATTGATGTTGCTAGGTTAGATCGTAGCCATTCATTCGATAGAGAGTCCAATCAAAACTTGCCACCTAGCCCTAGTGACAAAGCAGACCACAGAAAATTGGAGGAACACAGACCTGGCCAGCCAGGTTGACTGGGCTCGACCAGGTCGATACCCCTGTCGACAGGGCTGTCGACAGCCCTGTCGACATGGGTAGCCCAGGTCGACAGCCCAGTCGACCTGGGTGGCCCAGGCGGCGCTTTTCTGGCCCAATGGGCCCCACTTCGGAATATTTAATTATTTTAATCTGTTTGAATTTTAAATTTAATTCAAAACTTCCGAAGGCCATATCTTCTTCATACGGACTCCGTTTTTCGAAAACTCGGACTCTATTTCGCGTATTTTCCGAGACGAACGCAATGGCGTATCCCGTTTCCCTTAGTTCTTTGATTTGAAATTAATGATACTTTAATTCGTAAATTTCACAGTTATAGAATTTTCGGGGTGTTACATTCTTGGGCCATGTTGTTTCAGAGAATGGCATTGTCGTGGACCCTGCGAAGGTGGCTATGGTACAGGATTGGTCAACGCCCAAGAATGCAACAGACGTAAGAAGTTTCTTGGGGTTAGCTGGATATTATCTTAAGTTTATCGAAGACTTCTCCAAGATAGCAGCACCGTTGACTCAGTTGACTAAGAAGAATCAAGCCTTCGTCTAGGACGGAGTGTGTGAAAATGCATTCAAGAGTCTAAAGGAAAAGTTGACGCGTGCACCAGTGTTAGTCATTCCTAAAGGGAATGAAGAGATGACGGTATACACGGACGCCTGTGGTACCGTGCTAGGTGCGGTATTTATGCAAGGAGGTAGGGTTGTAGCTTATGCTAGTCGGCAACTGAAACCGCAGGAGAAAAGGTATCCTACCCACGATTTGGAATTGGCAGCGATCGTGTTTGCGCTGAAGATGTGGAGACATTATCTCTTGGGAGAAAGATTCGAGTTGTTTACCGATCATAAATCGTTAAAGTATCTTTTCTCTCAGAAGGATCTGAATCTCCTTCAGCAGAGATGGTTAGAGTTCTTGGCTTCCTATGATTTTGATATCACATATACACCAGGAAAGGGCCATGCGGTAGCTGATGCATTGAGTAGAAGACATGCCAGTTTAGGGGCTATGTTTCTGGAATGGAAGCAACTGGAGTACATCGCGAGATATGATTTCAGACCAAAGTGGGAATTAGATCCAAAGATGTTGGCTAGTTTGACGATCAGACCCACTTTGATTGAGCGGATTGGTTCCAGTCAGAGGGACGATCCTAACCTATTGGAAATCGTCTCCAAGTTAGAGAAGGGAAATGATGAGGAGATGAATCTGTATGGGATTGATCGAGAAGGACGGCTTCGAAAAAATGAGAAACCAGTTGTACCCAATGTCAATGGTTTGAGGGGTGAAGTGCTTAGAGAATGTCATCACTCAAAACTGACTATACACCCCAGTGGTTACAAGATGTATCGAGACATGAAGCAGACTTAGTACTGGGAAGGGATGAAAAGAGATGTTGGGAAGTTTATATCCAAATGCATGAATTGCCAACTAGTTAAAGCCGAGCAAAAGAAGCCTAGTGGGTTGTTGCAACAATTAGAAATTCCCGAATGGAAATGGGAGCAAGTCTCGATGGATTTCATAGATGGCTTATCAAGAACTAGATCGGGACATGATAGCATTTGGGTAATTGTGGATCTATTGACCAAGAGTGCAAGATTTATACCAGTTAAATCGACCAGAACGACAGCTAAGTAAGCAAAACTGTATATGAAGTGGGTAGTGAGATTTCGTGGAGTACTTAAAAGCATTGTGAGTGACCGAGACCCGTTGTTTACTAGTGGGTTTTGGAAAATCTTACAAGAGGCTCTAGGGTCAAAATTATATCTCAGTACCGCGTATCATCCTCAAACCGACGGTCAGACAGAGAGGGTGAATCGTATATTGGAAGATCTCTTGAGAGATTGTATATTGGATTTTTGTGGATCATGGGATGACCATTTGCATCTAGTAGAGTTTGCATATAATAATATTTACCAATCCATTATCGGTATGGCTCCATATGAAGCTTTGTACGGAAGACCATGCAACTCACCGTCATGTTGGTTAGAAACCGGTGAGAAGTATGTGCTTGGACCAGAAATGATAAGAGAACTTCAGATAAGATTATGATCATTCAACAACGAATGAAGGCTGCCCAGGATGGGCAGACGAGTTATGCTGATAAGAGGAGAAGAGACTTAAAATTCTCCATTGGTGACTTGGTGTTTGTGAAGATTTCTCTGTTAAAGAGCGTGATTCGATTTGGAAGGAGAGGCAAATTAGCACCATGATTCGTTGGTCCATTCCCAATTCTTGAACAAATTGGGAAATTGGCGTATAGAGTTGACTTACCAGAGAAGATGGCGGGAGTTCACAACGTATTTCATGTTTCCCCGCTAAGGAAGTTTGTGCACGACCCAGACACGACTATTTCACCTGATCAGTTAGAGGACTTCGAAGTAGAACCCGAGGCGGTTGGGAACCGCAAGCCGATTCGTATTGTCGAGCACGATACGAAGCAACTTCGAAGGAAGTCGGTGAAGCTAGTCTAGGTTTAGTGGGGCGAGAACGAGAATGACTATACTTGGGAGACAGAGGAGAGCATTAGAAAGGCGTATCCAGAATTCTTTGCCTGGTAAGATTTTCTTTATAATTTATTTATTCCGCATGCTAGAATAGACTTGTTTTGCTTGTTTGATTGTTGTTTTATGGCTAATAGGCATGCGGGACCCTTTGTGTGTTTTGGTTAGGGAATTTCGGGAGCGAAATTTCTTAAGGGGCGAGAATGTAACAACCTGCATTCTACGCATCGGAGGATCGTAGAATATTTATTTCTTTCTTATATGATGTCTTATGGTCATGTGGCTTTGGGAAACGACTATTGAGGTCATTTCTCATGTTCATGATTTTTGTCGATTTTTAAATGACCATTTTGCCCCTAGCTGATCTAGTTTCGTCCATAACTTTTGAATGGAAAGGAGTTTTGACCTAAAACCACTTCCATTGGCTTCGGATGATGGTTTACCGTACCGTAGAGTGGTCATATGCGAAAAACGGACTTGGCGTTTGGGAGATATGGCTGAAATAAGGTTTGGAAGGTGAAAAACGGCTTAACCGGGCCAAATAGGGTGATTAGTGAATGGGCCCATAACCTATTTCGGGATTATGGTTATGGGGAGGCTGAAATGAGTTAGGTTTTCGTTCTATTTCAGTTTTCTAGCCTCCACTTACCTCTTAGAAACCCTAAAAATGGCCTCCAACCACTAAATCACCTCCAAATCACTTGAAACTTAAGATTAAGCTTAGCAACATCAAATCAAGGCGGATTAGCACCAAGATCGAGGAAGAGCTACTGCTTAGCATTGGGATTCACACCAAATCAGAGATTTATTTTAGATCTAAGGTTTATTTATCGCTAAGGTGAGATATTTGCATAGTTCCTCACTAATTATGGTTAACTAAGGGTAATTAGTGAAGATTAGCGAATTTATACATTAATAAATTCTGGAAAAATATTTATAAATTCTTAAATAATGTTTTAGACCTCTGATATGAATTTGAGTTAATTTGGTTAAGTTTTGCTAATCCTATCATTAGTTTTGCTTAAACACGCTTAAGGGAAAATATGGCGTTTTGGCTATGTTTGATCCATTTTAACCTGTCATATTGATGTTTTGGTGTTTGAGGTCACTTCTACTTGTTGCTATGACTTGGTGGTATGCTTTTTGATTGATTAGAATACTTAGAATGGTCAAAAACATCGTTGAATGGCGTAGAATACTTGCTGGAAAAGTTGTAGGAAAACGTGCAACCTTTCGGATCAGATCGGATGGATGGGCTCGGACCGGTCAAAGTATCACTGAACCGAACCATAGCTTAGCACAAGAAGAAGAATAGCAAAAAGGAAGGCCACCATGGTTGAACTGGGATTGGATCGGGTTAAGTAAGGGGGATCGGATCGGATCGAGATGAAGAGAAGGGGGATCAGAACGGTAGAGAAACAGGAGCGGATCAGACCATGACTAGGGAGGCCGAACCGAACCGATGCGACGAAGGTACACCGAACCGAACCGATAGAGACTGAACCACGAACCGAATGGGAGAAGGTACTCCGAACCGAACCAGTGCGACGTGAAGGAACCGAACCGAGATGCATATACATAACTGAACCGAACCGATCCAGTATTGACCAAAAACCCGAGATGCAAAGGTAGTCCAAGTTGGAAGTTAGAGCTCAGGATCCAGTTGGGAACCAATGAGTTCACTTCATGATTGGGCTTTGATGCGGTACGTGTGCTAAGGAGTTGTCGACGTTCATAACTTCAATTTACCACTGAAAAGGAATGATGGGCTACGTATTAGTGCAGTAGAGTCGTTATGACTCGAGGGAAAAGTGATCGTAGTAAGACTATGAGCCAGTGCAGTGGAGCCGTTGCGACTCCATGGGGCAGAGTGGACATAGTAAAGGATTAGTAAGGCTATGAGCCAGTGCAGTGGGGTGTGTACGACTCCATGGGGCAAAGTGGACATAGCGAAGGATTAGTGGCTATGTATCAGTGCAATGAAGCCATTGTGACTTCATGGGGGCAAAGTGATCATAGCAAAGTATATGTTGATCGAAGTGGTGAATATCGTATGCTTTACGCACTGAGTGAGAGATGTGAGGATGGTTGCTATGCTTGATTGTTTTCCATCACTATGACATGCACTCCCCCACCCCCGTATGCTTGTACACCATATGATAGTTTCACCTTAGAGTATTGTACAGTATGTAGTGCTAACTCTTTGGTTGCAGGTCAAGGTTCACGTATGGCTTAATATACCTGTTATTGTTCTGTTTAACTGCTTATCGCTCATTCCAGACTTTTGTCTGACATAGAGTTTTATGTCTCTTCTTATTACTCTGGGTGCTCCTAAACGAGCAGACTAGAGACAGGTTAGCTGATAATGCACGAGTAGCTGATCCGAAGACGAGCAGGAGGCTTCCACGTATGATATATATATATATTCTCCTTGTGTCGTGGGTGGTTACTACTTGGGCATTAGTAGAGTACCTCCCTTATCTTGTTTTGCTTTTAGAGACAGTTTGAAAAGTTGTTATAATGGTGATGTGGAACATAAGCTGTAATTGGATTTTACGCTGCTATGATAGTTTGTTTTCAGCTTATGTGCTGTCTCGCCTGTTTTGTGTCAAGTATATGCTATGATTATATTTTATCCCATGCGCTGTGAGACATATTACAGGTTCTTTGTTGATCCTTCGTCTTCTTTCTTTTCTTTTAACGACCGTCCCGTGCTGGCTGGACATGTGTACAACGCACATTTGGAGTAAATGTCGGTTGGTGCGGGGCGGGCTGTCACAGCTCCATTCGAAGAGGAGGAGTGAGATAGTGGGTTGGTGTGGAAGATATTGGTCTTAGTGGTGGCATGAGGAAGTGAGATCTGGAGTGCGAGAGGCTTAGGGTTCGAAAATGGAGGTTGTGCATTCTTTTCAAACATGGGGGAAGATGGAGCACTGTAGCATGCTGGGTGGGTTTGAAAATGCATGCCCAACGTGAATGAATAATCCGTGCGTGTAAAGTTTAGA
Source organism: Allium sativum (assembly GCA_030737875.1). Classification (NCBI taxonomy): domain Eukaryota; kingdom Viridiplantae; phylum Streptophyta; class Magnoliopsida; order Asparagales; family Amaryllidaceae; genus Allium; species Allium sativum. Next base: position 660,122,543 of record CM060918.1, on the reverse strand, counting down.
TAATGGGGAACAGGAAGAAGCTCGCGTGTTGGACAAATGGGAAGATGGAGTATTATGTTGGAGATGAGTGCAAGCTATGATGCTTTTCCAATGTTAACAGGAGATGTGTTTTTTTTCTGGAGTTAGTTATTAGCGAAGAGCATGGGAAGACTGGGCATGCAAAGCTTGGAACGCGGTTATGAAAATTTGGTACCGTGAGTTCTGAAACGGTGGAGGTAACGTAATTTTAGTGGAGGTTAGAGGATGGGCCAACAGTTTTAAGTTAAGCCCAATAAAAAAAGAAGCATGCAATTTAAATTTAGAATTGAGAAGGTGTAGTAACCGAAGAAGATTGGCTATGGTATATGAGGACAGCAGCATTTGGCATGGTGGTAGGAAGGAGTTTACTGTTCATACAGATTTGATTTTTAAGCAATGTGCCGGTAATACGAAATGGGTAAAGCCCAATGATCTAATTAATTTAAATTTCTATTTAACATAAATGTGTGTGCATATATATACAAACTTGAAATAACAATATCTCGAGCATACGAACTCGGTTTTATGAACCGCTTGTCATGTTGGAATCATGTGGACGCGAGCTATGTTATAAAGCCAATTTGAAACAATTTGGAGCTAGTTTGGATTTATGGAAAAATTAAATGGCTGGCTAGATTGATCGGTAGTTTATCGTTATTTAACGATAAACGACAAAAGTGAGTGATCTCACTAACTTTGTCCAGTTTTATAATTTTATAAACGCTATTTAATATTGATAAAAATGATTGAATGTTGTGTGTGATGGTTGTTTCGATGAATTGGTTAAAATAATACGTATAGTTATTTATACAAGTCGTTAGTTAAATATGGATTCTATTTATTATTCATTTCATATTAATATGAAATAAATGTTGATTAACATCTTTGGATGCAGGGAAACAGGTTGGAGGGATCCAACTGGATTCCTCAACAATTTTATTATTGATTTTCATATATTACTTTATATGATGTTACAATAATCTATGGTCGATTATTGTATGGTTGGGATGTTTGAACAACATTGACCTGAGTTAATTGATATTAAAATACCGTAAAATATATTCGAAATATATGGAAAAGAAATTGGGGTTTTAAAAATGAATTTCTATTTTTAAATAGAAATGGAATTTTGATTAGTTAGAATATAATAACTTCTTTTTGATTATATAAAAACAAGTAATTTGATTTATAAATATATTTATAAACGAAGCAAAATAATTATTATTAAATAGTTTTAAAAATGTAAATTAAATGAGAAGAATTTATTTAAAAAGGAAAATGGAAATTGTTTAGAAAGAAAACGATGAAATTATTTCGATATTCGAAGAGTCAATTGAATTGTAACAAATCAATAAGGATTTGTAATTTAAATTCGATGATGTCGAATGTTATTAAAATGATTTATTCTTATAAATTATATATTATATAATTCAGTAATTGGCAAGATAGTTAATATTCTCTAAAAAAACAAATAACTAGTAATTAAATAGGTAATTGAGATTAAGTTATAAACTTGATATTTATTTAATAGGAAGTTGACTTACAAATGGAGCACATGGAGTGAAATACAAATATGAATTTATCAAAGAACTAAATAGTTGACATTTTAAACTGTAATGGAAATATATATTTAAATCAAGACTTGATTTAATAAAATGAGTTTTGTTTTCTGTAAATGAATAATATTCACATTTTAAAGTGAATAATGATTTAAAGGCAAACGTTTTGCAGATTTAAATGGAGTTAAGGAAATTTGAAACTAATTGGAGACAAATTAAGTTGAACGGCTTTTTGGGTATTGATCTGATGTTGGTTTCGGCCTTTGGGGTTAATACTTAGGGAGTTGTTCTCTTACTAATTTAAAGTTAGTGACCAATGGATAGAGAAGAATAATGGTGCACAATAATTAATGAAAATGTTTTCCGATATTGATAAGATATATTTTCTGAAATATTGAAAATAAATAGTTTAAATTAAATGGAAACGTTTTTCCAAGAATCATGAGAAGCTAAGCGTGTTGGAGAAATGTTTGGGTAAAAATATTGAAAGGAAATTGGGAAATGAATAATTTAATGATAAATTAAATTAAAGGGGCTTAGCGTTGATTGATGGTTGATCGGTAAGATTTCCATTTAGAACTACGACTGTTGTTTGTAATTATGTTTTCCTTTGATATTTAAATAACCAACTATCAAAGTTTTTGACCATTTTCCATTGTCAATACGGAGAGACCGAGATCAGATATATTATCTGAAAACCCCTCTGTATGGGCAATAACGTTGCGAATCAAATATGATGAAGATAATTGATGATGGAGTTTGTGCAAGGGTTGTTCTAGCGATCCTAGGTGGAAATTGCCTATGATGGATTTACAGAATAGTGCCTGGGGTTTGTCCCGTCTCGGGACAACATGTATGGATGAATACCTGACAGAGTATATCTAATAAATCGCGTAAGTTGATCACTTCAAATTTATTTACGTTGGTGGTGGAGAAATTCGTTTATTTTTGCTTTATACCCATGGTATTTTTAGGGGAATCAATTTGTGATTTGGCGGGTATGATGATGTGGCATTCAAATTAAATATAGATGTGATATGTATAATAGTACTGTTAGCCCACTTTGTGATCGGGCTACACAAAACTAAGAGATTGCTTAATGAATAGGTTTGAACGAACATTCCTCAACAAACATTTAGATTGGATCGGAGCCCTCCGAATCGGACCCTTTCACTTTGAGATAATCAGTCTAGGAAATGGTAAAAAGTAGGCTAAACGGATTGGTTCGGGCCTCTCCGATCTGAACCCCTTATAATGCCACTCCGATTCGATCCTAAGACAGCTGAAATAGCAGTTATAATCCACGACTCTAGAAGATACGGAGTGTATATACACCCATCATCCCATGTTCACTGTAACACCCCGTATTTTCTATGAACATCAAACTAACAAATTAAAGTATACTTAATTTTTAGAAGAAGAATTAAGTAAAACGAGTTTCGCAATTGCGTTCGTCTGCTTGAGATAGAGTCCGAGTTTGTGTAAATCATACTACGTATGAAGAAGTTATGATGTTCAGAAGTTTCAGAGATTTGAATAAAACAGCTCAGGTTTGAAATTCGAAATTCAAATCACACACCCGGGCTAGGCGGGAAATTTCCCGCCCAGGACCCAGGTCGACCAGAGGGTCGACCTGGGGGTCGACCTGGGTCACACAGGTCAACTAGGGGGTCGTCCTCCCCCCTATTTCCAGATCCAAGGCAGATTCAGTTTTTGGCACCTAGACTTGTTTTCTATACAGATTCGTTGGCTCCTTACCTATTTAAACACCCCCAAACATCACTTTCTCTCCACACCAAACCATTGTAATGCTACGCTGCCTCAATCCTTACTAAAATAAATCAAAGACGGGGTTATGCCGCTCATGTTCTTCGTAGAATCAAGTTTAAATTCAAGTAGAGATTTAAAGGCTAATTCAACAACTTCAACAACTATTTTCTTAGAATCAAATCTAAATTAGAAGAACAATTAGTTTACTTCAAGGGAGAGCTATTCAGTTTCAGAATACAGATCCCAGAATTCAAGACCGTTCTGTAATTTGTAAGTTCACGTTACTTTCAGAAATAAAAGTTAATTGTGATTCTGACATTATAATAAATCTGGATCTGGGATTATTCCTATTTTTATCTGTCTTTCTATATCCATTGGATCTATCTCATGTGATATTATTATGTCCATTCTTTGTCTCTTCATTCCTTCTCCTCTTTTTGTTTTATAGCCAGGCTACTGCGAGCCTGAGCCAAATCTCATAAGAGATGAATATACGTTGGAAATAAAATTGGCATAATATATGAATTGAACATGGCCAGCGTTAAAAATTGGGCATAATATATGATTTGGACATGACTAACGCTAAAATTGGGAAAAAGTATTAAATTATGTATAAATGGACATAACTGATTTGTAACGGATTTGAGGACATAACACATGTTGTATTCAAACATAAAGTGTACCGAACATATTGGACATATGACTTGAGATTTGAGGCATAAAGCATATTGGATCTATGACTTGAGATTTGAGGCATAAAGTATATTGGACATATAACTTGAAATTTGAGGCATAAAGCATAATGGACGTATGACTTGGGGTTTGGAGCGTTAATCGAACTATAAACATGTAAATTCAGGTTATTTTTTAGATTTTAAACACCTAATAGTGATTTTGGCATGTAATGAAATGGAACTAAGTCCATGCTTGATGATAAGACAAATCTTTCAGATTAGTTTTTATCTTGCTATTGAATCAATGATTTACATGCCTAGGAAGTTATTATTCAATCATGCCTAGCTTTGTTGGACATCAGGCATATAATCCTTTTAGGTTCATGATATTATTTATATCAGATCTATATGTTTATGAGGTTATTTCTGTCAGTTTGTTTCAGATCTATCTTTGCTATACCTCAACTCTAACAGATCTATAATCCTCTTAGGTCCATAATATTATATTTGATAGATCTACCATTTTAATGCCTGTTTCATGCCTACTCTCGTTTATGTTCCTCTATCTTCCCCTTTATTTTATGAATCTAGATTAACCTCGAATCTAGACTGAAAATTATTGTGCGTGCGATTGGTGTGCGGGGGTATTGGGGGATAGTCAATTTGGTAATGGTAGAACATAATTTTGTAACTTATGATATGAAAATAATTGTCTTTGTTGCGAATTTGGGGTAATTTGACATGAATTATGGAATATGTAATTTGACATATTGAACCTAGAATTGGCCTGAACGACAAAGTATGAAATTGGCATATAAATCAAGTTTTGGCCGTAAAATGTAATTTGGAACATTAAATCTAGATTTGGCCTAACTATTGATTTGCGACGCCAAATATAATGAATATTGTAATTGCAAACTTGGTAAGATTAGGTGTAGCCTATTTTGAGTAATAACTTGAAATTGAATTTGGGGGCCATAACTTGCAATTAGTTTTGTTGGGCATAACTTGAGAATTGGAATATGACTGGTTGAGATAATTAGCATATAAATCTAGACTTAAACATTTTTGGAAAATGTGTCATAATCTGAAATTGACAACAATTGTGAATAATTTACATAGAAACTGTAAATATATAAATTAGTGAACAGAAGAATGTGCATAACCCGAGGTTAGATTGAGTTGTGGTGTAAAACTGCCTGGAACCACCCGGCACAACTAGTAACCATAACAACACCTATATAATGTGAGAGGTTAGTGCATCATGCCCAAGAAAAACCCAATGTTAGATTGAGTTGTGGTGTAAAACTGCCCGGAACCGCCCAACACATCCAATAACCACAACAACACATATCTAATGTGAGAGGTTGGTGCATTAATAAATCAGTTAATGCTAATGAACAAGATGAATGATTAGGGTTAAGTTCATAGGAACACTTTACCAATATAACATGAATGACTAGGGTAAATAACAAGAACGCTTAACCAATATAACTTGATTTGTGGTAAGGTTAAGTTAAAACAAGAGGGCAACACTTAACCAATGTACCTTGATTTGTGGTAGGGTTAAGTTAACATAAGAAGGTAACACTTAACCAAAGTAATATGACAAGTTGGTGGGTTAAGTTAACTTGAATTGATTGATGACACTTAACCAATATAACATGATGAACACGTGGGGTTAAGTTAACTTGAATTGATTGATGACACTTAACTAATATAACGTGATGAACACGTGGGGTTAAGTTAACTTGAATTGATTGATGACACTTAACCAATACAACATGATGAACACATGGGGTTGAGTTAACAAGGAACACTTGATCAATATAACTTGATGGACAAACGGGGTTAAGTTAATAGGAAACACTTAACCAACATGACATGATGAATGGGTGGGTTAAGTTAACATGAATGCACAACACTTAACCAATATGACATAATGTGTGGGAGGTTTAAGTACATATCGGATCGGTGGGTAATATTAATAAATATAGGCCAACAAAACTTAACCGTTAAATAAACATGCTTGAATCGATGGGAGGGTTAAGTACATATCGTGTAGGTGGGTAATATTAGTACATATAGGCCAACAAAATTAACCGTTAAGTGAACATGCTAGAATCGGTGGTAGGGTTAAGTAAATCTCATGTAGGTGGGTAATATTTGTATATTTGGGCCCATAAACTTAACCAACAGGAAATCCTAGTAACGGGGACCCATTTCAGCAGTAACCCACATAGATGTATCATGGTACCCTTAAACTAGGCAGGGTGGGGCATGGTTACTGGGCTGATTATAAGCGGTCGAAACAACGGCAGAGGGTACGTCAGAGTAGGTTCCGACGGTTTACGGGCGTGCACGTACTTCGGAGTGGGAAAAAGTAGGCACTGGGTCCCAATAGTTATACACTGTGCATCTTGAATCGCGTCGGGTCGCTATCATAAGACTGATACACCTTATGGTGGGGCCAACCCAGGGTATCTACACGCAAGAGAGGGCCGATTGACACAGACAAAATAAAAGTTAATACAATAGGGAGCTAATCGATAGGGTAGTAAGGGTAAATCTAGCATGTTCATTGCAATTAGGCTGATTGAGGTGGAATCCTCATGATAGATGTACACCTGAAAGCTACTACAATTATGGGGATTGGGATCACATTAAAACATGATCATTTTATATGGATTACTGGTTGGGACACTAGTTAGGTGGTGTTGAGATATAGAAACCAAAAAAACACGGTAGTAGTGAAGTAAAGAAAGAGTAGAAGCGCATTCAGTTTATATTGCCTTATCATACCTTACGCTTATCTTATGTCATCATGTTATCCCTGTTATCAAAGTATTGTCTTATATTCAGTTTATTCATGTCATAATGCTTTTGCCTGTTTATATGCTGAAAGTCACTGGACTTACCAGACTATGTCTGACCTAGTTTTGTTTCTCCTCTTTTCTTCCGTCCCCCCCCCCCTCCCCGTTCTCAGGGAGGAAATGTTACCGCTTAGCTCAGTTTTCTTTTCAAGCTCGAAGATAGTCGATATTTTGCTTTGGACCCTCTCTTCCACTGCTTTTGCTAGTTCATGCCTCATTGGGGAATATCATGTTTATTTTTATGCTTCTTTTATACTTGGAAGTTTTTGAATCAAGACAGAAGTTCTATGTATTACTTTTAAGTATGATTGAGTCAGTTGTTGTAAAAGCTTGACTAAATTAAGTTTTTTTATGAAATGTCTTTATTTTCCGCTACTTTATTCGTCTTTCTTGTAATTTATCTGCATCTTTTACCTATAATGCTCCACCAAAGTTAAGGCATTCCCTTTCTGAGTGACCTTAACGGAGGTGGGGTGTTTCACTTGGTATCAGAGCTGAAGGTTACTAGATCAGTTAAAAGATTTGAAAAATTATTTTCAAAACGGTTTTAAAAGAATCATTTTCTAAATACAACTTTTGCTTTAAAGGCATATTCCGCAAAGCCATATGCATTATCTTTTGATCCTCTATTTGAATCCTTGTTTTCCTTCTTTACCGATTCTCTGGAGGCTCCTGGCTTTCTAGGTGGTAACCTCATCGCGGCATGGTTCCGTAGGCTTGATGAGACTAAGACACCTGTCAAAGGGCGGCGAAGTGCCCAACTTCCGTCTGTAGCCGCTGTAGTTTCACCTGCGGCTAATTTTCTTTCAAGCTTTGTAGGGTTTTCCGTGCAATGGAGGCAGCTTTCAAGAGACTTGTCAACATGTTACACAAGGATGGTAAAGGTAAGAATGAGGGAGTTTGGCTAAGGAGAACAACCCAAGGATGAGAAACTCATAGATATGGACTTGGTTCATAAAGGAGGTAAAAAGAAAGAGGTGTAAGTGGAAGAATCACAGGACAAGAAGGGAGGAAAGAATAGTAAACCTAAGACAAGAGGAAGTGTCTTTATTATGGTATAATGTGTCATATAATTAAGGACAAGGGAAAGAACAAAGGACAGGATTTTCCGAAAGGCAAGTGCATGTCCTCACCGCCAGCGTACCTGCGAGAGAGGTAGTAAAGCTTCTGTTAAAAAAGTTTAGTTTTTCTTTTTGATCATCCTGTTAGTACTCTTTTTGATTTTAGTGCTTCACATTCTTTATATCTGCTTCCATAATTGAGTCTCTGCACCTTAATACTTGTATAGTGGAAGATCCCATTATCGTCTCAAATCCAATTGGTGGTTCGTCTCATTTATCTTTGGTTTGTAAGGATTTGAGAATAACTATATTAAGTGTTGAGTTTAAGTATAATGCTTATGTTTTTGGTTTCATGGGCTATGGGTTGATTCTAGGCATGGATTGGTTAGCTAGTAAATGTGAAAGGATAGTTAGACTTTTTACTTGCCTCGGGAATACCCTCGAGATTTCGTGCGATCCTAAGGGGTCCTGTTTGACTTAGCTACCTAGAATTACTTGATGCATCTATCGACGATTTGCGATCCGTTAGAATAGTCCATGAGTACGAGGATGTTTTTGATTAGGTTAGGGGTTTACCCCCTAACACGAGATAGACTTCCGCATATATCTAGTAGACAATGCAAACCCAGTTATGCGATCAACGATAGTTTTGGAGCAAGATTGGCGAGGATAGCCAGAGTCGGTTAAGTGCTCAATTGTTTGGTTTTTTTGCTAGTATCATCTCACATAAATCGCCCAAATTCGGAGGAGGTATTCCTCGGCTGCTTGTCTGATATTGATTTAGGCCTTTGGGGCTTGTACTTGAGGGACGTCGAGTTCGACTAGGATGGTTTACGTGAGAAATAAATGGTTATGGCAGGCGCCCTAAGTAAGACTGACCTTAAGAGAGGTAAGAAGTACGTAGGAACCTTTAGCTTTAGACCCTTAGATTTGTGACGTGATGGATAAGCTAAGTAGAGGAGAGAACTCTAATCATCTTAGTATATACACTTGGTATCATGGTTAACATCTGTTTATATTGGAAAGATAATTCGACTACATTGGATACCTTCTAGCGTAGTAAGTGATCGGGGTCCTATCATTACTAGTGAGTTTGGAAATGGAGGTCAAGAAGCTTTGCAATCGTGAAGTCAAGACAGTCAGAGCACAATGAAGCGAAGCTCAAGAAGATGCGACTTAGAAGACTAAAGACTATATACGCGCATCATACCCTTTTTAAGGGTGTATCCTTGATTCCTCTTTTTTTAAAAGTTTGTTTGCATGCTAGTCTTTATCTTTTATGTATATCCTCTCAGTCCTATCCTCGATCCTTAAGTAGAAGCTAATGGATGTAAACATGTGTTTGAGACATGTTATGTTTGGTGGATGCAAGTGTTTGCTAGTGGTTGCTCGTGGATGCATATACACACACTAGGCACTAGATCGGCTCAGTCACTTTCATATTGCATATGCATGAGTGAACTTTTATATATATGGATTGAAACGAGGTGTTATCATATGAATGTTGCATTTGTATGAATGACTGTGCACTCACGTAGAAATTGTAAAATACGATTAGGAATAATTGCATACAAGGACTCATGACACTGACATAATTCGCATTAAGGAGGTCAACTGAATCAGTAGACCGCCTGATTTTGCATTAGATAAGGACATATACACACACTCTGCATATGTTCATACGACATTAGAAATCTTTTTAAGGATAATGAATGCCTATGATTGAATGGTCGAGTAGATGGATGTTGGATGTTAGGATATGCATTCTTCTTAACTTGAAGATTTCGGGGACGAAATCCTTTAAGGATGGGAGAATGTAACACCCCGTATTTTCCGTGAACGTCAAACTAACAAATTAAAGTATACTTAATTTTTTGAAGAAGAATTAAGGAAATCGGGTTACGCCATTGCGTTTGACTCGGAATTCTTCTTGAGATAGAGTCCGAGTTTGCGTAATTCATACTCCGTATGAAGAAGTTATGACATTCAGAAGTTTCGGAGATTTGAATAAAACAACTCAGGTTTGAAATTCGAAATTCAAATCACACACCCGGGCTGGGCGGCAAATTTCCCGCCTAGGACCCAGGTCAACCAGGGGGTCGACCTGCGTCACACAGGTCGACCAGGGGGTCGACCTCCCCCCAATTTCCAGATCCAAGGCAGATTCAATTTTTGGCACATAGACTTGTTTTCTGGACATATTCGTTGGCTCTTAACCTATTTAAACACCCCAAACCTCACTTTCTCTTAACACCAAACCAATGTAATGCTACGCTCCCTCAATCCTTATTAAAATAAATCAAAGACAGGGTTATGCCGCTCAAATTCTTCGTAGAATCAAGTTAAAATTCAAGTAGAGATTCAAAGGCTAATTCAACGACTTCAACAACTATTTTCTAAGAATCAAATCTAAATTAGAAGAACAATTAGTCTACTTCAAGGGAGAGCTATTCAATTTTAGAATATAGATCCCAGAATTAAAGACCGTTCTGTAATTTGTAAGTTCATGTTACTTTCAGAAATAAAAGTTAATTATGATTCTGACATTACAATAAACTTGGATATGAGATTATGCCTATTTCTATCTATCTTTCGATATCCATTGGATCTGTCTCATGTGATATTATTATGTCCATTCTTTGTCTCTTCTTTCCTTCCCCTCTTTTTGTTTTATAGCCAGGCTACTGCGAGCTTGAGCCAAATCTCAAAAGAGATGAACGTACGTTAGAAATAAAATTGGGCATAATATATGAATTGAACATGGCCAACGCTAAAAATTGGGTATAATATATGATTCGGACATGACTAGCGCTAAAATTGGGAAAAAAGTATTAAATTATGTATAAATGGGCATAATTGATTTGAGGACATAACACATGTTGTATTCAACCATAAAGTGCATCGAACATATTGGACATATGACTTGAGATTTGAGGCATAAAGCATATTGGACATATGACTTGAGATTTGAGGCATAATGCATATTGGACGTATGACTTGGGGTTTGGGGCGTAAATCGTACTGTAAACATGTAAATTCAGGTTATTTTTCAGATTTTAAACACCTAATAGTGATTTTGGCATGTAATGAAATAGGTCTAAGTCCATGCTTGATGATAAGACAAATATTTCAGATTAATTCCTATCTTGCTATTGAATCAATGATTTACATGCCTAGGAAGTTATTATTCAATCATGCCTAGCTTTGTTGGACATCTGATATATAATCCTTTTAGGTTCATGATATTATTTATATCAGATCTATATGTCTTTGATGTTATTTCTGTCAGTTCGTTTCAGATCTATTTTTGTTATACCTCAACTCTAACAGATCTGTAATCCACTTAGGTCCATAATATTATATTTGACAGATGTACCATTTTAATGCCTGTTTTATGCCTACTCTCGTTTATGTTTCTCTTTCTTCCCCTTTATTTTATGAATCTAGATTAACCTCGAATCTAGACTAAAACTTATTGTACGTGCGATTTGAGTGCGGGGGTATTGGGGGATAGTCAATTTGGTAACGGTTGAACATAATTTTGTAACTTATGATATGGGGCATAGTTCTTTTTGTTGCGAATTTGGGGTAATTTGACAGGAATTATGGAATATGTAATTTGACATATTGAACCTAGAATTGGCATGAACGACAAAGTATGAAATTGGCAAATAAATCAAGTTTTGGGCGTAAAATGTAAATTGGAACATTAAATCTAGATTTGGCCTAACTATTGATTTGGGACGCCAAATGTAATGAATATTGTAATTGCAAACCTGGGAAGATTATTTGTAGTCTATTTTGAGTAATAACTTGAAATTGAATTTAGGGGCCATAACTTGCAATTATCTTTGTTGGGCATAACTTGAGAATTGGAATATGACTGGTTGGGATAATTAGCATATAAATTTAGACTTAGACATTTATGGAAAAGGTGTCATAATCTGAAATTGACAACAATTGTGAATAATTTACATATAAACGGTAAATATATGAATTAGTGAACAAATGAATGTGCCTAACTTGAGGTTAGATTGAGTTGTGGTGTAAAACTGCCTGGAACCGCCCGGCACGTCCAGTAACAACAACAACACCTATCTAATGTGAGAGGTTAGTGCATCATGCCCAAGAAAAACCCGAGGTTAGATTGAGTTGTGGTGTAAAACTTCCCGGAACCGCCCAGCACATCCAGTAACCACAACAATACATATCTAATGTGAGAGGTTGGTGCATTAATAAATCAATTAACGCTAATGAACAAGATGAATGATTAGGGTTAAGTTCATAGGAACACTTAACCAATATAACATGAATGACTAGGGTAAATAATAAGAACGCTTAACCAATATAACTTGATTTGTGGTAAGGTTAAGATAAAACAAAAGGGCAACACTTAACCAATATAACTTGATTTGTGGTAGGGTTAAGTTAACACAAGAAGGCAACACTTAATTAAAGTAATATGACAAGTAGGTGGGTTAAGTTAAGTTGAATTGATTGATGACACTTAACCAATATAACATGATGAACACGTGGGGTTAAGTTAACTTGAATTGATTGATGACACTTAACCAATATAACGTGATGTACACGTGGGGTTAAGTTAACTTGAATTGATTGATGACACTTAACCAATACAACATGGTGAACACGTGGGGTTGAGTTAACAAGGAACACTTGACCAATATAACTTGATGGACGAACGAGGTTAAGTTAGTAAGAAACACTTAACCAACATGACATGATGAACGGGTGGGTTAAGTTAACATGAATGGACAACATTTAACCAATATGACATAATATGTGGGAGGGTTAAGTACATATCAGGTTGGTGGGTAATATTAATAAATATATGCCCACAAAACTTAACCGTTAAATAAACATGCTTGAATCGATGGAAGGGTTAAGTACATCTCGTGTAGGTGGGTAATATTAGTACATATAGCCCCGCAAACTTAACCTTTATGTTAACATGCTAGAATCGGTGGGAGGGTTAAGTGCATCTCGTGTAGGTGGGTAATATTTGTATATATGGGCCCACAGACTTAACCAACAGGAAACCCTAGTAACGGGGACCCATTTCTGCAGTAACCCACATAGATGTATCATGGTACCCTTAAACTAGGCAGGTTGGGGCACGATTACTGGGCTGATTATAAGCGGTCAAAACAGCGGCAAGTGGGTACGTCAGTGTAGGTTCCGACGGTTTACGGGCGTGCACGTACTCCAGAGTGGGAAAAAGCAGACACTGGGTAACAGTAGTTATACACTGTGCATCTTGAATTGTGTCGGGTTGCTATCATAAGGACTGATACACCTTATGGTGGGGCCAGCCCAGGGTATCTACATGCAAGAGAGGGCTGATTGACATAGACACAAGAAAAGTTAATACAATAGGGAGCCGATCAATAGGGTAGTAAGGGTACATCTAGCATGTTCATGGCAATTAGGCTGATTGAGGTGGAATCCTCATGATAGATGTACACCTGAAAGCTACTACAATTACGGGGATTGGGATCACATTAAAGCATGATCATTTTATACGGATTACTAGTTAGGACACTAGTTAGGTGGTGCGGAGAAATAGAAACCAAAATAACAGGGAAGTAGCGAAGCAGAGAAAGAGTAGAAGCGCATTCAGTTTATCTTGACTTACAATACCTTATGCTTATCTAATGTCATCATGTTATCCCTGTTATCACAGTATTGTCTTGTATCCAGTTTATTCATGTCATAATGCTTTTGCTTGTTTATATGCTGAAAGTCACTGGACTTACCAGACTATGTCTGACCTAGTTTTGTTTCTCCTCTTTCCCCCACACCCCCTCCCCCGCGGTTCTCAGGGAGGAAATGTTACTGCTTAGCTCAGTTTTCTTTTCAAGCTCGAAGATAGTCGATGTTTTGCTTTGGACCCTCTCTTCCACTGCTATGGCTGGTTCATGCTTCGTTGGGGAATATCACGTTTATTTTTATGCTTCTTTTATACTTGGAAGTTTTTGTATCGGGACAGAAGTTCTATGTATTACTTTTAAGTATGATTGAGTCAGTTGTTGTAAAAGCTTGACTAAATTAAGTTGTTTAATAAAATGACTTTATTTTCCGCTACTTTATTTGTCTGCCTTGTAATTTATCTGCATCTTTTACCTATAATGATCCACCAAAGTTAAGGCATTCCCTTTGTGAGTGACCTTAACGGAGGTGGGGTGTTTCATTCACCCATGAAGGCTATGTGCTGGCAATATCTCAGGGCTCCACATTCTGAACTGAACGGGATGGCTGCCACGTGTACCCGAACCGAAGCCCCTTTAGAGGAATTTTCTGCCTATAAATACACCACCTAGCCTCATTTGAAGGCTATCTTGGCAAAATTCTTAGCTCTAACTTTCACTACATCCGAATTTCATCACTTTATTCAGAGCATCATCAGCCTTTGAGGAATATTTCAACAAGCATTGAGTGACATTATTCATTGTATAAGTTTGAGTGAAAACCATCATTGTATTTGTACTCCATTCATAAATCAACAAAGTTTAAAGTGGACGTCGAATCTTTAACGCCGAACCACTATAAATCGTGTGTTTCTCTTTATTTTCCTATTTCTTGACATTATCGTTAATTTGGGTGTTAGAACCATTTTTGGATCTAACATTTTGGTGCTTTCGCTGAGAATGTTTCGAATTCTCTACATCTTGGGCTACCATTCTACTATTTGGGTGTGCATATCCAAAGAAGATAGTCCATAGAGTCAATATCTCTGAAATTCTCTTCAAAAAATGTCTCGACAAATTGGATACTACGGTCAAAGGAAAAGGAAAAGAAGTGAAAAATGCGTGGGAAAGTGCAATGGGTGAGGATTAGAAAGCTATGGTTGTTACAAGATCAAGGGGACAATGTTCAGGGGCTAACCGATCTGGCAGGACATCTCCGAACTGGTCTGATCACCAAGCCCCGAAACAATCCGGTAATGCCACCCCAATCTGATCCGGCTCCTTGAACGCTGCTGCTCGCTCCCCTACGATCCGAATAACAGGAACAACATTGGGCCGATATGAACCGAATGTAGGTAAGGCAGGAAACTCTACTCAAGTCCCTACAAATGCTCCGATACCTGCCGTGGCTACCGATGATCAGCCTACGCCTTCTGCACTTATCACAAACAGAGAGTTTTCGTGCTTGCTTGATATGCTTGAGAGCATTAGAGATGCTTTGGAGGATCAGAAACGCGATATTGTTCTCATGAGGGAGAATGTGGGAGTTATGAATGAAGAAATAAGTGAACTTCGCAGACAAAGAGTGTCCTCTCCAATACGTCGTCCTACAATGGATCATTCATCATCTTCAGAGGAAGAGTGCCCACGTGAAAGGAGGTCGTACGAAAGGCCCAAGAATTTGGACTAGTTGACATTCAGATCATTGGGATCCCATGTAGATGCGGCTCGCATTCTAGGACCCTACGATCCGAGTTTTAAGGAACCAATGTTGTTATCGATGCGCGGATCACATGCTCTTCCCAGAGATCCCAATATCACTAATCCTACTCAGGGGCAGCTCCTTCAGCCTGTTCGTCCTGTGAATGACTTGGACTGCAGGAAGTGAGGAGGTTCAGCTACCAATCGAAACAAAAGAGCGTCGCCCGAAGTGGACGCTAGCCATGTTAGAAGAGACAGAAGCATGGATCCTGAACCGGCTCTAACCAACGCGGAAGTAGAAGCGATGGTGCATCAAATCATGGCTGATAGTCACCGATATACCAATGAAGATTTTGGTATTGATCGCAGTCACACTCCATTCACCAATGACATCATGAATTTCCAATTCCCTCGACGGTTCAATCTGCCACAAATGGACCGATATGTCGGGAGAATAGAACTGAAACAACACCTGATGAGGTATGCATGGTATATGAACGCCGCAGCCGCGCGTGACGCTGTAAAATGTAAATCCTTCCCGATATATCTAGAAGATGTTGCATTAATGTGGTTTACTCGACTTCCCCCGCGATCGGTGTCGAGCTTTCAAGAACTAAGCGAGCGTTTTATGAATCATCTCCGACTCCATGCCGAAAAGCTAAAAGTGCTATTGAACTGTCCATAATCAAATAGGCACGTGGAGAATATCTGAAGTCGTACTTGGACCGCTTCAACTTAGCAGTTACCGAAGTAAGAGAACCCCACGAACCAACCATTTTGATGGCCTTAATAGATGGGGTCGATCCAGATAATGAATTTGGAAGTTATTTAGCTGGAAAGCCACCGTTGACTAGGGATGCATTCTACGAAAAGGCAACTATTCGTCTACGGCGAGAAGAGATATACGGTAATCGAATGAGAAAGTCTGACGGAGCTTCGAGAGAAGATATCCAAAGCAATGTTGCTGTGAAACATTCCAGCGATAATTCGGGGATGGTTGAAGTAAACGTTGGAAACAAAAATGGAGGAATCGGCAACAGGAATGGAAATGGCAATAAAAGAAATAGGAACCGAGGAAATAGATATGGAAAAAGACCCCGCTTCAAAACTTTTGAGAACTACACACCGTTGAACGATACGTTGGAAAATATCTACTTGGATACTTACAATATCTTGCAATATAAGAAGCCTCCGCCCAGAGAATCCACGGTGAAGGAGTTGGCGACTGGAAAATTTTGTCTGTTTCATGGAACCCACGGTCACTCTACTAATGATTGTCGGCATTTGAAAGACGTTATTGAAAAGCTGCTACGGGAAGGAAAGTTAGATGAATACAAGGTTGTCCCAAGAGATAGGGGGCAAGGAGGGAAGGCCCCGAATCAAAATCATCCTGCTTCTAAACCCACAACTCAACAAAAAGGTAAAGGAATAGTCATCAACACTATATTAGGGGGCCCCATCCAGCTGGCCATAGCTACAGGGCAATGGACTAGTATATGAACACAACCAAGCACTTTGAAGTAGGGGAATGTAGTAACTTCGAGGACACTGCTCCAGTGAAGCAACAGAAACTAAAGTCAAATGATGTCATATTTCGTGACAGAGATGATACTGGAGTTGAATCTCCCACCGAAGACCCATTGGTGATCACTACCACTATCGGTCCAACTCTAGTTCATAAGGTATTAGTGGATAATGGGAGTTCGGTTAATATTCTCTTTAAAAAAGCATTCGATCAAATGAAACTCGAAGTGAAAGGCTTGAAGCCTTGCGAGGGATGGATACGCGGCTTCAATGGGGCATCGATAGCTCCAATGGGATATGTAGAATTGTAAGTTGCATTGGATCAAGGAGACCGCCGGAGAGTGAGAATTCTCCCGTTTGTAGTTCTGAGTATCGACTCACCTTATGACGCCTTCTTCGGCCGAACAACACTCGTAGAATTCAGGGCTTGCATCGCGCCCTGGTGCTATTGTTGAAATTCGCAACCGAAGCAGGAGCGGGAGTAATGAGAGGTGATCAAGCCACTGGATGAGCCTGCTACATGGTAGAACTAAAGATGTTGCTAAAAGGATTAAGCATCAAAACAAAAGGTGCCTCCTCCCCTGCAAGGAAGGGTTCAGCATAGCAATTAATGGGACCGACCCTAAGGGAATCCCCCGGAGAACTTCCCGAGGACATAGATCCCATAGAGGATGAAGAGCCAGGGAACAGGAAGGCGACCCCTAATGAAACAACTGTGGATATCTCCATTGACGATGTTGATTCGAAGAAGGGTTTAAAGATTGGATCCCAGCTGGATTCGTTCCGAGCAAAGGAATTGACTGAATTTTTAATGGAAAAATTGGATGTGTTTTCCGGGACCCACGCTGATATGTGTGGGATATCCCCCTCCATTATGAGCCACTCATTGAGTATCAACCCAAAACATCCACCCGTTAAACAGAAGAGACGTATGTTGGGCCTAGAGAGGTCAACAGCTTTAAAGGAAGAAGTGGAGAAGTTGAAAGATAACGGTTTCATTAGAGACTCGACGTATCCCAATTGGATATCGAGTCCTGTCTTGGTCAAGAAATCAAATGGGAAATGGCGAACATGCATTGATTATTCGAATTTGACCAAGGCTTATCCAAAATATAGCTTCCCATTTTCTAGGATCGACCAGCTGGTGGAAGCAACAGCCGGACACGAACTTCTCTCCTTCATGGATGCGTACTCTGGATACAACCAGATCCCCACGCATGTTTTGGATCAAGAACATACGAGTTTTATCACGAACTGGGGATTATACTATTATGTTGGGATGCCATTCGGGCTAAAGAACGTTGGAGCCACTTACTAGTGTTTGATAAATCGGATGTTCTATAATCAGGTCAAAAAAACTATGGAAGTTTATGTAGATGACATGCTCGTGAAATCCAGGCAGTCTTCGAGTCATACGCAAGACTTAGCAGAGATGTTTGACATTCTACGGAGGTACGGGATGATGTTGAACCCCTTAACGTGCTCATTTGGGATTGCATCAGGAAAATTTCTCAGTTTCGTCGTAAGTTCTAGAGGGATTGAGATTAATCATAGCCAAATAGCAACAATCAGGAACACAGAAGAGCCACAGAAGATTAGGGATGTTCAAAGCCTGGCAGGGAAGGTGGCAGCATTGAGCATATTCATTTCCAAAGCCACGGACAAGTGTGTCCCATTCTTTGATTTAATCAAACTAGGGAAACGTCATTTCGAATGGACCCTTGACTGTGTAGAGGCCTTCCAAAATCTACTGGACTTGTTGAAGAAACCCCCGATATTGTCAAAACCGGTGGATCATGAAGATCTCTTCGTCTATTTGGCGGTGTCATCTCATGCAGTTAGCACAGCCTTAGTGCGTGAAGAATATAGGGTTCAGAGGCCAGTATACTATGTAAGCAAGAAGTTAGCATCTGCATAATGCAGTTATCTGAAAATAGAAAAGCTTGCTTATAGTCTCTTAATTATCCCCGAAAGCTCTGTCATTACTTCGAAGCTCATCCGATAGTCATATATATTGATCAACCACTAAGACAAGTGTTACAAAGACTCGAAGCATCGGGACGGTTACTTAAGTGGAATATAGAGTTGAGATGATTTGATTTAATTTTCAACCAAGGAGATCCATAAGGGTGCAGGCCCTAGCTGACTTCACAGCAGAATTCATGATTCCCGAGGAAGCAATGGATGACAAGACTGTCGCTTCAGAGCATAAATTAGAACTTAGTCCGTGGAAATTATATACGGATAGGCCTAAGAATGATCGAAGGTCTGGCTCCGGGGCTGTTTTAACTACTCCTGAAGGACGATCCATTTACTAGTCCCTACGGCTGAAATTCAATGCCACAAATAATGATTCCGAATACGAGGCCCTGATTATCGGGTTGAAACTCGCTAAGGAATTAGGGGTAAGAACATTGGAAATATTCTGTGACTTCAGGATAGTTGTCTGCCATGTTCGAAAGGAATTCATAACCAGGAGACCTCGACTTGTTACTTATCTTGAAGAAGTATAGGAGTTACTAGGTAACCTGGAGCATTACAGTATAACTCACATTCCGAGAACAAGAAATCAGAAGGCAAATCGACTGGCTAACCTAGCAAGTTCTGACAACCCAGAATAAACCGAAATTGTTCCAATAGAGATATTGGAATCGCCACGCTTTGAACAAATGGAAATCGAATTAGCCCTGGAAGATGAGCCAGAAAGGGGGTCATGGATGACACCGATTAAGAACTTCCTTAAGAGCGGAATTCTCCAATCAAAGAAGAGCGAGAGACGAGTTGTAACACGTAAAGCCACAAGATATGTTTTACAGGATGACTTCCTTTATCGCCAAGGATTTTGCATGCCTCTACTACGGTGTATAGCACATGACGACATCAAGCATGTGCTGAGAGAAGTACATGAAGGTGAATATGGAGATCATACCGGAGGTCAAACTTTGGCGAAGAAAGTATTACGATATGGCTATTTTTGGCATAGTGTGAATAGATACACAGTTGATCACTCACGACGCTACGCCAAATGCCAGAGATTCGCTAAAGTTCCAAAAGCACCCCAAGGCAGCTCAAATCGATGGTCAGTCCATGGTCATTCGCAATGTGGGGATTAGACATCATCGGGACCCCGCCAGTCACTAAAGGAGGAGCTAAATATTCGATGGTGGCTGTGGATTATTTCACAAAATGGGTGGAGGTGGAATCCTTAACCAAAATCACGACAAGAAATGTGATAAGCTTTGTGGTCAGGAATATCATTTGTCGATTTGGGATACCAAAAACCTTTATAGCCGATAATGGAACCCAATTCGATGGCACAAAATTTAGAAACTTCTGCTAGAAATATAAGATTGGCAAGAGTTAAATGCTGTATCTCACCCACAGTCAAACGGGCAAGCTGAAGCAATAAATAAAGTTATTAAATCTATTCTTAAAAAGCAGTTGGAACGAGCTAAAGCCATGTGGGTTGATGAATTACCGCTAGCTTTGTGGGCCTATCGAACAACCTTCAAGATTGCAACTGGTCATACCCTTTTTTCACTCTCTTTTGGATCAAAAGCAGTAATTCCGGTGGAGCTTAAAGTCCCCTCTCATAGTGTGATGTATTATGACCCAACGACGAATAAAGCGCTCCTCCTAGAGTCCCTGGAAATGATTGAAGAGAAGAGGGATGAAGCGGACTTGCATGCTTCAAGACACCGACGCCAAGTGGCACGCTATTATGACATAAAGGTTCTCCTTAGGACCTTCGAACCTGGAGACTTGGTACTGAAGCGAGTCTTCCCACCTCCGATCCATATAGGTCCAAAGTGGGAAGGACCATACACCATCCAACGGAAACTTAACATGGGATCTTTCGAGTTAACGACCGTGGATGGTGAAGAAATTCATAGAGTTTGGAACGCCCAACATTTGCGGCGATACTTGACTTGAAATTGTACTATTTTCTTTTGTTTTATAGGCCATGTAAAAATGCACGACTTGCCTAGAAAAGTCAGGTTAATATAAACAAAGGATTATAAAGTGGATGTAGGTCACGACTTGGCCGAACTACTATAAAATACTGTATGTGATTTACTTTACTCATTCGAATTTTGTTTCATGTATTTTTCGTGATTGTCATAACATAAGTCGAAAACATTAGACATTTAAATCGATACAAAAGAAAATGAAATAACCATTTGCATAATGACATAAAAAGGACGGGAAGCCGTTGTCCCAAACTCTAACTCTCACGAGTCGAGAAAGAGTATAAAGTACGGGAAGATGACGTCCTTGAGGCGTGAAGGTGCACCAAGACCAAAGAACGCCTCGAATCCACTCTAACCTGACCATACGACAGGAGAGTATAAAGGTACAAAGAATTGGTACCAATAAAGAAGAATTTTAGCCCCGTCGAAAGAGATGGGGCATTTTAATCAATCTCGAACAAGCCTTAGCCAAGTGCTATATTCAAGATTGATTGGGGCATACACATCATGCACCCTGCCATCAATCATTTATTTTATTTATTTAAGCGGTAATTTCTATGAATGATATTTTCTCTATCTTTACATTTGCAGGGGAACGTGATTGTGACTTGAATTATTGCTTACCACTTATGCCTATTAATTTCTCGACATTAACAGAAACAAATGACGAACTCGCAAGCATTTGACAGAGTGGGAAATAAACTACTTTATTTACACAGGTGTAATAACCCGTGTTTTAATAACATGATATAACGCAAAACAAGGCATAACTAAATAATAAAATCTGAATCAAGGGGAAACGGGCTATGCCATTGCGTTCGTCTCGGAAAAATACACGAAATAGAGTCCCAGTTTTCGAAAATCGGAGTCTGTATGGCCCAGTTATGGCCCGTTAAAGTTTTCAGAAAATTCAAGGTTTAAAAACAGATTTAAATTCAAATAATTTCACCAGGCAGGGTAGGCGGGAAAGTTTCCCGCCACCAACCCAAGTCGACAGGCGTGTCGACTTGGGTGTCGACACACCAGCGTGGTGTCGACAGCCCTGTCGACACCCCTGTCGACAGGGATGGTCGGCCCAACCTGCCTGGGCGCATCTGGCTTGTTTCTTGGACATGGCTTAGGGCTAGTGACGGTTTTGGATGGCCCAGATCTGAATTAGGGTTAATCCTAGGGTCTAAACTATCCTAAACATCTATAAAAAGGACTCTAACCCTACCCTAAACACTCATAAATCAATCCTATAACCAAACTATGTCCAAATGCTCACTCATGGCCCCCACCCTCTTGTCATGATCTCTCCCTTCATGCATATGAGAGTTTCCATGTTCCTTTGAGTGATTTAAGCTTGCATGAGAGTTTCTAAGCCTCACTTAAAGCCAAAGTTTCAACCTTTCCTCTTTAAAGCAAGGATTTTTCTCAAAGGTTTCCATAGGAGCTTAGTTTGGGAGATTGTAAAGTACTAAGTGGCTTCGCCTCAATCTAATTTGATATTGATTAGTCTTCATAGCATAGTAAGCCTATTTCTACTCAGTATTTTAACTATGAAGTTAATATGTTATGTTGCAAGTTGAGTTTGGGATTAATCATGATATGTGCTTTGATCTTATGATGTTATGCATAAGCTTACTCTATGCATGTTAGTAAAGTCATTACCTTGGCTTTATGCATAGAAAGATATGATCTTTGGTTGGAAATGTTGCATGAGGCAACTTTGAAACTCTCATAACCCTTGTATTAACATGCATATAATGTTATATGCATGTCACTAGACTTATCTCATGCTACCTATGGCCATGTTCCACCTATTTGCCAAACTTGATGTTATGCATGCATATGAACCTTATGCAAGTTGAAACCATGTTATGCATGCATATGAACCTTATGCAAGTTGAAACCATGCTATGCATGCATATGAACACTATGCAAGTTAAAATGATGTTATGCATGCTTATGAACATTATGCAAGTTGACAAACATGATATGCAAGTTTATGATCACATCTTTGTCTCATATGCCACCATGTTTAACTTGTGGCCAAAACTTATCACTTATGCCCAACTTGTCATGTTATCTTATTTTTCCCCTTTTGTGATCTATTTACGCTTATGCGAGTTTATATGCGATGGGGTAACGTTATGGGCAAACTAAAATGATAAGAAACATGATTTGAAAGTATGACATGAAAATATGGCATGTGAGTATGCTTGAACATGAACTTGGACATGACTTCTAGAAAACATGAGAATGGCCAACTCGAGGTTGGGTTGAGCTTGTAGCATAAACCTACCCGGAACCGACCGGCTTAACTAGTGGCTACAAGCAATAGGACCCAATGTGAGTAGTTGGTCATGTTGCACGGGAAACCCGAGGTTAGACTAAATTGTGGTGTAAACCTACCCGGACCCGCCCGGCCTAACTAGTATCCACAACAAGGTCTAATGTGAGAGGTTGGGTGCATTAAATTAATTAATGCCACATGGTAGGGTTAAGTCATGGACCGCTTGAATACTTAACCAATTAAACGCGATGGGTTGGTAGGGTTAAGTCATGAACTTTGGGTACACTTAACCAACTTGGTACTTGAATGTGTTGGGTTAACCACGTTTAACCCATTAAGGGAACCCTAGTTGCGTGGTCCTTTGCACAAGTAACCCTCTTGGATGTATCAGGATACCCTAGGGACTAGGCTAGGGAGGGGCACGATTACTGGGATGACATGTAAGCGACCAAAACGACGGCTGAGTAGGTGCGCCGGTGTAGGTTCAGGCGGGCCATGGTCGTGCACATGGTCCGGAGTTGAAAAAGCAGGCACGGGCACCAGTAGGTTTAAACTGTGCGTGCTTGGTGTCTGTCAGTGGTTGACACCCTAGGACTTGATACACCCTAGGGTGGACCTAGCACAGTTTAGCTACACTTCGTAGTTGGGCCGTATGAAACCGACACTTGACGAGTTAGGCTTTAGGAAGCCGATCGACCAGACCGTGCTAGTTGGACCTTGGTTTAGGTCATTCATGATGATGGGCCAAGCTTGGGCCTGGGGATCACTTCTTGTTTACACTTGACATGACTTGTATTACTAGTACACTTGGTGCAAACCTCAACCTTGTACATGCGGTGCCACACTTGATCTATCTTGTTGACTTTTTACCATGCCAGTTATCATTCCTATGACTCATCCTTGTTCACATATACAGTTAACTTTATTAGTTATTGTACAATAGTAGGTAGGACTTACCAGTCTTTTGACTGACCCATTTTCTTTCGCCTCTTTTCTTTCGTTTCCCCCCCTCAGGTTTACAGGGTGGGAATACCGGTCCTTAGCTTGGATCTTAGCCGCCTCTCTTGGATAGCTCATGTATGCTTTGGACTTGAGCTTGCTATGGTTTTCCACTTTGGGGATAGCTACTTTATGTTTCCCTTTTCAGTTTCCAGTTTTATGTTTCTAGACTTTGTTTATGGAAAATAATGATCAAGTACTGTGCTGTAACTTAACTTATGGTTTTGATATGCTAGTTTTCATCAGCTGCTATATTTACTCTGTTTTATATGTTCTGTCTTGTGATATCTGCATGCATGTTTACCTAGTTCAACACCCCTCCAAAGCCGGTGTCCTTGCAAGAGCGGCACTGCCGGAGGTGGGGTGTTACATTTGGTATCAGAGCATAAGGTTTACGAGATTGGAGCAAAAAGGGTTTTAAAGTTACTTTTAAAAGCTATTTTCAAAACCAATTAAGTATTTTCCAAAGAAAAGTCTAGTTTATTTTGAAAGGCTATCCCCCAAGAGCCATAAGCACTATCCTTCGTTTCCTCGTTCTAAATCTATTTTTCCTTTTTCAGCATGGCCGATCTCAATCTTCCTGAGGGAGTCACCATTCCCGGATGGTTCCGGAGATACTTGGAAGCTAGGGCCAACAATGCAGGTCCAGCAACTACTCCCACTATTACTAAGGTTCCACCTCCTCGTCCTCCTCCTCCTCCTCAGCAACCACAAGCCGATTTCGCCAAGGTTTGCAAGGAATTCAAGGCAATGGGTGGCAAGAATTTTGTTGGGACAGAGACTTTTGTGGAGGCAAGAAACTGGTTGAAGGAGACCGAAGATCTCTTTGCCATCTTTGATATAGAGGACCGTAGAAAGGTTCTGTTGGCGGTTTGGCTACTAAAGGAGGAAGCTGCTTATTGGTGGGAGGTCACCAATGCTACTAGGCCCGTAGAAACCTGGGCCGACTTTAGGGCAAGGTTTGGGCTTAAGTTTCTACCATCTGCAGAGGCGAATTTGCAACTAGAGAAGTTCATAGCTTTGAGGCAAGGAGACATGACAGTGAGAGAGTATGTGAATATGTTCAACCAGCTTGCCCGATTCGGTATGGACATGGTCAATACTCCCGAGAAGAAGGCTCTACGTTTTGCACGAGGGTTAAATGAGCCATTACAAGGTCTAGCCATGTCACACATACCCATGGGGGCCACTTTCGAGAAGCTAGTAGACATGGCATTGCTGCAGGGAGAGGATAAGAATGGGAAGAAAGAAGTCAAACCCAATGAGACTCAACCTAAGAAGTCAGACTCCAAGTGGGGAGGGAATCAGAGTAATCAGAACAACAAGAACAACAAGAATGACAAGGGCAACAAGAACAAGGCAAAGGAAACGAGAAAGTGCAACTTCTGTGGGATTGTTGGGCACGTAGTCAAGGACTGTAGGAAGAAGAGAAGGAAATTAGGTGGGTGCTTTCACTATGGAGAGATGGGACATTTTAGCAAGGATTGCCCTAGGAAGCAGGGGCATGGACAGGCTCAGCGTGGAGGTTCATCTGGAGGGCAAGTGCATGCTCTCAACACCGCTCCAGTTCAGGACCGAGGTACTATTTCTGTGGAAAGTCTTGTTTATATTTCTGGTTTTCCTGTTCGCACTTTGTTTGATTCTGGCGCATCGCATACCTTTATTTCTTCTGATGATGTTGAAAATTTGCACCTAAGTACTAGTCTCGTTGAGGATCCCGTCAGTATTTCAAATCCGATTGGGGGTTCAGCCCATTTGTCTATGATCTGTATGGATTTGAGGATTTCTATCTTGACCGTGGAATTCTCGTGTGATGCTTATGTTCTCGGGTTCACGTGATACGGGTTGATCTTGGGCATGGATTGGTTGTCCAGCTATGGAGCCATTCTCAATTGTGAGCATAGGGTGGTGAGACTCATGACTCGCCTTGGTAATACCCTAGAGATTTCTTGCAACCCGCTAGATCCCGTCATGCTATGTTATCTTGAATCTCTTGACTCGCCCATCGATGATCTGCAATCTGAAAGCGTGGTTCGAGAATACCCTGATGTCTTTGAAGAAGTTAAGGGGTTACCCCCTAAGCGAGAGATAGATTTCCGCATTTATCTGGTTGGTAATGCTAAGCCAGTCTCCTTACCGGTTAGGCACATGGCCCCACGTGAAAGGAGGGAGCTCAGTAAGCAAATCAAGGAGCTTCTTGAGAAGAATTTTATTAGGCGAAGCATTTCCGAATGGGGTGCTCCTGTGGTGTTCGCCACTAAGGCGGACGGCTCGCTTCGTCTATGTGTTGATTATCGAGAGTTGAACAAGCTGACCAAGAAGAATAGGCATCCATTACCGATGATAGATGACCTCTTTGACCAGCTTGTTGGTGCTTCTGTTTTCTCTCAGCTTGATTTAGCCACCGGATTTCATCAGCTTAGAGTGGCCGAAGACAACATTGATAAGACCGTGTTTGGGACTCCAGACGGATTCTTTGAATGGCTTGTCATGCCATTCGGTTTGACTAATGCACCAGCCTACTTCGTAGATTTGATGAGTAGGGTGTTCAGGGAGTTCCTTAACAAGTTTGTTGTTGTCTTCGTGGATGATATTCTGATCTTTTCAAAAGACGAGGAAGAACATGCTAGACACCTCAAGGAAGTGATGGATACGCTTAGAGCCCATCAGTTGAAAGCCAAGTTCTCCAAATGCGACTTTTGGAGAAAGGAAGTCCGGTTTCTTGGGCATATAGTTTCTAAGCAGGGTATAGCTGTGGATCCCGCGAAAGTGGTTGCAGTTCAAGACAGGAAGACTCCTAAGAATGCAACCGAAGTGCGAAGCTTTCTCGGTCTGGCAGGCTACTATAGGAAGTTCATTAGAGACTTCGCTAAGATTTCGGCCCCTCTCACCAGATTGACGAAGAAGAACTTAGTCTTTGCATGGGACTTAGAGTGTGAGCTTGCTTTCCAAAGGCTCAAAAGGGCCCTTACCACAGCTCCAGTTTTGACATCACCCGATGGCGGTAAGATATTTACCGTGTATACCGATGCATGTGGCACGGGGTTAGGCGCTGTTCTGATGCAGGAGGGAAGAGTGATATGTTATGGGGGTAGGCAACTTAAAGTTCATGAGAAGAACTATCCCACTCATGACTTGGAGTTAGCAGCGATTGTCTTTGCACTCAAGTCCTGGCGCCACTATCTTTTAGGCGAAAGGTTTGAGTTATACACTGATCACAAATCACTCAAGTATCTCTTCTCGCAGAAAGATCTGAATCTTAGGCAGCAAAGGTGGATGGAATTCTTGGCATCATATGACTTCGAGATAGCTTATACCCCTGGCAAGGGTAATGTAGTGGCTGATGCACTAAGCAGAAAAAGGTTGACTTTGAGTCCCTTGTTTGTTGAGATGAAGAGCCTAGAGTTCCTAGCAACCTTTGATTTCACGACAGCTGTTGAGTCGATGACAGGGTCGTTAGCATCTCTCGAGCTTAGACCCACACTTCTTGATCAAGTAGGGAATTCGCAGAAGGAAGACCCACAGATAGTTGAGATCATGGATAGGTTGATTCGTGGCGAGACGTCTAGTCACCTTGCTAGATATACGGTTGATGACAAGGGTTGGCTAAGGCGTAATGGAAGACTCTGCATTCCACAAGTGGGAGATTTGGAGCATAAAGTTCTCGAAGAAGCACATCACTCAAAGATGACTATACATCCTGGTGGAGATAAGATGTATAGGGATATGAAGCGCATTTTCTTTTGGCCTGGAATGAAGAAGGATGTGGCGGAGTATGTTTCAAAGTGCATGGTATGCCAACAAGTGAAAGCTGAGTCGAAGAAACCAGGTGGGCTATTACATCCATTGGAGGTCCCGCAATGGAAGTGGGAGAGCATCTCTATGGACATTGTGGATGGATTGCCTAGATCAAGAAATGGGAATTCGAGCATATGGGTCATAGTTGATCGACTTACAAAGAGTGCTCACTTTATCCCAGTAAAGAGCAAAAGGACTGCATCATGGCTGGCGTCTGTTTATCTTCGAGAAATAGTGAGATTGCATGGGGTTCCTTCTAGCATAGTCAATGATCGTGACCCAATATTCACTAGCCAATTCTGGAATAGTTTGCAGGAAGCGATGGGTACGCGATTGAACCTAAGTACAGCCTATCACCCCCAGACGGATGGCCAAACCGAAAGGGTGAATAGAGTGCTAGAAGACCTTCTGAGGCTTTGTGTTCTTGATTTTGGTGGTACTTGGGAAGACCACCTTCCTCTTGTGGAGTTTGCTTACAACAATAGCTATCAAGCTAGCATAAGGATGGCACCATTTGAAGCTTTATATGGGAGGCCGTGTAGGTCACCATCTTGTTGGTGGGAGACAACAGATAAGCTTGTACTTGGGCCCGATATGATATGGGACACATCCGAGAAAGTTGAATTGGTGAGAAGACGGATGAAAGCGGCCCAAGATAGACAGAAATCCTATGCGGATAAGCGAAGGATAGATTTGGAGTTCGAAGTTGGAGACATGGTTTTCGTGAAGGTTTCTCCTTTGCGTAATGTGGTTCGCTTCGGAGCAGTTAGGAAGCTGGCACCCAGATTCGTAGGACCCTTCCCTATCATAGAGAGAGTTGGGAAGATGGCTTATAAAGTGCAATTGCCCGAGAAGCTGTCCGGAGTGCATAATGTCTTTCATGTCTCGCATCTCCGAAAGTGCCTACATGAGTCCGCTGAGGTGGTTGAACCTAGCATTCTTGAAGACGTGGAGGTAGAGAAAGAGGCAACCTTGAGGAGAGCTCCGATTCGTATCTTGAGCACGGAGACCAGAAAGCTAAGGAATCGAGAAGTCAAATTGGTGAAGGTTCAGTGGAGTGAAGCCGAAGAGGATGCAACTTGGGAGACAGAGGAGAAGATGCTTGGGCTTTATCCATTTCTTTTTGAGGGTACATTCTCGATCTCTTTTCCTCTTTAGCATATCTTTGTTTTGCTATCCATGTTTATCCTGTTTATCTTGTAACTTTGTCAATCTTGTCATGAGAACCTTAGGTAGAAACCCCTTGGATGAAACATGTATTTGAAACATGTTATGCTTGATGGTTGCAAGTGGTTGCAAGTGTTTGCAAGTGGATATTCGTGGATGCATGATACACATTAGGCACTAAGATCGGCTCACACACTTTCATATTGCATATGCATGAGTGCTTATACTTATTCATGGCTGAAACTTGTTATGCTATCTCATGGATGTTGCATATGGATGGATGTTATGTGCACTCATGTAGAAATTATAAAATTAGGTTAGGAATTTGCATACATATGGACGCATTTCACCAGCATGCTTTGCATTAAGGAGGTTTACTGAATCAGTAACCGCCTGATTTTCGCATTATATAAGTACATATACACACACCTTTTCATATGATCATACAACATTTAGAAATTGTTAAGGACAGTGGTTACTCGTGGATGATGTGGTGAGTAGATGGATGATGGATGGTAGGACACGTTCTTCCTAACTTAGAGATTTCGGGGACGAAATCCTTTAAGGAGGGGAGAATGTAATAACCCGTATTTTAATAACATGATATAACGCAAAATAAGGCAGAACTAAATAATAAAATCTGAATCAAGGGGAAACGGACTATGCCATTGCGTTCGTCTCGGAAAAATACGCAAAATAGAGTCTGAGTTTTCGAAAATCGGAGTCCGTATGGCCCAGTTATGGCCCGTTAAAGTTTTCAGAAAATTCAAGGTTTAAAAGCAGATTTAAATTCAAATAATTTCACCAGGAAGGGTAGGCGGGAAAGTTTCCCGCCACCAACCCAAGTCGACAGGCGTGTCGACTTGGGTGTCGACACACCAGCGTGGTGTCGACAGCCCTGTCGACACCCCTGTCGACAGGGATGGTCGGCCCAACCTGCCTGGGCGCATCTGGCTTGTTTCTTGGACATGGCTTAGGGCTAGTGACGGTTTTGGATGGCCCAGATCTGAATTACGGTTAATCCTAGGGTCTAAACTATCCTAAACATCTATAAAAAGGACCCTAACCCTACCCTAAACACTCATAAATCAATCCTATAACCAAACTATGTCCAAATGCTCACTCATGGCCTCCACCCTCTTGTCATGATCTCTCCCTTCATGCATATGAGAGTTTCCATGTTCCTTTGAGTGATTTAAGCTTGCATGAGAGTTCATAAGCCTCACTTAAAGCCAAAGTTTCAACCTTTCCTCTTTACAGCAAGGATTTTTCTCAAAGGTTTTCATAGGAGCTTAGTTTGGGAGATTGTAGAGTACTAAGTGGCTTCGCCTCAATCTAATTTGATATTGATTAGTCTTCATAGCATAGTAAGCCTATTTCTACTCTTGTATTTTAACTATGAAGTTAATATGTTATGTTGCAAGTTGAGTTTGGGATTAATCATGATATGTGCTTTGATCTTATGATGTTATGCATAAGCTTACTCTATGCATGTTAGTAAAGTCATTACCTTGGCTTTATGCATAGAAAGATATGATCTTTGGTTGGAAATGTTGCATGAGGCAACTTTGAAACTCTCATATCCCTTATATTAACATGCATATAATGTTAGATGCATGTCACTAGACCTTATCTCATGCTACCTATGGCCATGTTCCACCTATTTGCCAAACTTGATGTTATGCATGCATATGAACCTTATGCAAGTTGAAACCATGTTATGCATGCATATGAACCTTATGCAAGTTGAAACCATGCTATGCATGCATATGAACACTATGCAAGTTAAAATGATGTTATGCATGCTTATGAACATTATGCAAGTTGACAAACATGATATGCAAGTTTATGATCACATCTTTGTCTCATATGTCACCATGTTTAACTTGTGGCCAAAACTTATCACTTATGCCCAACTTGTCATGTTATCTTGTTTTTCCCCTTTTGTGATCTATTTACGCTTATGCGAGTTTATATGCGATGGGGTAACGTTATGGGCAAACTAAAATGATAAGAAACATGATTTGAAAGTATGACATGAAAATATGGCATGTGAGTATGCTTGAACATGAACTTGGACATGACTTCTAGAAAACATGAGAATGGCAAACTCGAGGTTGGGTTGAGCTTGTAGCATAAACCTACCCGGAACCGACCGGCTTAACTAGTGGCTACAAGCAATAGGACCCAATGTGAGTAGTTGGTCATGTTGCACGGGAAACCCGAGGTTAGACTAAGTTGTGGTGTAAACCTACCCGGACCCGCCCGGCCTAACTAGTAACCACAACAAGGTCTAATGTGAGAGGTTGGGTGCATTAAATTAATTAATGCCACATGGTAGGGTTAAGTCATGGACCGCTTGAATACTTAACCAATTAAACGCGATGGGTTGGTAGGGTTAAGTCATGAACTTTGGGTACACTTAACCAACTTGGTACTTGAATGTGTTGGGTTAACCACGTTTAACCCATTAAGGAAACCCTAGTTGCATGGTCCTTTGCACCAGTAACCCTCTTGGATGTATCAGGATACCCTAGGGACTAGGCTAGGGAGGGGCACGATTACTGGGATGACATGTAAGCGACCAAAACGACGGCTGAGTAGGTGCGCCGGTGTAGGTTCAGGCGGGCCGTGGTCGTGCACATGGTCCGGAGTTGAAAAAGCAGGCACGGGCACCAGTAGGTTTAAACTGTGCGTGCTTGGTTTCTGTCAGTGGTTGACACCCTAGGACTTGATACACCCTAGGGTGGACCTAGCACAGTTTAGCTACACTTCGTAGTTGAGCCGTATGACATCGACACTTGACGAGTTAGGCTTTAGGGAGCCGATCGACTAGACCGTGCTAGTTGGACCTTGGTTTAGGTCATTCATGATGATGGGCCAAGCTTGGGCCTGGGGATCACTTCTTGTTTACACTTGACATGACTTGTATTACTAGTACACTTGGTGCAAACCTCAACCTTGTATATGCGGTGCCACACTTGATCTATCTTGTTGACTTTTTACCATGCCAGTTATCATTCCTATGACTCATCCTTGTTCACATATGCAGTTAACTTTATTAGTTATTGTACCATAGTAGGTAGGACTTACCAGTCTTTTGACTGACCCATTTTCTTTCGCCTCTTTTCTTTCATTTCCCCCCCCCCCCCATGTTTACAGGGTGGGAATACCGGTACTTAGCTTGGATCTTAGCCGCCTCTCTTGGATAGCTCATGTATGCTTTGGACTTGAGCTTGCTATGGTTTTCCACTTTGGGGATAACTACTTTATGTTTTCCTTTTCAGTTTCCAGTTTTATGTTTCTAGACTTTGTTTATGGAAAATAATGATCAAGTACTGTGCTGTAACTTAACTTATGGTTTTGATATGCTAGTTTTCTTCAGCTGCTATATTTACTCTATTTTATATGTTCTGTCTTGTGATATCTGCATGCATGTTTACCTAGTTCAACACCCCTCCAAAGCCGGTGTCCTTGCAAGAGCGGCACTGGTGGAGGTGGGGTGTTACAACAGGTGTAGTATACAAAAGAACTAAATAACCAAAGGCAAGGGCCACACTTGCTACAACAACAGCAGACCGAGGAATAAGCAAAATGAAGAATAGAACTGCCTCTCATTTGGACTTCGTAGTGGATTTCGCTTTCTTGGCAGCTTTAAATTTTTCCTTCTCCTCTTTTTCAGCCTTGGTCAGGATTCGCTTTGGTTTCTTCTTCCCTAGAACTGGAGCGTTGGGATCGTTAGAAGATTTTTTTAGCAAGCTCTTCGGTGATCAACCTGGTTGAAAGTTTGACAACTAACCTGGATCCAGGAGGGATTTCTGCGAGAAGTTTAACAGCCTCGAGATCTTCCTTCTCAGCCTTGGCTTTTGAGAGCTTGTCCTGGTTGGCTTTTATATCAGCCAAAGTCATGTCGTCGACATTCACCACATCCCCAGTCATGACAACATCGTCCTCTTCCTCATGACCATCATTGCCACCGTTGTCTTTTAGGACATCAATCACATCTTCGTCTCAGGGGTTATCAGTGGTAGATGGCATGGGAGACTTCTCGTCAACCTCGTCCTTATCCTTGACCTCTTCCAATGGTTTTGAGCCAGGGACTTCAGAAATATTCTCTTGGATCTCATCAGTAGACCTCGTATCAGTGATTTCTTTCCATTGCTCATCGGCCTTATCAACCGGCTGGGCACCTATAGAATGAGTGTTAACTGGTATTAGCTCAGGAGAAACAATTGGGTCTTCGGTTGAGTGTCTAATAATGTAGCGAAAGGTTGAAATAACCCTAAAAAATTAGGGTGAAAATGTAGAGATACTGTAACACCCCGAATTTTCCATTAACTATAAATCAACAAATTAAAGGATAATTAATTCAAAATAAAAGAATTAAGGGAAACGGTTTAGGATATTGCGTTCATCTCAGAATTCTGGTTTAGATAGAGTCTGAGTGTGCATAAAACGGACATCGGATGAAGGAGATATGGACGAACGAAGTCAGGCGGGAAAGATTTTAAAAAAAATATTGCACTGGTGCACTTAGGAAGTGCGCCAGTACAAATTTGCACTAGCGCACCTATCAAGTGCGCCCAGGCCGAGCAGCAGGCCTGCACAGCTTTCTGGTTCAGTCTGATCCATGTTGTGACTCATTGCCGAGTCCTTTCTGACTCCTTGCCGAGTCATTAGGGCTAACTTGTCACCCTATCTTGACTGAGTGGTTTTGATTAACCCTAAGATCATCCGACAGCTCTAATTAGTTTCAAATTCTATATAAACAACCCTAGTCTCAACCTAAATTCACACAAATAAAATTGTGCTAGAGCCGTCATGCTGCTGGAAAGAAACTAGGAGTGGCCTTCAATTAGAGAAAGCTTAGAGACAAGCAAAAATTAAAGTTAAAACAAGAATCAAAGCAACATTAGTCTACCCAAAGGAAAGCATTTCAAATCCAGAACTCAGAATCCAGAATTCAAGTTCGTCGTTTGTTGTAAGTATAGTGATTTTTCCGATGTGAATAAAAGTTAGGATTTGATTCGATGTAAAATGGAAGTGGAATTGTGCTATTGTATAACGACGATGTTAATTCATATCTATGTGTTGTAATGATTGTGATATTGTGATGGTTGTGGTATAGTTGACTTGACGTTGGATCCATTAGGATGTTTGTGGATTAATCTAGTTGATGTTTGATCTATTCAAATTCACATACAAGTTATTTGGTTCATATCTACACCTATATGTTTATGTGATTATATAGGTTGCATGTGATTAAGATCCCATGTATATACTTTATGCTAAACCTCTATGCCTAAATGATTAAGTTCATATACATGCTCATATGTTTACACAAAAGTTGCAAGTTCATTATTGGATCCATGCCAAGATCCATTTTAATACAAGTTTCATGTTATAGTTGTAAACATGATTTGATCTAGTTCACACCCTTGTGATAAAATACTTTATGGAAATGCCATATTCTTGTCATATGCTAGTGATGCTCGATGTTATGCCTAGATCTGAACATGTGTAGGCTTATGTTGTCTAAATCATATGCTAGTTCATGTGACACCTGTTTAGTTAGATTCCCCTTTTTAATGCAAGTTCACATGACAAGTTGAAACCCATGATTCAGTCTACGTTGCAAATTCACATATATTTATATTGATTATTTTGCAAGTTCATCCCTATGATGTTCATATTGACTATGCCAAGAATTCCAAGTTTACATCTATGACATGTTTATGTTAATAGATTCCTTTATGCAAACTTTGTACGCTAAATTAGGATAAGTTTTTAGCCTAATACTATATGTCAAAAATCATACGAATGGAAAGTTAGGCTAAGATTTGTTAGCCTAATATTTGGATGGGGCAACGTTGGGAAAAATTGGTAATAGTTGGAAAACTTGACATAAATGGGTGAAAAATCACCTTGGTAATTTATGGCATGAAGACGGTAAAAATTATATACCCAAAAATGAAGAACTTGGAAAGTGGCCCATAACATTTAATGGTTAATAAATTTACATATAACCAATAAAAGAGACAAATATGTAAATTTGGTAAATACGAGTATGCTTAACCCAAGGTTGGATTGAGTTGTGATGTAAACCTGCCCGGACCCGCCGGGCTGTCCAGTAGTCACAACAATACCTATCCAATGTGAGAGGTTAAGCATTGATCCTAACCGACCGGCACATCCAGTAACCGTAACAATATCTATCTAATGTGAGTGGTCGGTGCTTTAAGAGGCTAAGGACAGATGGTAGGGTTAAGTTAACTAAAATACTTAACCAAATTCAACATGTTAACAAGGATTGATGGGTGGGGGTTAGGTTAATACAAACACTTAACCACTTAACATGTTTGACTAGAAAACCCTAGTAACGAGGGACCTGTTTCAGCAGTAACTCAAATTAGGTATCATGGTACCCTGAAACTAGGCAGGGTGGGGCATGACTACTGGGTTGATTGTAAGAGGTCAAAAGCGACTGCGGTGGGTGCAACAGTGTGGGTTCTAACGGTGTGCGGGCGTCACACACTTCGGAGCAGACAAATAGGGCACTGGGGGCACTAGTAGTATAACCTATGTATTCTAGAGTTGTGTCGGGCCGCCACCATGGGACTTGATACACCCCATGGTGGGACCAACATAGGTATCTACAATCTTTGGGGCCGTATGACACATATGTTTATGCGAGTAGGAGCCGATCTTTAGAAAAGAGGATCACTTCACCCTCAGCATGGGGGTGCATCTTTAGAAAGGGGATCACTTCACTCTCAGCTTGGGGTGCATCTTTAGAAAGGGGATCACTTCAAACTCAGCATGGGGTGCCAGTTGGAATAAATACAAGTAGGTGCAGAGATATAGTGTTGGGTGCGATAATATATTCGGTTCTAAACTACTTTATCTTAGTTTATGATACTTTCCTATTTCCAGTTTATTTCTTTCATGCCCTTTTTCTTATTCACATACTGAAGAGTCACTAGACTTACCAGGATTTATGTCTGACTCTGTTTTTCCTTCGTCTTCTTTTCTTCCGTTCCCCCCAGGTCCACAGGGAGGAAACAACCAGCTTAGTCAGACTCTTTGCAAACTTCAAGATAGTAGATGTACGGTTTGGACTCTCTTTCATGGGCTATGGTTTTTGGACACATTCTATGGGGATTTGTGCAGTTTCAATTATGTTTTATGCTTCTTTATTCAATAATCAAGACAAAAATGATGTTGTAATGTTTTTGAAAGTTATTGTGAGACAATTATGGAAATATCTTGTATGAACACATATTATGAAATAAAAGTCTGTTTGTTTACCGTTGCTTATATTTATGTGTTTACATCTATCTTGTGCTTTATCTGTGACTTTTACCTATAAACCTCCACCAAAGTTAAGGCATTCCCTTTGTGAGTGACCTTAATGGAGGTGGGGTGTTTCACTTGGTATCAGAGCATAGGTTTACCTGATAAGATAAAAGTTTTTGAAACTATTTTCAAAAGTGGAGTTTAAAGAAGAATTTTTCAAGAAAAAGTGTTGTTATTTTAAAAGGCATAATCCCCTAAAATCCATATGCACTATCTCTGTATCCTTCGTTTTGAATCTTTCCTTTTTGTTTCAGCATGTCTGGAGATCTTAACCTTCCAGAAGGAGTACCGGTACCCGGCTGGTTCAGGAGGTACCTAGAAGCTAGGGCCAATGGCGCAGGCCCAGCAGACATTCCTCCTCTAGTGGCAGCGGTTCCTCCTCCTCCTCCTCCTACTCCTCCTCATGGAAATGCTTTCGCAACGACATGTAGAGACTTTAAGGCTATGGGTGGAAAGGACTTTTATGGAATTGAATCCTTTGTAGGAGCAAGAAACTAGCTAAAGGAGACCGAGGATCTATTTGTCATCTTCAAAGTTGACGATAGGCAAAAGATACAGCTAGCGGTGTGGTTGCTTAAAGATGAAGCTTCTTATTGGTGGGAGATCACCAATGCTGAGAGGCCAGTGGAAACATGGGAAGACTTCAGGTTGAGGTCTGAGATGAAATTCCTCTCCCAAGCTGAAAGAAGCCTGCAAATGGAGAAGTTCCTAAATCTTAAACGAGGAAGTATGACGATCAGGGAGTACGTCAATCAGTTTAATCAACTGGCCAGATTTGGGCTGGACTTAGTAAACACCCAACACAAGAAGGCTCTTCGCTTCGTCAAAGGTCTGAATGAGCCTCTACACAACCTTGCTATGACCCATGTACCAACGGGAGCGACTTATGAAAGCTTGGTTGACATGGCGTTAATGCATGAAAAGGAAGCCAAAAGTGAGAAAAAAGAAGAAAAGCTCGAAGAACCACAGAACAAGAAAATGGGGCCCAAAAAGGAAACACAAAAGAAGGATGAGAAGTCTGAAGATAAAAGGAGAAGAAGTGCTTTACTTATGGAAGCTCGACCCATCTGAACAAGTATTGCAGGAAGAGGAAGGGCACTTGCTTCAACTGTGGCGAAGCGGGACATCTGATTAAGGACTGCCCAAGGAAAGGGCAGAGGGCAGGACCTACTTCTGGAGGGTGGGCGAATACCCTCAAGGCTGGTGGATAGGATATAAATAAGAAAAATTTCTGTAGATGGTTTAATTTCCTTACCTGATTGTTGGGTTAAAACTCTTTCTGATTCTGGCATTTTGATTCTGTAATTGATACTCTGCACTTTAGTACTAGTCTTGTTTCTAATCCCGCTGTAGACTCAAAACCATGAGGGTTACGACCCATCTGTTTGTGATAAGTTGGGGTTTGAGGGTATCTGTGTTGGGTGTGAAGTTGACTATGACGCATACATTCTGGTTTTTTTTATCATGCTTGGTTTCATAAGAATCATTTGATAATCTGATCTGTACCAATAATCTGTAAGTATCTGAATATTTCCGATAAGGTTAAGGGTTTTTACTCGAAGCAGGAAGTTGATTTCCAGTTGGGCATTTGTTTAATGGAAGCGATTCTCTGAGTATCAATCTTATGTTGATTTCGGTCTTCGGGCTTGGTACTTAGGGGGTTATTCTCTGAAACCGACTCTGACAGGAACAAAGCTTTTGTTTTAATCGTACTTGCCTCTGTCACGCAGTTGTATCATATCGATCGAGTCTTCGACCTTTAGGTAGAAACTATGGTTGAAACATGTGTTTGAGACATGTTATGTATGATGGATGCATGTGGATGCAAGTGTTTGCTAGTGGTTGCTCGTGGGTGCATATACACACCCTAGGTATTAGATCGTCTCAATCACTTCCATATTGCATATGCATATGTGTATTCATATTTGTATGTGGTTGAAACTTGGTATGTTGTCATATGGCTGTCGCATCTATTTGAATGGTTGCGCACTCATGTAGAATTATGAATAGGGAAAAATTTGCATACGTAATGGATTCATGGCACTCACATGATTTGCATTAAGGAGGTCAACTGAATCAGTAAACCGCCTGATTTTGCAATAGATAAGGACATGTACACACACTATGCATATGATCATGAAGCATTAGAAGTCTTTTAAGGACAATGGACGCCTGTGTTTAATGGTTGAGTAGATGGACGATTGGATGTTAGTATTTACGTTCTCCTAGACTTGAAGATTTCGGGAACGAAATCCTTTAATGAGGGGAGAATGTAACACCCTGAATTTTCTGTTAACTGTAAATCAACAAATTAAAGTATAATTAACTCAAAATGAAAGAATTAAGGGAAACGGGTTATGCCATTATGTTCTTCTCGGAATTCTGGTTGAGATAGAGTCCGAGTTTGCGTAAAACGGACATCGGATGAAGGAGATATGGACGAACGAAGTTAGGCGGGAAAGATAAAAAAATATTGCACTGGCGCACCTGCCAAGTGCGCCCAGGCCGAGCAGCAGGCCTGCACAGCTTTCTGGTTCAGTCTGGTCCATGTTGTGACTCATTGCTGAGTCCTTTCTGACTCCTTCCTGAGTCATTAGGGCTGACTTGTCACCCTATCTTGACTGAGTGGTTTTGATTAACCCTAAGATCGTCCGACGGCCCTAATTAGTTTGAAATTCTATATAAAAAACCCTAGTCTCAACCTAAATTCACACAAATAAAATAGAGCTAGAGCCGTCATGCTGCTGGAAAGAAACTAGGAGTAGCCGTCAATTAGAGAAAGCTTAGAGACAAGCAAAAATTAATGTTAAAACAAGAATCAAAACAACGTTAGTCTACCCAAAGGAAAGCATTTCAAATCCAAAATTCAAGTTCGTCGTTTGTTGTAAGTATAGTGATTTTTCCGATGTGAATAAAAGTTAGGATTTGATTCGATGTAAAATGGAATTGGAATTGTGCTATTGTACAACGACGATGTTAATTCATATCTATGTGTTGTAATGATTGTGGTATTGTGATGGTTGTGGTATATTTGACTTGACGTTGGATCCATTAGGATGTTTATGGATTAATCTAGTTGATGTTGGATCCATTCAAATTCACATACAAGTTATTTGGTTCATATCTACACCTATATTTTTATGTGATTATATAGGTTGTATGTCCTTAAGATCCCATATATATACTTTATGCTAAACCTCTATGCCTAAATGATTAAGTTCATATACATGCTCATAGGTTTATACAAAAGTTGCTTCATTATTGGATCCATGCCAAGATCCATTTTAATACAAGTTTCATGTTATAGTTGTAAACATGATTTGATCTAGTTCACACCCTTGTGATAAAATACTTTATGGAAATTCCATATTATTGTCATATGCTAGTGATGCTCAATGTTATCTCTAGATCTGAACATGTTTAGGATTATGTTGTCTAAATCATAGGCTAATTCATGTGACACTGGTTTAGTAAGATTCCCCTTTTTAATGTAACTTCACATGACAAGTTGAAACCCATGATTCAGTCTACGTTGCAAATTCACATATATGTATATTGATTATTTTGCAAGTTCACCCCTATGATGCTCATATTGACTATGCCAAGAATGCCAAGTTTACACCTATGACATGTTTATGTTAATAGATTCCTTTATGCAAACTTTGTACGCTAAATTAGGCTAAGTTTTTAGCCTAATACTATATGTCAAAAATCATGCGAACGGAAAATTAGGCTAAGATTTGTTAGCCTAATATTTAGACAGGGTAACGTTGGGTAAAATTGGTAATTATTGGAAAACTTGATATAAATGGGTGTAAAATCACCTAGGTAATTTATGGCATGAAAACGGTATAAATTATACACCCAAAAATGAAGAACTTGGAAAGTGGGCCATAACATTTAATGGTTAACAAATTTACATATAACCAGTAAAAGAGACAAATATGTAAATTAAGAAAATATGAGTATGCTTAACCCGAGGTTGGATTGAGTTGTGATGTAAACCTGCCCGAACCCGCCCGCATGTCCAGTAGTTACAACAATACCTATCCAATGTGAGAGGTTAAGCATTGAGCCCAATAAGGACTCGAGGTTAGACCGAGTTACGGTGTAAACCTGCCCAGAACCGACCGACACATCCAGTAACCGCAACAATATCTGTCTAATGTGAGTGGTTGGTGATTTAAGAGGCTAAGGACAGATGGTAGGGTTAAGTTAACTAAAACACTTAACCGAATTCAACATGTTAACAAGGATTGATGGGTTGGGGTTAGGTTAATACAGACACTTAACCACTTAACATGTTTGACTAGAAAACCCTAGTAGCGAGGGACCCGTTTCAGCAGTAACCCAAATTAGGTATCATGGTACCCAAAAACTAGGCAGGGTGGTGCATGATTACTGGACTGATTGTAAGCGGTCAAAAGTGACGGCGGTGGGTGCTACAGTGTGGGTTCTAACGGAGTGTGGGCGTGCACGCACTTCGGAGCAGACAAATAGGGCACTGGAGGCGCCAGTAGTATAACCAATGTATTCTAGAGTTGTGTGGGACCAGCATTGGTATCTACAATCTTTGGCGTCCATATGGCACATATGTTTATGCGAGTAGGAGTCGATCTTTAGAAAATGGGATCACTTCACCCTCAGCATGCGTTGCATCTTTAGAAAGGGGATCAATTCACCCTCAGCATGGGGTGCATCTTTAGAAAGGGGATTACTTCACCCTCAGCATGGGGTGCAAGTCATAATAATTATAAGTAGGTGCAGAGATATAGTGTGAGGTACGATAATATATTTGGTTCTAAACTACTTTATCTTAGTTTATGATACTTTCCTATTTCCAGTTTATTTCTGTCAAGCCCTTTTTCTTATTCACATACTGAAGAGTCACTAGACTTACCAGTCTTTATGTCTGACTTTGTTTTTCCTTCGTCTTCTTTTCTTCTGTTCCCCCCCTCAGGTCCACAGGGAGGAAACAACTCAGCTTAGTCAGACTCTTTGCAAGCTTCAAGATAGTAGATGTACTGTTTGGACTCTCTTTCATGGGCTATGGCTTTTGGACACATTCTATGGGGATTTATGCAATTTCAATTATGTTTTATGCTTCTTTATTCAATAATTAAGACAGAAATGATGTTGTAATGTTTTTGAAAGTTATTGTGAGACAATTATGGAAATATCTTGTATGAACACGTATTATGAAATAAAAGTCTGTTTGTTTTTCGCTGCTTATATTTATGTGTTTACATCTGTCTTGTGCTTTATCTGTGACTTTTACCTATAAACCTCCACCAAAGTTAAGGCATTCCCTTTGTGAGTGACCTTAATGGAGGTGGGGTGTTTCAGATACCTTTGGATGATTACACGATTGGGGTTGCTAGATTCTCTGGTGTCGTTTCAGGAATAGGGGATAAAAAAGATGTCTTAGGGATTCTCGGATTCTCTGGATTGTATCCCTCCATTCTGGTATCTCGAAGGGCAACTGAAGAAGAATCAGTTTCAAGGACATTTTCCCCCTTAGCTTGATGTATCTCTTCTTCCATAGTTCCAGTAATGAGTCTGCATCCTTCATCCAAGCGCATCGGTTCTTCATCCCTCAGGAATTCCTCTATAAGTTTGTCTTCATCGATGGAGTCCCCTCCATTCTAGTATCCCCAGGGGAAACTGAAGAAGAAACAGTTTCAAGGACATTTTCCCCCTTAGCTTGATGTATCTCTTCTTCCATAGCTGCAGCAATGAGTCTGCGTCCTTCATCCAAGCGCAACGGTTCTTCATCCCTTAGGAATTTCTTTATAAGTTTGTTTTTATCGATGGAGTCCACCTTGAGCTCTTTCTTCTCCTATTCAATGATTTGGTCCTACAGATAAACCATAGCTGTCGGGTAATCTTTGATCCAAGCAATGTCCCAACGATAGATCACTTAAGTAAAGAACTCTATCATTAGCTCACCGTAACCATCCAATTCCTTCTGGGAAACAGAAAGCTAAGCTTGGACCTCTTCGGTAGATTTAATGAAGATGCTCGTATTCCCTTCGGCCAAGACTGCTCTAGATTCAGCCTCCATTAGTTTGGCTTCCAATTCCGCATTCCATTTTGCAAAATTAGTATTTTTTTCTCTAACTCAGCCTTCTCTTGTTTAAGGGTAGTGCAAGCCAATTGTGCTTTAACACTCTCAGATTTAGCATCATCATCTTGCTTCTTTAGATTTAAGCGCTTTTGGCTATGGGTTTCCAAACAAGTGTGATAAAGCTTTTGTAGCTCCTCATGTTGTTTTTGTAGTTGTCAGCGTCTCGTTGAGCAAGGGCAAGCTGAGCCTATGCATCGTCCAAGTCTTTCTCTGCATTTTTTAAGATGCTTTCATCGTAATCGGCCATTTCCTTTATGTGATCAATATCAGTGATTAAATTACGAATAATTTTAGAAAGGTTGCGCGAATATCTATACATCTCCGTGTATTGCTTGTCCACTAAGTCTATCTTTGCTTTAACATGATCCGCCCACTTCGAAGGAACAGGCTCAAGTGCGGGAACAAACTGCAGATGATCAAAATAATGATCCGGAAATTGTTTCCTCAAATATGCCAATTTCTCTTTAGCATCAGAATCAAGCAGCATGGATTTGGATATGGACAACTCAACATTTCTTCGCTTGGCAGGTACAATGGATATTTCATCTCTACCCGACCTTTTCTCGGAAATTTTATGTTTATCTTACGAATCAACACACTTCGACCGTAGCTTCTCTTGATGATGATTTTATTTAGGAGGAATCGGATCTTTGGAATGTGGTTTGTCCCCTTCGCGACAATCTTGGTAGCTCTTGTACTTGTCCGTGTCTGACTGACGGGGAGAACGAGAGCGTGATGAATGCGGACGATTAGAATCATAATACCTAATGTCATCCCTGCCGCGGCTCTCGTGGCGATCATGTTCATTGTTGGAATCAAATCTAGGCATGTTGGTGCGGACTGTCCTAACATCATAGCGGGGGCATGTCATTGTTCCTACAAAATAAGGTACGTAAAGTTCAGAACCAATGTTTATGTAAAGCACAGGTATTGTGACGTGCAGTGTTAGTGTGTTGTGCATATCCTAAGTGATATCCCTCCCTAACCAACCAGAGCCCGAAATTAGGCTGGTACGTGCAGTTTCCTTAGCCTTCACAGGAGTAACTTCTTATGAGGAAGTAAAGGTAAGAGGATTCGTTCTGAAATATTCTGAAGTGTAAAGGGTCTCGCGCAAGGGAAGATTTCCCAAGCCCTGGAATATAGAGTCATCCACAATGGGGGCATCTCCTTAAGGAGCATCTGACGGCAACTCGTTTGGAGAAACTGGTTTTTCAGGAGTGGCAGCATCCTCGAGAGTGATCAATTTATTTCTATCTTTTTCTGCTATATTTGCTAATATATCATCTTGAGTCTAAGAGGGAGAAGGAGGATCCCTAAGGGGCACTGTTGGATCTTTTGAGCTTTCTCCCCTCTCGAGTGGAGAGTCAATTGGCCCTTCAACTGGGGGTATGTACACACAAGGGCCTTCCCCATGACCTATGCTACGAGTTACAACAACCATACGATGTCGATGAAGATATTCATCCACTAAGCAGTCCTTGATGGTCAAGAATTTTTTTATCACCATTGAGTAACCGATTCAATTTATCAAATTGCACCGGATGCTTCTCTTATGGCGGGTTAGGAACTACAAGTGAAAACAAGAAATGCTTAATGTATTTATGAATAAGATAGGAACTGGAACTCAAAAACTAATGTCCTTACTTGACTTAAGCCATCTTCTAGCACACCCCGGTTGCAGCTTAATATAAAACTATTCAGCTTTCGGGTCCCCAGCTTTGCTACTATACGTAACAGTGATGATTTTTCTTTTTGGTACCGATTCAAAGTATACAAAAGATGGGGTATCATTGGTCCGATGCTTGAAATTGTAAAAGAAA
This sequence comes from Allium sativum, assembly GCA_030737875.1. Classification (NCBI taxonomy): domain Eukaryota; kingdom Viridiplantae; phylum Streptophyta; class Magnoliopsida; order Asparagales; family Amaryllidaceae; genus Allium; species Allium sativum. Next base: position 660,078,139 of record CM060918.1, on the reverse strand, counting down.
TGAACGCCCTCAAAAGTAATCTCTACACCTAGAATTTCTTTATATGCTATGTACAGAGTATAAAGATAAGCATAGGAGTTGGGATGAATTTGCATGGGGGCAATCCGCAGTTGTCTCAGAAAATCAATGACGAATGGTGGAAATCGAGGTATTGCCCCCAACAAGGCACATTAATTTGGTGATAGCCATATACCCTTCTGGTGGATTATGAGGATGATCTCTTTTCGAGAGCAACTCAGTATCTCTTCGAAGAATCCCATGCTTTAGGCATATCCGTGCAAGTCTGTCATTGTCGATCATTGATTCGACTTAACCCTTAGGTGGTGCCAAGATTGTAAAATTCCCAAACTCATCTAGGGCACAACTATCTCCTACCCCTCCTTCTTCTTCCTCACCTAGAGAGACATCAACCTCGGATGATACATCACTTTCATGAGTTCCCATTTCATAGTTTTAATCTGTGCTATTCCAACCCAAATCTGAAGCGGAAGATACATCTTCAACGGGTGAATTCTCATATGACCTGGCAACTTCTCTCCTGTCTGTTAACCCAGTTGAGCGTCTCTCAGTCATAACTGCTATACTATTGAAGAAACAATAGCAGAAATTAGAGTGAAGTTGCCCATGTCCCGGTATACTTATGTATGTGCTATGGTATAACTAAAGAATGCAAGGTGAATATAAAGGAATGCAATGAAAATGTGAGCAAAACAATTATATATTCGTCAACAGTCCAAAATTTCAGTTAATAAGGATCTATCCTAATTGTCCACCAAGTGACAAGCTATACTTAATATTGACCAAGTTATTTATAATATAATTATATTGCATGATGTATAAATTTGGATCAATTCGGAATTTTTCTTCGTATTTGGATCGGTTCGGATGTTCACAGTTCATAAAGATCGGTTCTGAATTTTACAGAGATAGGCATCAAAACGAAATGAGGATTCTCGAACGTGCTCATTGGATAGGTTCGGTGAAGGAAGCAAGGCAGACCCGGATCGGATCGGAATCGACAAACCCAAATTAACTCGGATTAATTGGCACCTATCCGACCCAGAGCATGTTTTTAGAAGCCAATACCGCATTTAGATGTTCCCCCGATCCGATCCGATGCCGTACCACCAAGTGACCATTCTGCACGCGCCTTTAGACAAACTCTAGTTTCTTCCACTCACAACCGATTAGAACCAATTCCGCTCTCCATTATTAGCTTCTCCACTTTATTCCTCTCAAACAATCAGCTCGAAGCCAGAACTCCCTTTGCACCTCGCTTGGAAGTTTGTTGATCAAATCGAGACTGCTCTCAATTAAGCCGCCATCGCCACCACCTTGAAAACACGATTTGAAAATTAGCAAGAAATTATCAAGTATAGTCAAATTATACAAAATTACCAACCCAGCTATTAATCTGATTTGAAAATTTAAGGGAGTTCTAAAGATTCGGGGACTAGGGTTTGTGCTGAATTGGGAATGTGATGGAAAAGTAAAACGAAAGGGAGGAGAGTGTTTTCGCAAATTTATATAATGATAAGGGGCTATTAGTATTCTCGTGGGCCCCTAGTTCTCAGACCGATCCACTCAGCAGAGGATCCAAGCCAACACGAAGCCATCCAGTCGGTTGACGCAATGGTGTTTAAAAGATAGCCTGGGTCAGATGGGTTTGATCTGAATCGAAGCATGGCTACTAATGCTAATTCAACGCATGAGATAAATTCAAAGGAAAATAAAAGGTTCATGAACCTGCGTTATAAAAGTTTATCTGAAGAAATTGCTTAGACACTAAATAGATTCTCGATATTATTGAAAGCAACGGGGTTGATTCGAACATGCAGTGATATATTTATAAATGCCAGAAGACGCGACTTTAGGAAATGTTGTCATTATACAGACGAGTAGAGACAGTTGTTCAATGACTTCGATTCAAAAGCAGATTGAAAAAGTATTTTGAAGCATACTTTATTTTCATTAAACGCGTACTTCGAGGTGGCAAAATGTTAGCCCGCTTTGTGATCGGGCTACACAACTAAGAGACTGCTTAATAAATAGGTTTAAAGGAAGATTCCTCAGCAATCCTTTGGATTAGATCAGAGCCCTCTGAATCGGACCCTTTCACTTCGAGATAATTAGTCTAGGAAATGGTAAAAAGTAGGCTAACCGGATTGGTTCGGGCCTCTTCGATCCGAACCCCTTATAATGCCACTCCGATCTGATCCTAAGACAGCTGAAAGAGCAGTTATACTCCACGACTCCAGAAGATATGAAGTGGTTATACACTCATTATCCCACGTTCACCCACGAAGGCTATGCGGTGGCAACATCTCAGGGCTCCTCATTCCGAACCGAACGGGATGGCTTCCACATGTACTCGAACCAAAGGCCCTCTAGAAGAATTTTCTACCGATAAATACGCCACCAAGCCTCATCTGAAGGCTCTTGGCAAAATTCTTGGCTCTAACATTCACTGCATCCGATTTTCATCACTTTATTTAGATCATCATCAACATTTGAGGAATATTTCAACAAGCATCGAGTGACATTATTCATTGTATAAGTTTGATTGAAAACAATCATTGTATTTGTACTCCAACCATCAATCAATAAAGTTTAAAGTCGACGTAGGCTCTTTAACGTCGAACCACTATAAATAGTGTGTTTATCTTTATTGTCCTATTTCGATTTCTTTACATGATCGTTAATTTGGGTGTTATAACCATTTTTGGATCTAACAAGTACGTGATGACCTCAAGTCTCATCAACCGGAAAATGACGAAAATCGGGCTGGCAGCGTGGCTAAGTGGGTCGCAACCAATTAAGGTATATTGTCACCATCTAGAGAATATACATATTTGTTACTTCTTTTGCTTCTGTATCTCTCGGGAATGGTTATATTGGTATACGAACCGTAAGGTGATAATATATTCGGAACATTCAAGCGAAATGAATGGCCGGTCATGTGTGTTCGAGTTACAAGATGTTCTTGTTGAACTCCATTGTATCGCTTCTACAGTACACTAAATGGAAGGTGGTTCCATACCTTGTTATAGTTGGAAATCCATTATCCAATAAGAGCTCGCGGTTTTTGATTGTATATTATTTATGTAGAGCATGAGATGAAAGCGTTCTGCTAGATTGCTATTTACTTGATTTAGATATTATTATAATATCAAAAAATATTGATCTTAAGAAATATTTTGGATTATCATAAGGTAAAAACCGTTTATGTTTATGTATGGATTGGTCTTATGATTATCATTTCTTTTAAAAGGATTTTAAAGTTAAACCAAGTGATTAGATTTTACTCACACCAGTCACATAACTAACCAAGAGTTTTTTTGTTTTGTTTTCCTAAAACTCTTGGATGCCCAAATTTGTACAGGCAGTCAAGTATTCGAGATTTTACAAATACATTGGGTGGAGCTTGGAGCAGAAGGATTTAACGTTAGATATATATAGAGTTTGTTTCCGCTGTGACTACGTGATGTACTATGATGATATATGCAAGTACGGTTTCAGTTTTGTATTTCAAAAGTTGCTATATAATATATTTTATTCGTTATGTTGTGGGATTTGTCTTTACTCAGATTATGTTCAGTGTGTCCTTCTTCTTCTATTCTAACTTTCTTTCCTTATATTTCTCACCCTCTAACTTCTTTCTATTAATGGTCCGGTATTTCTGATGCTTGAACAGTCGACATTTTGTGTTAAGTCGATTTTCAGGGTCAAAAATCTCTGGGTCGTTACAAGGTTAAGCCCGACTTGTGGAAGAAGTTTACCCGGAACCGACAGGCATATCCAGCATCCACAAGTGGTAGGCTTAATGTGAAGGGTCCAGTGCATTATAACCATAAATGGACATGGTAATGAATTGAATACTTATCCTAGTTGAATCCGTAGGGATTGGATGAATATAAACTTGAATAGGAGTTAAGCAAATTTGGTAGAATAGGGGTAGGTTAAGCAAATCTGAGGGGGTAGGTAATATTCATATATAGGACCACAAACTTAACCTAAGGGGGTTATGTAATTAAACACACCAATAGGCATACATAACCGGTGAAAATCCTAGTGGGGATACAAGACAAGGGGGAGAGCTTGTATCATCTTATGCGGGACCTGTTTCAGTCAGTAACCCATATAACGGTATCAAATGAGTACTCCGCCCTAGGTCGGAGTTGGGGCACGCCTACTGGGCTGATTGTAAGAGATCCAAATGTGGAGGACGGTGTGTGCAGCACAAACCGACCAGGGACAAGCGCGTGCATGGGCCGGGAAGAGGGGCATAAGACGACCGTGACACCAGTAGATATGGTTGTGCACATCATGAAGGGTTGCATCATTAGGAAAGTGATGCCTCATACCGTGGGGCCGACAAACGGTATCTACGGAGTAGGGAGTTGATCGATCAGGGTAGTAGTTGGGGTATGTCTAGACTTTGGTAAAAAGTTTAGGAGCCTATTAGGATTGGGCTTCCTGTGGATTGTATGGGGTTAACACCTCTCACCAAAAGTACGCCTAAGTCTACCATCTTGTAGTTATTGGGATCATCTTCTTCTGGTTATACTAGTATTAGTGCACAGAATCAAAGTAATCATTAGGGAAGCGAATACACTCTATCATGTTTACCTTGTCATACTTACCTTTTATGATGTTATCTTTCTTGTCCACTTTATATGCTTGCCATGATACTTGTACTTATTTACTTGCTAAAAGTAACTAGACTCGCTAGACTTTATGTCTGACCCTTTTTGTTTCCTCTTCTTTGTTCCGTTGCCCCCCCCCAGGTTCGCAGGGTTGGAATACTCAGGCTTAATCAGGACTCGCTTATCATCTTGCTAGGAGATTGTAACGACCTGGAAAATCTGAACCAATTTAAAAAAATTAAATTGGCTATTTTAGTGGATTTTAAATATTTAAAATAAATATTTTAAATAATAACGATGAAAAGTAAGTTTGAATCGACATTGAAAATATAATTACTTTGAAATATAAACAAGGCCTGAAATGGCGCAGTAGTTTCAAAATTTGAATTCAAACTTTGACTGGCTGTACCGGGTGCAAAACAAAATGGATTTGAGTGAAACCAAAAAATATTTAAATCGGTTAATGAATATCTTTCTACCGAATCTGAAAAATCGAAGTTTCAAGCGGATAGCAAAAGTTATGGCCAAATGAATTTTCTAAAAGATTGTTATGGAGTTTATGTAGCCCGTGAAAATGGCCATTTTGCAAACGACCTCGGAATTCGACGAAACCACTTTTTTTGGATCCGGGATGTTAAATTATTGCCAGGTTCCAAATTTCATAATTTTTGAAGCTAGTATGTGAGCGTGGCAACGGAAAATGTGTTTGGTCGATTTCTATTAAATTGGATCGCCCAGAAAAGGGCCATTTTTTCAAACGGTCTCAGAATTCAATGAACTAGTTTTGTTGGGACCGTATTGTCAAAACATAGCTAGATTTATTTTTCGGGAATTTTTAGAATCAATATTTGGCCCCGGTAAATTGAAATGTACGTTCGAATTAAATATTGAATGTTTTATATTTTAATTTGAAGGAAAATTGACTCAAACAGTCGAATGGGCCTATGAAATATATCCCATTGTGTTCGGAATGGGGGTATTTAGCTAGGGGCGACAGTCGTTGGGTTTGGATTGGAGTTTGTGTGTGAAAGGGGGTATTTTTGGGATTTAAAATGAATAAAAAATTAAATAAATCCCTAGGCCAATAGAATTCCGCGTTGACCAAACCCCTTTTCTCAAACCCCCCGATTAGCTCGATTACGAACAGCGGAAAGGAGTCGTGACCTTCTCTCCTCTCTAGCTCCTCCACCACGGCGAACCAGACCATGCCACCACCCAAACGTTGAAGCCCTCACTCCCCTCTTCAGATCCATACCTACATCGACCGTCCTCGCCTCGTCTATGTCGGGAATCGCGCCAGAGAAGGTCCGCCGTTCGCGCTGGGATTGCACCCCAGATCCGCCACTGAACTCGACAGGAGGGGGACCCACAGGCGCGCCCTTCGAGGCTCTTTCACGTGGGTGTTGGCGATCGGGTGATGGTGGCTCCAAGCGTTGGTAAAAATCAACCCGTGGTTTGAACGTGGAGGAAAGGTGCCGGCCTGGGTTGGTTGAAGAAGGAAGGTTAAATTTAATTAATCTCTAAGTTAATTAATAATAAAATGTCCTTAATCTTGTAAAAATCATATCTTTTCCGTTTCTTGTCGAAATCCAGTGAAACAAGAGACGCCGGGACCGTGAGGACGTCTTCTACATTCTAGAAGAGACCGGATATTTTTCTGAGCCTCCTACAATTTTTGGCAACGCGAAAAGCAATGTGGGATTTCAAAATTATAAACGAAATGGAAAATGACGATGTATAAATTATATTGACGATGTATAAATTATATAGTCAATGTATGAGTAATATAAGTGTTGTACACCTCATATATAAGCGTTGTATAAGTTGTATGTTCGACGTATAAGTTATATATGCGTTGTAAAAATTATATATGTGTTGAATAGAAGTTAAATTTACTTATATATATATACGCCCCTCGTCCACAAACCATGGACTATATTTATTGGTTGTGATTGGTGTGAAAATTGGTTAATAGCGAATGGTTGATTTGAATTGTTTGTGGTTTTAAATTGATTGATTGTGGTTGAAAAATACCTGTTTATGGTTGAGAATTATTTGGTTGAATCCACATAGGATTAGTTTTGTGGAAAAGAAAAATATACATGCCGCCTGCGTGCGAATTAGATGCATGAAATCCCCATTGTCAAAAACCGCAAGGTTTTAAGGTAGAGCGAAGAGCCGTACTTCGATACGTTCAAGGTTTTAACTACCCTGCCATTATGCTGCCGAAATTTCCTGAAATCTTTCTGTGTTTGATTTATTTTCATTTGTTGAAACTATATTCATGTGTTGAATAGAAATTCAGGTGTTGTGTAATAATCGTGTTTTCAAATAAATCCTTTTAAAATAAAAATCACATTTTTATCATCTGTTTGAATTATATAAAATAATCGTGTTTTGAAATAAATTGTTTTATAATAAAAATCACATTTTTATCATCTATTTGAACTATAAAAAATAATCGTGTTTTGAAATTAATTCTTTTACAAAAAAAAATCACATTTTTATTATATACTTGTATTGTTAAAAATAGTGAAGTGTTGAAATAAATGTCTGTTGGATAAAAATATCATTTTTATCTAAGGTATGAAATGAATATGGTTCTGAAATCGAAGAATCGATTATATATATATATAATTAAATTAAATCGAATAACAAAGCTGTAGTTCGTATTTTGAAACCGTGATTTCAAACGATTATTGAGGGAGATCCGACCATCGGATTTTCTCGAAACCACAACCGTTGGGTTCACCTTGGAAATGTCATTCCAATGGCACCAACTTTGTAAAGATCCAACGATTGGATTGTCTGGAATGTTTAATTCAAATCTGAAGAAAAACAGCGCCAGAATCGATTATATATATATAATTAAATTAAATCGAATAACGACGTTGCAGTTCATATTTTGAAATCGAAACTTCAAACGAGTGTACCGGGAGATCCGACCATCGGATTTTCCCAAAACTGGAACCGTTGGATTCGTTTTTAAAAGATCTTTCTATTGATGTAAATTTTGTGAAGATCCAACGGTTAGATTTTCAGATATGTGTAAATTAAATCTGAAGAAAAACAGCGCCACGGCCGCGTTAAGGCCTGAAGCGTCGTTTAAATAAATTGCTATTTTTAAATAAATAAAAATAGCGATAAATCATTATAAAATATTACAAACTATATGGAATGTGAAATTTAGAAACTAACTGAAGGTTGGCTAAGTCGAATGGTTTCCTGGGTTTTGATCTGATGTTGGTTTCGGCCTTCGGGGTTAATATTTGGGAAATCATTCTCTTACTGATTTATGTTTAGTGACTGATGAATTGTAATGAAGCGTGTGTTGTGTTTGTGTAGCACTTTTTAATTACATACGCGAGTTGCTCAGAAGGACCGGGTTTATACCATTCTGAATAACTGAATCGACGATAAGAAATCGAAGATGAAGACGATGGTCGAAGACCGGAGATTTTCACCTCGGTTGGATGATAACCGATGTCCTGATTGGGAGGCATCCCGAAATATGGATAATGAGTGGTGATCGTCCAGACGTACATGGATATCGATTCGTTTGCGAGGTATATAGTGCCTCCGGTTTCGTTCAGACCCAGAACGGACTTGCAAATGGAATGTGTGTATGACATTGGAATTCATTCTGTGTGATTGATAGCCATTAGTTGAATGGTGCGAATTGCCTGTGTGGCATGCTAAGATGCAGTGATCAGGGCTTCTATTGAAAAGCAAAGTCTTGTGGTTGATGATTAAAGCACCGCCTGTGTGGCGTAGCTTTGTGTATAACGTGAATTCGCGAGCCTCACACCCCGGGATGAACCTGAAATGGGAGAAGGACCTCAGGGAGGACATGCGTTTCTTTCTTGTTAGAGGTGGTGTCGGTGCTTGAACTAGCTGACATTTATATTATTTTCAACTATTTGGTTGTTGCTGTTGCGAGGCGCCTCGGTTATATCGGTCGATTCGGGACCGATGGATCATTCGTTGGCTCATTTACACCGCAAAGTGCGGGGAAACGCAGTGTTCAGGCATAATAATCGACATCGGTGGGCCAGCCCTAACGTTCCAAGGGGCAGTTACGGCTGTTGCTAAGGGCGGGCTAGAGCGTCTCGAAGTCGGTAGGACTATCTTTTGCCTTGGTTCATGATGGAAATCCAATTTTCAAATACGAGACTTGGCGGTTTTGATTGTATATATATATATATGGCGACATGATATTTGATACCCATGCCGTCTATGATTGATAGTTATGATTCGAATTTGCTTTTGAAACATGTAAACACTAGTAATAATATCAAATGCTTTTGTTTTATTCGTATTAAGCATACTTTGGCCATTATAAGGTAAAACTCTATCCTCTGGTTTGCGTTGCATTGTGTGATGGGAATTGAGTCTTATAATGGCTTCATTTTTATGAAAAGCATTGCGATGTTTAAAAGATTTACTTATTTTAAAGCACTGGCAATCCAATGGAGTAAACCCGTTCCGCGAAAGTGGCATGGTCCTGTGATTAGCCATATTATAAATGTGTAATTAGATTTCTCATACCAGTCCCATGACTGACTCATTGTTTGTTTCACTTGCAAACTCGGGTGCCCCTTTTTCTACACGGGCAGCCTTGTATTCAGGTTTTAGCTGGCTCTTTATGGATAGCTGGAGCTGAAGATGGATTCTATCATTTATCTCTTTTTATGCTATTCAGCTCCTATTGTACATTATGTTTTGTTTTCCGCTGTAGACATTTATGTATAACTGAACTGTATTTGTACTAAGTATGATCCTGTATACTGTGTAGCTCTGATGATTACGTTTATCCAATGTATTATTTGTTCATTATCAGGTGTATTTATTTATTTCTGTTCTGCCATTATCTGTTTCTGTGTTATATTCCAAAGATTACCCTTAACACCGTAAGTACGGGTTTTGGGGTCGTCACAGAGCTGCTTTTGAAGTATTACTCTCAAGTTCTTGTCCTTACTGCTATGGCTTTATCTCTTTTGGGGAATTATGATTTTTCTTTTATGTATCTCTATACTCTGATGGTACAAGACGGAAGCTTTATATTATTGTAATGGCTTTTATGCAGTTCCAGACTTGTGATATTTTAGACCATGATGTTATAAATTAGGTTTTAAATAAAATTTTAAATTACGTTGCTATCTTTTATATCTGTCTTGTAATGTTTTATGTCTGTTTACCTATAACTCTCCTCGAAACTTAATGCATTCTCTTAATGAGTGACATTAACGGACGTGGGGTGTCACACGGTGTATCCTCCTCTAGAGATACAATATCGGAAGGTTGTTCCATACTTTGTCATAGTTGGAAATCCATTATCCAATAATTGCTCGCGGTTTTGATTATATACTATGTATGAAGAGCATGCGATGCAAGCGTTTTGCTTGATGATTATTTAGTTGTGGTTGACAGACACTATTATAATATCAAAAGAGTTTTCATATAAAGTTTATCATTTTTCTTTCGAAAGGATTTTGAATGTTAAATCAAGTTTTTTGGATTCTCATAAGGGAGAAACCCATTCCGTGTTATATGTCGTGGTCTTATGAGATATCATTTATTTACTCAAACTGTTTTAAATTGTTTACTCATACCAGTGCCATGACTGACCTAGAGCTTATTTTGTTTTGTTTTACCCTAAAAACTTGTGTGCCCAAATTTGTATGGACGATCAAGTAGTTCAAATGTTTACAAATATACTTAGAGTAGCTTGGAGCAGGAGGCTTCAGCGTTATATGGCTATTATTATTATCCGCTGTGTTGCAAGTGTTGTACTCTGATAATGATGTGTATACCATCATTTTTTTTCAAAAGTTGTGATATATATTATATTTTATTTCCACTGCGATGTGAGATTCTGTGTCGTTGTTTCTGTTCTTCTTCTATCTTTTTCTTCTTATTTCATAATGATTCGTATTTCTGTGCACTTTGGTTTGGACGTGTGATGTATGTAGTCAACTAATATAGAATGGAAATTCGGTTCGTTACACTAATTTTAATTTTGTTTTAATTTTATCATTTTAAAAGATAATTATATTTATCTTTTTTTGTTTTTTATAATTATAAACTGATTAAAATGAGATATCTATTTAACAGGATACAATAGTATGACAAAAAACTAGTAAAATTTTATATCAAAAAGCATAAGCATAAATTACTTATTACATGCATGAAATAATTTAACTTTTTTGTAAAATATTGTATACTTTCTAGTTTAAAAAAACATTGTTAGTTAAAAAAAGATAAAAGTATTTATCTTTTATGTCTAATACTTTTATATATGACTATGTGAAGACAACGGTAATATAAAAAGATAATTTTATTTATCTTTTTCTTTTTTTCATTATGATTTGATTTGAATGATAATTCTATTTATTATTATGTCAGTATGATAAATAACAGTAAAATTATTTATCTTTTTAATATAATTCTTCTAGTTAAAATGATTAAAATGCTTTTTTATTTATCTTTTTTGTCTAATACTACCTTGTATATATGATTATGTGTGTATATGTTACATGCACTGATTGACAAATATTTTGCATTAATAACAAAAGAGAAATAAAAGAAAAAGTTGCATGCAATGGTTTAATTAACAGATTGCAACAAATATGAAAAATAAGAATGAGAAGAGAAAAAACGACTACCATTAATCTAAGCCTTGTTAACAATAGCCTTAATAATCCAGTTGGTTAGAGCATGTAGCTTGCATACAGGAGGTACAGAGTTCGATCTTCGCCGCCATCATATCTGAAATAACACATGTTCATGAGATAAAATATGTATAAATGCACATATAAGGAAAAATAAACATATAAGGAAGTAAAGAAAATATATGTATATATATGAGAATATATATGTATATATGTGCAGAAATATATATATATATATACACAAAAGATAAAAGTTCAAGATAAGGCTGCAATCAAGGAAATATGGAAAGAATTAAATAACGGTACAACACCGTTTGAATTTTGAAATCAAAATAAAAGTTGTGCATATATATACATGCGTAAAATGGTCATTAGAAGATTTTTGTATGTATAAGAAGATTATGTGTGAATATAATAGTTAAATAAATTCCAGAAATTCGAAAATTCGAAAATCAAACTTCTGCGCTAAAACAACTCGGGGGACCCATAGGTGGTCGACACCCTTGTAGGGGGGTCGACACCGGGGTCGATACCCCTGTGTGGGGGTCGACACCGTGGTCGACACTCCTCAGATCCAGCCAGATTCATCAATGAACCTGGACTATTTTCTTAACAAGGTTCATTGTAGACTCAGCGCTATGTGTAAGATAAGATCCTGAACACCTATAAATAGGCTAGTAGAGCCTAGCCTAAATCTCATATTTCTAAGACGACATTTGTACTCTGCCATTCCTCTTCCTCCTCAAATCTCTTCAAAAAATTAAGATTATTAGTTTAGGAAAATTCTAAATCAAGATATGTAGGAAAAGAATAAATATTAATAAGAAGATGTTCAGAATCATATGCAAAGTAAGGTAAATTCTTAGATCTGGTCTATTCAATTTTCTTCCTCTTTCTTCTCTTTTTCTTTTAGTAAAAATTGTGGATCCATGGTTGCTAGGTTCTAAATCCAGTTTGGGGAAACCATGGAATGCTAGATATGGACCAGATCCAGGAATTGGAAAGCAATTTAGGTGAGTGGATTTAAGTTATATCATTTTTGATAGTGGTATATTATCGTTTAACCCCGTTAACATCTCATGTAACTTTGATATAATTATTAAAAGTATTGAAATGCTAATATGGCATACTGAGATAATAATATGTAAGAATATTAATATGTTAAAATTTCATATGTTGAAACGTTTAATGTGCTGAAATGTTCACCTATTTACATGTAAACTTGTTAAAAATACGTGTAGCGATTACTATTGTTATAATTTCATGTTAACTTGTGACATTTATGTACTGGAACCCTTAATTGTAGAAATGAGAGTAATTACATGTTAAGTTAGAATAATTACATGATTTGGGGATCACGTGTTATTTTAAGATAAAATTAATTACATGTTGGAAAGGACATGTGAGGTAAAATGGGCTTAATACAATGAAGTGTAAAATATAGATTACAGTGAAAATTTAAAAGAATGAACCTGCCTCAATTATATAGAAAATTTATAGTAAACCGGAAACTATAACCGCGCTTAAACACGAGGTTAGATTATGCTTGTGGTAGAAATATGCCTAGAACTGCCTGTCATATCCAACATCCACATGAGGTAAGTCTAATGTGAAGGGTCTGAGTGCATAAATAAAACATGAAGTGGTGCTAAGACTTGAGGTTAAGTCAACTTGTGGTAGAAGTCTGCCCGCAACCACCCGACAAATCCAGCATCCACAAGTGTATGCTTAATGTGAGAGGTCTCATGTATAGATATATACATATATATAAATATATGTAAATAGCAGGACTGATTACAACATTAATTGTAATCAATGGAAATAATGGAATTGAATGAAAGATACAACAGTAAAAAGGATGTAATGAACGGAGAATGATGATAACCTATTATAGATAAATTACATTAATGAGAATGTTGTATAATAGGTAGGCTTGTCCTAGGGAAAAGTGGGAATTATAACTTAGGTTATAATAAACGATAAAGGAAATGGAATAACTTATGTAATAAGATAAGTTGTACTTAAATGTAAATTAAGTTATTTTTAAGAGCGAGAATTTGAAATCTACGGATGAGGACAACATAAGTTATATTTATGAAAAGGATACTTATTAATTAGTAAACCTTAGTTAAGAGAACTAAGTTAATAAGTAAACAACGATAAGTAGTAGTGACGATATAAGCTGGAATTATGATTAAATGAGAAGAAATGAGGCAAACTTATGAAATGAAATAAGTTATATTTAATCATAAATAATGACTGATATGTTAAATAGAAAACATGTGAATTGAGAAATACTTAATTACATATTAAGTAGAACATGTTATTGTAACTTTGAAATCAACAAGAATATAAAGGGATTGTGGATTACAGACCTTGGATCACAATCTAGAGAATAACATGTTATGGGCTTATTGATGGGCTTAAATGGGTTAAGTTATAAGACTGAAATTAATAAGGAAGAGGAATTTGGTAACTTAAATAAGAATTCAATGTGAATGGTAATAACCAAGTTAAATGGAAACCTGATGAGGTAAAGCAAGCACATAAAAGAATGTTTAGACATAGGGTCTAATAACATAATAAAGTGAGGCGCTTGGACCAGTCCGCACGTTTGAGGGTGAATAACCCAACGGGTTAGATCATCGTGGTCTCATAAGGCACGAGGGGAGCGCAGTTCATCTGATTACTCTGTCGGTTCAGAAGGACTGGAAGGGGAAGCATGCAGCTTCCTAAGACTGGGTCTGCGCGTGACTACCAGGTTGGTCGGCCTTGACTCCAAAAGTAGCCTTGCAGTCAGAATGTGGTGACGAGGTAACACTAAGGTGATTCGACGATTGCCTCAATGGGAGGTGAGGTCAGGACCAACAAGGATAGTAGATCATTTGGTACCCGTCATCGGCAGCCAGTGGGATGCGAAAAGACTAGAGCTAAACCCAGTAGACCATTCAACTTTCACTATCGAGGTACGGTGGTTGAGGGGAGAAGCCAACTAGACGTTTAGATTGTTTGTTAGGGGTAAGTCGCTTAGCTCTTGCAGTCTTTATTAGTTGAGGGAGGGGCCGAGGTGGGGTAATAGCCGCCATGAAAAAAACAGACCCGAGGGATATCTATATTTTGAGACCCTTAAATGCGGGCCTGTACAGATATGGAAAAGCTCCCGAACGAGTTTCGTGTTTCTTGTATAGCCCTGCCACGGAACTCGGTGCACATTAGAGGTTATGTGCAGTTAAGGCAATGAATACAATTGACGATACGTACGTGGGAAAGTCTAGATACATGCATGTTTGCTCGGGGTGGTGTATCGTAGACTTGAGGGCGTTACTCTGTTATGGAATCTGATTCGATCGAAGGTGGAAGTTCTTACGCTAACGTAGCATAGTAATTACCAATATATGCGGAACGTAGTATTGTTATGTAGAGATCCGTATGTCACTCTAGCGTAGGATGAGGAATAGTGTTCATTTCTATGGCATTACAGTAGAGACCTTTCGAGTGGCGTACCATGGGGTATTGAGGGGTAGCTACATATATAATATATTAGGTTAATCCACTAGGAGTAAATGGGTACGACGTGTGTGTAAGCCTTCGGTGTTGTTAACCCAAGTAACCCAATAAAAAAGAAAATGTGATTGAACGGTATATGTAGGATTATCCAAATTTTGTAATTTAAATCCAGTCACAAGAATTTGTGTTCTGACCCCCTCCTCATAACATACTCGCATGTTAGATTTGTGGCAGAGACATGATAGCTTTTGATGCTAGTTAGCCAGTATTATTAATACGGTCAAGCTATACTTTGATTATATTATATTTTATCCATTCCGCTGTGAGATATATTCTAAGCTCTGACATATTTTATGTCTCTGTTTTTCTACAAAATACTAGAGCAAACAAACACGAGTTTCGGTAGATTAGAGTTCTGGAAAAAAATTGGTCTGTCGGAATTCTAGTTGTTACACTATGTGAAGAAAACAGTAATATAAAAGGATAATTTTATTTATCTTTTTCTTTTTTGTCATTATGGTTTGATTTATATGTCAAATCTATTTGTTGTTATATTAGTATATTAAACGATTAACATAAACTTATGTTCATAGTGCACTAAACCTAACAGAGAATACTATACTGCTGCTTGTAAAAGATTAACATAATTGTTAGTTTTGTTTATAGTTTCTTCTATATATGCACTCTTATGGTAGCTTGTGCGCTACATTTGTCTTTTTTGTTGAATCAGTTTATTCACATTGATGCATTATCTTACCTTGTACACTAGTTGCATAAAAATTATGGCATATGCAATTCTATGCTTATGTGCATGTCTAGATTGCATATGCAAGTGTGTATTGCTTACTTTGTCGAAGTTCACTTCTGTCTTGCTGTTTGACTGCATTGTGTTTCTAACTATATTCATTTTGTTTTGTTAAACTTGTATATGATTAGGCTTTCACATCAGCCAAGAGTTTTGTTGCGTTTTCCCCTTTCTTCTTTTGTTGATTTTGCATAGGTGCACTATGTTGTGTAGCACTACTTCATTCCAACTGAAACTATGTACTTGGCCTTAAATGAGGATTGTGTGGTATCAAACAAAAAGCATGGTGTTGAGCAAAGTATTTTGTTGCATTTCACTAGCAACTCTTATCATACCCACTACCAAAAAATAAACTACTTAATTTCACTTCTTGTGTCATACAAAATGTTAGTGCATCTAATTGCTGAAAAGGATAAAAATATTTAGCTTATCTACATAGGATTGAATTAAATATATAGCCTTATTTATATTTGAAAAAAAATGATACATGTTACACATGTTTGTTATTTTATTTATTATTTAAAATTATTACACAACTTATAAACCTGATTTGAGACATGCATGATAAAAATAAAAGGAATTATGTTTCCATACAAACATCTTGATTACATATTGAATTATAACTGAACTATTTGTCACCTACCATCATACAACCATCTAATTTTTCAACAATGAAGCATTTAGTTGTGATGATAGGAACTTCACCACCATAACAAAAGTCATGAAAGAAGACCTCCTATATGAACAAAGTATTTCTAGTCAAGTAAGTACAACAAACTAACCTTTCCTTCAGTATAAATTATATAATTTATCCATATTATTTTTCAAATGTAGATCGTTTATTGGTTTTGGTTTCGAAAAGCAAAGCTACTAGAACAAAGCAATAAAATTGTCTATTTTAACACAACAATGATAGTAAGTGAACTATATTCTCAAATTAACATTTTTTAATACAACATAAATTTTCTAAAATAATTTTTTTAAAGAAAAGTGCAACAGATGGAAGTTGGGAAAATACCAAGAAACAACAGTTCAATCCTTTTATCAAAAAAACACTTTTAGATCCATTATGTTGCAAAATTTTATTCCCAATACATGGCAATGAACATTGGAGCCTGCTTGAACTAATTGTTGGAGACTACACTTGGAACCACTATGACTCTCTGTACTTGACCACAAGATCAAAAAACCACAGAAGTGGATATACAAAATTTTCCATTAATGTGGTATGTAAAAATTCACAAAAATTAAAAATGATAAATGTGTTTATATTAATTCTAAATTACAGTCATTATTTGCAGAAATCAAAAGTCAACAACCTAAACGAAGAGCTAAAAGAAGAAGGGCACAAAACAATTCTCAGCAAAAATTCAATGCTTATAAATGTTGAATGTGCTCAACAAAGCAAAGGGTAATTTTGAAGATAATTAAGATATTTATACACAAATTCATGATACACATTAACTACCTACACTAAAATTACCAATTAGAAAATATTATTGGCTCAAATACAAATACTTAGATAAACATGAAACTGATTACAATTCATTATTCAAATAAAGAAAAGATAATATGTTTTATCATTATATGCATAGTATAAATTTTAAAAATATAGGTATGACTGTGGAATTTTTGTGATGATGTTCATGGAAAAAATAGCACAAGGAATGCAGACTACATCAAAAATTAGTCTTGATCAAGCTAACGCGTTCAGATCAAAGATAGCTGCAGAAATACTCACTAATGAACCACACTGTTTGTAACAACCGGTATATTCAGAACAAATTTAAAATTTTATTTTAAGCTAATTTAAGGAATTTGTGAATACAAATTGGTTATTTTTGCTAAATAAAATTGGAGAACAACTTTAAAATTAGTTTTTATAATTTATTTGACTTAAAACAAACTCATTAAAATTATTAAATCGATTTATAAGCTTTGTATTTGAAAATTTTAAAAATTTGATTTTTAAAATCATCGCATAGCCCTTAAAAAGTGAGATTTTGCTAGGAAGCTCAGAATTCGACGAGATAATTTTTTTTGGATTCGTAATGACAAATCATTATTGAGTACAAAATGCGCGTCGAACGAAGTTAGTATGTGGCCATGCAAAGCAAAACCATTTGTTCAAAAAACAGACGATCAGTTTACAAAGGAACAATATTGAGACGATCTCAGAATTCGATTCCTTTTTTTCCTGGATTCATTGTAACAACCCGGAAATTTGGGGCCAATTTTAAAATTCTATTTTTAATTTTGTTAAGAAATTAGGGTCAAAATTAAAAACTTTATTCTTCGAAAAAAATTATCTTAAATAAGAATGGTTGAAAATTTTAGGTTTATAATACTAATTATATTCTGAACTTGAAATGGCGTGATAATTTCAATATTTGATTTTGAACCTTAAGAAAATTTTAATTGGGAGTTAATAATAAATAAACATAATTTATCTGTAAATATGAATATAACAAAAAAATTGACTGTAGCCTATATTTGCATTAATAAAGTGGACTGAGAACCATAATAAACCTGAATAGTTTATTTATAAATATGAGCATGACTTTGAGATGAAACAATTAGGCTTAACATTAAAATGGGTATTAAGTTATATGCCTAAATTTGTTATTCTATGGGACCATTTGATTTGATATTATTCTATGGGGTTCTGTGACTTGGCATTATTTTATGATAAATTTTTATATATATATATATATATATATATACATTAAAATCCATTCTTTAATGTGAAAGAATCATTAAATACGATTCATTGTTTTGAAAATGAATGTACATTTGTATTTGTCATATGCATAAATTTTTTTATACAAATTAAATATCTCATTAACACATACCTTTTATTTACTTCTTTTCCATTTAATTGTCCTTTCTTTCAATTAGAAAACCACAATTTAAACATCGGCTACTTTATTTATTTTGACCGTTTCCTCTCACTCCACTCTCCTCTTTCTTTTGGTTTGCCACTTGAAGCTTCATAAATAGAAAAAATTTAAAGTAAAATGTTATTTCTACATTGATTTTAAATATATTAATACATGCATTGATTAGAAAATATGTTAATTAATATTGATTTGTGAACATGTCATTAATTTAGTAAACATGACATTTGGCATTGATTATAAGTATGCAAATATATGCATTAATTAGGAAAATATATTCAATTGAGAATACGTCATTGACATTAATTTAGAGAATATGTACATGTAAATTTGAGAAACATATAAATTTGTCAATGAATGTAATTAGAAAATACGTTCATGTTAATTTTAAAAACGAAACTTTGCCTAGCCTATATAATTTCCTAATCATAATGTGACGACACGGAATTTCGCTCGATCCGAATCAGTCGTTAAACCGATCTAAACCGTTCGAAACCCCTAATCGTTGTGAGAACACGACAAATAGAACGCCGACGGAAGAACATTTCATTGTTATTACAACAATTCCATCAGATACAAGAATTTACAGAGTATAAATGAATATTACACATTCGACAAATATCAGAGATTACAATAAATTACATAGCAGCGGAAAAATAATACAAAGCACAATTGAAGGTGATATACAGATACAGAGCTTTCCGGATATCATTCCAGCTATAAACCAGGATCCTGTGAATATAAATCTGCAAAACCAAAACTACTAGCTGCCCGTGCGGAAAATAAGGGCACCCAGAGTTTAGGTTAAAACAATAAACTCTAGGTCAGTCATGTGACTGGTGTGAGAACTAAAACAGTTATTAAAACTTTATTTTAAAAGAGAGTAATTCAAGGGACCACGCCGTATAACATGGAACGGGTTTCCTCCCAAGAATACCTGTGCATATAGGTAAACAGCGCAATGCTTTTTCGAAAAATGAAGCTATTATAAGACCCAGGTCCCATCACACAATGCAATGCAAGCCGGAGGATAGGGTTTTACCTTATAACAGCCAAACATGCTTGGTACGTTTAAAACGAATCATTTGATACTATAATAAGTGTATAGTGTCAAAACAATTTCAATCATAAATATAAATCATAGACGGCATGAGTGCCCCATCCCACTATGTCGCCATACTAGGCTCTACAAATAAAGCCGAAATACACATATTGGAAATTGGATTTCCGTCATGAGTCGAGGCAAGGGGCAAGCTCCTCTCCGCGTTCGAGACACTCTAGCAAATGTCCCAGGGCTACGCACTCTGGGCAACCCCTGGATGCTTCAGGGCCGGTCCTCACTTACGTTAGAGGATCAGTATTCCTTAACACACATTTCCCGGTCCTTACAGACCTATAATCGAGGCGCCTCATCCAATAACCACAAAGGTGAAAAGTATATAAATGTCAGGGCTGGTAAGTCACTAACACCACCACAGCTAGAAAGAAACGTCGTGCTCTCCCTGCAGTCCGTATCCCGTTTTTGACTCATACCGAGGTGTGAGGCTCGCGAATTCACGTTATACACAAAGCTGCCACGTAGGCCGTGCTTTGATCATCAACCACAAGACTCTGCTTTTAAACAAAAGGCTTGATCATTGCATCTTAGCGTGCCACACAGGCAATTCATGCCATGTGACTGATGTCCATCGATATACAACCTCTGAGCTCTTACGTCTCAGAGAAGGGTGTTAAGCAAAAGAATAAATTCTCCGCCGCCAAACAGATGTATATTTAATAGAAATCAATCAACACAGAATAAAATCCAATGTCAGACACACAATCCATTTACAAGTCCGTTCTGGGTCTGAACGAAACCGGAGGCACTTTCCTCGCATATCCATCCATCTCCAAGTACGTCTGGACGACCACCAACTATTTCCATCCTCTTGGGTGTAACACCCCACCTCCGTTAAGGTCAGTCACAAAGGGAATGCCTTAACTTTGGTGGAGCATTTTAGTAAACAGAACAGAAACTTACAAGACAGATAAAACAGTACTTGAAAATTTTTAACTTTATTACAGCAGAAACAGAAATTAGTATGGTTACATCCTTTCAATTTCAGAATTCAAGTACAAAATATCAGTCTTGTACAAAAGCCTTCAAAATGCATAGTTTAAAATCATAATCCCCATGGAACGGAAGCTATACAGAGCCAAGCCATACTTTAAGCACTTCAAGCAAAGAGAAATCCGGATCAAGCTAAAGTATTTCCCTCCTTGGATAACCTGGGGGGGAAACGGAAGAAAGAAGGCGAAACAACAAGGGTCAGACAAAAAGTCTGGCAAGTCCAGTGATTTTCAGCATATGAACAGATAATAATAATATGATATGAACATAAAACTGGATGTGAGATAACTATAACAGGTGTAGCAGATATAACAGAAAAACAGAATGATATAAACTATTGTTTTACACTTCCCTGCACTAATACTAGTATAACAGAATTAGGTGTCACCCTAATGTCTAAATTGAAGCAGGAACGGGTACAGAATACTTTAACAGAAACCGAATGCTAATAATGGGCCTTTACTACCCGATCAGAAACAGACAGAAGAAGAAACAGATTTATCCCTATGGAAACAGAATGTGGAATTAGGTGTACACTAGTAATGGGCCTTTACCACCCGAACAGACGGTACCACACAGAAACAGACAGGTGTTACCACCCAACAGAAACAGACGGTACCAACAGAAACAGACAGAACTAAGCGTACCCTAAAACCCTACCCCAAGCGATCGGCTCCCTAATACATAAATATCCTGTGTCGGCCCCACAGTAGGGTGTATCACTCCCTAAAGTGACAACCAATTGGCACAGACCTATTTACAGATGTCACGGCGTCTTACATCCTCAGAGGCAGACCGGGATCCATGCACGCACATGACCCGGTTGGAACGCACCATCAACACCCCTCGCCATTATCAGAATGAACCACTTATAATTAGTTCAGTAAGCGTGCCCGGACCCTACCTACTGTTGGGTCAAAGTTTTGATACCAGAAAGGGTTACTGACTAATATGGGTCCCAAACAACAGATGACACAAGTAATTCCCCTCCTAACCTTGTGTCCTCAGACTAACAGATTTCAGATTAACTTGTTTACAAGTTCAGACATACAGAATTCAGATTTACTAATTCACAAATTTAGTTAACAAGTTTTCAGACTAACGGGTCAGATGTACAGACTTTTCAGATTTGTCTAACTTTGTATTGGGCCTACAGATTCATGGACGGGTTTTACTACATCTATTAACCCCATTGGTTTAACCCTATTTTCCCCAATACGTTTTAGACGTCATTCTTATCTTAGATTTGCATTAATTAATTATTAATGCACAGACCTCTCACATTAGGTCGGTAGCTTGTGGCCGCTGGATATGCCGGGCGGTTCCGGGCAGACTTCTGCCACAAGCCAGACCTAACCTCGTGTCTTACGCATGTTATGACTAACTTCTCACATTAGAACCTATTGTTTGCGGCCACTGGATGTGCCGGGCGGTTCCGGGCAGATTTACGCCGCAAACTCATTCTAACCTCGAGTTAGCCATGTTCATCTTTGCGGCCAATTAATTAATTATTTACCTTTTATGCGCACGTCCAATATATATGCCAATTCAGATTATATCAATAACAGAATGATTATATCAACATAGCAGATAACAGATTTTATATGAATTAACGGATTTTACAGATTTAGCAACTTAGCAGAATTTTGCATATAACAGGTTAGGCATTTCAACCGACAAATTTAACAGATTAGGCATTTCAATCTAATTAGCAGTCTAGGCAATATAACAAAACTAGCAGTTTAGGCAACTTGGCAAATTAGCAGATTTAGCAAATTTAATATTTCCAAAGGTTCTATTTAAATGCCTTGCCTAGTCATAAATTAGCCTAAATTCATATGCCTACATAATTGTCATGATTCACAACATATACTCGCAGAATATGGACATAATTTGCCATATAACATATGTTCCAATTTTTGTTAAACTAGCATTTTACACCAGATTCACATATAAATTATACCAAATATAACCATTAATTTCAATGCATGTCATATATCCAAAAATCCCTATTTAGGTGTAATTACAATAATAGATATCCTAATTAAAGTAAATCTTAAGTTTCCATATCTTCCTTCTTTTCATGTCATGAATCATTATGCAAACTATCCCCAATAATATAAATCTTTAAACCATATCCTCTAAAAATCAGATCTTGCCTTTTTATATGCATTTTGTCCAAAGCCTCAAATCATATGTAATCTTTACAGTGGTTTCTCTTCTTCTTTTATCACAAAATATGCATAGGTCTAAAACTAGTTTATAACATATGCTTATTTTTTTCTAATTAATTACAGGTCTAAATTACAACATAACTATGCATACAACATGCATAAATTTTATGTTCATAGTCAAATTTATGCATCCAATCCCAAGTCATATGTCCAATATATTTTATGCCTCAGTCCTAAAGTCGTACATTCAATTTGGTTTTGTCAAATTTCTCATCATTCATCCCAAAACTTGCGTTCATACGTTCATCTCTTATGAGATTAGGCACAGGCTCGTGGTAGCCTGGCTATAGAAACAGAAAAGAAGAAAGGAATATAGAACAGTCACAGAAAACAGATCTAACAGAAGAGAATACAACCTCAAACTCAGATTTAAATGCATATCAAAATTATAATTAACGTTTATAGCGGAGAATAACTGTACTTGCCTTGATTGGATTAAAGAAAGAACTTTAACTTGTTGTAGAATCTTTGCAGAAACTTTAATCGCTAGTTTGAATTGAGTTGCTTAGGTTGATGTTGATTATCTTCTAGTTTTAATTCCAGCAGAGCAGCGACGCCATTTTTATTTTTATTTTTATTAGAAGAAGAGAGCAATGGAGGCTAGAGAATTGTGTAAGAAACCTAGGTAGAGTCTAGGGTCATTTTTATAGAGTTGCAAGTTAATTTGAGCCGTCCGATGATGCTAGGGTAAATCAAGGCCATCAATTTCAAAAGAGGCCAATTACATGCAATTCCATGTTTTAGCATATATATATATTTCCTACAATGTACACATTTCTCATTTAGGACAAATTCTATATATAAATAATTCCTAACACACTTATGCCATAATTACTCCCTTAATGTACATTATCAACATTCATTATTTATTGCCAATCCATCAAACATAAATACGTATTTAATAGATACATCTTTCCTTTTACCGTATACATTAATTATTCATATATACATGTCAATTAACAAGAATGACAATATTAATGTATCCTTTTCATTGTAAATTAGCATATTTATATATTTCTCAACATATTTATATATTTCTCAAATTAACATGTACAGATAAATGTTAATAGCATGTTTTCAAATCAATGCCCTATTGACATATCTTTAAATTAAATGCCAGATAAATATTCGTCATATTAATATGCTTGCATGTTATGTTCACAAAATAATATCACATACCATATTTTTCTTATTCAGTGCCACATTGATGTCAATTGCAGGTTTATAAATGACATTCCTATTAATAGAAAATTAAGTCTAACCTATTCATATTCTTCCTCTTTGAAAATCCCCATTTACTGCATACAAATATTATGCATAAACCTTTCTTTTCACTGCTTGCATCCACACATCTTTATTTAATTTGTATGTTTATGACATAAATGCACATATGTACGAATATGTTAAATATTTCTTTCCTTTAATTTGTCATGAATCCAATTAGAGAAGGCCACTTATAAAAAAAACAATTCTTGGCAGGCAAAAATGCGCAACATACGCCTCATGATACGTACATGTCATATATATATATATATATATATATATATATATATATATATATATGTATGTATACGTATATGTATATATATATATATATTTCTTTTTTTTTTCTTTTTATCTATCTTCCCAATTACCCATTTTCACACTAAACCACTTTTTGAACTACATTCACACTAGGCTATTTTAAGCCATTCCCCTAAAAAAAAAATAAGGCGCTGGCGGGGATCGAACTCTGTACCTCTTGTATGCAAGTCATGTGTTCCAACCAAATGAGCTACTAAGTCTTTTGCTTACAAAAGTTAGAACAATGCTAAACATTATTCTTTTCTCATTCCTCTTTTTCCATGTTTTGCTGCAATTTTTAATTTAAGGATATCTTTTTCATACGGAGTCCAATTTACGCAAACTCAGACTCTATCTCAAGCAGAATTTCAAGAAGAACGCAATGGCGTAACCTGTTTCCCTTAGTTCTTTGATTTCGAATTAATTATACTTTAATTTGTTAATTTCACAGCTATAGAATACACGGGGTGTTACATTCTCCCCCACTTAAAAGGATTTCGTCCCCGAAATCTTCAAGTTAAGAAGAATGTGTCCTACCATCCAATCACCCATCTACTCAACCATCATCCACAAGCATCCATTGTCCTTATAGACTTCTAATGCTTTCATGTTTAAATGCACAGTGTGTGTTCATGTCCGTATCTAATGCAAAATCAGGCGGCCCACTGATTCAGTCGACCTCCTTAATGCAAATCATGTTAGTGCCATGAGTCCAATATGTATGCAAATTTTCCTACTTGAGACATATCATTTCTATATGAGTGCACAACTTCTCATTCATATGCAACATCCATATGCTGATTCAACCATTTTGCATCCATAAAAATTTAAAAATGCTCACACATCCATATGCAGTATGAAAGTGCTTTCGAGCCGATCTAGTGCCTAGTGTGTGTATATGCATCCACGAGCAACCACTAGCAACCACTTGCATCCACTTGCAACCATCAAACATAACATGTCTCAAACACATGTTTACACCCATTAGTTTCTACCTAAAGTTCAAATATTCGATCGATAGGATACAGTCGAATGATGGAAGCGAGTACAGATAGAACGAAAATTTGGTTCCCATTAGACATGGGTCCTAAGTATCGGCCCCAAAGACCGAAACCAACATCAAATTGACACCCAGAGGAGTACCTTCTTTAGACAATGTCGAAACTGAAATCCTATAAAAAGTATTTAGATATTTACAGACTACTGGCACAGATCGGGTTCCCTAATGATTCTTAGGAAGCTAAGCATGATAAAATCATACCCCACGAAAACTCAGAATGTATGCGTCATACTTGACGCCTAACACAGATATCCCTCAAACCCCAGTCCCAAACAGATGATCCATAACCCTTATGGGTCTGAGTCTACAGCGGAATTCAGAAATAATACTAGTATTAAAGTGCAGAGTATCGATTACAAAATCAAAATACCAGAATCAGAAAAAGTCTTAACTCCATAATCAGATAAAGAAATTAAACCTACTATAGAAATTTTCCTATTTCTATCCTAGCCACTAGCCTCAAGAGTGTTCGCCTGCCCTCCTTGTCCTCGTCTCTTCGGGCAGTCCCTAGTGAAGTGTCCCATCTCCCCACAGTTGAAGCAAGCGCCCTCCCCTTCCTCTTTCGGTAATCCTTATTCAGATGAGTCGAGCTTCCATAAGTAAAACACTTTCCTCCTCCTTATCTTCAAACTTTCCTTCCTTCTTTTGTGTTTCCCTTTTGCCTCCATTGTGAACTAAGTCTATATGAGTTTCTCACCTTTGGGTTGTGCTCCTTAGCCAAACCTCATCATTCTCATCTTTACTATCCTTGTGTAACATGCTGACCAATCCCTCGAAAGCTGCCTCCATCGCCCGGAAAAATCCTTCAAAGCTCTAAAGAAAACTAGCCGCAGGTGAAACTACTACAGCTATTGATGGAAGTCGGGCACTACTTTGCCCTTCGATGAGGTTACCTCCCAGAAAACCGGGAGCCCCAGAGACTCAAGAAAGAAGGAAACAAGGATTCAAGCAGAGGATCAAAAGATAGATATATGGCTTAGGGGACTATGTTTTTCAAAATAAGCTTTACTTTTGAAAATACTTCCTTTTCAAAACCTTTTTGAAAATAGTTTTCAAAAAATCTTTATCAAATCCGGTAACCTTTTGCTCTGATACCAAGTGTAACACCCCACCTCCGTTAAGGTCACTCACAAAGGGAATGCCTTAACTTTGGTGGAGCATTTTAGTAAACAGAACAGAAACTTACAAGACAGATAAAACAGTACTTGAAATTTTTTAACTTTATTACAGCGGAAACAGAAATTAGTATGGTTACATCCTTTCAATTTCAGAATTCAAGTACAAAATATCAGTCTTGTACAAAAGCCTTCAAAATGCATAGTTTAAAATCATAATCCCCATGGAACGGAAGCTATACAGAGCCAAGCCATACTTTAAGCACTTCAAGCAAAGAGAAATCCGGATCAAGCTAAAGTATTTCCCTCCTTGGATAACCTGGGGGGGAAACGGAAGAAAGAAGGCGAAACAACAAGGGTCAGACAAAAAGTCTGGCAAGTCCAGTGATTTTCAGCATATGAACAGATAATAATAATATGATATGAACATAAAACTGGATGTGAGATAACTATAACAGGTGTAGCAGATATAACAGAAAAACAGAATGATATAAACTATTGTTTTACACTTCCCTGCACTAATACTAGTATAACAGAATTAGGTGTCACCCTAATGTCTGAATTGAAGCAGGAACGGGTACAGAATACTTTAACAGAAACAGAATGCTAATAATGGGCCTTTACTACCCGATCAGAAACAGACAGAAGAAGAAACAGATTTATCCCTATGGAAACAGAATGTGGAATTAGGTGTACACTAGTAATGGGCCTTTACCACCCGAACAGACGGTACCACACAGAAACAGACAGGTGTTACCACCCAACAGAAACAGACGGTACCAACAGAAACAGACTGAACTAAGCGTACCCTAAAACCCTACCCCAAGCGATCAGCTCCCTAATACATAAATATCCTGTGTCGGCCCCACAGTAGGGTGTATCACTCCCTAAAGTGACAACCAATTGGCACAGACCTATTTACAGATGTCACGGCATCTTACATCCTCAGAGGCAGACCGGGATCCATGCACGCACATGGCCCGGTTGGAACGCACCATCAACACCCCTCGCCATTATCAGAATGAACCACTTATAATTAGTTCAGTAAGCGTGCCTGGACCCTACCAACTGTTGGGTCAAAGTTTTGATACCAGAAAGGGTTACTGACTAATATGGGTCCCAAACAACAGATGACACAAGTAATTCCCCTCCTAACCTTGTGTCCCCAGACTAATAGATTTCAGATTAACTTGTTTACAAGTTCAGACATACAGAATTCAGATTTACTAATTCACAAATTTAGTTAACAAGTTTTCAGACTAACGGGTCAGATGTACAGACTTTTTAGATTTGTCTAACTTTGTATTGGGCCTACAGATTCATGGACGGGTTTTACTACATCTATTAACCCCATTGGTTTAACCCTATTTTCCCCAATACGTTTTAGACGTCATTCTTATCTTAGATTTGCATTAATTAATTATTAATGCACAGACCTCTCACATTAGGTCGGTAGCTTGTGGCCGCTGGATATGCCGGGCGGTTCCGGGCAGACTTCTGCAACAAGCCAGACCTAACCTCGTGTCTTACGCATGTTATGACTAACTTCTCACATTAGAACCTATTGTTTGCGGCCACTGGATGTGCCGGGCGGTTCCGGGCAGATTTACGCCGCAAACTCATTCTAACCTCGAGTTAGCCATGTTCATCTTTGCGGCCAATTAATTAATTATTTACCGTTTATGCGCACGTCCAATATATATGCCAATTCAGATTATATCAATAACAGAATGATTATATCAACATAGCAGATAACAGATTTTATATGAATTAACGGATTTTACAAGTTTAGCAACTTAGCAGAATTTTGCATATAACAGGTTAGGCATTTCAACCGACAAATTTAACAGATTAGGCATTTCAATCTAATTAGCAGTCTAGGCAATATAACAAAACTAGCAGTTTAGGCAACTTGGCAAATTAGCAGATTTAGCAAATTTAATATTTCCAAAGGTTCTATTTACATGCCTTGCCTAGTCATAAATTAGCCTAAATTCATATGCCTACATAATTGTCATGATTCACAACATATACTCGCAGAATATGGACATAATTTGCCATATAACATATGTTCCAATTTTTGTTAAACTAGCATTTTACAGCAGATTCACATATAAATTATACCAAATATAACCATTAATTTCAATGCATGTCATATATCCAAAAATCCCTATTTAGGTGTAATTACAATAATAGATATCCTAATTAAAGTAAATCTTAAGTTTCCATATCTTCCTTCTTTTCATGTCATGAATCATTATGCAAACTATCCCCAATAATATAAATCTTTAAACCATATCCTCTAAAAATCAGATCTTGCCTTTTTATATGCATTTTGTCCAAAGCCTCAAATCATATGTAATCTTTACAGTGGTTTCTCTTCTTCTTTTATCACAAAATATGCATAGGTCTAAAACTAGTTTATAACATATGCTTATTTTTTTCTAATTAATTACAGGTCTAAATTACAACATAACTATGCATACAACATGCATAAATTTTATGTTCATAGTCAAATTTATGCATCCAATCCCAAGTCATATGTCCAATATATTTTATGCCTCAGTCCTAAAGTCATACATTCAATTTGGTTTTGTCAAATTTCTCATCATTCATCCCAAAACTTGCGTTCATACGTTCATCTCTTATGAGATTAGGCACAGGCTCGTGGTAGCCTGGCTATAGAAACAGAAAAGAAGAAAGGAATATAGAACAGTCACAGAAAACAGATCTAACAGAAGAGAATACAACCTCAAAATCAGATTTAAATGCATATCAAAATTATAATTAACGTTTATAGCGGAGAATAACTGTACTTGCCTTGATTGGATTAAAGAAAGAACTTTAACTTGTTGTAGAATCTTTGCAGAAACTTTAATCTCTAGTTTGAATTGAGTTGCTTAGGTTGATGTTGATTATCTTCTAGTTTTAATTCCAGCAGAGCAGCGACGCCATTTTTATTTTTATTTTTATTAGAAGAAGAGAGCAATGGAGGCTAGAGAATTGTGTAAGAAACCTAGGTAGAGTCTAGGGTCATTTTTATAGAGTTGCAAGTTAATTTGAGCCGTCCGATGATGCTATGGTAAATCAAGGCCATCAATTTCAAAAGAGGCCAATTACATGCAATTCCATGTTTTAGCATATATATATATTTCCTACAATGTACACATTTCTCATTTAGGACAAATTCTATATATAAATAATTTCTAACACACTTATGCCATAATTACTCCCTTAATGTACATTATCAACATTCATTATTTATTGCCAATCCATCAAACATAAATACGTATTTAATAGATACATCTTTCCTTTTACCGTATACATTAATTATTCATATATACATGTCAATTAACAAGAATGACAATATTAATGTATCCTTTTCATTGTAAATTAGCATATTTATATATTTCTCAACATATTTATATATTTCTCAAATTAACATGTACAGATAAATGTTAATAGCATGTTTTCAAATCAATGCCCTATTGACATATCTTTAAATTAAATGCCAGATAAATATTCGTCATATTAATATGCTTGCATGTTATGTTCACAAAATAATATCACATACCATATTTTTCTTATTCAGTGCCACATTGATGTCAATTGCAGGTTTATAAATGACATTCCTATTAATAGAAAATTAAGTCTAACCTATTCATATTCTTCCTCTTTTAAAATCCCCATTTACTGCATACAAATATTATGCATAAACCTTTCTTTTCACTGCTTGCATCCACACATCTTTATTTAATTTGTATGTTTATGACATAAATGCACATATGTACGAATATGTTAAATATTTCTTTCCTTTAATTTGTCATGAATCCAATTAGAGAAGGCCACTTATAAAAAAAACAATTCTTGGCAGGCAAAAATGCGCAACATACGCCTCATGATACGTACATGTCATATATATATATGTATGTATACGTATATGTATATATATATATATATATATTTCTTTTTTTTTTCTTTTTTTCTATCTTCCCAATTACCCATTTTCACACTAAACCACTTTTTGAACTGCATTCACACTAGGCTATTTTAAGCCATTCCCCTAAAACAAAAATAAGGCGCTGGCGGGGATCGAACTCTGTACCTCTTGTATGCAAGTCATGTGTTCCAACCAAATGAGCTACTAAGTCTTTTGCTTACAAAAGTTAGAACAATGCTAAACATTATTCTTTTCTCATTCCTCTTTTTCCATGTTTTGCTGCAATTTTTAATTTAAGGATATCTTTTTCATACAGAGTCCAATTTACGCAAACTCAGACTCTATCTCAAGCAGAATTTCAAGAAGAACGCAATGGCGTAACCTGTTTCCCTTAGTTCTTTGATTTCGAATTAATTATACTTTAATTTGTTAATTTCACAGCTATAGAATACACGGGGTGTTACATTGGGTGTACAGCCCAATCAGGATCGTCAGTAATTATCCAAACGATGTGAAAACTTCCGGTCTTCGACCACCGTCTTCATCTTCGACATATCGTCGAATCGGTTATTCAGAATGGGTATAAACCCGGCCTTTCCGAACAACCCACGTATATTTAAAACAAATGTTACACAAACACAACATATGCCTCATTCCAATGCAGAATATCCTTTTTATTCACGAAATCACATTCTTAGGGAAAGGTTCCCATTAATTTTATCCAAGATAAATTCTTTAAAATTTATCCTTTAATCTTCCTTTGGATGTCGTTTCAAACCAAATTATGGTTTTCTAAACTAGTCGAGATTAGCGAACCGTAACGAAGTAATTATTTATTTTATTTCCCAATCCCAACTTATTCATCCCATGAAGCAAAACTGGTAGTACTTCACATCTAACACCACAGTGTTATCGGTAAAATTAATTACCATTTCACGTTCAAATCTAATTAAAGATTTAACTATCGCTTTGGAGCAAAACTGGCGATACTCTATTCTCGCTCATTTCTAAATTTGATAATTTAGATTATCTATTAACATTTCAATTTAATTGCAGATTCATTAAAACTCCTTTTACTGGGTTAAAGAACTAGGTGTTATTTAAAACACAGTTCACGACAAACCCAAATCACATTACATTTGTTATCGGGTTAAAGAACTAGTGTTGTTTAAAACACAGTTCACGATAAACCCACAAATCAATTCTAGTTCAACTCAAATCAAATATATTAGGAATTCTGATTGTTTAAAACCCCTTTTTAAATCTAATTTATTTATTTAAAAACAAAAAAAAAATCGGGTTTTAAATTGAGTTCAAACTAGTTCATTTCGATAAAAATCCATTTTTATCTTTTCAAATATGGAGTTTTTCACCCCAATTTTCCCCAAATCATTTCTTATGATTTTACACAAATTATTACTATTTTTAATAATTTTATTAAGGCCCGTACAATCGATTTCCAACAATGGCCATCGAACTGCACTTACAGCGACCTTTTTCAAATTTGATTTGGATGTATCTCCAAATCCAACCGTTAGATTTCAAATTTCTAATATTCGTTAGAAAGATCGTTTCGATACGAACCCAACGGTTCCGGTTTTAGGAGAATCCGATGGTCGGATCTCCCGTAACGTCCGTTTGAAATAAATGGTCGAAATTCGCGAACTACCGCGGCGCGGCGCGTTCTATTCAGGCCATTATATTATATATATATATATAATATATATTTCGTCGATTTCTATTTAAAACGAAATATATAAATAGTTTTGAATTCGTTTCAAAAACAATTTCAACCTTTATTTCAAATTCAAATCAAATATTGAATTCTTCCTTATAAATTCGTTTAAAAATTCATTCCTATTCATTTCAAATTTCAATTCAATTTGAATTCGTTTCAATTCGCTTTCAATTCAATTTGGATTCGTTTTCAATTCAATTCAATTTCAATGTCGTTTTCTATTCGATTCAATTCAAATTGGTTTTCTATTCGATTCAATTCAAATTGGTTTTCTATTCGATTCAATTCAAATTGGGTTTCTATTCGATTCAATTCAAATTGGTTTCCTATTCAATTTAAATCAAATTCGTTTTATATTCAATTCATTTCGAAATCGTTTTATATTCCATTCATTTCCGTTTTCTATTTGAATCAAATTCATTATATATTCAATTGAAATCCAATTCGTTTTATATTCAATTCGAAGTCAAATTCGTTATATATTCAATTCGAATTCAATTCGAATTCGTTTTCTATTCAATTTGATTCAAATTTCAATTCAAAATATGCGATTTCGAAATCACTTTTCAATATTCATTTTAAAATGAATAAAATCGATATAAACATCGTTCACGTCAAAATGACGCATCTCTAATCAACACGGCTTCATATAATTCTATTTTCAAATATTCTATTTCAAATATTTCTTTTTCTAATATTTCCTATTCAAATATTTCTATTTCAAAATATTTCGTTCAACACATGACTAATCTCAACGGGTGAGTACAGTCAACACATAAACCTTTATTTTATATTGATAAAGATGTAAATTTTATTATTAAAATATTTCGTTCAACACATGACTTATCACAACGGGTAAGTACAGTCAACACATGAACCTTTATTTTATATTGATAAAGATGTAAATTTTATTATTAAAATTTTTCGTTCAACACATGACTTATCTCAACGGGTGAGTACAGTCAACACATGAACCTTTATTTTATAATATTCTTTATTTTCTAAATTGGAGTGAGGCCCAATCAATTACCATATGGCGTTAACTATATGGATTCCATATCACACATGCATATAATAGCATTGAAAAATAATCAACCATCA
This sequence comes from Allium sativum, assembly GCA_030737875.1. Taxonomy (NCBI): domain Eukaryota; kingdom Viridiplantae; phylum Streptophyta; class Magnoliopsida; order Asparagales; family Amaryllidaceae; genus Allium; species Allium sativum. Next base: position 660,044,752 of record CM060918.1, on the reverse strand, counting down.
ACCAAAGTGCACTACACTGTATAAGCATCAAATATAGACATCTAACGCTTATAACATCCTGTCAATCAATCGATCGACATATTTAATCAATCAGGATGAGTGAACTTCAAATTTCATCCAAACACCCGTGTGGGGTTTCAAACAATCAAACACAGATTTTATTTGTGCAGTTGGGCGATGTGTAAAATTTATCGACCTAATCAATATCAGTCAAATCAGTGTATATAAACAAATCGGTCGATTTGTTTATAAATATTTATTTATTCACTTCGCGTTAAAAATTATATTTTAAACGATAAAATATTTTATTTCAACACATGAATTTCTATTCAGTTCATTTATTCAATAAAATTGATATTTTTATTTTTCTAACATATTTTAGAAAATTTCGGCGCATAACGGCACGATACTAGAAACGGGACAAGGCCTAGCCTTATCCCCGGTCTAGTGAAGGCCCACGCCATTCACACATCAATCAAATCAATTTTAATTCACCAAACAATTCAATTCAACCCAAATCATCTAACTAATTTATGCAACCAAACAAACAAGTCCATGGTCTGTGGACGATTGTGTCGGGTGCTACTAAACACCGTCTGCATCCTAGTATATATATATATATATATATATATATATATATATATATATATATATATATAACTAGAAAATGAAATTGAAAGGTGACAAATTCTCACAGATAGCTATCCAACTTCACGACATTCCTTTTATAGAAATCTTCATCGTTCTTGCCTTTTGTCGCTTTCGTTGCCCGTAGCCACTACATATATAAAAATCACATTTTTACTACGCTATTCAATATGAAAAAACCCAATTTTTACTTTGATGTTCAATATATAAAAATCATATTTTTACTTCAAATCCATATGGATAAAAATCGCAATTCCATACCGCTAATATATAGATAAAAATTCTATTTTTATAATGCTATTCTCTATATAAAGATTTCGCCTTTTCTAATTTAAAAATCTAATCTTTTCATTTATAAAAATCTCGTCTTTTCAAATAAAGGTTTGCCTTTCTATAATATAAAAATTATATTTTTCCTGAAGTAAAAATCATATTTTTACTTCACTACTCATCTCAAAATATCGTCTTTTCATATCTAAAAATATCGTCTTTTCATATTTAAAAATATCGTCTTTTCATATATAAAAATATCGTCTTTTCATATTTAAAAATATCGTCTTTTCATATTTAAAAATATCGTCTTTTCATATTTAAAAATATCGTCTTTTCCTTGCTAGAAATCCATCCTTCCATTTCTGAAAATCCATACGTTTATTTCTTTTTTTTAAAAAAAATCTATACTTTTATTTCTTTAAAAATCTATACTTTTATTTAGTTTAAAAATCTATACTTTTATTTCTTCAAAAATCTATACTTTTATTTAGTTTAAAAATCTATACTTTTATTTAGTTTAAAAATCTATACTTTTATTTAGTTTAAAAATCTATACTTTTATTTAGTTTAACTTTATATTATCTATGAAAACAGAAAACTAAATAAACAACAGAAATAAATATAAAAATAAAATAAAAACTCACTGTGAAAATCAGAAGAGGAAGGGGAAAGAGTTTTCAGTCGAAGGAGAAGAGGGGGGGCGTCGGCGGTTGTCGCGCGGCTGGGGGAGTGTGCGGCGGTGGAGGAAAGGGGGGGGGGGGGGCTCTCGCGCTTCGGCGGACGAGGGGGGGGTGTGTCGCTTCGCGGTGGCGAAGGAGAAGAAGAAGGGGAGGGCGGCGAGCTTGGACGGAGGTGGGCGCCTCCGGTGGCGGCGTCGAGGGCCTTCCGTCGTTCGATTTAGGGCTTAGCCCCTTTTTTTCTCGATTTTCTGCTGAATGAAGAAATAGGGGGGGGGGGCAACTTATAAGGGAAGAGGAAAGAGAAAGGATTTTAATTTTTAATTATTTTATTTTGCAAAAAGTTGACTTTTACATACGACCTCTAAACGAGGCCCACCGCCTGTCGTCAATAGCGTTTTACCCCCATTCTGAATACAATGGGATAGGTATCGCAAGCTGATTTGATCGTTTCGATCAGTTTCCGTTTAATTTACATTTAAATCACTATATTGAATTTTAAACGTACATTTCAAATTACCGGGGTCACATAACAACACTATAAATTCCATAAAAATATTTTCTAGCTTCGTATTGACGATACGGTCCTAACAAAACTAATTTCATCGAATTCTGAGACCGTTGAAAAAATGGCCATTTTCCAGTCGATTAAAATCAACTAAAACTGGTCAAACGTGTTTTCCTTTGCCACGCTCACATATTGATTCGAAAAATTATGAAATTTGGAATCTAGCAATAATTTGACACTGCGGATCCAACAAAAGTGGTTTCGTCGAAATCCGAGGTCGTTTGCAAAATGTCCATTTTAAGGGCCTGAATTCCATAGCGACTATTCAGAATTTTCAACTGGACATATCTTTTTATTCCCGCTATGAAATTTTGATTTTTCGGTTTCGTTGGAAAGATATCATCAATTAGATCCTAACGTTTTTGGTTTCACTAAAATCCGGATTGTTTTGCACCCGGTACGTTCAATTGAAGTTTGAAATTGAATTATCGAACTACCGCGCCATTTTCAATTCTAATTATAATTATATATAATTATTTATATTCTAACGACGACGTATATAATATATACGTTCTAATTATATTCAAAACATTTTTCAGGTCGTTTTTATTTAAAATAATCTATTTTAAATGTTCAAAATTCGCTGAAATTGCCAAAATAAAGATTATAAACTGGCCCAGAATTTCCGGGTTATTACAATCTCCCCCACTTAAAACTTTTCGTCCCCGAAAAGGAACAAAGTCAAAAATGGTTTGATCAATCAACTCTACGTTCGATCTGGCTTTCATTCTCCAACTTTTTAGTTTCAGAGAATTTTCAAATTTTCAAAAATTTGGCTAACACCCTAAATTTTCGAAAAATTTCGCCATAACCTCCCCTGCACCGGGAGCCACGGGAAAATCCCGAAATTGCCATACAGGTCTTCTGATCTCAAAAAGAAAAAGAAAAAGCCAAGCGGCTAGCCAATAGGCTCATAAAATCATCATCACCCAAACAAAACAGTAAATTTGTAGTAAACATGTACCTATTTGTCGGGCAAACAAATTTTATTCTCCGGCTCTAGCCTCCTTGCTATGACCTGTTCAATGTAAGCACACGTATATGCAAGCAAATACGACCAATTTTCAATATAATTCAATATTTGATTCTATTAGGCATAATGGTTCAAAATTATCAAACAAATAAACAACCAACACAAACATCAATCAATTAGTGGATTAACGTTTCAAACTCATAATTTTACTATATATAAAGAAAATCATGTTTTTGATGCCAATTCACAACAATGTGTTCTAACTATATTAAGTTTGGTTCTCACACCAGTCAAATGGAAATATATAGATATCACACCATCGAAACACGAACATAAATATTGATGATGCGATCGCTATCATCAATATCATCTCCGGGCGACTAGAGTGTAACCCTATGTCTATCCAGCATATTAAAACTTCGAATATACGTTCATGACGCATATATACAAAACCTTTATATATTGGATTGTCCAAATTCAAAATAAATAAATAATCAAATACGTATAAAATGGTTTAAATTTTTAAAACCAAATTGTTTTCATTTGAAAAATATACTCTTCACACTCGTTCTAGGATACTACTGATCCTACCTCTAACGAGTCATTCTAATTGGATATTACAAATCCAATATCTGATGAATCCTTTCGTATGGTTCTAATGTGTCTTGTTCTCGAGCTCTGTAAACCAAAGCTCTGATACCAAATGTGACGACACGGAATTTCGCTCGATCCGAATCAGTCATTAAACGGATCTAAACCGTTCGAAACCCCTGATCATTGTGAGAACACGACAAATAGAACGCAGACGGAAGAACATTTCATTGTTATTACAACAATTCCATCAGATACAAGAATTTACAGAGTATAAATGAATATTACACATTCGACAAATATCAGAGATTACAATAAATTACATAGCAGCGGAAAAATAATACAAAGCACAATTGAAGGTGATATACGGATACAGAGCTTTCCGGATATCATTCCAGCTGTAAACCAGGATCCTGTGAATATAAATCTGCAAAACCAAAACTACTAGCTGCCCGTGCGGAAAATAGGGGCACCCAGAGTTTAGGTTAAAACAGTAAACTCCAGGTCAGTCATGTGACTAGTGTGAGAACTAAAACAGTTATTAAAACTTTATTTTAAAAGAGAGTAATTCAAGGGACCATGCCGTATAACAGGGAACGGGTTTCCTCCCAAGAATACCTGTGCATATAGATAAACAGCGCAATGCTTTTTCGAAAAATGAAGCTATTATAAGACCCAGGTCCCATCACACAATGCAACGCAAGCCGGAGGATAGGGTTTTACCTTATAACAGCCAAACATGCTTGGTACGTTTAAAACGAATCATTTGATACTATAATAAGTGTATAGTGTCACAACAATTTCAATCATAAATATAAATCTTAGAAGGCATGAGTGCCCCATCCCACTATGTCGCCATACTAGGCTCTACAAATAAAGCTGAAATACACGTATTGGAAATTGGATTTCCGTCATGAGTCGAGGCAAGGGGAAAGCTCCTCTCCGCGTTCGAGACACTCTAGCAAATGTCCCAGGGCTACGCACTCTGGGCAACCCCTGGATGCTTCAGGGCCGGTCCTCACTTACGTTAGAGGATTAGTATTCCTGAACACACGTTTCCAATTCCTTACAGACCTATAATCGAGACGCCTCATCCAACAACCAAAAAGGTGAAAAGTATATAAATGTCAGGGCTGGTAAGTCACTAACACCACCAAAGCTAGAAAGAAACGTCGCGCTCTCCCTGCAGTCCGTATCCCATTTTTGACTCATACCGAGGTGTGAGGCTCGCGAATTCACGTTATACACAAAGCTGCCACATAGGCCCTGCTTTGATCATCAACCACAAGACACTGCTTTTCAACAAAAGCCTTGATCATTGCATCTTAGCGTGCCACACAGGCAATTCATGCCATGCGACTGATGTCCATCGACATACAACCTCTGAGCTCGTACGTCTCAGAGAAGGGTGTTAAGCAAAAGAATAAATTCTCCGCCGCCAAACAGATGTATATTTAATAGAAATCAATCAACACAGAATAAAATCCAATGTCATACACACAATCCGTTTACAAGTCCATTCTGGGACTGAACGAAACCGGAGGCACTTTCCTCGCATATCCATCCATCTCCAAGTACGTCTGGACGACCACCAACTATTTCCATCCTCTTGGGTTTACAGCCCAATCAGGATCGTCAGTAATTATTCAAACGATGTGAAAACTTCCGGTCTTCGACCACCGTCTTCATCTTCGACATATCGTCGAATCGGTTATTCAGAATGGGTATAAACCCGGCCTTTCCGAACAACCCGTGTATATTTAAAACAAATGTTACACAAACACAACATACGCCTCATTCCAATGCAGAATATCCTTTTTATTCACGAAATCACATTCTTAGGGAAAGGTTCCCATTAATTTTATCCAAGATAAATTCTTTAAAATTTATCCTTTAATCTTTCTTTGGATGTCGTTTCAAACCAAATTATGGTTTTCTAAACTAGTCGAGATTAGCGAACCGTAACGAAGTAATTATTTATTTTATTTCCCAATCCCAACTTATTCATCCCATGAAGCAAAACTGGTAGTACTTCACATCTAACACCACAGTGTTATCGGTAAAATTAATTACCATTTCACGTTCAAATCTAATTAAAGATTTAACTATCGCTTTGGAGCAAAACTGGCGATACTCTATTCTCGCTCATTTCTAAATTTGATAATTTAGATTATCTATTCACATTTCAATTTAATTGCAGAATCATTAAAACTCCTTTTACTGGGTTAAAGAACTAGGTGTTATTTAAAACACAGTTCACGACAAACCCAAATCACATTACATTTGTTATCGGGTTAAAGAACTAGTGTTGTTTAAAACACAGTTCATGATAAACCCACAAATCAATTCTAGTTCAACTCAAATCAAATATATTAGGAATTCTGATTATTTAAAACCCCTTTTTAAATCTAATTTATTTATTTAAAAACAAAAAAAAAATCGGGTTTTAAATTGAGTTCAAACTAGTTCATTTTGATAAAAATCCATTTTTATCTTTTCAAATATGGAGTTTTTCACCCCAATTTTTCCCAAATCATTTCTTATGATTTTACACAAATTATTACTATTTTTAATAATTTTATTAAAGCCCGTACAATCGATTTCCAACAATGGCCATCGAACTGCACTTACAGCGACCTTTTTCAAATTTGATTTGGATGTATCTCTAAATCCAACCGTTAGATTTCAAATTTCTAATATTCGTTAGAAAGCTCTTTTCGATATGAACCCAACGGTTCCGGTTTTAGGAGAATCCGACGGTCGGATCTCCCGTAATGTCCGTTTGAAATAAATTGTCGAAATTTGCAAACTGCCGCGGCGCGGCGCGTTCTCTCCAGGCCATTATATTATATATATATAATATATATAATATATATTTCGTCGATTTCTATTTAAAATGAATTATATAAATAGTTTTGAATTCGTTTCAAAAACAATTTCAACCTTTATTTCAAATTCAAATCAAATATTGAATTCTTCCTTATAAATTCGTTTAAAAATTCCTTTCTATTCAATTCAAATTTCAATTCAATTTGAATTCGTTTCAATTCTATTTCAATTCAATTTGGATTCGTTTTCAATTCAATTCAATTTCAAAGTCGTTTTCTATTCGATTCGATTCAAATTGGTTTTCTATTCGATTTAATTCAAATTGGTTTTCTATTCGATTCAATTCAAATTGGGTTTCTATTCGATTCAATTCAAATTGTTTTCTTATTCAATTTAAATCAAATTCGTTTTATATTCAATTCATTTCGAAATCGTTTTATATTCCATTCATTTCCGTTTTCTATTTGAATCAAATTCATTATATATTCAACTGAAATCCAATTCGTTTTATATTCAATTCGAAGTCAAATTCGTTATATATTCAATTCGAATTCAATTCGAATTCGTTTTCTATTCAATTTGATTCAAATTTCATTTCAAAATATGCGATTTCGAAATCACTTTTCAATATTCATTTTAAAATGAATAAAATCGATATAAACATCGTTCACGTCAAAATGACGCATCTCTAATCAACACGGCTTCATATAATTCTATTTTCAAATATTCTATTTCAAATATTTCTTTTTCAAATATTTCCTTTTCAAATATTTCTATTTCAAAATATTTCGTTCAACACATGACTAATCTCAACGGGTGAGTACAGTCAACACATGAACCTTTATTTTATATTGATAAAGATGTAAATTTTATTATTAAAATATTTCGTTCAACACATGACTTATCTCAACGGGTGAGTACAGTCAACACATGAACCTTTATTCTATATTGATAAAGATGTAAATTTTATTATTAAAATATTTCGTTCAACACATGACTTATCTCAACGGGTGAGTACAGTCAACACATGAACCTTTATTTTATAATATTCTTTATTTTCTAAATTGGAATGAGGCCCAATCAATTACCATATGGCGTTAACTATATGGATTCCATATCACACATGCATATAATAGCATTGAAAAATAATCAACCATCAACCAAAGTGCACTACACTGTATGAGCATCAAATATAGACATCTAACGCTTATAACAGCCTGTCAGTCAATCGATCGACATATTTAATCGATCAGGATGAGTGAACTTCAAATTTCATCCCAACACCCGTGTGGGGTTTCAAACAATCAGACACAGATTTTATTTGTGCAGTTGGGCGATGTGTAAAATTTATCGACCCAATCAATATCAGTCAAATCAGTGTATATAAACAAATCGGTCGATTTATTTATAAATATTTATTTATTCACTTCGCGTTAAAAATTATATTTTTAACGATAAAATATTTTATTTCAACACATGAATTTCTATTCAGTTCATTTATTCAATAAAATTGATATTTTTATTTTTCTAACATATTTTAGAAAATTTCGGCGCATAACGGCACGATACTAGAAACGGGACAAGGCCTAGCCTTATCCCCGGTCTAGTGAAGGCCCACGCCATTCACACATCTATCAAATCAATTTTAATTCACCAAACAATTCAATTCAACCCAAATCATCTAACTAATTTATGCAGCCAAACAAACAAGTCCATGGTCTGTGGACGATTATGTCGGGTTCTACTAAACACCGTCTGCATCCTAGTGTGTATATATATATATATAACTAGAAAATGAAATTGAAAGGTGAGAAATTCTCACCGATAGCTATCCAACTTCACGTCACTCCTTTTATAGAAATCTTCATCGTTCTTGCCTTTTGTCGCTTTCGTTGCCCATAGCCACTACATATATAAAAATCACATTTTTACTTCGCTATTCAATATGAAAAAACCCAATTTTTACTTTGATGTTCAATATATAAAAATCATAATTTTACTTCAAATCCATATGGATAAAAATCGCATTTCCATACCGCTAATATATAGATAAAAATTCTATTTTTATAACGCTATTCTCTATATAAAGATTTCGCCTTTTCTAATTTAAAAATCTAATCTTTTCATTTATAAAAATCTCGTCTATTCAAATAAAGGTTTGCCTTTCTATAATATAAAAATTATATTTTTCCCGAAGTAAAAATCATATTTTTACTTCACTACTCATCTCAAAATATCGTCCTTTCATATCTAAAAATATCGTCTTTTCATATTTAAAAATATCGTCTTTTCATTTTTAAAAATATCATCTTTTCATATTTAAAAATATCGTCTTTTCATATTTAAAAATATCGTCTTTTCATATTTAAAAATATCGTCTTATCCTTGCTAGAAATCCATCCTTCCATTTCTGAAAATCCATACGTTTATTTCTTTTTTTAAAAAAAAATCTATACTTTTATTTCTTTAAAAATCTATACTTTTATTTAGTTTAAAATCTATACTTTTATTTCTTCAAAAATCTATACTTTTATTTAGTTTAAAAATCTATACTTTTATTTAGTTTAAAAATCTATACTTTTATTTAGTTTAAAAATCTATACATTTATTTAGTTTAACTTTATATTATCTATGAAAACAGAAAACTAAATAAACAACAGAAATAAATATAAAAATAAAATAAAAACTCACTGTAAAAATCAGAAGAGGAAGGGGGAAAGAGTTTTCAGTCGAAGGAGAAGAGGGGGGGCGTCGGCGGTTGTCGCGCCGCTGGGGGAGTGTGCGGCGGTGGATGAAAGGGGGGGGGGCTCTCGCGCTTCGGCGGACGAGGGGGGGTGTGTCGCTTCGAGGTGGCGAAGGAGAAGAAGAAGGGGAGGGCGGCGAGCTTGGACGGAGGTGGGCGCCTCCGGTGGCGGCGTCGAGGGCCTTCCGTCGTTCGATTTAGGGCTTAGCCCCTTTTTTTTTCTCGATTTTCTGCTGAACGAAGAAATGGGGGGGGGGGGCAACGTATAAGGGAAGAGGAAAGAGAAAGGATTTTAATTTTTAATTATTTTATTTTGCAAAAAGTTGACTTTTACATACGACCTCTAAACGAGGCCCACCGCCTGTCGTCAATAGCGTTTTACCCCCATTCTGAATACAATGGGATAGGTATCGCAAACTGATTTGATCGTTTCGATCAGTTTCCGTTTAATTTACATTTAAATCACTATATTGAATTTTAAACGTACATTTCAAATTACCGGGGTCGCATAACAACACTATAATTTCCATAAAAATATTTTCTAGCTTCGTATTGACGATACGGTCCTAACAAAACTAATTTCGTCGAATTCTGAGACCGTTGAAAAAATGGCCATTTTCCAGTCGATTAAAATCAACTAAAACTGGTCAAACGCGTTTTCCTTTGCCACGCTCACATATTGATTCGAAAAATTATGAAATTTGGAATCTAGCAATAATTTGACACTGCGGATCCAACAAAAGTGGTTTCGTCGAAATCCGAGGTCGTTTGCAAAATATCCATTTTAAGGGCCTGAATTCCATAGCGACTATTCAAAATTTTCAACTGGACATATCTTTTTATTCCCACTATGAAATTTTGATTTTTCAGATTCATTGGAAAGATATCATCAATTAGATCCTAACGTTTTTGGTTTCACTAAAATCCGGATTGTTTTACACCCGGTACGTTCAATTGAAGTTTGAAATCGAATTATCGAACTACCGCGCCATTTTCAATTCTAATTATAATTATATATAATTATTTATATTCTAACGACGACGTATATAATATATACGTTCTAATTATATTCAAAACATTTTTTAGGTCCTTTTTATTTAAAATAATCTATTTTAAATATTCAAAATTCGCTAAAATTGCCAAAATAAAGATTTTAAACTGGCCCAGAATTTCCGGGTTATTACACATAACCTAATCCATCGTTATTCAAAAACACAGCCGCCTCTCTCTTCTTCTCATTTCAGCCGCCATTCCCTTTTCCTCTTTCTTCCTCCTCTAATCTCTCCTCCTACGAAAAGAATTAGATCCTCCTCCTTTAGATTTTTTTTTTAGAGATTCTTCTCCTCTTTACATCAGTACCAAGATCTTCACCTAAAATTGCACATAGACCTAGAACACACACCCCCTAACCCGCGGGTTTTAGCCTAAACCGCACCCTACACCACCTTGGGCGCCTACTCCCCTCCCACTCCTCTCCGACGTGCCACTTCCTGATCGCCTCTAAGCCTCCTAGATTTCAAGATAACTGCAACCCTAGATTTGAGCATATGGGTTCAAAGGCACAACTTTGATTTGGAAGAAGAAGAAGTGAGTTTTCTATTTTTTAAAATAAATTAAACGTTTAATTATTTATTATTAATGGAAATTCATAAATACATGTTTGTGATCTTATCCGTAATGATTTGGGTTTGGATTTGTTGTTGTATGATTTGAGAAGTGTTGGAATGTTCATGCTTGTTTAGATTCATTTTATTTAGATCTATAAAACACCAAATTTTTTAGATCTGGATTCAAGTAAAAATATTCATTTTTATAAATTCATGATATGATATGTGGTTAATATGAAATTTATGAAATTGTTTGGATGTTATAACATGGATGTTGACACCAAATATAATAAATTGGCGCTGTACGAAATATTGAATTGGTTATGTATGTTGACACCAAATATATAAAATTGGCATTGTATAAAATATTGAATTGGTTATGTATGTTGACAAAAAATATATAAAATTGGCATTGTATGAAATATTGAATTGGTTATGTATGTTGACACCAAATATATAAAATTGGCGTTGTATGAAATAAGATTATAAAATTGTCGTCGTATGTTTTCAGGAAGTAAGATTATAAAATTAGCGCTGTGTTGAAACATGAATAAATTTCAGCGTTTATGGAAAACATGAAAATGCAAGTATATTTTTAGCGTTTATGAAATATAATTATATTTTTAGCGTCATGAAATATTATGAAACATGAAGATAAAGTTAGAGTTGCATTTATGCATATGAAATATAGTCATATTTTATTTTAGCGATATTGCATATGAAGTATAGTCATACTTTGTTGTAGCGATATTGCATATGAAATATAGTCATATTTTGTTGTAGCGATATTGTCTATAAAATTTAATCATATTTTGTTGTCGCAATATTGCATATGAAGTATAGTCATATTTTGTTGTAGCGATATTGCATATGAAGTATAGTCATATTTTGTTGTAGCGAAATTGCATATGAAATATAGTCATATTTTGTTGTAGCGATATTGTATATGAAATTAAATCATATTTTGTTGTAGCGATATTGCATATGAAATATAATCAAATTTTGTTTTAGCGATATTGCTTATGAAATATAGTCATATTTTGTTGTACAGATATTGCATATGAAATATAATCATATTTTCTTGTAGCGATATTGCATATAAAGTAAGTAATATTTTGTTGTAGCGATATTGCATATGAAATATAGTCATATTTTGTTGTAGCGATATTGCACATGAAATACAGTAATATTTTGTTGTAGCGATATTACATATGAAATATAGTCATATTTTGTTGTAGCGATATTGCATAAGAAATTAAGTCATATTTTGTTATAGGGATATTGCATATGAAGTATAGTCATATTTTGTTGTAGCGATATTGCATACGAAGTGTAGTCATATTTTGTTGTAGCGATATTGCATATGAAATTAAGTCATATTTTGTTATAGCGATATTGCATATGAAGTATAATCATATTTTGTTGTAGCGATATTTCATATGAAGTATAATCATATTTGGTTGTAGCGATATTGCATATGAAATGCAATCATATTTTGTAGTCATGAAATTGCATATGAAATTCATTAATATTTTGTAGTCATGAAACTGCATATGAAATACATTCATATTTTGTAGTCATAAAAATGCTTATGAAATATATTCATATTTTTAAGTTAAGATTTTGTCATTGAAATTAAAATTACATTCTTATGTAATTAAAAGATTAGATCTTGACGCAGCAAAATTATTTACATTTGTAACAACACGGAAAATCTGAGCCAGTTTAAAATTTTTATTTTGGAAATTTTAGCAAATTGTGAACATTTAAAATGAATTATTTTAAATAATATCAACGAGAAATTTATTTTGAATAGAATTCGAACGTATATTTATATACATCGTCGTTGGAATATAAATAATTTATTTTAATTATAAAAGGAATTGAAAAAGGCGCGGTAGTTCGATAATTCGATTTCAAATTTCAAATGAATGTACCGGGGGCAAAATAAACCGGATTTTAGTGAAACCAAAAATATTTGAATCTAATTGATAATATCTTTCCAACGAACTAGAAAATTTGAAATTTCATAGCGGGGATAAAAAGTTATGTCCGGTTGAAATTTCAGAATAGTCGCTATGGAATTTCGGCCTTTAAAAATGGGCATTTTGCAAACGACCTCGGATTTTGACGAAACCACTTTTGTTTGATCCGCGATGTCAAGTTATTGCTAGATTCCAATTTTCATAATTTTTCGATTCAATATGTGGGCGTGGTGATTTTAATCGACTGGAAAATGACCATTTTTCATATGGTCTCTGAATTCGGGGAAACTAGTTTTGTTAGGACCGTATCGTCAACACGAATCTAGAAATTATTTCTCGGGAATTTTTCTAGTTATTGTGTGGCCTCGGTAAATTGAAATGCGCGTTCAAATTCAATATATAGAGTTATATGTTGATTTTGATGAAAACTGATCGAAACAATCGAATCATCCTGCGATACATATCCCATTGTGTTCGGAATGGGGGTGTTACGCTAGGGATGATAGTCGGTGGGCTCAATTTTGAGTTCGAATTGAAAAGTCGACTTAAGGAGAAAATAAATAATAATTAAATAAAACTATATAACCCCCTACCCTCTCTCTCTTCCCATACTCTCTCTCCCCGACCACTTTACAGAAAACCCCTAAATCACCCCGTTGACTGCGACGCCCGCCCCCCTCCATCACATCGCCGCCGACGAACCCCACCCATGCACTTCCGCCTCCCTCGTCTCCGTCGACCCTCCTTCCCTCTTCCATTCGAGGCAGCGAGCACCCCAGTTTTGAAGACACCCGCGCCCTTTCCCTTCCAGGCCACCACACCTCATCGCCGCCGACCCCAACGCCACCTCGCCCTTCCCCAGTCGCCCCTCCTCCTCCAGAGCAGCCACACCACCCATCCCTCTCCCCGATACCAGAAACCCCCTCTACAAACCCGCTGACAGCCGCAGTGGACCACCAGAAGGTCATCACCGATCGCTTGAAGCACCCTCGTCGACCACCAGACTTCGACAACCTTCTTCCGATCAAACGCAGTGAGTTTTATCGATTTTGTTTTATTTTATTTTATAAAAATCCGATTTTAAATTAGATTAAAACCTGATTTTATCATATGGGAAAATGTGATTTGTAGTAATGAATAAAAATATAATCTTTTTATATGGAATAGCATTGTAAAAATATAATCTTTTTATATTGAATAGCATTGTAAAAATAAAATTTTTATAAGATGGAGAAAATAAAAATATGATGTAGAGAAATAAAAATTTTATTTTTATATATAAATAGGCATTGTAAATATATAGGAAATGAAATAAAAATAGAATTTTTATTTATTGAATGAAGGATAAAAATATAATTTTTATTTGAACAGCGTGAAAAGAACTGCATTGGTATTTCAGATAGATCCAGATGTTCAGCAGTTCAAAAGCAAAGCACGGCGGAGTGGAACCCTCTATGAGAAATCCTCACCTTTAAATTTATTACTAGTTAAAATATATACTAGGATGCAGACGGTGTTTAGTAGCACCCGACACACGTCGTCCACAGACCATGGACGGATTGTATGCTTGTTTGCTTGATTTTGAGGTGTAGCTGATTGTGTGATGAGATGTGAAATGAAATAAAATATTTTATAGTGGAAAATATTTTATAGTTAAAAATAGAATTTTTAACGTGTATTTAAAATAAATATTTATAAACAAATCGGAGATTTGTTTATATACACTGATTTGATTGATATTGATTGGGATGATAAATTTTGCACATCGCCCAACTTCACAAATAAAATCTATGTTTGATTGTTTGAAACCCCACACGGGTATTGGGACGATATATGACGTACACTAATCCCAATAATTAGTTGTATGTCGATAGATTGATTGACAGACTGTTATGAGCATTAAATATTTATATTTGATGCTTATACAGTGTAGAACGCACTCTGGATGATGGTTGATTATTAATTGTTGTTATTTTATACATGTGTTGTAGAAAATCCGCATAATTAACATTATATGGTAATTGATTGGGCCTCATTCCAGTTTTGAAATATAATATTTGAAATAGAATATTTGAATAGAAATATTTGAAAATAGAAATATTTGAAAAAGAAATATTTGAAATAGAATATTTGAAAATAGAAATATATGAAGCCGTGTTGATTAGATTGACGCCATTTTGACGTGAACGATATTTATATCGATTTTATTCAAATTGAAACGAATATTAAAGTGAATTGAAATTCGAATTAAATTGAATTGATTTGAAATTCGAAATAAACTGAAATGATTTGAAATTCGAATAGAATTGAAATTCGAATTAAATTGAAATAGAATTGAAATTCGAATTAAATTGAATTAATTTGAAATTCAAATTGAATTGAAAACGAATTGAAATTGAATTAAAAAACGAGTTGAATTGAAATCAATTTGAAATGAATTTAAAACGATTTATAAAGCACGTTTTGAATTGAAATCGATGAAGTATATATTATATATATTATATATATAATATAATGGCCTGAATAGAATGCGCCGCACTACGGTAGTTCGTTAATTTCGACCATTGACTTCGGATGGATATTGCGGGAGATCCGACCTTCGGATTCTCCTAAAATCGGAACCGTTGGGTTCGTATCGAAAATAGCTTTTTAACGAATATTTGAAATTTGAAATCTAACGGTTGGATTTGGAATTATGTCCAAATCAAATTTGGAAAAGGTCGCTGTAAGTGCAGTTCGATGGCCGTTGATGGAAATTACGGGCCTTGATAAAATTATTAGAAATATTAATAATTTGTGTAAAATCATAAGAAATGATTTGTGAAGAATTGGGATGAAAAACTCCATATTTGAAAAGATAAAAATAGATTTTTATCGAAATGAACTAGTTATGAACTAGAATAATAATTTATTTATTTTCAAAATAAATAAAGTGGATTTGAAATGGGTTTGAAAATAACCAGAATTTCCAATAATTACATTGGAATGGATTTGAATCGAAATTGTCTTCGGAATATTTCGATGTTGGATTTCGTGATTATACAAATATTGTTATTGAAATTTAAAACATATATTTATATCGTTATTTCCAATACAATATTTGTTGGTCGTAGAGTTGATATTGAATATAAGCCGATATATTTTCTATTCAGAGCCTTGTACTTAATATCAAATGTGATTTGGGTTTGTCGTGAATGGTGTCTTAATTAACACTGTTCTTAAGCCCAGTTGAGAAAAAGATTAAACCTTTTTATTTAGATTTAATGAAGTGTACCAATTAAATGATATTTAATTGGAATTGAATTGGTATTGATTTTTGGGTTTATCATGAACAATGTTTTAAATAACAATTGTTCTTTAACCCGATAATTAATGGAATGTGATTTTGGGTTTATCGTGAACCGTGTTTTAAATGACACTGATTCTTTAACCCAGTTAAAGATTAAAACTAAGTGGAGTTTTAATGAATCTTTAATTAGATTGAAAAGGATCGAGAATGGAGTATCACCAGTTTTGCTCCAGGCGATAGTTAAATATTTAATTAGATTTGAACGTGAAATGGTAATTGAATTTACCGATAAGACCGTGGTGTTAGATATGAAGTATTACCAGTTTTACTTCATGGGAGGAATAGGATGGGATTGGGAAGTAAAATAAATAATTACTTCGGTGTGGTTCGCTAATCCCGACTAGTTGGAATTGATATTCAAAGGAAGATTAAAGAATAAATTTAAAGAATTTATCTGTAACGACCCGTGTTTTGCCCGTCAAATATTTAATTTAATTTATTTATTTTAAATATTATATTGGGAATATTAATGGAATTTAATATTTAATTCGTTATTGAAACGAAGTTGAACGTTATAATTTATATATAATATAAATTCGAGCTTGAAAATGGGGTGCAGTTCGTAAATTGGAGTTTTGAACTTCAACTGAGAATACAGGATTCGATATAAGTCGGATTTCTATGAAATAAGAAACGTTGGAACCATAATAATGATAATTTTCATATGAAAGAGAAAAATCCAGATTCCGTGTTATTGGTTGCAAGTTATGGCTAAATCAAATTTTGGAAAAAAACGCTGTGGAAATCATTATCAACCGTTAAAATAGTCGTTTTGCAAACGGACTCAGATTTCGACAAAACCAGTTTCATTGGGACCGTAACGTTAAATTATTGCACGGTGTTGAGTTGCGTGGCAAACCGATATCGTATGTGACCACTGTAGCTGAAAACGCCCGTTCAAATTTATATAGCACATATTTAAACAAATAAAGGGATATTTGAGTATAACTTGAGCAGATGATCGAATTAAGCCACGAAACCAGTTCCAGTGAGTTCGTAGCGTCGATTATAGTCAGGATAGGTATATAGTTTGTTATTTTTAGAGATCGAGAAATTTGGCGTAGAAAAGGGTAGGGCGGTTCGGGGTAAAAACAGCCTATCGGGCAAACAGTCTCGGAATGCGACGAAACTAGTGTCGTTGGGTTCGTATCAAAAAGTTATTATCAGACTTCGCAGTTTCGAGTTGATTTGATTTATCTGGTGATCGTAGAAAAATTAAACGTGTGTTCATTTCTGATTTCATAAAGGAAAATTTTTCATACGATGTCGGAATTCGACGAAACTTGTCCCATTGGGTCCGGAATACCTTTTTACTTCAAGATTGACTTTTTATCAGTTAACAGGGATTGTGTGTAGCTATACGAGTGTTAAACGTATAATACACATAGGAAGAACTCAACTATATTAAATAATAAAAGGAAATTAATAAACAAATCCACTTCCTTGCCTTGGCACCCACACAACCGATTCCTTGGCTGCCAAACAACTGATTCCTTGCAGGCCAAACTAGGAACCGTGCCTCCCACGTTTTAGTTCCATTATAAATACCTTACTGCGACCAATACCCTAAAAATTGGTCAAAATTTATCCTGCGGTCAACATATTGTCTCCGCCTCCACTCTTCTTATGAACGAACCACAGTTCACTGTGCTTTCTCTATTGGATCTCGAAATCAACAAGTTATTCCTCAAAACTCATGATGACAAATACAATCAGTGAGTCAAGGGCTAATTACTGAGCGGGTATGATCGTGGATGGTGCTCTCCAGTGTTCGAAATCGGCCTGAAAAGGGCACTGGAGTTGGCAGCGTTTCCTGGAGCGGTGGCGGAGCCGGATGGGACAACGTTGGGTTCGGAGGTCGAGGATGTAACGACCCAGATTTTTGACCGTTTAAATCGACAATAAACCACACATGTCGACCCAAACCAATCGCCAACCCAGATAGTTATTTGGGAAAAAGCAGAAAAAGAAGAAAGGAAAGAAAGAAACAATCACAGAATCTCACAGCGGAAGGATCACATATAATAAGCAAATAAATATTCAAAAGCATTTAAACATATACATTCGAGTTACAGCATTTAAATCATCAGAGTTATACACTTACATACAGTAATGCAGCGGAAATAAAAATGTAGTGGATACATATACCAACTCCGTCTTCGATCTCCAAGGCCAAACAATCTTCATTAACTGCAACATATGCTGACCCGAGCGTATTGCATAAAAAGAAAACACAACAAACACTCGGATCAGCACTAAATCATCTCATATTAGTCAAATTAAAATACAGAATAATATCGGTGTCATGGTGCAGTAACTCAAGAGATGTTACGGGATTTTTCCATCTCTCAAGGATCCGTTAAACTAATACATACATAGTATAATACGCTATTACAATAGTGTTTATTCAGTAAGGTATAATATCGAAAATAGCGTAAGCAGCTTACCATGTTACACTTACACCGTTTATACCGTTGCCGTACAGTTTGCATATAACACACCAGTACGTCGGTGGATAGGGATGCGCCGTGATACGACAACGTTAAATCAAAATCGTAGGGTCTCGATCGGGATAATATGACAAGGCACTGAGGAATACCCCGGTAGGATTCTACCGAATTTGCGGACCCCAGGCCGGTGGTAACGCATAGCCGCAACTACCGCCCACCTCGAACGACATTCCCATATTCAAAGGGTGCACCCAAATCGATCACAATAGTAATAGAGATGGTTTCGAAGGAGCGCGTTCGATCAGAGAAGCGATCTTATTAACCTGGGTATGGCTCCTGTTTTAGTCATTTCAATTATGACCCGAAGGTCAAGGCTAATCCATCATCGTTCTCTTTCTTCAAATCCAGTAATCGCCTCCATACCATCCGACTTCGGTTCTGGAACTTCCACCGCGTACACAGTTGTCAAAGTGGTATCGACACTGACAAAGAGTATGCCTTATGTCGACTCCGGTCTCCTTGACAACCAAACGTTTACATTTTTCACACCGGTCAGTGCCTTTTACTTTTCAAAGAAGTTCGTGTTTCATATCGAAATATCATGTTTCGAAATCATTTTCATATTCTAAATAGAATATTATTCAAATGGGATTTTCCATTTACGCACAACATCTCGAACTCATTCCAACTTAAATAATTTTTGAATATCAAAATAGTTAACAATATATTTGAATAGTTCAAATGCATAATTAAAATGGTTTGAAATAATAGTTTGTAATAAAAGTAGAGTTTGACGAATTTATTAAAATATATAATTAAACAACAAAATAATTCATAAAATAAACAATTTATTATAAAAGAATTACTTATTCAAAATAATTTATAAAATAAATAGTTATAAAGGAAATAATATATAAATAAATAGTTTGAAAAATGGTTTGACATACTATTGTTGGAATTAGAATCGTTCGCTCGATTTCGATTACATTTGAAATTCCATTTCAACTTCAAGTACATAAATTCAAATTCACAATTTTCGATCGACTTCATTTCAAATTTACACTCATTTCAAATTCGCCAATTCAATTCAGATGGTTAACTCTAACCCGTGTTCCCATTCCAACAATTTCAATTTATTACAAATAAACCGAATTCGATTTCAATCCATATTCCCATTCAAGATTCGATTTATAACATATATCGAAATTACAAATTCATTTCATTGTTTCAAAGATTTTCACATGTATAACGAGTGTCGAATTCAAATTCATATTTTAATTCAGAATCAAGACCGACTTACAGAAAATTTCAACTGCAGGCAAAACAATTCAATCTCGATGAATTCGATTAAATACAATTATACCCCTTTATTTGCTATCATTTCGACACAGGTTTATTTCCCTTTTTACTTAAAATTCCAAATTCAAATTCAAAGGAAATAAACTTTAAAACATCATTTATATTATTGTTAACAATAATTTCAAAGTCCATTGTTAAACAAGATTTTTATTTAACCGACCGGTGTCCGTATATAATTTGTTATCCTACGGCCAAGTGATTTTATATTTAATTTCTCGATATTCGGGATGGATCTATCATTTCAATCCAAATCGGGGTCACAGAGATTTATCATTTCACTCTGTGTTCTTAATTCATTTTATCGATAAATCCCGGGTTCATTCGATGCCCGTAACATCAAGGGTAAATTGGGATTTATCGTGAATAACATACATCAACATGAACTGAATAAATGAATAATTCAGATAATATTCATCAAACAGTCAAATCGACCAAGGCATCCATCACATCATTTCATTCGACAGTAAACTGAATCATATATGGATTTGACAGTGTCGGGGTTCCAAAATTTGAAATTTAAATTAAATTTAAATAACACATTATCGATTATCATTGCATGTAACACACTAGCATGTCAATTTCAAGCAATCATTCACCAAACCAATCACAATCATACATCCAATTCATTTCATACATTAATTCGATAAATATGGGATTAATTCAGTATTTCGTGAGTGGAGAAACACTCACCTTTGGATTTCAATTCGAATCGAACGTCCAGAAAAGGCCCAAAATTCGACAGTCTCCAATTGTAGTGAAATGAGTGCCAAAACGTCCGCAACTCCGCCACGATCCCAACGCAACAAACCGCGTCCAAATCCGAGTCAAAACGAAAGAGATATCAGCGTTTAATCATTTGAAATTCTAAATTATAAATAAAATAAAATAAAATAAAAATTAACTCTCACCCACTCATGCATTGCCACGTCAGCCCCTTCTTCCCGCTCACCCTTCTCTCTCCGCTACAGGAAAACGCGCAGAAACCCATCCGCCCGAACAACTTTGACCGCCCGATTCAGCCTCCTCCGACCGAGTTAGACCCGACGGCCACCACCAACGGCGAGCTCAGCTCGAGCCGCTCCTCCCTGGACCGGAGCCACCACCTCCGGTGGTCTGAACCTCCGCCAGCGGCGAGATGAACGCAAGGGGTTTTTAACCCTTCCATGACCAAATTCCGGCGATCTAATCACTTCTAGACACTACCGCTACCACCCTTGAATTCGTATGGCCCTTCTCTACAAAACCCATATGCCACTTTCTTCGATTGGTCGCCAGATCGAAAACCCCCAAATTGACCTCATGAAATCCGAAAATAACCACCTTTGACCGCGATTTCCGGCCAAATTACTGACTGCATGTCAGATCTGAGACCACCCGTAGGTTCGTGACGTCGAGACCTTCGATTTGATATATAATACGTTGGGGTTTGGAGAGATTTGAATTTCAAAGCTTGGATTTTTATTTTCTAGGGTTTTTAAAAATATATTTCAGCCATTAAAGAGAATGGAGGTGGAAAATAGAGAATTGGCTGATGTGTGTTAAGTGGGCTCATTATATATATAAATATAAGGTCCAAACTGATTAACACACACACCGCTACCGTATATCAATTCGAACGTACATTTCACCTTACCGGGCCCACATACTGACCCTGAAAAATCCAGAAAAATTATTTTTGGTTATGTTTCGACGATACGATTCCAACGAAACTAATTTCGTTGAATTTCGAGACCGTTGGAAAAATGGCCTTTTTCGGGTCGATCCAATTTAACTGTCAACTGACAAAACGCGTTTTCTCTTACCATGCTTACATATTAATTTGAAAAATTCTGAAAATTGAAACCTAGCAATAATTCGACATTCCGGATCCAATGACGCCAGTTTCATCGAAAACAGAGGTTGTTTGAAAAATGGCTATTTTACAGGCCCTTATATTTTCTGCAGCGACTATTCTGAATATTCATTTGATCATAACTTTTGATTTATATTACGGAAATTTCGATTTTTCAGATTCGTTGGAAAGATATTATCAAACAGATTTAAATATTTCTTGTTTCGCTAAAATCCGATTTGTTTTGAATCCTGTACAGTCGATTGAACTTTGAAATTAAATTCTCAAACTGCCGCGCCATCTCAGGCTCGTTATATAATTAAAATAAAATTATTCGTTCTTACTTCGATTAAATAATTTTTCCGTCGTTATTATTTAAAATAAAACACTTTAAATATTCAAAATTCTTCGAATTAGCCAAAATGACCTTTTCAAATTGGTTCGTATTTTCAGGTCGTTACATTCTCCCCCACTTAAAGTCTTTTCGTCCTCGAAAAGGGAACGAACCGATATTAAGTGCATATTTATTTCAAAACCATATTTTAAAATAATATTTTCTAAAACAAGTATGGTTGTAAAACTCGTAAATTTTTCTAACTCCCGAAATCACGGAAAATTTCGACAGTATCTCCTTTGTACGGAGAGGTCTGGGAAGAATCCCAAAATACATATGACTCAATATACTTCTCATCCAACGATGAGGCATCCCAAAATGGGGAAAAACAAAATATAAAACCACAAAACCATATACCACAAGTACGTACCTCGTTTAGCTTTTATATTGCATTTTTATTTACCTTAGCGTTTAGCATTTTAGCGCAAGCGAGCTTCGAAGCGTAGCGCGACTTCTTACACCTGCCAAATACTTACATACACATAAGAATTTAACATATATACAATATATATAGCAAATGTATACAACATACATATCAAAATTTCGCCATTTCAACTACAAAACCAAATATCCGTAACAGACCAGCGAACAAATCGTTGATTATCACGCATTAAAAGTTGGAATTTGACCAAAGCATACTAGGCAAAAGTTGTTGCTATCGTTTCAGGCTTTCTGAAATGTCCGGACTCATCGAATTCGGATAATCGGTTTAAAAGTTATGGCAGTTCTACCGGAAGTGAGCGCTTCAGCCCGAGCACTGAAAATGCAGGCCAGAATTGTTCAGGTCAGTTTTCAGCCCTCTAAACCTCAAAATTTTCCTCAACACGTTAAGGGAAAGTTTTAGTTTACACTCTGCCCTTTCCGAATTGTACTCGCACATTAAAATCCGACGTTTCATTTGGAAGTTATGGTCGAAACAATATCGATGTATACCTCTGTTTTTAATTTCCTGCACCTACAACTATGTATAAAACTTGAATTTTAGCATAGTAGACATGAAAATTTCAACGGGCGCTATTAACGAAAGTTTTAACTCAGTTTCTAAGGTTTTCAAAAAGTCCGGAGTCGTTAAATTTCGATCAACCCATCAAAAGTTATAGTCATTTTAATTTCAGCTTGTCGACAATTTCAAATTTTCTTATAAACATTGATTATTTTATTTGGCGTTTCAAACTTTTCACTAACAAAACCTTGACACCTCAATTTGTCATCAATTCATTGTTCGAGAAGCGGATTCGTATTCGATTGCTTACCTTATATTCGATATTTTCATATTCAATTTCCGGTTTCGTTTCAAGTGTTATATTCGTATAAAACTTGAATTCACTTTAAAATTTTCGACGAACTGGATTCACTCGACCTTTATTACATTAACCAATTTATTTATTCGACGTACAAGTCATGATTTGAAATAACGACCGTTCATGAATTAAATTGATACTTAATTCTCAAACTATTATTATTCGATTCCCTCTACTTAAATAAAGTTATACTTCATCGGATAAACATGCTTTACAATCCAAATTCAAAAGTTCCGTGATGACCCCCCAGTTCTTAAGTCCATTCCAAGATTTCAAGGTCTAAAATTCCAATGAAACGAGCATATTAACTGTGAATCGACGTCGTTAATTAGGACGGACTTAATGGCTTGATTCCGGTTTTGTAACCTAAGTTCAAATTAACTTATATGTTTATACTATTTTATAGAAGACATGACATATAAAATTTTAAAACCAAATCTTTAATTACCAAAACATATAAAATTTTGCAAAATATGTTTAATTTAAATTTCAACTTTAAATAACATATTCTAATACCTTTATCAAAATTCATAACATATGAACTTAAACATTTATATCATATGGGATTTAAATCCAAATCCTTTGCCAAACAAATTATAGTAACAATTGAGCAGTCTCCCCCACTTAGACTCTTCAGAATTTAAACATCGATAATGCGTGCACTCATTACCGAAGTCGTTTCTAAGGTCTAAGAAGGGATTACACTCTTTTCGTTTTAAAACCCTTTCGAAACTATTTCCAAACTATTCTATAAAATAATAGTATTTCAAAACTTTTGTAAACTATTATCAAAGCCCGGAATCAATTTCAAGTTCATTTCTACTTTATCACAAACTGTTTTGCAACCAATTATACTCACTGGCATTGTTTCAATTTCAAATATTTCCAAATTCATTAATTTTTCCTTATTTAATCAACCATAATGGGTAATAACTTAATATTATTACCCGCTAAAACGAATACATACATAATTGAATCCATACTATATATATTTTATAAAATTTAAAATATAATCGAAACCATATTATGTCAATTCATTCTGTTCGATCATTTAGAAATTCTATCGATTTTATGGCGTCCCATAAATCAACCAGAGTCTATAAATACTCAACAGAACTACCAACACAATATAAAACCATTTTATATCAAAATACAAGTACGCTCTCTCATATACCACTCTAACTCATTCTAGGGCACTACTAACCCTATCTCTAATGAGTTAATTCCCAAACAGAGCCAAGGTTATCGCTAACCATCGCTCTGATACCAACTGTAACGACCCAGATTTTTGACCGTTTAAATCGACAATAAACCACACATGTCGACCCAAACCAATCGCCAACCCAGATAGTTATTTGGGAAAAAGCAGAAAAAGAAGAAAGGAAAGAAAGAAACAATCACAGAATCTCACAGCGGAAGGATCACATATAATAAGCAAATAAATATTCAAAAGCATTTAAACATATACATTCGAGTTACAGCATTTAAATCATCAGAGTTATACACTTACATACAGTAATGCAGCGGAAATAAAAATGTAGTGGATACATATACCAACTCCGTCTTCGATCTCCAAGGCCAAACAATCTTCATTAACTGCAACATCTGCTGACCCGAGCGTATTGCATAAAAAGAAAACACAACAAACACTCGGATCAGCACTAAATCATCTCATATTAGTCAAATTAAAATACAGAATAATATCGGTGTCATGGTGCAGTAACTCAAGAGATGTTACGGGATTTTTCCATCTCTCAAGGATCCGTTAAACTAATACATACATAGTATAATACGCTATTACAATAGTGTTCATTCAGTAAGGTATAATATCGAAAATAGCGTAAGCAGCTTACCATGTTACCCTTACGCCGTTTATACCGTTGCCGTACAGTTTGCATATAACACACCAGTACGTCGGTGGATAGGGATGCGCCGTGATACGACAACGTTAAATCAAAATCGTAGGGGCTCGATCGGGATAATATGACAAGGCACTGAGGAATACCCCAGTAGGATTCTACCGAATTTGCGGACCCCAGGCCGGTGGTAACGCATAGCCGCAACTACCGCCCACCTCGAACGACATTCCCATATTCAAAGGGTGCACCCAAATCGATCACAATAGTAATAGAGATGGTTTCGAAGGAGCGCGTTCGATCAGAGAAGCGATCTCATTAACCTGGGTATGGCTCCTGTTTTAGTCATTTCAATTATGACCCGAAGGTCAAGGCTAATCCATCATCGTTCTCTTTCTTCAAATCCAGTAATCGCCTCCATACCATCCGACTTCAGTTCTGGAACTTCCACCGCGTACACAGTTGTCAAAGTGGTATCGACACTGACAGAGAGTATGCCTTATGTCGACTCCGGTCTCCTTGACAACCAAACGTTTACATTTTTCACACCGGTCAGTGCCTTTTACTTTTCAAAGAAGTTCGTGTTTCATATCGAAATATCATGTTTTGAAATCATTTTCATATTCTAAATAGAATATTATTCAAATGGGATTTTCCATTTACGCACAACATCTCGAACTCATTCCAACTTAAATAATTTTTGAATATCAAAATAGTTAACAATATATTTGAATAGTTCAAATGCATAATTAAAATGGTTTGAAATAATAGTTTGTAATAAAAGTAGAGTTTGACGAATTTATTAAAATATATAATTAAACAACAAAATAATTCATAAAATAAACAATTTATTATAAAAGAATTACTTATTCAAAATAATTTATAAAATAAATAGTTATAAAGGAAATAATATATAAATAAATAGTTTGAAAAATGGTTTGACATACTATTGTTGGAATTAGAATCGTTCGCTCGATTTCGATTACATTTGAAATTCCATTTCAACTTCAAGTAAATAAATTCAAATTCACAATTTTCGATCGACTTCATTTCAAATTTACACTCATTTCAAATTCGCCAATTCAATTCAGATGGTTAACTCTAACCCGTGTTCCCATTCCAACAATTTCAATTTATTACAAATAAACCGAATTCGATTTCAATCCATATTCCCATTCAATATTCGATTTATAACATATATCGAAATTACAAATTCATTTCATTGTTTCAAAGATTTTCACATGTATAACGAGTGTCGAATTCAAATTCATATTTTAATTCAGAATCAAGACCGACTTACAGAAAATTTCAACTGCAGGCAAAACAATTCAATCTCGATGAATTCGATTAAATACAATTATACCCCTTTATTTGCTATCATTTCGACACAGGTTTATTTCCCTTTTTACTTAAAATTCCAAATTCAAATTCAAAGGAAATAAACTTTAAAACATCATTTATATTATTGTTAACAATAATTTCAAAGTCCTTGGTTAAACAAGATTTTTATTTAACCGACCGGTGTCCGTATATAATTTGCTATCCTACGGCCAAGTGATTTTATATTTAATTTCTCGATATTCGAGATGGATCTATCATTTCAATCCAAATCGGGGTCACAGAGATTTATCATTTCACTCTGTGTTCTTAATTCATTTTATCGATAAATCCCGGGTTCATTCGATGCCCGTAACATCAAGGGTAAATTGGGATTTATCGTCAATAACATACATCATCATGAACTGAATAAATGAACAATTCAGATAATATTCATCGAACAGTCAAATCGACCAAGGCATCCATCACATCATTTCATTCGACAGTAAACTGAATCATATATGGATTTGACAGTGTCGGGGTTCCAAAATTTGAAATTTAAATTAAATTTAAATAACACATTATCGATTATCATTGCATGTAACACACTAGCATGTCAATTTCGAGCAATCATTCACCAAACCAATCACAATCATACATCCAATTCATTTCATACATTAATTCGATAA
Organism: Allium sativum; assembly: GCA_030737875.1. Classification (NCBI taxonomy): domain Eukaryota; kingdom Viridiplantae; phylum Streptophyta; class Magnoliopsida; order Asparagales; family Amaryllidaceae; genus Allium; species Allium sativum. The sequence goes on along the minus strand of CM060918.1, from coordinate 660,017,312 downwards.
ATATGGGATTAATTCAGTATTTCGTGAGTGGAGAAACACTCACCTTTGGATTTCAATTCGAATCGAACGTCCAGAAAAGGCCCAAAATTCGACAGTCTCCTATGGTAGTGAAATGAGTGCCAAAACGTCCGCAACTCCGCCACGATCCCAACGCAACAAACCGCGTCCAAATCCGAGTCAAAACGAAAGAGATATCAGCGTTTAATCATTTGAAATTCTAAATTATAAATAAAAAAAAAATTTATTAACTCTCACCCACTCATGCATTGCCACGTCAGCCCCTTCTTCCCGCTCACCCTTCTCTCTCCGCTACAGGAAAACGCGCAGAAACCCATCCGCCCGAACAACTTTGACCGCCCGATTCAGCCTCCTCCGACCGAGTTAGACCCGACGGCCACCACCAACGGCGAGCTCAGCTCGAGCCGCTCCTCCCTGGACTGGAGCCACCACCTCCGGTGGTCTGAACCTCCGACAGCGGCGAGATGAACGCAAGGGGTTTTTAACCCTTCCATGACCAAATTCCGGCGATCTAATCACTTCTAGACACTACCGCTACCACCCTTGAGTTCGTATGGCCCTTCTCTACAAAACCCATATGCCACTTTCTTCGATTGGTCGCCAGATCGAAAACCCCCAAATTGACCTCATGAAATCCGAAAATAACCACCTTTGACCGCAATTTCCGGCCAAATTACTGACTGCATGTCAGATCTGAGACCACCCGTAGGTTCGTGACGTCGAGACCTTCGATTTGATATATAATACGTTGGGGTTTGGAGAGATTTGAATTTCAAAGCTTGGATTTTTATTTTCTAGGGTTTTTAAAAATATATTTCAGCCATTAAAGAGAATGGAGGTGGAAAATAGAGAATTGGCTGATGTGTGTTAAGTGGGCTCATTATATATATAAATATAAGGTCCAAACTGATTAACACACACACTGCTACCGTATATCAATTCGAACGTACATTTCACCTTACCGGGCCCACATACTGACCCTGAAAAATCCAGAAAAATTATTTTTGGTTATGTTTCGACGATACGATTCCAACGAATCTAATTTCGTTGAATTTCGAGACCGTTGGAAAAATGGCCTTTTTCGGGTCGATCCAATTTAACTGTCAACTGACAAAACGCGTTTTCTCTTACCACGCTTACATATTAATTTGAAAAATTCTGAAAATTGAAACCTAGCAATAATTCGACATTCCGGATCCAATGACGCCAGTTTCATCGAAAACAGAGGTCGTTTGAAAAATGGCTATTTTACAGGCCCTTATATTTTCTGCAGCGACTATTCTGAATATTCATTTGATCATAACTTTTGATTTACATTACGGAAATTTCGATTTTTCAGATTCGTTGGAAAGATATTATCAAACAGATTTAAATATTTCTTGTTTCGCTAAAATCCGATTTGTTTTGAATCCTGTACAGTCGATTGAACTTTGAAATTAAATTCTCAAACTGCCGCGCCATCTCAGGCTCGTTATATAATTAAAATAAAATTATTCGTTCTTACTTCGATTAAATAATTTTTCCGTCGTTATTATTTAAAATAAAACACTTTAAATATTCAAAATTCTTCGAATTAGCCAAAATGACCTTTTCAAATTGTTTCGTATTTTCAGGTCGTTACAGAGGAGCTTCGGGCGCGTTAGGGGGTGATCTCCGATGGGTCAGCCATCAGCTGTAAGGCGGTGCGCTTTGGAGGTGTCCTATTCGAACTCGGTGAAGGTGTTGTGGAAGAGACGTGCTTTCTGAAGTATGAAGGAGCAAAGAATGGGTTCAAGGCTGTTATTAAAAGAAGATACGAAGGGGAGGGTGCAGTAGTGAGATCGGTCCCAACATTTAACGTTAACCCATGAGATTTATGAGCCAATAATCAACGTAATTAGTAAATTAACTCGAATTATTTATGGATAATGAATGTTCTAATTAGCTTTGACAATACAGCTGGCATCAAGAAATGAAAAGGGACGAAGGCCTGGGTTCAACAGTACCAAACATAATTGTGACTTTTAAGCTAGAGTACAGAACAAACGGGAGGAAGAACAAAAAGATTCGGTCATGTTTCCTTATCAATATAATTTGTTTGGTAAAATCCATAGTTAAGGTTTAATTAGTTTTACGTTAAATCATATTAAAGTGATAGTGTTTACAACTAAAACCTGTGATTGCAGGCAAATGGTGTGGCATTTCTGAACGAACGTGTAGCAAGGAAAAGGGATGACCAAACTAATGTAATTAATCTACTAAACTATTGATCAAAGAATTTTGTTAGTTATTAAAGTAGTGTTAAATTAAAATAGTGATAACAAAATCATATGATATCAGGATTAAGCGAAAGTAGCTACATTGGTACCGCATTGGCAAACACTACGTCATGGATCTGACATAGATAGGATTAGAGACTGATGGAAATTGTAGTTAAATTAAACACTCGTTTAATTTAACTAGAAACTGATCCGCAAATCAACTCAAGGTGAGTTAAACTCACTCGGTTTTTTCCCATTTATATTTTAATATAAATTGGGTTTTTAATTTGTTTGCTGATGATTGCATGTTTGCTAGTTATACATTTGTTGGTTGATTTAACTGATGAAATTAAACTGTGTTTAATTTCAGTGAAATACCAAATCGTTATTTTTAACGATTGGTTCCAATAAAGGTGACTCACCTTGGTTGGTCATGTTTATTTATAAACATGTTTAAATGGTTGAATTGTTTGAATTGCTTAGGGTTGATGTTAAATGGTCGTTATTTAATTTATCAGTTAAACAAAACTGAACCGTCTGATTTGAGAAAAACCATTTGAATACAGGGAAGAACAGGTTGGAGGGATCCAACCAGATTCCTCAAATATATTATTTATTTCATATTTTCACGTATGAACTGTCCTGTTTGGTTGATTGATTTGATTATTGATTTGGACTGGGAATTCAACCTGTGTTGTGTTTAAACCAGTGAGCGGTATTGGTTGAGTATTTAGCAGCGTATGGCCTATAAAATCAATCGTGTTATAAATATTGATTCACCGTCAGGTGAATCGATAAAGATGAGGTTATAAAATTTATTATATAACTGGAGTTGGATTTTGAATATATTGTTTTGAATAAAAGTTATAATAGGGGATTTAAATAAATATTTTATTTAAGACTTTGATTGTTATTAAATTATTTTATAAAGTAAATGCTGACGTAAATCAGGTTTACGAGTATGAGAACAAGTAATGAATCGAAGGATTAAACTTCGAAAATTGTTTTGTAAAGAAAACAATTAATGGGATTATTTAAATTAATTATATTTTTAATTAATTTAAAGTGAGGATTAATTGGAATCGATTAACGAGATAATCGAGTTTTTGGTTAATTAAATCGACCGTTTGAATTGGAATTGGATTATCAAAATTGATGTGTTTTGATTTGAATAGTTTAATAAATATTGTTTAAATTTAAATAGGGTTTTAAAGAGGGATTTACCATTTAATTTTGTCATTAAAGTGATTAACTACTCATGTAGTTAATGATTGAAATAAATTGTTATTTCAATTAATAATAATTTAGACAATTACTTTTCAAAAGAAATTGAAGTGAAATGAAATCAAAGGAGATTGGAAATAAGCGAATCTGGGTAAAGAACTGGGTTATAGAGTTGTATAACCAAATCCAATAGTTAAATGGAATTTGTTTGAGACTAGAATGAAATATTGATTTTGATTACAACTTATGTTTATCGGAGGATAAGAACGTTGTTGATCAAGGTTTGAGAGGTAATTAAAATACCCCAACTTGAACAACATCGGGATTATCTGAAGATAGTATTAGTTGGTAATCGTAAGAGACGTTAGTTGATAGGTTTGAAAATCTAAACCGCGATTTTAGCGCTGTTATTATAATATATGTTTCGTAAATCTAATATAGCGATTGTAGCGCTTTTGCTATAGTAAATGGGTTGTAAACCTAAACAGCGATTATAGCGCTGTTGTTTTGTAAATCTAAATAGTAATTATAACGCTATTGTTATAACATATGTGCTATAAATTTCTTTGTTAAAACTAATGGATTTCCGAATTTAAGGGATGATTGGAAGGAAGATTTAAGTGGGAAATTGAATATAGTTAATCGAGCTAGAGTTAGTCAAACATAGTTTTTTCAAGATAAGTGCCATTTCGTACGACTGCTAGCGAAATTCGCAGGGCTGCAGATAGCCTACGGCGGTCGGATGTTTCCTAAGGGAATCAGGCGTAACCATTGTGATCGCTGCGATCTAAAGTCAAGCAAATGGAATTAAGTCGAATATCAGTTAATCAATTGGAGTAATCGATTAGAGATAAATCGAATTAGAGTTATTCAACCATTGTATTTTTGAATATTAAAAGAGTTGGAATTTTTAATGTAACAAAAGTAAACCAGTTTGTTAAAGGCCAAGTGATGCTGAATACTGAACCAGTGAACTCATTGGAGTGTCATGATTGAAACACTGTATATTTTGATAGTTAAAACACCGACTATCAAATCTGACCAATACGATTGTTGGTACGGAAAGACCGGGATCGAATTTATATTCGAAAACCATTCCGACCAACAAATACGTGAAGATCTCAGAAGATGTTCGAGATGGAGCATTGAAGACCGTGGACTATCATACACGGAGGAACCACTAATATTCTCTGCCTGGCAAGCTGAGATAAGCTGTGATTCTGTCGTGGTTGGAATCTACGGGTTGCAAGGACTTCTCGCTACTGATCCATGGGGTGATTCCTATATTGGATGCGGTAGGAGAGTGCCTTTGGTTCATCCTGTTCCTGGATGACGTGTATGGACGGGTGTCTGACAGAGTATTTCCAAAGGGTCACGTACGTTGATTTCTTCAAACGTACGATAGTTGTTGGCAGGGAATTGCCATTCTCTAGCTTTCAGCTAGAGTATTTTTGTAGACGTCAATTAGTGATATCTGACGGATCTGACGATGTGGCATTCAAAGTGAATGGTGACCGGATGTTCAAAGATAAATTCTGACCTCAAGCCTCATCAACCGGGAAATGACAAAAATCGGGCAGGCAGCATGGCTATGTGGGTCGCTCCCATTAGGGTGTATAATCACCTATCTAGAGGAAGTCCTATTTGTTTCTTAAATCTATGTTTCGATGCTGTCCCTTGTCGGGAGGCGGTTGCTGATCCCAACCGTCGGTGATATACATTCGATACTCTCAAGCGAAATGAGGGGTCGGTCATGTGAGGGCCGGGTTGCAAGATGTTCTTGTTGAACCCAGTGTATTCGTCTCTAGGGATACACTATCGGAAGGTGGACCCATACCTTGTCAAGTCGGAATCCAATTCCCAATAAGCGCCCGCGGTTTTTGATTGTATACCATATATGTGGAGCGTGAGATGCAAGCGTTCCACTAGATTCTATTTACTTGTATTTAGACATTATTGTAATATCAGACAAGATATTGGTTTCAAACTGTTTTGGGTTATCGTAAGGTAAAAACCGTCCGTATTTATGTGTGGATTTGGTCTTACGATTATCCTTTTCTTTGAAAAGGTTTTGAACTTTAAAATCATGATTGGATGATTTACCTTTATACTGTGCGAGTTTATCTCACTCTGGTTCACCAGACTGACCCGGTGTTTTGTAAATGCTCGGGTTAGACCGGGTTGTACAGGTTCAGGTTATCGACTGCTATGAAGAGACGAGCTGGAAGAGTCCAGACGTATGATATTACTACTATTCCGCTGTGTGTTGTATATGGGAACAGGCTATTATAACTGTCCCATGGTATGATGTACTCTGATACTGTAAGTATTTAAAGCTTTCAATAAAGATTATTTCTGTATTATATTTTGTTCCGCTGCGGTGTGAGACTCTGTGTTGTGGTGATCTCCTTCTTCTTCTTCTATTCAAATATTTCTTTCTTATCTATTCTCACCCTCTAAATTCTTTCTATTAATGATCTGGAATGTTCGATGTCTGAATGGTCAACATGATAGTTTGATGTTGATTTTCGGAGTCGAAAATCCCGATTCGTTACAGTGGTATCAGAGCTGAAGGTTAAGTGATTACCTTGGCTCTGTGGTGTAACTCAGTAGAGATGGGATTAATAATACCCTAGACTGAGTTTGAGTGTATATATATGAGCGCGTATTTGTAAATTGTTATAAAAACTGTCTTATATTGTGTTGGTTGGTTTGTCGAGTAGTTTATGAATTCTGGTCGATACAGTAATGCAAACTGTGTCGATAAGTGTTTCTAAACTCTTGAACAGAATAATTCGACACAGTATGTTTTTGAAAGAGGGTAAATGGAAATTTTTACCCGAAATATATTTTGATATTAGCAAGGTATATATATTAAAATTATTATAATGTATATATTGGTTGTGTTAATTTGTTAATATAAATTGAATCAGATTATAATCAAGATGGTTATAAATAACTAGTCAGGATTAGTGGAAATGTAATAAATCAGTCAGATGAATTAAATCTCAATTTAAATCAGAATTTAGATTGAAATTGTGAAAACTTAGAAAAGTGTGAAAAAGAATTTTGCATTAAATATATGGGAATTTTAAGATCCTGGGAGATTTTAAATTTGGTTTACAAACATCGTGAATGATATTTTGGAATAAATTTCAAAATGGAAGTGTATAAATATGGTTTGATAAGAGATATAGTATTGAACTCACTTCAATGGCTGGGGAATAACTCTGAGGATGCTGGCCACATCATCAGTGTTCATTTCCGAGTTCTAAGTGACGGATTACTACAAAAAAATCTTGTTTTGAATTGTTTTGAGGAAAAACAAGTTGTTTTGAATCCTGAAGAGAAATATTTGATTTTTTTTGAAAGAGCTGAACTGTTTAAAAACTCCCAGGGAAATTGTTTGAACAAAGGCAAAATTAAATAAAAATTGTGAAAGCAAATATGAATTAAATCGAAACCAGTTAACTGGAAATTTAATCAGGATATAATATATTAAGTAGAATCAGATTTTGGATGGTGAGACAGGGATCTGAAATGGTGTTGGACTGATAAGTTAAGAGATGAAATTGATAATGGATGAGGATTGAGTTAAGGATGGGATTTGGCTGGGACGCATGAAGGATTTGGTTATGAGGATAAAGTTGGAATTTTGTTGGGAATGCATTTGTATATGCGGACAGGGTAGCAGATGGGAAGGATATAATGATATGCCCGACAAAAAGGTACATGTTTATTTCTATATGGGTTTGGTGATTTATGAGCCTATTTGACAAGCCACTTGGCTGTTTCATTTTCTTTTGGATTGGAGAAGGCCCAGAGAGGCGAATTGTAGTTGTACCGATTGAGCCGTACAGAGGAGGTGCTGGCGAAATTTTTCGGAAATTTAAGGTGTTAGGAAATTGTTCAATATTTATGAAAATATTAGTTTATAATATTGAATTGATTTTCGATTTATAATAAAATTGGATTTGACAGTTAGTGAGTTTATAACGTTCTTTCTTACCTTAGCAATTTCGAGGACGAAATTATTTTAAGGGGGAAGAATGTAACGACCCGTGTTTTGCCCGTCAAATATTTAATTTAATTTATTTATTTTAAATATTATATTGGGAATATTAATGGAATTTAATATTTAATTCGTTATTGAAACGAAGTTGAACGTTATAATTTATATATAATATAAATTCGAGCTTGAAAATGGCGTGCAGTTCGTAAATTGGAGTTTCGAACTTCAACTGAGAATACAGGATTCGATATAAGTCGGATTTCTGTGAAATAAGAAACGTTGGAACCATAATAATGATAATTTTCATATGAAAGAGAAAAATCCAGATTCCGTGTTATTGGTTGCAAGTTATGGCTAAATCAAATTTTGGAAAAAAACGCTGTGGAAATCATTATCAGCCGTTAAAATAGTCATTTTGCAAACGGACTCAGATTTCGACAAAACCAGTTTCATTGGGACCGTAACGTTAAATTATTGCACGGTGTTGAGTTGCGTGGCAAACCGATATCGTACGTGACCACTGTAGCTGAAAACGCCCGTTCAAATTTATATAGCGCATATTTAAACAAATAAAGGGATATTTGAGTATAACTTGAGCAGATGATCGAATTAAGCCACGAAACCAGTTCCAGTGAGTTCGTAGCGTCGATTATAGTCAGGATAGGTATATAGTTTGTTATTTTTAGAGATCGAGAAATTTGGCGTTGAAAAGGGTAGGGCGGTTCGGGGTAAAAACAGCCAATCGGGCAAACAGTCTCGGAATGCGACGAAACTAGTGTCGTTGGGTTCGTATCAAAAAGTTATTATCAGACTTCGCAGTTTCGAGTTGATTTGATTTATCTGGTGATCGTAGAAAAATTAAACGTGTGTTCATTTCTGGTTTCATAAAGGAAATTTTTTCATACGATGTCGGAATTCGACGAAACTTGTCCCATTGGGTCCGGAATACCTTTTTACTTCAAGATTGACTTTTTATCAGTTAACAGGGATTGTGTGTAGCTATACGAGCGTTAAACGTATAATACACATAGGAAGAACTCAACTATATTTAATAATAAAAGGAAATTAATAAACAAATCCACTTCCTTGCCTTGGCACCCACACAACCGATTCCTTGGCTGCCAAACAACTGATTCCTTGCAAGCCAAACTAGGAACCGTGCCTCCCACGTTTTAGTTCCATTATAAATACCCTACTGCGACCAATACCCTAAAAATTGGTCAAAATTTATCCTGCGGTCAACATATTGTCTCCGCTTCCACTCTTCTTATGAACGAACCACAGTTCATCGTGCTTTCTCTTTTGGATCTCGAAATCAACAAGTTATTCCTCAAAACTCATGATGACAAATACAATCAGTGAGTCAAGGGCTGATTACTGAGCGGGTATGATCGTGGATGGTGCTCTCCAATGTTCGAAATCGGCCTGAAAAGGGCACTGGAGTTGGCAGCGTTTCCTGGAGCGGTGGCGGAGCCGGATGGGGCAACGTTGGGTTCGGAGGTCGAGGAGCTTCGAGCGCGTTAGGAGGTGATCTCCGATGGGTCAGCCATCAGCTGTAAGGAGGTGCGCTTTGGAGGTGTCCTATTCAAACTCGGTGAAGGTGTTGTGGAAGAGACGTGCTTTCTGAAGTATGAAGGAGCACAGAATGGGTTCAAGGCTGTTATTAAAAGAAGATACGAAGGGGAGGGAGCAGTAGTGAGATCGGTCCCAACATTTAACGTTAACCCGTGAGATTTATGAGCCAATAATCAACGTAATTAGTAAATTAACTCTAATTATTTATGTATAATGAATGTTCTAATTAGCTTTGACAATACAGCTGGCATCAAGAAATGAAAAGGGACGAAGGCCTGGGTTCAACAGTACCAAACATAATTGTGACTTTTAAGCTAGAGTACAGAACAAACGGGAGGAAGAACAAAAAGATTCGGTCCTGTTTCCTTATCAATATAATTTGTTTGGTAAAATCCATAGTTAAGGTTTAATTAGTTTTACGTTAAATCATATTAAAGTGATAGTGTTTACAACTAAAACCTGTGATTGCAGGCAAATGGTGTGGCATTTCTGAACGAACGTGTAGCAAGGAAAAGGGATGACCAAGCTAATGTAATTAATCTACTAAACTATTGATCAAAGAATTTTGTTAGTTATTAAAGTAGTGTTAAATTAAAATAGTGATAACAAAATCATATGATATCAGGATTAAGCGAAAGTAGCTACATTGGTACCGCATTGGCAAACACTACGTCATGGATCTGACATAGACAGGATTAGAGACTGATGGAAATTGTAGTTAAATTAAACACTCGTTTAATTTAACTGGAAACTGATCCGCAAATCAACTCAAGGTGAGTTAAACTCACTCAGTTTTTTCCCATTTATATTTTAATATAAATTGGGTTTTTATTTTGTTTGCTGATGATTGCATGTTTGCTAGTTATACATTTGTTGGTTGATTTAACTGATGAAATTAAACTGTGTTTAATTTCAGTGAAATACCAAATCGTTATTTTTAACGATTGGTTCCAATAAAGGTGACTCACCTTGGTTGGTCATGTTTATTTATAAACATGTTTAAATGGTTGAATTGTTTGAATTGCTTATGGTTGATGTTAAATGGTCGTTATTTAATTTATCAGTTAAACAAAACTGAACCGTCTGATTTGAGAAAAACCATTTGAATACAGGGAAGAACAGGTTGGAGGGATCCAACCGGATTCCTCAAATATATTATTTATTTCATATTTTCACATATGAACTGTCCTGTTTGGTTGATTGATTTGATTATTGATTTGGACTGGGAATTCAACCTGTGTTGTGTTTAAACCAGTGAGCGGTATTGGTTGAGTATTTAGCAGCGTATGGCCTATAAAATCAATCGTGTTATAAATATTGATTCACCGTCAGGTGAATCAATAAAGATGAGGTTATAAAATTTATTATATAACTGGAGTTGGATTTTGAATATATTGTTTTGAATAAAAGTTATAATAGGGGATTTAAATAAATATTTTATTTAAGACTTTGATTGTTATTAAATTATTTTATAAAGTAAATGCTGACGTAAATCAGGTTTACGAGTATGAGAACAAGTAATGAATCGAAGGATTAAACTTCGAAAATTGTTTTGTAAAGAAAACAATTAATGGGATTATTTAAATTAATTATATTTTTAATTAATTTAAAGTGAGGATTAATTGGAATCGATTAACGAGATAATCGAGTTTTGGGTTAATTAAATCGACCGTTTGAATTGGAATTGGATTATCAAAATTGATGTGTTTTGATTTGAATAGTTTAATAAATATTGTTTAAATTTAAATAGGGTTTTAAAGAGGGATTTACCATTTAATTTTGTCATTAAAGAGATTAACTACTCATGTAGTTAATGATTGAAATAAATTGTTATTTTAATTAATAATAATTTAGACAATTACTTTTCTAAAGAAATTGAAGTGAAATGAAATCAAAGGAGATTGGAAATAAGCGAATCTGGGTAAAGAACTGGGTTATAGAGTTGTATAACCAAATCCAATAGTTAAATGGAATTTGTTTGAGACTAGAATGAAATATTGATTTTGATTACAACTTATGTTTATCGGAGGATAAGAACGTTGTTGATCAAGGTTTGAGAGGTAATTAAAATACCCCAACTTGAACAACATCGGGATTATCTGAAGATAGTATTAGTTGGTAATCATATGAGACGTTAGTGGATAGGTTTGAAAATCTAAACCGCGATTTTAGCGCTGTTATTATAATATATGTTTCGTAAATCTAATATAGCGATTGTAGCGCTTTTGCTATAGTAAATGGGTTGTAAACCTAAACAGCGATTATAGCGCTGTTGTTTTGTAAATCTAAATAGTAATTATAAAGCTATTGTTATAACATATGTGCTATAAATTTCTTTGTTAAAACTAATGGATTTCCGAATTTAAGGGATGATTGGAACGAAGATTTAAGTGGGAAATTGAATATAGTTAATCGAGCTAGAGTTAGTCAAACATAGTTTTTCCAAGATAAGTGCCATCTCGTACGACTGCTAGCGAAATTCACAGGGCTGCAGATAGCCTACGGCGGTCAGATGTTTCCTAAGGGAATCAGGCGTAACCATTGTGATCGCTGCGATCTAAAGTCAAGCAAATGGAATTAAGTCGAATATCAGTTAATCAATTGGAGTAATCGATTAGAGATAAATCGAATTAGAGTTATTCAACCATCGTATTTTTGAATATTAAAAGAGTTGGAATTTTTAATGTAACAAAAGTAAACCAGTTTGTTAAAGGCCAAGTGATGCTGAATACTGAACCAGTGAACTCATTGGAGTGTCATGATTGAAACACTGTATATTTTTATAGTTAAAACACAGACTATCAAATCTGACCAATACGATTGTTGGTACGGAAAGACCGGGATCGAATTTATATTCGAAAACCATTCCGACCAACAAATACGTGAAGATCTCAGAAGATGTTCGAGATGGAGCATTGAAGACCGTGGACTATCATACACGGAGGAACCACTAATATTCTCTGCCTGGCAAGCTGAGATAAGCTGTGATTCTGTCGTGGTTGGAATCTACGGGTTGCTAGGACTTCTCGCTACTGATCCATGGGGTGATTCCTATATTGGATGCGGTAGGAGAGTGCCTTCGGTTCATCCTGTTCCTGGATGACGTGTATGGACGGGTGTCTGACAGAGTATTTCCAAAGGGTCACGTATGTTGATTTCTTCAAACGTACGATAGTTGTTGGCAGGGAATTGCCATTCTCTAGCTTTCAGCTAGAGTATTTTTGTGGACGTCAATTAGTGATATCTGACGGATCTGACGATGTGGCATTCAAAGTGAATGGTGACCGGATGTTCAAAGATAAATTCTGACCTCAAGCCTCATCAACCGGGAAATGACAAAAATCGGGCAGGCAGCATGGCTATGTGGGTCACTCCCATTAGGGTGTATAATCACCTATCTAGAGGAAGTCCTATTTGTTTCTTAAATCTATGTTTCGATGCTGTCCCTTGTCAGGAGGCGGTTGCTGATCCCAACCGTCGGTGATATACATTCGATACTCTCAAGCGAAATGAGGGGTCGGTCATGTGAGGGCCGGGTTGCAAGATGTTCTTGTTGAACCCAGTGTATTCGTCTCTAGGGATACACTATCGGAAGGTGGACCCATACCTTGTCAAGTCGGAATCCAATTCCCAATAAGCGCCCGCGGTTTTTGATTTTATACTATTTATGTGGAGCGTGAGATGCAAGCGTTCCACTAGATTCTATTTACTTGTATTTAGACATTATTGTAATATCAGACAAGATATTGGTTTCAAACTGTTTTGGGTTATCGTAAGGTAAAAACCGTCCGTATTTATGTGTGGATTTGGTCTTACGATTATCCTTTTCTTTGAAAAGGTTTTGAACTTTAAAATCATGATTGGATGATTTACCTTTATACTGTGCGAGTTTATCTCACTCTGGTTCACCAGACTGACCCGGTGTTTTGTAAATGCTCGGGTTAGACCGGCTTGTACAGGTTCAGGTTATCGACTGCTATGAAGAGACGAGCTGGAAGAGTCCAGACGTATGATATTACTACTATTCCGCTGTGTGTTGTATATGGGAACAGGCTATTATAACTGTCCCATGGTATGATGTACTCTGATACTGTAAGTATTTTAAAGCTTTCAATAAAGATTATTTCTGTATTATATTTTGTTCCGCTGCGGTGTGAGACTCTGTGTTGTGGTGATCTCCTTCTTCTTCTTCTATTCTAATATTTCTTTCTTATCTATTCTCACCCTCTAAATTCTTTCTATTAATGATCTGGAATGTTCGATGTCTGAATGGTCAACATGATAGTTTGATGTTGATTTTCGGAGTCGAAAATCCCGATTCGTTACATTATCTTTGATAAAATTAATGGGAACCCTTCCCATAGTATAAGAATATTTGAATAAAAGAATATTCTGAACTGGAATGAGGCGTATGCTGTGTTTGTGTAACACTTGCTTATTATATACGCGAGTTATTCAGAAAAACCGGGTTTATCCCATTCTGAATAACTGATTCGACGTGGTGTCGAGGATGAAGACGGTGGTCGAAGATCGGAGGTCTTCACGTCGTTTGGGTGATTACTGATGATCTTGATTGGGCCGTACACCCAAGAGGAGGTAATCAGTTAGTGATCGTCCAGACGTACTTGGAGATCGATGGATATGCGCGGTACTAGGTGCCTCCGGTTTCGTTCAGACCCAGAATGAACTTGTAAATGGACTGTGTGTCTGACATTGGATTTTATTCTGTGTGGTTGATTTCTATTAAATATATATCTGTTTTGCGGCGGAGAATTTATTCTCTTGCTTAACGCCCTTCTTTGAGACGTACGAGCTCAGAGGTTATATATTGATGGATATCAAACGCATGGAGTGAATTTCCTGTGTGGCATGCCTAAGTAGCAATATGATCAAGGCATCTGTTGAAAAGCAGAGTCTTGTGGTGGATGATCAAAGCACGGCCTGTATGGAATAACTTTGTGTAACGTTGATTCGCGAGCCTCACACCCCGGTTGTGAACCAAAAACGGGAGATGGATCTAAGGAGGGCATGCGTTTCCTTCTAGCTAGAAGTGGCGTCAGTGGTTTTACACGCCCTGACGAGTTTGACTTATGTGGTTGCTGCTGTTGCGAGGCGCCTCGGATATATCGGTCGATCCAGGACCGATGGAGTCATTGGACTCATTGACACCCCAAAGGGTGGGGAAACGCAGTGTTCAGGAATTTTAATCCACATCGGTGGACCGACCCTGTGGCTCCTAAGGGTCACTCAAGCTCTGATCCTGAGACACGGGCTAGAGCGTCTCGAATCGGTAGAGGACTATCTTTTGCCTCGGTTCATAGATGGAAACCCAATTTCCAAATACATGACTTTGCGATTTTGATTGTATAACCTATATATGGCGACATAGTGGTATGGGGCATTCATGCCGCCTATGATTGATACTTATGATTTGAAATTGATTTCTTCACTTATAGTAATAATAAAAGATTTGTTTTAACAAATCAAGCATTCTTTGGCTATTATAAGGTAAAACCCTATCCTCTGGTTTGTGTTATATTGTGTGATGGGACCTGGGTCTTATAATAGCATCATTTTTCTTTATTTAGCATCTCGCAGTTGTTTTATGCATTGGTGTTCTTGGGAGGAAACCCGTTCCGTGTTACACGGCGTGGTCCCTTGATTTACCTAACTTTAAAATAAAGATTAATAACTGTTTTAGTTCTCACACCAGTCCCATGACTGACCTGAAGTTTATTGTTTTAACCTAAACTCTGGGTGCCCTTATTTTGACATGGGCAGCTAGTAGTTTTGGTTTTGCAGATTTATATTCACAGGTTCCTGATCTACAGCTGGAACGATATCTGGAAAGCTTTGTATCCGTATATCTCCTTCAGTTGTGTTTTGTATTATTTTCCGCTGATATGTAATGTATTGTAATCTCTGATATTTTTCTGTTGAATAATATTTATTTTTACTCTGTATATTCTTGTATACTGATGGAATTGTTGTATTATACAATGAAATTTTCTTCCGTATGCGTTCCGATGTATCGTGTTCTCGAAACAATCAGGCGTTTCGAACGTTCTTGATCGGTTTAGCGACTGATTCGGATCGAGCGAAATTCCTTTTCGTTACAACATTTTAATGTAATAAGAAGCAATAGAATTTACATGGTAACCTTAATTACAATTTTAATGTAATAAAAAGGAAAGATTTTGACATTGTAATGTCAATTACAATTTTTGGTTTAATTAAAGATAAGAATTTACATTGTAATTAAAGATAAGAATTTACATTGTAATTAAAGAAGGAGAATTTGCATTGGAAATAAAATTGCATTGTTATATGTAATTAAAGAATATGTTTTTTTTCATGTAAAACAAAATTACATTTTTATATGTAATTGTAGAAGAAGAATTTGCACAGTTAATAAAATTTCATTTCTAATGTAATTAAAAAGTAGAAATTGACGGTGTAATTAAAATCACATTTTTAATGTAACTTAAAAGGTAGAATTTTACATTGCAAATAAATAAAAAAAGAAGCAAGATTTGTCATGTAATATTAATTACATTTTTAACGTAACTAAAAGGTAGGATTTTACATTACAAACTAAAAGACAAAATTTTACTTGTAATGTTACTTACATTTTTGATGTAATTAAAGAGTAGGGTTTATTATTGTAAATTAAAAGACAAGTGAAAAGATAGAAATTTTAAATTATAATGTTGATCACAATTTAAAATCCAACGGTTAGATTTAACAACTTTTTAAAGAAGACCTTTCCTAGATATGAGTTGTGTTAAAATCCAACGGTTAGATTTAGAAAAATTTGTAAAACAAATTTGGGTGAAAACAGCGCCAAGGTCGCCTATTGACATGAGGTGTTATTAAATGGAATTTAATTATTTTCATATAAATAAAAATAAAGATTGATCGTTATAAAGTAATACTAACGATATGCAATGATTTAATATATATATATATATATATATATATATATATATATATATATGCGAGAATCATTTTTAAAAGTCCTAGTTCAATCTCATTTCAAATGATTATACGTCGATTTAAGTCGAAGAGTTGAAGACGGTGACTGAAGAACCGACGTTCTTCACATCGAATGGACGACGACTACTGATGCCCGTTATTGGAGTAGCTACCTTGAAGGGGCTACAGTGGTGGCCGTCCGGACGTATATGTTGATTGCACGGATATGTGGGTACCCCCCCTTCCGTATTGGACATACAGGACGAGGGTATCTCCGGTTTCGTTCAGACCCAGAATGGACTTATAAATGGAATGTGTGTCCGACATTGTACTCCTTTATATTGTATTTATTGATTTTCTGCCGAATGTATTAATGATTGGTGGTGGAGAATTTATTCTCTTGCTTAACACCCTTTTGTATATTTTGGCAAAGAATTAATAGTATGATATGGATTGACAGTGTGGCATACCAAGATGCAATGATCAAGGCTTTTGTTAAAAAGCAGGCCTTGTGGTTGATGATCAAAGCATGGCCTGTTTAGGCATAGCTTGTGTATGGCATGACTTCGCTAGCCTCACAATCCGGTTGAGTCTAAAATGGAGCAAGGGAATGCAGGTAGAGCAGCACGTTTCTTTCTAGCTAGAAGTAGTGTCGGTGCTTAAACTGGCTGATATTTTACTTATGTGGATAATGGAATGAGGCGCCTCCGATATTAGGTCCTATAGGATCGGGAAACGTGTGTTCAAGAATTGCCAATCCACAAAATTGTATGTGCAAAATGGCCCTACAGGATCCAAGGGTTCACTGCGGGGGATCCTGAGACATTTTCTAGAGTGTCTCGAATCGGTAAGGAGATCGTTCCTAGCCTTGACTCATGATGGAAACCCAATTTCCAATAAGACCCTACTGACTTGATTGTATTACTAGTATGGAGGCATAGTATATGGTAGCTATGCCTCCTAGGATTGATAAATTTACTTTGAAATGTTTTTGAAACATATATACACTAATAATAATAATATCAAATTCGTTTTTATCATACCAAGCATGTTTAATCATCATAAGAAAAAACTCTATCCTCTGGTTTGCGTTGCATTGTGTGATGGGACTTGAGTCTTATGATGATTCCATTTTTCTAAAAAGCATTGCGTTGTTTAATGATTTACTTTAATTTATGCACGACAATCCATTGGAATAAAACTCATTCCGCGTTAGCGGCGTGGTCCTTGGATTTGCGTTATTGATATTAGTTATATTAGTTAAGAATTCTCACACCAGTCCCTTGACTGACTCGTAGTTTGTTTCACTTTGCAAACTCAGGTGCCCTCTTTTCCGCATGGGCAGTCGAGTAGCTTTTTGCAGATATTTATCTCTTGAACAGGATTCTGGATCGAAGCCTAAAGATGTGTCCAGAGCATAGAAGTCTTCAGCTGTTTATTGTATTAATTTATTAAAATTTATCTTCCGCTGTAATTTTATTCAATGTACTCTGATATGTTCTATACTCTGATGTAACATTATTGTAATGTATATAAAAGTTTGTTGTTATTGTTCTGATGTTGTTGTATTCCCAAAGTTAACGTGTTCGGGATTTGAACAGTCTTAGTCGATTTTGCAATTGATTGGGTTCGGGCGAAATCCGGAGCCGTTACAGTTGATATCAGAGCTCTGGTTAGCTCAAATCTTTGGGATACAACTCGTTAGAACTAAACAAAATACTCATCAGAGATTGGATTAGTAATATCCAATAAGAATACTCATTAGAGATAGGATCAGTAGTATCCTAGAATGAGAAAACTCATTAGAGATGGGGTTGGTAATGCCCTAGAATGAGTTGAGAGTAACAAGTTTATAATTAACGTATTTGTATAATCCGATCTTAGAAAAGATGATTTTTGAAAAGTTAACGAACAAATAAAATTATTGAAATCAATAAAAGAATGAAAATTTAGTTAGTTAATTAAACAACTTTTTAGCTTCGTTCCTTTTCGAGGACGAAAAGTTCTTAAGTGGGCGATTGTAACAACCCGGAAATTTGGGGCCAATTTTAAAATTCTTTTTTTGATTTTGTTAAGAAATTAGGGTCAAAATTAAAAACTTTATTCTTCTAAAAAAATTTATTTAAATAAGAATGGTTGAAAATTTTAGGTTTATAAAATTAATTATATTCTGAAGTTGAAATGGCGCGGTAATTTCAATATTTGATTTTGAACCTTGAGAAAATTATAATTGGGAGTTAATAATAAATAAACATAATTTATTTGTAAATATGAATATAACAAAGAAAAATCGACTATAGCTTATATTTGCAATAATAAAGTGGACTGAGAACCATAATAAACCTGAATAGTTAATTTATAAATATGAGCATGACTTTGATATGAATCAATTAGGCTTAACATTAAAATGGGAATTAAGTTATATGCCTAAAATTTTTATTCTATGGGACCATTTGATTTGATATTATTCTATGGGGCTCTGTGAACTGGCATTATTTTATGATAAATTTATATATATATATATATATATATACATTAAAATCTATTCTTTAATGTGAAAGAATCATTAAATACGATTCATTGTTTTGAAAATGAATGTATATTTGTATTTGTCATATGCATAGAAAATTTTATACAAATTAATATCTCATTAACACATACGTTTTATTTACTTCTTTTCCATTTAATTGTCCTTTCTTTCAATTAGAAAACCACAATTTAAACATCGGCTACTTTATTTATTTCGACCGTTTCCTCTCACTCCACGCTCCTCTTTCTTTTGGTTTTCCACTTGAAGCTTCATAAATAGAAAAAAAATTAAAGAAAATATGTAATTTCGACATTGATTTTAAATATATTAATATATGCATTGATTAGAAAATATGTTAATTTATATTGATTTGTGAACATGTCATTAATTTATAAAACATGACATTTGGCATTGATTATAAGTATGCTAATATATGCATTAATTAGGAAAATATATTCAAATGAGAAAATGTCATTGACATTATTTTAGAGAATATGTACATGTAAATTTGAGAAACATATAAATTTGTCAATGAATGTAATTAGAAAATACGTTCATGTTAATTTTAAAAACGAAACTTTGCCTAGCCTATATAATTTCCTAATCATAACCTAATCCATCGTTATTCAGAAAACACAGCCGCCTCTCTCTTCTTCTCCTCCTTCTCATTTCAGCCGCCATTCCCTTTTCCATTTTCTTCCTCCTCTAATCTCTCCTCCTACGAAAAGAATTAGATCCTCCTCATTTAGATTTTTTTTAGGGATTCTTCTCCTCTTTACATCCATACCAAGATTTTCACCTAAAATTGCACATAGACCCAGAACACACACCCCCTAACCCGTGGGTTTCAGCCTAAACTGCACCCTACACCACCTTGGGCGTCTACTCCCCTCCCACTCCTCTCCGACGTGCCACTTTCTGATCACCTCCAAGCCTCCTAGATTTCAAGATAATTGCAATCCTAGATTTGAGCATATGGGTTCAAAGGCACGACTTTGATTTGGAAGAAGAAGAAGAAGTGAGTTTTCTATTTTAAAAAATAAATCAAACGTTTAATTATTTATTATTAATGGAAATTCATAAATACATGTTTATGATCTTATCCGTAATGATTTGGGTTTGGACTTGTTGTTGTATGATTTGAGAAGTGTTGGAATGTTCATGCTTGTTTAGATTCATTTTATTTAGATCTATAAAACACCAAATTATTTAGATATTGATTCAAGTAAAAATATTCATTTTTTACAAATTCATGATATGATATATGGTTAATATGAAATTTATGAAATTGTTTGGATGTTATAACATGGATGTTGACACCAAATATATAAAATTGGCGTTGTATGAAATATTGAATTGGTTATGTATGTTGACACTAAATATATAAAATTGGCGTTGTATGAAATAAGATTATAAAATTGGCGTCGTATGATTTCAGGAAGTAAGATTATAAAATTAGCGTTGTGTTGAAACATGAATAAATTTCAGCGTTTATGGAAAACATGAAAATGCAAGTATATTTTTAGCGTTTATGAAATATAATTATATTTTTAGCATCATGAAATATTATGAAACATGAAGATAAAGTTAGAGTTGCATTTATGCATATGAAATATAGTCATATTTTGTTGTAGCGATATTGCATATGAAGCATAGTCATATTTTGTTGTAGCGATATTGCATATGAAATATGGTCATATTTTGTGGTAGCGAAATTGTATACCAAATTTAATCACATTTTGTTGTAGCGATATTGCATATGAAGTATAGTCATATTTTGTTGTAGCGATATTGCCTATGAAATATAGTCGTATTTTGTTGTAGTGATATTGTATATGAAATTAAATCATATTTTGTTGTAGCGATATTGCATATGAAATATAATCATATTTTGTTGTAGCGATATTGCATATGAAATATAGTCATATTTTTTTGTAGCGATATTGCATATGAAATATAGTCATATTTTGTTGTAGCGATATTGCATATGAAGTAAGTCATATTTTGTTGTAGCGATATTGCATATGAAATATAGTCATATTTTGTTGTAGCAATATTGCATATGAAATATAGTCATATTTTGTTGTAACGATATTGCATATGAAGTTAAGTCATATTTTGTTATAGCGATATTGCATATGAAGTATAGTCATATTTTGTTGTAGCGATATTGCATATGAAGTATAGTCATATTTTGTTGTAGCGATATTGCATATGAAATTAAGTCATATTTTGTTATAGCGATATTGCATATGAAGTATAATCATATTTTGTTGTAGCGATATTTCAAATGAAGTATAATCATATTTGGTTGTAGCGATATTGCCTATGAAATGCAATCATATTTTGTAGTCATGAAATTGCATATGAAATGCATTAATATTTTGTAGTCATGAAACTGCATATGAAATACATTCATATTTTGTAGTCATGAAAATGCATATGAAATATATTCATATTTTAAAGTTAAGATTTTGTCATTGAAATTAAAATTACATTCTTATGTAATTAAAAGATTAGATCTTGATGCTGAAAAATTATTTACATTTTAATGTAATAAGAAGTAATAGAATTTACATGGTAACCTTAATTACATCTTTAATGTAATAAAAAAGGAAAGATTTTGACATTGTAATGTAAATTACAATTTTTGATGTAATTAAAGATAAGAATTTATGTGACGGCTGGGAATTTCGCTCGATTCGAATCAGTCGTTAAACCGATCTAGATCGTTCGAAACCCCTGATCGTTTGACAACAGGACAAATCAGAACACAAACAGAAGAACATTTCATTGTATATTACAACAATTCCATCATAATACAATAATATATGGAGTACAATTGAATAAATTACATTCGATAAATATCAGAGATTACAATAAATTACATAGCAGCGAAAAATAATACAAAACACAACTGAAGGTGATATACGGATACAGAGCTCTCCGGATATCATTCCAGTTGTAAACTCGGATCCTGTGAATATAAATCTGCAAAACCAAAACTACTAGCTGCCCATGCCGAAAATAGGGGCACCCAGAGTTTAGGTTAAAACAATAAACTCCAGGTCAGTCATGTGACTGGTGTGAGAACTAAAACAGTTATTTAAAACTTTACTTTAAAAGAGAGTAATTCGAGGGACCACGCCGTATAACACGGAACGAGTTTCCTCCCAAGAATACCAATGCATATAGATAGACAACGCAATGCTTTTTCGAAAAATGAAGCTATTATAAGACCCTGGTCCCATCAGACAATGCAACGCAAGCCGGAGGATAGGGTTTTCCCTTATAATAGCCAAACATGCTTGGTACGTTTAAAACAAATCATTTGATACTATAATAAGTGTATAGTGTCAAAACAATTTCAATCATAAATATAAATCATAGACGGCATAGCTACCATCTACTATGTCGCCATACTAGTTCTACAATTAAAACCGAAATATCACGTATTGGAAATTGGATTCCGTCATGAATCGAGGCAAGGGGCAAGATCCTCTCCGCATTCGAGACACTCTAGCAAATCTCTCAGGACTACGCACTATGGGCAATCCTGGATGCTTCAGGGCCAGTCCTCACTTACGTTAGAGGATTAATTATGCCTGAACACACGTTTCCCGGTCCTTACAGACCAATAATCGAGGCGCCTCGCATTCCAACAACCACATAGGTGAAAAGTATATAAATGTCAGGGTTGGTAAGTCATTGACACCACCAAAGCTAGAAAGAAACGTCGTGCTCTCCCTGCAATCAGTATCCCATTTTTTACTCATACCGAGGTGTGAGGCTCGCGAATTCACGTTATACACAAAGCTGCCATGTAGGCTGTGCTTTGATCATCAACCACAAGACTTTTCTTTTCAACAGAAGCCTTGATCTATGCAACTCAGCGTGCCACACAGGCAATTCATGCCATGCGATTGATATCTATCGATATATAACCTCTAAGCTCGTATGTCTCAGAGAAGGGCGTTAAGCAAGAGAATAAATTCTCCGCCGCCAAACAGATATATGTTTAACAGAAATCAATCAACACAGAATAAAATCCAATGTCAGACACACAATCCATTTACAAGTCCGTTCTGGGTCTGAACGAAACCGGAGGCACTTTCCTCGCATATCCATCCATCTCCAAGTACGTCCGGACGACCACCAACTATTTCCATCCTCTTGGGTGTACAGCCCAATCAGGATTGTTAGTAATTATTCAAATGATATGAAGACTTTCGGCCTTCGACCACCGTCTTCATCTTCGACATATCGTCGAATCGGTTATTCAGAATGGGTATAAAACCGGACTTTCCGAACAACCCGCGTACACAAACACAACATACGCCTCATTCCAATGTAGAATATCCTTTTATTCACGAAATCACATTCTTGGGGAAAGGCTCCCATTAATTTTATCCAAGATAAATTCTTTAAAATTTATCCTTTAATCTTCCTTTAGATGTCGTTTCAAACCAAATTATGGTTTTCTAAACTAGTCGAGATTAGCGAACCACACCGAAGTAATTATTTATTTTATTTCCCAATCCCAACCTATTCATCCCATGAAGCAAAACTGGTAATACTCCATATCTAACACTGGGGTGTTATTGGTAAATTCATTACCATTTCACGTTCAAATCTAATTAAAGATTTAACTATCTCTTTGGAGCAAAACTGGTAATACTCAATTCTCGCTCACTTTCTATATTTGATAATTCAGATTATCAATTCACATTTCAATCTAATTGCAGATTCATTAAAAACTCCTTTTACAGGGTTAAAGAACTAGTGTTATTTAAAACACAGTTCACGACAAACCCAAATCACATTCTATTTATTATCGGGTTAAAGAACAAGTGTTATTTAAAACACCCTTCACGATAAACCCACAAATAAATTCTATTTAAAACCCATTTCAAATCCAATTTATTTATTTAAAAATAAACGGGTTTAATTTTAGTTCAAAACTAGTTCATGAGACGACCCGAAATCCCATTCTTACGGAAACAAGGGTTATCTTTGGAATATAACACAGAAACAGATAATAGCAGAACAGAATTAAATAAATACACCAGATAATGAACAATAAAATATACTGGATAAAAGTAATCATCAGAGTTACACAGTATACAGGATCTTACTTAGTACAAATACAGTTCAGCTATACATAAATGTCTACAGCGGAAATAAACAAAATATGTACAATAGGAGCTGAACAGCATAAAAAGAAATAAATGATAGAATCCATCTTTAGCTCCAGCTATCCGGAAAGAACCAGCTAAACCTGAATACAAGGCTGCCCGTGTAGGAAAAAGGGGCACCCGAGTTTGAAAGTGAAACAAACTACGAGTCAGTCATGGGACTGGTATGAGAAATCCATTCAACATATATATAATATGGCAAATCACAGGACCACGCCACTTTCGTGGAACGGGTTTACTCCATTGGATTGCCAGTGCTTTAAACCAAATCTTTCTTTTAAACATCGCTATGCTTTTTATAAAAATGAAACCGTTATAAGACTCAGTTCCCATCACACAAAGCAACGCAAACCGGAGGATAGAGTTTTACCTTATAACGGTCAAAATATGCTTGATACGAACAAAACAAAGGCATTTGATATTATTGCTAGTGTTTATATGTTTTGAAAACAATTTCAAATCATAACTATCAATCATAGACGGCATTAATGCCCCATACCACTATGTCGCCATATATAGGTATTCAATCAAAATCGCACGAAGTCGTATTTGGAAATTGGATTTCCGTCATGAACCAAGGAAAAAGATAGTCCTTACCAAATTCGAGACGCTCTAGCTCGTGTCCCAGGACCCAGACACAGGTGGGCCCTTGGATCGTCAGGGCCGGTCCACCGATGTGGATTAAAATTCCTGAATACTGCGTTTCCCCGCCCTTTGGGGCGTCAACGAGCCAACGAATGACTCCATCGGACCCGGATCGTCCGATCAAACCGAGGCGCCTCACAACAGCAACAACCACATAGGTGAAAAGTATATAAATGTCAGGGCTGGTAGGTCACTGACACCACCCTAGCTAGAAAGAAACGCATGTCCTCCCTGAGGTCCTTCTCCCGTTTTAGGTTCATACCGGGATGTGAGGCTCGCGAACTCACGTTATACACAAAGCAATGTCACACATGCGGTGCTTTGATCATCACCACAAGACTTTGCTTTTCAACAGAAGTCCTGATCACTGCATCTTAGCATGCCACACAGGCAATTCATGCCATGCGACTGATGTCCATCGATATACAACCTCTGAGCTCGTGCGTCTCAGAGAAGGGCGTTAAGCAAAAGAATAAATTCTCCGCCGTCAAACAGATGTATATTTAACAGAAATCAATCAACACAGAATAAACTCCAATGTCAGACACACAGTCCATTTACAAGTCCGTCCTGGGTCTGAACGAAACCGGAGGCACTAAATACCTCGCAAACCCTTCGATCACCACGTACGTCTGGACGATCACCACTCATTATCCATATTTCGGGATGCCTCCCAATCAGGACCTCGGTTACCATCCAAACGAGGTGAAGATCTCCGGTCTTCGACCGTCGTCTTCATCTTCGAAATTCAGTCGTCGGTCAATCATTTGAAATGAGAATTAACTCGGCCTTTACAAATAATTCACGTATATTTAGAATTTTAAATCAATTTATTTCAATGGTTAAATCATTCAACAACACCAATTTTGTTCTTTAGTGTGATTTTCACACCAGACACATTCAACCATCAAATACAACATAAATCGAGCAAATTCAGTTTATTTCCACTCCATATCGCTTATGATATTTTATAACTATTTATCACTATTTTTTATTTATTTTAAAATAGCCAATTTATTCAAAACGACGCTTCGGGCCATAAAGCGGCCGTGGCGCTGTTTTTCTTCAGATTTGATTTTGCACATATCTGAAAATCTAACCGTTGGATCTTCGCAAAATTTACATCGTTAGAAAGGTCTTTTCAAAATGAATCCAACGGTTCCAGTTTCGGGAAAATCCGACGGTCGGATCTCCCGGTACAATCGTTTGAAATTTCGATTTCAAAATACGAACTGCAGCGTCGTTATTCGATTAAATATACAATTATATTTATATATATAAATATAATCGCTTCTGGCGCTGTTTTTCTTCAGATTTGAATTAAAAATTCCAGACAATCCAACCGTTGGATCTTTACAAAGTTGGTGCCGTTGGAAAGATTTTTCCAAGGCGAACCCGACGGTTGTGGTTTCGGGAAAATCCAATGGTCGGATTTCCCGCACTAGTTGTTTGAAATCACGGTTTCAAAATACGAACTACACGGCCTCGTTTCGTTTTAATTTTATTTATATTTATATATTTATATAAATATAGTTCATTCAATGATTTCAATATCGTTTTCACTTCAAATATTTCACTAACGCCTTAAAATTTTGGAAAATTTCGCCATAACCTCCCCTGCACCGGGAGCATCGGCAAATCGCAAATAGCTTTCCCAGTCCTTCTAATCTCAAAAAGAAAAAGAAAAAGCCAAGCGGCAAGCCAACAGGCTCATAAAATCAGCACCCAAACAAAACAGTAAATGTGTACCTATTTGTCGGGCACAAAATTTTATTCCTCTTCTCTAGCCCCTTTGCTATAACCTGTTCAATGGATATGCATGTACATATATATACAGTTCTTAACATTTATCATTTTCTATTCAACTTCACATTTGATTTCTATTTGGTTTAAAAACACCATTTATCCTAATGTTACATACATAGGTGCAAATCATTTCATTAGCTAATTAATGAATATTTCAACTCATATATGTTTATTTTGAACAGGTGGCTATTTTTAACACTTCACATTTCAACGATTTATGCATACAATAAAAATGTGATTTTTATTGTAAAACAATTCATTTCAAAACACTATTTTTCTATATAGTTCCTATAGGTGACAAAATTGGATTTTTATCATAAAACAATTTATTTCAAAATATGAATATCATTCAACACATGAATTTCAAATCAACGAATGAATATCAATTCAACACATGAATGTTTTCTATAGTTTCTATATATAGATAAAAATGTGATTTTTATTACCGAACAATTTATTTCAAAATATGAATACCATTCAACACAAGAATTTCTAATCAACAAATGAATATCAAATCAACACATGAATGTTTTCTATTCAATGAATAAGTATAGTTTAAGCATATGAAAATAATTCAAACACACGAATATTATTCAAAATTTCGACAGCATAACTGCAGGGTAGTTAAAACCGGGACCGTCCCTAGTACGGCTCCTCGCTCTACCTTAAAACCTCGCGGTTTTTGGCAATGGGGATCATGCATCTAGTTCGCACGCAGGCGGCATGTATATATTTATTTCATTTCCACAAACTAATCCTATGTGGTTTCAACCAAATATTTCTCAACCACAAATGGGTATTTTTCAACCACAATCAACCAATATCAACCACAAACAATCCCAAACAATCATTCGCTATCAATCAATTTTCACAACAATTTCAACCAATAAATATCGTCCATGGTTTGTGGACGAGGGGCGTATATATATATATATATTTATATATAGCAATTCACTTTTATTTCAACACATATATATATATATATATAGAAAAAGAAATTGAAGAGTGAGAAATTCTCACCAATAGCTATCCAATACCACTACTCTTCCTTAGAGAAATCTTCCCCAATCTCGCCTTTTTGTCACTTTCGCCCGTATTCTCTACATATGTTAAAATCGAATTTTTACGATGCTATTCAATATATAAAAATCGAATTTTTACTACGCTATTCAATATATAAAAATATGATTTTTACTTCGACTTTCAATATATAAAAATTTGATTTTTACTTCGACTTTCAATATATAAAAATCTGATTTTTACTTCGACTATCAATATATAAAAATCTGATTTTTCTTTTTAAAGTTCAAATCCTTTCCTTTTTAAAGTTTAAATCTTTTTCCTTTTAAATCTCAAAATAAAATCAGTTTTTCAAACCCTTTTAAAAATTCAGTTTTAAACCTTTTAAAAATTCAGTTTTAAACCTTTTAAAAATTCAGTTTTAAACCTTTTAAAAATTCAGTTTTAAACCTTTTAAAAATTCAGTTTTAAACCTTTTTAAAATTCAGTTTTATCTTTTATAAAAAATCAGTTTTATCCTTTATAACAAATCAGTTTTATCCTTTATAAAAAAAATCAGTTTTTTTTCTGTTTATGTAAAATAAAAATAAAATAAATAAAAAAAAGACTTACAGAGAGGGGGGGTTTCCGCAGTTCGTCGGAGGGGAGGCGGAGTCTGGCTTCGAGGAGGCGGCTCGTGAAATGGGGCATCGCGATTTTGGTTCGAACAGGGAGGAAGGCGGCTTCGTGGTCTCGAACGGGGAAAGGCGACGCTAGGGTTTCGAACGGGGGAAGGCGGCTTCGGTGGTGGCGGCGTCGCTGCTGCTCCGTTCTTCTTATTTTCTCCTTTTTTTGTTTTCTGATTAATGAAATCGGGGGGGGGGGGGGGTGGGGCAGAAAGAGAAAAGGAGAGGGAAGGAATATTTTTTTTTTAATATTATTTAATTTATTTTATTTCAAAAAGTTGACTTTTACATACGACCTCTAAACGAGGCCCTCCGCCTGTCGTCCATAGTGTTTTTCCCCCATTCCGAACACAATGGGATATGTATCGCAAGCTGATTTGATC
This sequence comes from Allium sativum, assembly GCA_030737875.1. Taxonomy (NCBI): domain Eukaryota; kingdom Viridiplantae; phylum Streptophyta; class Magnoliopsida; order Asparagales; family Amaryllidaceae; genus Allium; species Allium sativum. The sequence goes on along the minus strand of CM060918.1, from coordinate 659,989,024 downwards.
GTTACAATCAGTTTCCGTTGAATTTACATTTAAATCACTATATTGAATTTTAAACGTACGTTTCAAATTACCGGGGGTCACATACTAACTAGAAAAATTCCAGAAAAATACTTTTTAGCTTCGTATTGACGATACGGTCCTAACAAAACTAGTTTCATCGAATTTTGAGACCGTTTGAAAAATGGCCAACTTCCAGTCGATTAAAATCAACTGAAACTGGTCAAACGCGTTTTCCTTTGCCACGCTCACATATTGATTCGAAAAATTATGAAATTTGAAACCTAGCAATAACTTGACCCTGCGGATCCAACAAAATTGGTTTCGTCGAAATCCGAGGTCATTTGCAAAATGTCCATTTTTAAGGGCCTAAATTCCATAGCGACTATTCAGAATTTTCAACTGGACATATCTTTTGATTCCCGCTATCAAATTTCGATTTGGTCAGATTCGTTGAAAAGATATCATCAATTAGATCCTAATGTTTTTGGTTTCACTAAAATCCGGATTGTTTTGCACCCGGTATATTCAATTGAAGTTTGAAATCGAATTATCGAACTACCGCGCTATTTTCAATTCTATATATAATTATAATTAATTATATTCGTTTTCAAATGTCGATTCAAACTCAGTTTTCATCGCCATTGTTTAAAATATTTATTTTAAATATTTAAAATCCATTATTTTAGCCAATTTAAAATTTTAAATTGGTTCAGATTTTCTGGGTCGTTACAATCTCCCCCACTTAAAACTTTTCGTCCCCGAAAAGGAATAAAGTCGAAAGTGGTTTGATAAATCCACAATCGCACAACACAACAACCAATCCAATTGTTTTTAACCTTCCAAATATATATCTTTTATATATTCAAAAATTATATTTCTAAAACCAGACTATATATATATATAATCACAAATACGTTATTTAAAGACATATTACTCTCGACTCGTTCTGAGGCACTTCTGACCCCATCTCTAACGAGTTGTTCTGATTCTGCTATACTCATACTAGGATATTACTGATCCTATCTGTATAGAGTTACCCGTCCTAGAACACTACTGGTTCTATTTCTGACGAGTTCGTTCAAATGTTATATTCCAGAACTAAGCTTAACCAAAGCTCCGATACCACGATGAGACGACCCGAAATCCCGTTCTCACGGAAACAAGGGTTATCTTTGGAATATAACACAGAAACAGATAATAGCAGAACAAAATTAAATAAATACACCAGATAATGAACAATAAAATATACTGGATAAAAGTAATCATCAGAGTTACACAGTATACAAGATCTTACTTAGTACAAATACAGTTCAGCTATACATAAATGTCTACAGCGGAAATAAACAAAATATGTAAAATAGGAGCTGAACAGCATAAAAAGAAATAAATGATAGAATCCATCTTCAGCTCCAGCTATCCGGAAAGAACCAGCTAAACCTGAATACAAGGCTGCCCGTGTAGGAAAAAGGGGCACCCGAGTTTGAAAGTGAAACAAACTACGAGTCAGTCATGGGACTGGTATGAGAAATCCATTCAACATATATATAATATGGCAAATCACAGGACCACGCCACTTTCATGGAACGGGTTTACTCCATTGGATTGCCAGTGCTTTAAACCAAATCTTTCTTTTAAACATCGCTATGCTTTTTATAAAAATGAAACCGTTATAAGACTCAGTTCTCATCACACAATGCAACGCAAACCGGAGGATAGAGTTTTACCTTATAACGGTCAAAATATGCTTGATACGAACAAAACAAAGGCATTTGATATTATTGCTAGTGTTTATATGTTTTAAAAACAATTTCAAATCATAAATATCAATCATAGACGGCATTAATGCCCCATACCACTATGTCGCCATATATAGGTATACAATCAAAATCGCACGATGTCGTATTTGGAAATTGGATTTCCGTCATGAACCAAGGCAAAAGATAGTCCTTACCGAATTCGAGACGCTCTAGCCCGTGTCCCAGGACCCAGACACAGTTGGTCCCTTGGATCGTCAGGGCCGGTCCACCGATGTGGATTAAAATTCCTGAACACTGCGTTTCCCCGCCCTTTGGGGCGTCAACGAGCCAACGAATGACTCCATCGGACCCGGATCGTCCGATCAAACCGAGGCGCCTCGCAACAGCAACAACCACATAGGTGAAAAGTATATAAATGTCAGGGCTGGTAGGTCACTGACACCACCCTAGCTAGAAAGAAACGCATGTCCTCCCTGAGGTCCTTCTCCCGTTTTAGGTTCATACCGGGATGTGAGGCTCGCGAATTCACGTTGTACACAAAGCAACGCCACACAGGCGGTGCTTTGATCATCACCACAAGACTTTGCTTTTCAACAGAAGTCCTGATCACTGCATCTTAGCATGCCACACAGGCAATTCATGCCATGCGACTGATGTCCATCGATATACAACCTCTGAGCTCGTGCGTCTCAGAGAAGGGCGTTAAGCAAAAGAACAAATTCTCCGCCGTCAAACAGATGTATATTTAACAGAAATCAATCAACACAGAATAAACTCCAATGTCAGACACACAGTCCATTTACAAGTCCGTCCTGGGTCTGAACGAAACCGGAGGCACTAAATACCTCGCAAACCCTTCGATCACCACGTACGTCTGGACGATCACCACTCATTATCCATATTTCGGGATGCCTCCCAATCAGGACCTCGGTTACCATCCACACGAGGTGAAGATCTCCGGTCTTCGACCGTCGTATTCATCTTCGAATTTCAGTCGTCGGTCAATCATTTGAAATGAGAATTAACTTGGCCTTTTCAAATAATTCACGTATATTTAGAATTTCAAATCAATTTATTTCAATGGTTAAATCATTCAACAACACCAATTTTGTTCTTTAATGTGATTTTCACACCGGACACATTCATCCATCAAATACAACATAAATCGAGCAAATTCAGTTTATTTCCACTCCATATAGCTTATGATATTTTATAACTATTTATCGCTATTTTTTATTTATTTTAAAATAGCCAATTTATTCAAAACAACTCTTCGGGCCATAAAGCGGCCGTGGCGCTGTTTTTCTTCAGATTTGATTTACGCATATCTGAAAATCTAACTGTTGGATCTTCGCAAAATTTACATCATTAGAAAGGTCTTTTCAAAATGAATCCAACGGTTCCAGTTTCGGGAAAATCCGACGGTCGGATCTCCCGGTACAATCGTTTGAAATTTCGATTTCAAAATACGAACTGCAGCGTCGTTATTCGATTAAATATATAATTATATTTATATATATATAAATATAATCGCTTCTGGCGCCGTTTTTCTTCAGATTTGAATTAAACATTCCAGACAATCCAACCGTTGGATCTTTACAAAGTTGGTGCCATTGGAAAGATTTTTCCAAGGCGAACCCGACGGTTGTGGTTTCGGGAAAATCCAATGGTCGGATTTCCCGCACTAGTTGTTTGAAATCACGGTTTCAAAATACGAACTGCACGGCCTCGTTTCGTTTTAATTTTATTTATATTTATATATTTATATAAATATAGTTCATTCAATGATTTCAATATCGTTTTCACTTCAAATATTTCACTAACGCCTTAAAATTTTGGAAAATTTCGCCATAACCTCCCCTGCACTGGGAGCATTGGGAAATCGCAAATAGCTTTCCCGGTCCTTCTAATCTCAAAAAGAAAAAGCCAAGCGACTAGCCAACAGGCTCATAAAATCATCACCCAAACAAAACAGTAAATGTGTACCTATTTGTCGAGCACAAAATTTTATTCCTCTTCTCTAGCCCCTTTGCTATAACCTGTTCAATGGATATGCATGTACATATATATACAGTTCTTAACATTTATCATTTTCTATTCAACTTCACATTTGATTTCTATTTGGTTTAAAAACACCATTTATCCTAATGTTACATACATAGGTGCAAATCATTTCATTAGCTAATTAATGAATATTTCAACTCATATATGTTTATTTTGAACAAGTGGCTATTTTTAACACTTCACATTTCAACGATTTATGCATACAATAAAAATGTGATTTTATTGTAAAACAATTCATTTCAAAACACAATTTTTCTATATAGTTCCTATAGGTGACAAAATAGGATTTTTATCATAAAACAATTTATTTCAAAATATAAATATCATTCAACACATGAATTTCAAATCAACGAATGAATATCAATTCAACACATGAATGTTTTCTATAGTTTCTATATATAGATAAAAATCTGATTTTTATTACCGAACAATTTATTTCAAAACATGAATACCATTCAACACATGAATTTCTAATCAACGAATGAATATCAATTCAACACATGAATGTTTTCTATTCAATGAATAAGTATAGTTTAAGCATATGAAAATAATTCAAACACACGAATATTATTCAAAATTTCGGCAGCATAACGGCAGGGTAGTTATAATCGGGACCGTCCCTAGTACGGCTCCTCGCTCTACCTTAAAACCTCGCGGTTTTTGACAATGGGGATCATGCATCTAGTTCGCACGCAGGCGGCATGTATATATTTATTTCATTTCCACAAACTAATCCTATGTGGTTTCAACCAAATATTTCTCAACCACAAATGGGTATTTTTCAACCACAATCAACCAATATCAACCACAAACAATCCCAAACAATCATTCGCTATCAATCAATTTTCACAACAATTTCAACCAATAAATATCGTCCATGGTTTGTGGACGAGGGGCGTATATATATATATATTTATATATAGCAATTCACTTTTATTTCAACACATATATATATATATATAGAAAAAGAAATTGAAGAGTGAGAAATTCTCACCAATAGCTATCCAATACCACTACTCTTCCTTAGAGAAATCTTCCCCAATCTCGCCTTTTTGTCGCTTTCGCCCGTATTCTCTACATATGTAAAAATCGAATTTTTACGATGCTATTCAATATATAAAAATCGAATTTTTACTACGCTATTCAATATATAAAAATATGATTTTTACTTCGACTTTCAATATATAAAAATCTGATTTTTACTTCGACTTTCAATATATAAAAATCTGATTTTTACTTCGACTTTCAATATATAAAACTCTGATTTTTCTTTTTAAAGTTCAAATCCTTTCCTTTTTAAAGTTTAAATCCTTTTCCTTTTAAATCTCAAAATAAAATCAGTTTTTCAAACCCTTTTAAAAATTCAGTTTTAAACCTTTTAAAAATTCAGTTTTAAACCTTTTAAAAATTCAGTTTTAAACCTTTTTAAAATTCAGTTTTATCTTTTATAACAAATCAGTTTTATCCTTTATAACAAATCAGTTTTATCCTTTATAAAAAAAATCAGTTTTTTTTTCTGTTTATGTAAAATAAAAATAAAATAAATAAATAAAAGACTTACAGAGAGGGGGGGGTTTCCACAGTTCGTCGGAGGGGAGGCGGAGTCTGGCTTCGAGGAGGCGGCTCGCGAAATGGGGCGTCGCGATTTTGGTTCGAACAGGGAGGAAGGCGGCTTCGTGGTCTCGAACGGGGAAAGGCGGCGCTAGGGTTTCGAACGGGGGAAGGCGGCTTCGGTGGTGGCGGCGTCGCTGCTGCTCCATTCTTCTTATTTTCTCCTTTTTTTTTTTGATTAATGAAATCGGGGGGGGGGGGGGGGGGCAGAAAGAGAAAAGGAGAGGGAAGGAATATATATTTTTTATATTATTTAATTTATTTTATTTCAAAAAGTTGACTTTTACATACGACCTCTAAACGAGGCCCTCCGCCTGTCGTCCATAGCGTTTTTCCCCCATTCCGAACACAATGGGATATGTATCGCAAGCTGATTTGATCGTTACAATCAGTTTCCGTTGAATTTACATTTAAATCACTATATTGAATTTTAAACGTACATTTCAAATTACCGGGGTCACATACTAACTAGAAAAATTCCAAAAAAAATACTTTTTAGCTTCGTATTGACGATACGGTCCCAACAAAACTAGTTTCATCGAATTCTGAGACCGTTTGAAAAATGGCCAACTTCCAGTCGATTAAAATCAACTGAAACTGGTCAAACGCGTTTTCCTTTGCCACGCTCACATATTGATTCGAAAAATTATGAAATTTGAAACCTAGCAATAACTTGACCCTGCGGATCCAACAAAAGTGGTTTCGTCGAAATCCGAGGTCATTTGCAAAATGTCCATTTTTAAGGGCCTGAATTCCATAGCGACTATTCAGAATTTTCAACTGGACATATCTTTTGATTCCCGCTATCAAATTTCGATTTGGTCAGATTCGTTGGAAAGATATCATCAATTAGATCCTAATGTTTTTGGTTTCACTAAAATACGGATTGTTTTGCACCCGGTATATTCAATTGAAGTTTGAAATCGAATTATCGAACTACTGCGCTATTTTCAATTCTATATATAATTATAATTAATTATATTCGTTTTCAAATGTCGATTCAAACTCAGTTTTCATCGCCATTGTTTAAAATATTTATTTTAAATATTTAAAATCCATTATTTTAGTAATTTAAAAATTTTAAATTGGTTTAGATTTTCTGGGTCGTTATAGTTCATTTCGATAAAAATCTATTTTTGTCCTTTCAAATATGGAGTTTTTCATCCCAATTTTTAAATCATTTCTTATGATTTTAGACAAATTATTACTATATTTAATAATCTTATTAAGGCCCGTACAGTCGATTTCCATCAACAGCCATCGAACTGCACATACAACGACCTTTTTCAAATTTGATTTGGACGTATCTCCAAATCCAACCGTTAGATTTTGAATTTCTAATATTCGTTAGAAAGCTTCTTTCGATACGAACCCAACGGTTACGGTTTTAGGAGAATCCGATGGTCGGATCTCCCATAATATTCGTTCGAAATCAATGGTCGAAATTCACGAACTGCCGTGGCACGGCGCGTTCTATTCAGGCCATTATATTATATATATAATATATATTTCATCGATTTCTATTTAAAATGAATTTTATAAACAGTTTTGAATTCGTTTCAAAAACAATTTCAACCTTTATTTCAAATTCAAATCAAAAGTGAGTTTTTCCTTATAAATTCGTTTTAAAATTCATTTCTATTCAATTCAAATTTCAATTCAATTCAAATTGGTTTTCTATTCGATTCAATTCAAATTCATTTCGTTTTCTATTTGAATCAAATTCATTTCGTTTTCTATTTGAATCAAATTCATTTCGTTTTCTATTTGAATCAAATTCATTTCGTTTTCTATTTGAACCAAATTCATTTCGTTTTCTATTTGATTTAAATTCATTATATATTCAATTGAAATCAAATCCATTATATATTCAATTGAATCAAATTTGTTTTCTATTCAATTCAATTCGAAATCGTTTTATATTCAATTCATTTCGAAATCGTTTTATATTCAATTCATTTCGAAAACGTTTTATATTCAATTCATTTCGAAATCGTTTTATATTCAATTCATTTCGAAATCGTTTTATAATCAATTCATTTCAAAATCGTTTTCTATTCGATTCAAATTGGTTTTCTATTCGATTCAATTCAAATTGGTCTTCTATTCGATTCAATTCAAATTCGTTTCGTTTTCTATCCAATTCAAATTCATTATATATTCAATTGAAATCAAGTCCGTTATATATTCAATTGAAATCAAGTCCGTTATATATTCAATTTGAATTCAATTCATTATATATTCGATTCGAATTCGTTTTCTATTCAATTTAGTTCAAATTTCATTTCAAAATATTCGATTTCGAAATCACTTTTCAATATTCATTTTCAAATGAATAAAATCGATATAAATATCGTTCACGTCAAAATGGCGTCAATCTAATCAACACGGCTTCATATATTTCTATTTTCAAATATTCTATTTCAAATATTTCTATTTTCAAATATTTCTATTATCAAAATGTTTCGTTCAACACATGACTAATCTCAACGGATGAGTACTGTCAATACGTGAACCTTTATTTTATATTGATAAAGATGTAAATTTTATTATTAAAATATTTCGTTCAACACATGACTAATCTCAACGGATGAGTACGGTAAACACATGAACCTTTATTTTATAATATTCTTTATTTTTCCGATTGGAATGAGGCCCAATCAATCACCATATAAAGTTAATTATATGGATTTTCATACATCACACGTATATAATAGCATCGATAAATAATCAACCATCAACCAAAGTGCACTACACTGTATAAGCATCAAATATAGATATCTAACGCTTATAACAACCTGTCAATCAATCGATCGACATATTTAATCAATCAGGATGAGTGAACTTCAAATTTCATCCCAACACCCGTGTGGGGTTTCAAACAATCAAACACAGATTTTCTTTGTGCAGTTGGGCGATGTGTAAAATTTATCGTCCCAATCAATGTCCTTCAAATAGGTGTACATAAACAAACCGTCCGGTTTGTAAATGAATATTTATTTATTTTCATTCACACTAAAAATTATATTTTTAACGATAAAATATTTTATTTTAACACATGAATTTCTATTCAGTTTTATTATTCAGTAAAATGATATTTTTATTTTTCTAACATATTTTAGAAAATTTCGGCGGCATAACGGCACGATACTAGAAACGGGACGAGGCCTAGCCTTACCCCCGACCTAGTGAAGGCCCACGCCATTCACACATCAATCAAATCCATTCCATTTCACCAAACAATCAAATTTCAATCAAATAATCTAACTAATTTTTGCAATCAAACAAACAAGTCCATGGTCTATGGAAGATTGTGTCGGGTGCTACTAAACACCGTCTGCATCCTAGTATATATATATATATATATATATATATATATATATATATAACTAGAAAATGAAATTGAAAGGTGAGAAATTCTCACCAAAGCTATTCCAATCATCTCGGCACTTCATATATAGAAATCTTCATCGTTCTTGCCTCTTGTCACTTTCTTTGCCCGTATTCTCTACGTATGTAAAAATCACATTTTTACTTCGCTATTCAATATAGAAAAATCGAATTTTTTACTTCGCTGTTCAATATATAAAAATCGAATTTTTACTTCGTTGTTCAATATATAAAAATCGAATTTTTACTATGCTATTCAATATATAAAAATCGAGTTTTTACTATGCTATTCAATATATAAAAATCGAATTTTTACTATGATATTCAATATATAAAAATCGAATTTTTACTATGCTATTCATGCATGTAAAAATCATTTCTTTGCAATCATAAAAATCCTAGCTTTATATTTATTAAAAATCAAAGCTTTTTTAAAATAAAAATCAAAGCTTTTCTATTTTAACATTCACATTTTCTATTTTAAAAACTTTATCCCTTCATAAATAAAAACATATGGAGAAGAAGAAGAAAAAAGTAAACAAGAAACTCACATTTCAATTTCAAATTTGATTCTTCGCTGCCGAAAGGGATCCACGTCGGAGGTGGGGTTGGTGGACTGTGGCGTCGGCCTAGGAGGAAGGGGTTTGGGCGCTGGCGGTATCGAATTGGGCTGCGGTGGTTTAAGTGGAAGGAGGGGAGAGGCTAACGCGTGGGGGAGGGGGGGTCATTGCAGTATGAGGTAGGATTTTACATTGCAAATATATAAAAAAAGAAGCAAGATTTGTCATGTAATATTAATTACATTTTTAATGTAACCAAAAGGTAGGATTTTACATTACAAACTAAAAGACAAAATTTTACGTGTAATGTTGCTTACATTTTTGATGAAATTAAAGAGTAGGGTTTATTATTGTAAATTAAAAGACAAGTGAAAAGATAGAAATTTTACATTATAATGTTGATTACAATTTTAAATGTAAATAAGAAGGAGATTTTATATTGAAATTAAAAGAGAAGAATTTTACATTATAGTGCCAATTACATTTTTAATGTGATTTAAAAAGAAGATTTTGGCATTGTAAATTATTACATTTTTAATGTAATTAAAAGAATGGATTTTTCATGAAATCATAAGAATAAGAATTAAAAGAATAAAGATTGAAGTGCAACGTTGAAATATAATTTACATTTCTATGTAAATAAAAGAATAAAGAAATAAAAGTTACATTTTAATGTAAATAAGATTAAAAAGAAAGGTTACATTTTTAATGTAAAAATAAAAGTTTGCATTTTTAATGTGTATAAAAAAAAGGTTTTTATATGTAATTAGAGAAATATAGAAATTTACATTTTCCAATGTAAATAGATAATGAAATAAAAGTTTACATTTTCCAATGTAAATAGAAAATAGGAACAGAAAATTACATTTTTCAATGTAAATAAAAGGATTAGGAATTTATATTTTGATGAATGGATTTTCATTAGAAAGAATAATCAAACCAAATATACATATTGTGTAATTTGAAAGATAAAAGAAAATATACATTGTTATGTTTAGAATGTGTATGTAAATTAAAATATAAATAAGCATTATTGTGTGTCATGTTATACCTCGACTTTATACATATACCTCGACATTATACATAAGAATAGGGGTATTCAATGTTAGCAAAATATAGTGAATGGAATGAATGACGGAATTATATATATATATATATATATATATATATATATATATATAGAAATTAAAATCAAACGAACCGAGCATGGTAGTTCGCGTCTTGGAATCGTGTCTTTAATTGATTATACCAAAATATCCGACCGTCGGATTTTCCCAAAACTGAAACCATTAGGTTCGCCTTGGAAAGACATTTCCTACGATATGAGTTGTTTTAAAATCCAACGGTTAGATTTAGAGAAATTTGTAAAACAAATTTGGGTGAAAACAGCGCCAAGGTCGCCTATTGACATGAGGTGTTGTTAAATGGAATTTAATTATTTTTATATAAATAAAAATAAAGATTGATCATTATAAATTAATACTAACGATATGAAATGATTTAAAATATATATATATGCGAGAATCATTTGAAAAGTCCGAGTTCAATCTCATTTCAAAAGATTATATGTCAATCCAAGTCGAAGAGTTGAAGACGGTGACTGAAGAACCGGCGATCTTCACATCGAATGGACGGCGACTACTGATGCTCGTGATTGGAGTAGCTACACTGAAGGGGCTACAGTGGTGGCCGTCTGGATGTATATGTTGATTGCACGGATATGCGGGTACCCCCCTTCCGTATTGGACATACGGGACGAGGGTATCTCCGGTTTCATTCAGGCCCAGAGCGGACTTATAAATGGAATGTGAATCCGACATTGTACTCCTTTATATTGTATTTATTGATTTTCTGCCGAATGTATGAATGATTGGTGGCGGAGAATTTATTCTCTTGCTTAACACCCTTTTGTATATTTTGGAAAAGAATTAATAGTATGATATGGATTGTGACGATCCCAAAATCCGAGGGGCGGTATTAAGGATAATCATTAGGAAATAACACATTAATCATCATAGCAGAGTACAGATAATAGCAGAAACAATAAATAAAATAATTTAACATGGATATGACAGCGGAATCACAACATGTAGGAATATCAGAATAGCATAACGTGGGGATACACTTAGTAAAAAGAAAAGGAAGTGATCAGTCATCATCGCCAAAGGCGGAATACATACATGCAGTGACATAATAAGAGTATCAGTCTACATCGCCGAAGGCGGAATACATATACATATAGTCAGAAATACGGAAAGTAAATCTGTCTGCATCGCCAGTGGCGGAATCATAAACATAAATACAGGAATGGCGGAAAATATCTAAGTCATCACTATGAAGTCAGCCTCGCCATGAGCCAAAAGTGCATGCTATGCAGCAGTGCAGAACCAAAAATCACCTGTCACCTGTGTACTAGGCTGCCCGTGTGAAAATAAGGGCACCCGCGTTTGCAAAGTGAAACAAACAACGAGTCAGTCATGGGGACTGGTTTGAGGGATCCATTTAACAGTTAAACAATAATAATAGCAAATCATAGGACCACGCCACTTTCGCGGAACGGGTTTACTCCAGTGATTGCTAGTGCATTTAAAACAAGGTAAATTCTTTTTAAGACAACGCAATGCTTTTAGAAAGAATGGAGCTATTATAAGACTCAGGTCCCATCACACAATGCAACGCAAGCCGGAGGATAGAGTTTTACCTTATAATAGCCAAATATGCTTGATACGTATAAAGAGAAATCATTTGATATTATTACTAGTGCATATATGTTTCAAAAACGAATAGCATCATAAATATCAATCATAGGCGACATGAGCGTCCCATGCCACTATGTCGTCATATATAAGTTACAATCGAAGCCGTTATCTCGTATTGGAAATTGGATTTCCGTCATGAGTCGAGGCAAGGGGCAAGCTCCTCTCCGCTTCGAGACACTCTAGCAAATGCCTCAGGATTACGCACACTGGGTAACCCCTGGATTCGGCTGGGCCGGTCCTCACTTACGTTAGAGGATTAATTATGCATGAACACACGTTTCCCGGTCCTTACAGACCTATAATCGAGGCGCCTCGCATTCCAACAACCACAAAGGTGAAAAGTAGATATATATGTCAGGGCTGGTAAGTCACTGACACCACCATAGCTAGAAAGAAACGTCGTGCTCTCCCAGCGGTCCGTATCCCGTTTTTAACTCATACCGGGGTGTGAGGTTCGCGAATCTACGAAATACCCAAAGCTAGGCCACGTAGGCCTTGCTTTGATCATCATCCACAAGACTTTGCTTTGCAACAGAAGCCTTGATCACAGCATCTTGGCATGCCACATAGGCAGTCCACTCCATACGATTGATTTCCATCGATATATAACCTCTAAGCTCGTACGTCTCAGAGAAGGGCGTTAAGCAAGAGAATAAATTCTCCGCCGCCAAACAGATATATATTTAACAGAGATCAATCAGTATAGAACAAAATCCAATGTCAGACACACAGTCCATTTACAAGTCCGTCCTGGGTCTGAACGAAACCGGAGGCGTCAAATTCCTCGTATATCCGTCCAATCAACATACACGTTCAGACGGCTACTACTTCCGTCCCTTCTCGGTAGCTACTCCGGTTAGGAACCTCAGTAGCGCCCATCCAACCGATACGAAGATCGTCGGTCTTGAATCGTCTTTGCATCTTCCAATTCGAATCGCTCGATGAATTACTTGAAATGAGGGTTAGCTCGGCCTTTTCAAATAACTCACGTCGTTAGAGTTTAAATCGATTCTTTATATGGTTATATTATTCGACATCCATCTTTCAGTTATTTAGTGTTATTTTCATGTCATACACATACAACCATCAAATATCAAACAATTCAAGCCCAACTGGTTTATTTGCAACCTATGTTGCTTATAATATTTTATAACGATTTTTCGCCATTTTTATTTATTTAAACATGGCCATATTTAATTAAACGACGTTTCAGGTCGTTTCGCGTCACTGGCGCTGTTTTTTCCTTAATTTGTTTTACACATATCGGAAAATCTAACCGTTGGATCTTCACAAATTTTACATCAGTGGGAAGATATTCCCAAAGCGAACCCAACGGTTCTAGTTTCGTGAGAATCCGACGGTCGGATCTTCCACACTAGTCGTTTGAAGTTACGGTTTCAATTTACGAACTGCAGCGTCGTTATTCGATTAAATTTAATTATATTTATATATATATATATAAATATAATCGTTTCTGGCGCTGTTTTTCCTTAATTTTGAATTAAACATTTCAGACAATCCAACCGTTGGATTTTTACAAGGTTGGTGCCGTTGGAAAGATTATTTCAAGGCGAACCCGACGGTTGAGGTTTCGGGGAAATTCAATGGTCTGATTTCCCGCACTAGTCGTTTGAAATCACGGTTTCAAAATACGAACTGCACGGCCTCGTTTCGTTTTAATTTTATTTATATTTATATATTTATATAAATATAGTTCATTCGATGATTTCTATATCGTTTTCACTTCAAATATTTTTCTAACTCCCTAAATTTTGGAAAAATTTCGCCATAACCTCCCCTGTACCGGGGGCATCGGGAAATCGCAAATAGCGTCCCGGTCCTTCTAATCTCAAAAAGAAAAAGAAAAAGCCAAGCGGCTAGCCAACCGGCTCAAAAATCATCACCCAAACAAATCAGTAAATGTGTACCTATTTGTCGGGCACAAATTTTATTCCTCTTCTCTAGCCCCTTTGTTATAACCTGTTCAATGAATATGCATGTACATATATATACAGTTCTTATCAATTATCATTTTCTATTCAACTTCATATTTGATTTCTGTTTGGTTTAAAAACACCATTCATTCTAATGTTACATAAATAGGTGCAAATCATTTCATTAGCTAATTAATGAATATTTCAACTCATATATGTTTATTTTGAACAAGTGGCTATTTTTAACACTTCACATTTCAACGGTTTATGCATACAATAAAAATGTGATTTCTATTGTAAAACAATTCATTTCAAAACACTATTCTTCTATATAGTTCAAGTTGGTGATAAAAATGGAATTTTTATCATAAAACAATTCCTTTTAAGACGAGATTATTTTACACAGTTCATATAGTCAATAAAAGGTGATTTTTATTATCAAACAATTTGTTTCAAAATATGAATATCATTCAACACATGAATTTCTAAACAACGAATGAATAGCTATTCAACACATGAATGTTTTCTATAGTTTCTATATATAGATAAAAATGTGATTTTTATTATCTAACAGTTTATTTTAAAATAAGAATACCATTCAACACATGAATCGCTAAACAACGAATGAATATCAATTCAACACATGAATGTTTTCTATAGTTTCTATATATAGATAAAATGTGATTTTTATTATCTAACAGTTTATTTTAAAATAAGAATACCATTCAACACATGAATCGCTAAACAACGAATGAATATCAATTCAACACATGACTGTTTTCTATAGTTTCTATATATAGATAAAATGTGATTTTTATTATCTAACAGTTTATTTTAAAATAAGAATACCATTCAACACATGAATCGCTAAACAACGAATGAATATCAATTCAACACATGAATGTTTTCTATAGTTTCTATATATAGATAAAATGTGATTTTTATTATCTAACAGTTTATTTTAAAATAAGAATACCATTCAACACATGAATCGCTAAACAACGAATGAATATCAATTCAACACATGAATGTTTTCTATAGTTTCTATATATAGATAAAATGTGATTTTTATTATCTAACAGTTTATTTTAAAATAAGAATACCATTCAACACATGAATCGCTAAACAACGAATGAATATCAATTCAACACATGAATGTTTTCTATACAATGAATAAATATAGTTAAAGCATATGAAAATAATTCAAACACAAGAATATTATTCAAAATTTCGGCAGCATAGCGGCAGGGTAGTTACTCCGGCACCGTCCCTAGTACGGCTCCTCGCTCTACCTTAAAACCTCGCGGTTTTTGACAATGGGAATCATGCATCTAATTCGCACGCAGGCGGCATGTTTATATTTTTCTCATTTCCACAAACTAATCCTATGTGGTTTCAACCAAATATTTTCCAATCACAATTGGGTATTTTTCAACCGCAATCAACCAATATCAATCACAAACAATCCCAAACAATCAATCAATTTCAACCAATAAATATCGTCCATGGTTTGTGGACGAGGGGCGTATATATATATATATAGATATTTATATATAGCAGTTCATTTTCAACTCATATATAATATTTATAAAAACGAAATTGAAGAGTGAGAAATCCTCACCAATAGCTATCCACTCACACGATTCTTCCTTAATAGAAACTTCGCCTACTTCGCCTTGTTGTTGCTTTCGTTGACTGTATCCTCTACATAGGTAAAAATCGAATTTCACTATGTTACTCAATATATAAAGATTGCATTTTGACTTCGCTATTAAGTATAAAGATTATATTTTTATTATTCTTTCAAAACTGCTTTTATAATCCTTTTTTTTCTTTTAAATAAATGCAGTTTTTATCTTTAAAATAAATGCAATTTTTTTCTCTTATTAAAAATGCAGTTTTACTCATTAAAATAAATGCAGTTTTTTTCTCTTATTAAAAATGCAGTTTTTTTTTTTTTATTCTTTTTAAAATATGCAGTTTTTTTCCTTCTATCAAAAATGCAGTTTTTTTTTTCCTTTTAGAAAAATGCAGTTTTTTTCTATTCTTTTAAAAATGCAGTTTTTTTTCTCTTTTAAAAAAAATGCAGTTTTTTTTTCCTTTTTGAAAAATGCAGTTTTTTTCTCTTTTAAAAAAAAAATGCAGTTTTTTTTCCTTTCTGAAAAATGCAGTTTTTTCTATTCTTAAAAATGCAGTTTTTTTCCTTCTATCAAAAATGCAGTTTTTTTTTCCTTTTAGAAAAATAGTTTTCATCTTCTAGAAAAATGCAGTTTTTATTTTCTAGAAAATGCAGTTTTAAAAATCCCTTTTAAAAATGAATGCAGTTTCTGATTTCTTTTTAAAAACAGTTTTTGATTTCTCCTTTTTAAATTTCTATTTTTGATTTCTTTTAAAACAGTTTTTAAATCTCCTTTTTAAATTTCTGTTTTGATTTCTTTTAAAAACAGTTTTTGATTTCTTTTTAAAAACAGTTTTTGATTTCTCCTTTTTAAATTTCTGTTTTTAAAACTGAAAGAAATCAGTTTTTAAATTTATTAAAAATACAGTTTTTATTTCTTTAAAAAAAATTTCTGTTTTTAAAACTAAAAGAAATCAGTTTTTAAATTTATTAAAAATACAGTTTTTATTTCTTTAAAAAAAATTTCTGTTTTAAAAACTTAAAACAAAAATCAGTTTTATAATTTATTAAAAATACAGTTTTTATTTCTTTTAAAAAATTTCTGTTTTAAAAACTTAAAACAAAAATCAGTTTTATAATTTATTAAAAATACAGTTTTTATTTCTTTTAAAAAATTTCTGTTTTAAAAACTTAAAACAAAAATCAGTTTTATAATTTATTAAAAATACAGTTTTATAACCCAGAAATAAAAATAAAAATAAATTAACTAACTAAAAAAAAAAACTCACCGAGCTTCGAATGGGAGGAGGAGGAAGTCGGTGGTGGCTCGTGGCGTGGCGATGTCTGGAGTTCGATGGTGGAGGCGGGGTCTTCTTCGATTGCGTCGCGACTGGGTGTCTCGAGAAGTCTCGAGGTGAAGGCGGCTTCGACACTGGAAGGAGGCGGCGTCGAGGGTTCGTCGGCGATGGGTTCAGGCGGCGGCTCGAGCGTCGGGGGCGGCGCGATACTTTTAGGGTTAGGGTTTTTTTTTTTTTTTTTATTTCGTTTGTGAATAACTGAATCGGGGGGGGGGGGGGGGCCAGTTGAAGAAGAAAAGGAGGGATTCTAATTTTTTTTTTTTATTATTTAATTATTAAATTATGCTCAAGGGTTGACCTTTACATACGATCTCGAAACGAGGTCCACCGCCTGTCGTCCATAGCGTTTTACCCCCATTACGAACACAATGGGATATGTATCGCAAGCTGGTTTGATCGTTACAATCAGTTTCCGTTGAATTTACAATTTAAATCCTTATATTGAATTTTAAACGTACATTTCAAATTACCGGGGTCACATACTAACTAGAAAAATTCCAGAAAAATATTTTCTAGTTTCGTATTGACGATACGGTCCTAACAAAACTAGTTTCGTCGAATTCTGAGACCGTTTGAAAAATGGCCAATTTCCAGTCGATTAAATTCAATAGAAACTGGTCAAACGCGTTTTCTTTTGCCACGCTCACATATTGATTCGAAAATTTATGAAATTTGAAACCTAGCAATAGTTTGACATCCCGGACCCGACAAAAGTGGTTTCGTCGAATTCTGAGGCCATATGCAAAATATCAATTTTCAAACTGACTTACTATTTCTTAACTCACTAATTTATTGAAATATTCTATATTTTATGGGAATAGGCTATTCTAATCATTCAAATTTCTTGTTAATAACCTAATTTAAAAATTTTAAACTGGTTCACATTTTCCGGGTTATTACAATCTCCCCCACTTAAAACTTTTCGTCCTCGAAAAGGAAATAATAGTTAAGCAGGAAATAAATTGTAAATGCAAAGTATTGTAAAGGTACCTTGCACCGGAGTTAGTCAGAGATGTCCACTCTGCATTTGGGATAGGCTTGTTTAATGCTTTCCTCAGTTTCCCAAGTACAGTCTCTAGGATCACTACTCCACTGCACTTTGACTAAGTGGATCTTTTTCCTCCTTAGCTCTCTGGTTTCTTTGCCAACTATCTTTAATGGATCTCTCTTGAGTGCTAATTCTGGAGTTATGTCAACATCCTGTTGTGCTGCTTCTTCCACAACAAGATCTGGATCATGAACATGTTTTCTGAGTTGAGATACGTGGAACACATTATGTACACCAGGCAACCAATCAGGTAATGAAACCCTATATGCAAGAGTTCCAATCCGTTCAAGTATAGGAAAGGGACCAATAAATCTCGGTGCCAACTTCCCAGTCTTGCCAAATCTGATTACTCCTCGCATTGGAGAAACTCTTAAATAAACATAATCGCCAACGGCAAACGATATATCCCTTCTTCTCGCATCAGCATAACTTTTCTGTCGGCTCTGTGCGGTTTTTAATCTCTTCTTAATGGAATCGACTTTATCCGATGCTTCTTGAATCATATCGGGCCCTAACACCAGTCTGTTGCCAGGTTCTACCCAACATGCGGGAGATCTGCACGGTCTACCGTATAGTGCTTCAAATGGGGACATTCCCAAACTTGCTTGATAGCTATTATTGTAAGAGAATTCTGCTAAATGTAAATGATCTTCCCATGAGCCTCCAAAATCAATAACGCAAGCCCGCAGCAAATCTTCTAAAATTCTATTCACCCGCTCAGTTTGGCCGTCTGTCTGAGGGTGATAAGCGGTGCTTAGATTTAATTTGGTTCCCAATTCTCCTTGGAATGCTTCCCAGAATTTGCTAGTGAATAGGGGATCTCTATCGCTGACTATACTGAGCGGTACTCCATGAAGTTTAACAATTTCTTTGAAGTAAATTTGCGCCAGACTTTGAGCCGTTCTGTTGGATCGGACAAGGATAAAATGGGCAGTCTTCGTGAAGCGATCTACGATTACCCATATACTGTCGTTTCCTTTTCTAGTTCGAGGCAAGCCATCGATAAAATCCATCGAGATTTGTTCCCACTTCCAACCTGGAATTTCTAATGGTTGTAATAATCCAGCCAATTTCTGCTGATCACTCTTGACTAGTTGGCAAGTGGAGCATCTGCTAACATATATTGAAATATCTCTTTTCATCGCCTTCCACCAGAATGTGCATTTAATATCATTATACATTTTGCTCACACCTGGGTGGATACTTAATTTGGACTTATGGCACTCATCAAGTATTTCTCTTCTGAGCTCTGGAATTTCAGGCACACAAATTCTCCCTTTTAACCTTAGGACCCCTTGGCTATCGAGGCTAAAATCTGAGGGTTTTCCTTCCTGAATCCGCTGGCTAATCCTTTTAATGAATTCATCGTCCTTCTGAAGAATAGTAATCTTATCTTGCAAGGAAGAAGTAATGATAAAACTAGCAATGATTTCATTTTTCCTGCTGAGCGCATCTGCTACTACATTGGCTTTCCCTGGAGTGTATATAATTTCAAAATCGTATGCTGCAAGGAATTCTAACCAACGCTGTTGCCTCAGGTTTAAATCTTTCTGGGTGAAAAGGTATTTCAAGGATTGATGATCGGTGTATAGTTCGAATTTCTCGCCCAATAGATAATGCCTCCATATTCTTAAAGCAAACACGATAGCTAATAACTCAAGATCATGAGTAGCATAGTTTCTTTCATGCGGCTTTAGTTGACGACTGGCATATGCGATCACTTGGCCTTTTTGCATTAACACTGCTCCTAGGCCTCTAATAGAAGCATCAGTCCATACCGTCAAGTCTTGGTTACCTTCTATTATTGTCAATACCGGAGCGGTTGTCAACTTCAGTTTCAGCTCCTGGAAAGCTTCTTCACATTCGGGAGTCCATTTGAATTTCTCATGCTTCTTTGTAAGCTTTGTCAGTACTCCTGATATCTTTGAAAAATCCTGAACGAATTTCCGATAGTAACTAGCTAATCCAAGGAAACTTCGAACTTCAGTGGGTGTAGTAGGTTGTTTCCAGTTCTGAATCGCTGTAATTTTTCTTGGGTCTACAGCAATTCCTTCTTTTGATACGACGTGGCCAAGGAATTTAACTTCATTCTGCCAGAAGACACACTTAGAAAATTTAGCTTTCAAAACATTTCTTCTTAGAATTTCCAACACTTGTTCTAAATGTTTTGCATGCTCTTCTTCCGACTTAGAGTAGATTAGAATGTCATCGATGAAGACTAGAACAAATTTATTCAACACACCACGGAACACTCTGTTCATAAGATCAACGAAGTATGCCGGAGCGTTGCACAAGCCGAACGGCATTACTAACCATTCGTAGAATAGATCGGGACCCCTGAAGGCTGTCAAAGGAACACAGTCTTCGGCTATACGCAATTGGTGGAAACCTGTAGCTAGGTCCATTCTGGAGAATACAGTTGCTCCATTTAATTGATCTAACAGATCGTCTATTCGGGGCAAAGGATATTTGTTCTTCAGTGTTTGTTTGTTGAGATCCCTGTAATCGACGCAAAGTCTTAGAGTACAGTCTGATTTAGGGACAAATACTACTGCGGCTCCCCATGCTGAAAAGCTTGGTCTGATCAGACCTTTCCAAAGCAATTCTCGGGTTTGGCTACTTAGCTCTTATTTTTCTTTTGGGGCCATTCTTCTTATTGGATGGACTACTGGTCGGGCATTCGGAATTAGATCAATTCTAAATTCAATTTCTCTTTGCGGTGGTAAGTTCTCTACTTCTTCAAACACATCCGCATAATTTTTCACGACCGGTATCTTTTCTATCGAAGGGGGAGTAATTTCTAAAGAAGCCCAGAATTCTGTTCTATTAATTTCTGAGCCATGGCATGGTATATATATAGGTCCAAGCTTCGTTTCGACTTTAACGATTCTTTCCGCACATCTAACTTCGGCCTTATATTTTGTCAACCAATCAAGTCCCAGAATAATATCAAAGTCGGAAAGGTCCATGACAATTACGTGGATGGGAAACTTGTAACGTGAATAAGAGATAGGCACTTTGCAGTATATACTGAGACTAACAGAACCTCCTATCGGGTTTTGAACTTTTATTTGTTCTTTAAGCTTCCTTGGATTTAATTTTAACTTATGAACAATATTACCAGAAATGAAGCTACGAGATGCACCGGTATCGAAAAGTACAGAAACAGGAATATTTTTAATAGTAAGGGTACCTCCCAAGACATCGGGTTTACCTGAGCCGTCGGTGATAGCTGGCGGGGTATTCCCGTCATAAACATGGGCCACTTGTGCGCTCTTCTTCAAAGGACAATTATTGCTGTAGTGCCCCTTCTTGTGGCAATTGTAGCATTCAACTGAGTCACTGGCCCTTGGCTTCTTTGGAGCTTTGCATACATTTGAGAAATGACCGGGCTTCCCGCAATTGTAGCAGTTGCCTTTTGGGATCTTTGCGGGTTTTTGAGTCGCGGCCGCGGTGATGCTAGATTCAGGTTGGTCATTTGAGGTCTTGCGCTTAATCCCTGCTTGGCTCTTAGCGCGGTCTTGGCTAGCATGCCTCTCATCCATGTCCTCGTAGTTGCAAGCCATCTCTACGAGCTCTGTAAAAGAAAGTTTGATGTTGCTCATAGCCCTATCATGATATTTGCGCTTCAGCCCAAAAATGAATCTTTTATTCTTCGCTTTGTCGGTCAAAACCAACTCTGGGGTATAGCGCGATAGCTGAGTGAACTTATTCAGATAGTCTTGAATAGAGAGGTCTCCCTGTTGGAGATTAGCAAATTGCTCCCGCATCCTCTCAAGAGCTTGTTCTGGCACAAACTTCTCATTGAATAAAGTCCTGAACTGCTCCCATGTTCGGATAGTACCAGCTGCATCTCCAGAAGTAATGGCATCCCACCACAGCTCTGCCTCTTCTTGAAGAAGCCAAATGCCAAGTCGGGCTTTATTGTTAGTTCCCATGCCCATACCTTCGAAGATTTTCTCGCAGGTCTTCAGCCAAGCGATAGCTTCAGTCACTGTGCCTGTGCCTGTAAAAGGTTTCCCTCCAAGATTTCGGTATCTCTTTGCCACTTTGTCCAGCTCAAAGTCTTCTGGTGCTGGTGCCTGAATAATAGGGGCCTCTGCAGCTACGGGGATATTCCCCCGTCCTCCTGCTGCATCTCCTCGGCCTCCACGGCCTCCTCTGGCTGCTGCTGCTCGTGTAGCCATCTAAGAATACTGTATAAGCAAGAAAAGAGTCAAGCTCACAGATTTGATAATTTTCATAAATGATAAAGCAAGGAAGTACAAGGAAAGATAATGATGATGTACTGATCAAATTGTTTTGCTAATCTGCTTAGCTCATTCTAGGATATTGCTAATCCTATCTCTAATGAGCTACTCGTATTAGAACACTACTGATTCTATTCTGACGAGGTGTTTAATGTGTTAGATCCCGGAGCTAAGGTTAACCAAAGCTCTGATACCAACTGTGACGATCCCAAAATCCGAGAGGCGGTATTAAGGATAATCATTAGGAAATAACACATTAATCATCATAGCAGAGTACAGATAATAGCAGAAACAATAAATAAAATAATTTAACATGGATATGACAGCGGAATCACAACATGTAGGAATATCAGAATAGCATAACGTGGGGATACACTTAGTAAAAAGAAAAGGAAGTGATCAGTCATCATCGCCAAAGGCGGAATACATACATGCAGTGACATAATAAGAGTATCAGTCTACATCGCCGAAGGCGGAATACATATACATATAGTCAGAAATACGGAAAGTAAATCAGTCTGCATCGCCAGTGGCGGAATCATAAACATAAATACAGGAATGGAGGAAAATATCTAAGTCATCACTATGAAGTCAGCCTCGCCATGAGCCAAAAGTGCATGCTATGCAGCAGTGCAGAACCAAAAATCACCTGTCACCTGTGTACTAGGCTGCCCGTGTGAAAATAAGGGCACCCGCGTTTGCAAAGTGAAACAAACAACGAGTCAGTCATGGGGACTGGTATGAGGAATCCATTTAACAGTTAAACAATAATAATAGCAAATCATAGGACCACGCCACTTTCGCGGAACGGGTTTACTCCAGTGATTGCTAGTGCATTTAAAACAAGGTAAATTCTTTTTAAGACAACGCAATGCTTTTAGAAAGAATGGAGCTATTATAAGACTCAGGTCCCATCACACAATGCAACGCAAGCCGGAGGATAGAGTTTTACCTTATAATAGCCAAATATGCTTGATACGTATAAAGAGAAATCATTTGATATTATTACTAGTGCATATATGTTTCAAAAACGAATAGCATCATAAATATCAATCATAGGCGACATGAGCGTCCCATGCCACTATGTCGTCATATATAAGTTACAATCGAAGCCGTTATCTCGTATTGGAAATTGGATTTCCGTCATGAGTCGAGGCAAGGGGCAAGCTCCTCTCCGCTTCGAGACACTCTAGCAAATGCCTCAGGATTACGCACACTGGGTAACCCCTGGATTCGGCTGGGCCGGTCCTCACTTACGTTAGAGGATTAATTATGCCTGAACACACGTTTCCCGGTCCTTACAGACCTATAATCGAGGCGCCTCGCATTCCAACAACCACAAAGGTGAAAAGTAGATATATATGTCAGGGCTGGTAAGTCACTGACACCACCATAGCTAGAAAGAAACGTCGTGCTCTCCCAGCGGTCCGTATCCCGTTTTTAACTCATACCGGGGTGTGAGGTTCGCGAATCTACGAAATACACAAAGCTAGGCCACGTAGGCCTTGCTTTGATCATCATCCACAAGACTTTGCTTTGCAACAGAAGCCTTGATCACAGCATCTTGGCATGCCACATAGGCAGTCCACTCCATACGATTGATTTCCATCGATATATAACCTCTAAGCTCGTACGTCTCAGAGAAGGGCGTTAAGCAAGAGAATAAATTCTCCGCCGCCAAACAGATATATATTTAACAGAGATCAATCAGTATAGAACAAAATCCAATGTCAGACACAAAGTCCATTTACAAGTCCGTCCTGGGTCTGAACGAAACCGGAGGCGTCAAATTCCTCGTATATCCGTCCAATCAACATACACGTTCAGACGGCTACTACTTCCGTCCCTTCTCGGTAGCTACTCCGGTTAGGAACCTCAGTAGCGCCCATCCAACCGATACGAAGATCGTCGGTCTTGAATCGTCTTTGCATCTTCCAATTCGAATCGCTCGATGAATTACTTGAAATGAGGGTTAGCTCGGCCTTTTCAAATAACTCACGTCGTTAGAGTTTAAATCGATTCTTTATATGGTTATATTATTCGACATCCATCTTTCAGTTATTTAGTGTTATTTTCATGTCATACACATACAACCATCAAATATCAAACAATTCAAGCCCAACTGGTTTATTTGCAACCTATGTTGCTTATAATATTTTATAACGATTTTTCGCCATTTTTATTTATTTAAACATGGCCATATTTAATTAAACGACGTTTCAGGTCGTTTCGCGTCACTGGCGCTGTTTTTTCCTTAATTTGTTTTACACATATCGGAAAATCTAACCGTTGGATCTTCACAAATTTTACATCAGTGGGAAGATATTCCCAAAGCGAACCCAACGGTTCTAGTTTCGTGAGAATCCGACGGTCGGATCTTCCACACTAGTCGTTTGAAGTTACGGTTTCAATTTACGAACTGCAGCGTCGTTATTCGATTAAATTTAATTATATTTATATATATATATAAATATAATCGTTTCTGGCGCTGTTTTTCCTTAATTTTGAATTAAACATTTCAGACAATCCAACCGTTGGATTTTTACAAGGTTGGTGCCGTTGGAAAGATTATTTCAAGGCGAACCCGACGGTTGAGGTTTCGGGGAAATTCAATGGTCTGATTTCCCGCACTAGTCGTTTGAAATCACGGTTTCAAAATACGAACTGCACGGCCTCGTTTCGTTTTAATTTTATTTATATTTATATATTTATATAAATATAGTTCATTCGATGATTTCTATATCGTTTTCACTTCAAATATTTTTCTAACTCCCTAAATTTTGGAAAAATTTCGCCATAACCTCCCCTGTACCGGGGGCATCGGGAAATCGCAAATAGCGTCCCGGTCCTTCTAATCTCAAAAAGAAAAAGAAAAAGCCAAGCGGCTCAAAAATCATCACCCAAACAAATCAGTAAATGTGTACCTATTTGTCGGGCACAAATTTTATTCCTCTTCTCTAGCCCCTTTGTTATAACCTGTTCAATGAATATGCATGTACATATATATACAGTTCTTATCAATTATCATTTTCTATTCAACTTCATATTTGATTTCTGTTTGGTTTAAAAACACCATTCATTCTAATGTTACATAAATAGGTGCAAATCATTTCATTAGCTAATTAATGAATATTTCAACTCATATATGTTTATTTTGAACAAGTGGCTATTTTTAACACTTCACATTTCAACGGTTTATGCATACAATAAAAATGTGATTTCTATTGTAAAACAATTCATTTCAAAACACTATTCTTCTATATAGTTCAAGTTGGTGATAAAAATGGAATTTTTATCATAAAACAATTCCTTTTAAGACGAGATTATTTTACACAGTTCATATAGTCAATAAAAGGTGATTTTTATTATCAAACAATTTGTTTCAAAATATGAATATCATTCAACACATGAATTTCTAAACAACGAATGAATAGCTATTCAACACATGAATGTTTTCTATAGTTTCTATATATAGATAAAAATGTGATTTTTATTATCTAACAGTTTATTTTAAAATAAGAATACCATTCAACACATGAATCGCTAAACAACGAATGAATATCAATTCAACACATGAATGTTTTCTATAGTTTCTATATATAGATAAAATGTGATTTTTATTATCTAACAGTTTATTTTAAAATAAGAATACCATTCAACACATGAATCGCTAAACAACGAATGAATATCAATTCAACACATGAATGTTTTCTATAGTTTCTATATATAGATAAAATGTGATTTTTATTATCTAACAGTTTATTTTAAAATAAGAATACCATTCAACACATGAATCGCTAAACAACGAATGAATATCAATTCAACACATGAATGTTTTCTATAGTTTCTATATATAGATAAAATGTGATTTTTATTATCTAACAGTTTATTTTAAAATAAGAATACCATTCAACACATGAATCGCTAAACAACGAATGAATATCAATTCAACACATGAATGTTTTCTATAGTTTCTATATATAGATAAAATGTGATTTTTATTATCTAACAGTTTATTTTAAAATAAGAATACCATTCAACACATGAATCGCTAAACAACGAATGAATATCAATTCAACACATGAATGTTTTCTATACAATGAATAAATATAGTTAAAGCATATGAAAATAATTCAAACACAAGAATATTATTCAAAATTTCGGCAGCATAACGGCAGGGTAGTTACACCGGCACCGTCCCTAGTACGGCTCCTCGCTCTACCTTAAAACCTCGCGGTTTTTGACAATGGGAATCATGCATCTAATTCGCACGCAGGCGGCATGTTTATATTTTTCTCATTTTCACAAACTAATCCTATGTGGTTTCAACCAAATATTTTCCAATCACAATTGGGTATTTTTCAACCGCAATCAACCAATATCAATCACAAACAATCCCAAACAATCAATCAATTTCAACCAATAAATATCGTCCATGGTTTGTGGACGAGGGGCGTATATATATATATATATATATATAGATATTTATATATAGCAGTTCATTTTCAACTCATATATAATATTTATAAAAACGAAATTGAAGAGTGAGAAATCCTCACCAATAGCTATCCACTCACACGATTCTTCCTTAATAGAAACTTCGCCTACTTCGCCTTGTTGTTGCTTTCGTTGACTGTATCCTCTACATAGGTAAAAATCGAATTTCACTATGTTACTCAATATATAAAGATTGCATTTTGACTTCGCTATTAAGTATAAAGATTATATTTTTATTATTCTTTCAAAACTGCTTTTATAATCCTTTTTTTTCTTTTAAATAAATGCAGTTTTTATCTTTAAAATAAATGCAGTTTTTTTCTCTTATTAAAAATGCAGTTTTACTCTTTAAAATAAATGCAGTTTTTTTCTCTTATTAAAAATGCAGTTTTTTTTTTTATTCTTTTTAAAATATGCAGTTTTTTTCCTTCTATCAAAAATGCAGTTTTTTTTCCTTTTAGAAAAATGCAGTTTTTTCTATTCTTTTAAAAATGCAGTTTTTTTTCTCTTTTAAAAAAAATGCAGTTTTTTTTTCCTTTTTGAAAAATGCAGTTTTTTTCTCTTTTAAAAAAAAAATGCAGTTTTTTTTCCTTTCTGAAAAATGCAGTTTTTTCTATTCTTAAAAATGCAGTTTTTTTCCTTCTATCAAAAATGCAGTTTTTTTTCCTTTTAGAAAAATAGTTTTCATCTTCTAGAAAAATGCAGTTTTTATTTTCTAGAAAATGCAGTTTTAAAAATCCCTTTTAAAAATGAATGCAGTTTCTGATTTCTTTTTAAAAACAGTTTTTGATTTCTCCTTTTTAAATTTCTGTTTTTGATTTCTTTTAAAACAGTTTTTAAATCTCCTTTTTAAATTTCTGTTTTGATTTCTTTTAAAAACAGTTTTTGATTTCTTTTTAAAAACAGTTTTTGATTTCTCCTTTTTAAATTTCTGTTTTTAAAACTAAAAGAAATCAGTTTTTAAATTTATTAAAAATACAGTTTTTATTTCTTTAAAAAAAAAATTCTGTTTTTAAAACTAAAAGAAATCAGTTTTTAAATTTATTAAAAATACAGTTTTTATTTCTTTAAAAAAAATTTCTGTTTTACAAACTTAAAACAAAAATCAGTTTTATAATTTATTAAAAATACAGTTTTTATTTCTTTTAAAAAATTTCTGTTTTAAAAACTTAAAACAAAAATCAGTTTTATAATTTATTAAAAATACAGTTTTTATTTCTTTTAAAAAATTTCTGTTTTAAAAACTTAAAACAAAAATCAGTTTTATAATTTATTAAAAATACAGTTTTATAACCCAGAAATAAAAATAAAAATAAATTAACTAACTAAAAAAAAAACTCACCGAGCTTCGAATGGGAGGAGGAGGAAGTCGGTGGTGGCTCGTGGCGTGGCGATGTCTGGAGTTCGATGGTGGAGGCGGGGTCTTCTTCGATTGCGTCGCGACTGGGTGTCTCGAGAAGTCTCGAGGTGAAGGCGGCTTCGACACTGGAAGGAGGCGGCGTCGAGGGTTCGTCGGCGATGGGTTCAGGCGGCGGCTCGAGCGTCGGGGGCGGCGCGATACTTTTAGGGTTAGGGTTTTTTTTTTTTTTTTTATTTCGTTTGTGAATAACTGAATCGGGGGGGGGGGGGGGGGCCAGTTGAAGAAGAAAAGGAGGGATTCTATTTTTTTTTTTTATTATTATTTAATTATTAAATTATGCACAAGGGTTGACCTTTACATACGATCTCGAAACGAGGTCCACCGCCTGTCGTCCATAGCGTTTTACCCCCATTCCGAACACAATGGGATATGTATCGCAAGCTGGTTTGATCGTTACAATCAGTTTCCGTTGAATTTACAATTTAAATCCTTATATTGAATTTTAAACGTACATTTCAAATTACCGGGGTCACATACTAACTAGAAAAATTCCAGAAAAATATTTTCTAGTTTCGTATTGACGATACGGTCCTAACAAAACTAGTTTCGTCGAATTCTGAGACCGTTTGAAAAATGGCCAATTTCCAGTCGATTAAATTCAATAGAAACTGGTCAAACGCGTTTTCTTTTGCCACGCTCACATATTGATTCGAAAATTTATGAAATTTGAAACCTAGCAATAGTTTGACATCCCGGACCCGACAAAAGTGGTTTCGTCGAATTCTGAGGCCATATGCAAAATATCAATTTTCAAACTGACTTACTATTTCTTAACTCACTAATTTATTGAAATATTCTATATTTTATGGGAATAGGCTATTCTAATCATTCAAATTTCTTGTTAATAACCTAATTTAAAAATTTTAAACTGGTTCACATTTTCCGGGTTATTACATGGATTGACAGTGTGGCATACCAAGATGCAATGATAAAGGCTTTTGTTGAAAAGCAGGCCTTGTGGTTGATGATCAAAGCACGACCTGTTTAGGCGTAGCTTTGTGTATGGCGTGACTTCGCGAGCCTCACAACCCGGTTGAGTCTAAAACGGAGCAAGGGAACGCAGGGAGAGCAGCACTTTTATTTCTTGCTAGAAGTAGTGTCAGTGCTTAAATTGGCTGATATTTTGCTTATGTGGATGATGGAATAAGGCGCCTCGGATATTAGGTCCTATAGGACCGAGAAACGTGTGTTCAGGAATTGCCAATCCACAAAATCGTATGTGCGGACCGACCCTGTTGGATCCAAGGGTTCACTGCGGGGGATCCTGAGACATTAGCTAGAGTGTCTCGAATCGGTAAGGAGATCATTCCTAGCCTTGACTCATGATGGAAACCCAATTTCCGATACGACCCTACGGACTTGATTGTATTACTAGTATGGAGGCATAGTATATGGTAGCTATGCTTTCTAGGATTGATACATTTACTTTGAAATATTTTTTAAACATATATACACTAATAATAATATCAAATTCGTTTTTATCGTACCAAGCATGTTTAATCATCATAAGGAAAAACTCTATCCTCTGGTTTGCGTTGCATTGTGTGATGGGACTTGAGTCTTATGATGATTCCATTTTTCTAAAAAGCATTGCATTGTTTAACGATTTACTTTAATTTATGCACGACAATCCATTGGAATAAAACCCGTTCCGCATTAGCGGCGAGGTCCTTGGATTTGCCTTATTGATATTAGTTATATTAGTTAAGAATTCTCACACCAGTCCCATGACTGACTCGTAGTTTGTTTCACTTTGCAAACTCGGGTGCACTCTTTTCCACAAGGGTTGTCGAGTAGCTTTTTGCAGATATTTATCTCTTGGACAGGATTCTGGATCGAAGCCTAAAGATGTGTCCAGAGCATAGAAGTCTTCCGCTGTTTATTGTATTTAATTTATTGAAATTTATCTTCCGTTGTAATTTTATTCAATGTACTCTGATATGTTCTGTACTCTGATGTAATATTATTGTAATGTTTATAAAAGTTTGTTGTTATTGTTCTGATGTTGTTGTATTCTCGGGATTTGAACGGTCTTAGTCGATTTTGCGATTGATTGGGTTCAGGCGAAATCCGAAGCCGTTACATTCGTATCCTCAAATAATGGTTAAATCCAAAATGGCATAATTTTTGGAGTTAGTGTGTGGGCATGCAAGAAGAAACGGTACGCTAAAATCGCATTTTTGGAACTTATTTAAGAAACTTAGAGAAATTAAACGGAAGGTCAAACCAACTTAGAATTTGACGAAACTTGATTTGTTGGACTTGTCTTGACGTTTATTATCTCGTGTCTGAAATCCGTGGCAATTGGAGAGCGTTTGCATTCGGGCGATCGGATGGATAAGGAGATTGTAAAAACCCGGAAAATCATAGCCAATTTAAAATTTTTATTTTGGCCATTTTATTGAATTTTGAATAGTTGAAATACTTTATTTTAAATAATAACAATTAAAAATTTATTTAAACCGAAGTTTGAAATAATATATTTATTCTAATTTTAAAAGGAGTTAGAAATAGCGTAGTAGTTTGAAAATTTGAATTCAAACTTTGACGGACTATACAGGACGCAAAATAGATCTGATTTTGGTGAAAATAAAAATATTTAAATCTGTTTAAGAATATCTTTCCAGCGAATCCGAAAAATTGAAATTTCATAGGGGGAATAAAAAGTTATGGTCAGTTGAATATTCAGAATAATCGCTATGGAATTTAATATAATATATAGCCCGTATAAATAGCCATTTTGCAAATGACCTCCGTTTTCAACGATACCACTATTGTCGGAATCAGAATGTCAAATTATTGCTAATTTTAATTTTCCATAATTTTTGGAATTAATATGTGAGCGTGGAAAAGAAAACGTGTTTAGACAATTTTAGTCAATTTTGATCGACTAGAAAATGGCCATTTTTCAAACGGTCTCCAAACTCAACGAAATCAGTTTTGTTGAGACCGTATCATAAAAAAAAGCCTGATCTAATTATTCTGGAATTTTTAGCATCAGTATGTGGCCCTGGTAAATTTAAATATACAATGAAATTAAATAATTAAATGTTTTATATTTAAATTTAAAGAAACACCTATCGAAACATTAGAATTAGCTTACGGGACATATTTCGTTGTGTCCGGAATGAGGGTATTTAGCTAGGGGCATCACTTGTTGGGTTTGAATTAGAGTTCGTATGAGCTAAGGGGTATTTTTGGATTTAAAGAGAAATAAATAAATAAATAAATGAAAATACATATAAAATACATATACCATATACCTATAACCCTAATCCTATTTACGTGGCCGCCGCCTTCTTCAGAAATCAATGGCGAAAATGATTCAAACCTTCTAGACTTAATATCTTTCCATCCGTTGATCGATTCGAGGTAGTTTTTAAGAGATTATTGTAGAAAATCTAGAGTTCTTCAGATCCATACGACTTGCAGTATCCATCATAGTGTATAGCCCTGGAATCACCTCCCCAAAGTCATCGCTGTTCACCGCCCGTACCCCGACCAGGCCGCCGCCGAGCTTTACCAAAGGACCACCGTCCGACGCGCCACGCAGAGCCCTCCTACGTGGCATATTCCGATCGTCACCCCGTGTCTCGATTGGATTGGAAAAACGAACCCTAAGTTCGAACTTTAGCTGAAACCCACGGCCGTATTATAACAGGAAGCGGAAGGCGATATTTTTTGAGCTCGCTACAATTTTAAAAGAGGCCAGAGAATTTTTAGAGCTCGCTACAATTTTTTGCGTCGTCAAGTCAATGTGAGATATCTGAATTCAGAATTAAAATAAATAAAAATATATTAGGATGCAGACGGAGTTTAGAAACTCCCGACACCCGTCGTCCACAAACCATGGACGACTTGTTTGAGTTGTGATTTGAAATTTGGTGAATATTACAAATGGTTGATTGTTGATTTCGATTGATTTTGGTCGAAACCAAATAGGATTAGTTTTTGGAAAAATTCTTCTACGTATGAAGTAGATTATTGAAATCCCCCTTGTCAAAAGCTGCGAGGCTTTAAGGTAGAGCAAGGAGTCGTACATCGGGACGGTGCCAGTTTTAATTACCCGGGCGTTATGCTGCCGAAATTTTCTAAAATATTTTGTGTTGTAAAATATTTATGTTATTATATAAAATTGTTTAAATAGTATGAAAATTAGATTATATATGTATGTATATATGAATTGTGATTTGAAATTTGGTGAATATTACAAACGGTTGATTGTTGATTTTGATTGATTTTGGTTGAAACCAAATAGGATTAGTTTGTGGAAAAATTCATCTGCGTACGAAGTAGATTATTGTAATCCCCCTTGTCAAAAGCTGCGAGGCTTTAAGGTAGAGCGAGGAGCCGTACATCGGGGTGGTGCCGGTTTTAATTACCCTGCCGTTATGCTGCCGAAATTTTCTGAAATATTTTGTGTTGTAAAATATTTATGTTATTATATAAAATTGTTTAAATAGCATGAAAATTAGATTATATATATAGGAACATGAAAATGATCAGTATATGTTGACATAGAATTCATATTTTTATTGTAAGTCAAAAATGGTCAATTGTTGAAATAAAATGTATTAACATTGGGATTTATATTTTTAATGTAAATGATATAATAAAAATTGACATTTTGATATAAAATGTACAAACATGTGATTTTACAATTTAATGTAAATGACACATTAGAAAATATACAATTTGATACAAAATGTATTTGCATTTGATTTTACATTTTTAATGTAAATGGTACATTAAAATATAAACATTTTGATATAAAGATGTGTTTACTTTGAAATTTACATTTTATTCTAAATGAAACACTAAAAATGACTATGGTCATATAAAATGTGTTTACATAAAAAATTTCACATTTTTGATGAAAGAAAAGATTGCATAAGGAAAAGTTACAATTTTCAACTTAATTAAAGAAAGAATATAAGAGTTACATTTTGCAATGTAATTAAACAATATAAAAGTTACATTTTGTAATGAAATTAAAGAAGAAATGAAAGATTACATTTTTTTTAATGTAATAAAAGATAGTATGAAAGATTACATTTTTTTAAAATGTAATTAAAGAAGAAATGAAAGATTTCATTTTTATGAAATGATCACATTTTGAAGAAAAAACTATGTTAACATTAAAAATCATATTTTAATGTCATGAAATGAAATTGGAAAAAATGATCATATGTGGAAGACAAAAATCATATCTTTAATGTTATCAATGAAATGAATGTAAAATATTACATTTTATACAATGTAATAAAAGATATAATATAAGAAAAGAAAAAGATTACATTTTTAATAAATGTAATATAAGAAAAGAAAGGATTACATTTTTTTTGTATGATGTAATGAAAGAATAGAAAAGTTTTACATTTTTATGTAATGTAAAAAGTTTACATTTTTATGTAATAAAGTAGTTTACATTCTTTTGTGAAACATAAAAATTTTACATTTGTATATAAGGTAATAATAGAATTAAAGTTACATTTTTATATCATATAATCAAAGATTACATTTTATTACGTAATAAAGATCGAATGAAAAGATTTCATTTTCCTTGTAACGTAGGATAGAATACATTTTCTATGTAACATAAAATGATTACATTTTTGTGTAATATGGAAATGATTACATTTTTGTGCAATATAGAAAAGATTGCAATTTTTGTAGAAATGTAAAAAGGTTATATTTATATGAAATAAAAACATGTTTACATTAAAATTACATTTTTAATGTAAAGAAAGAAATTAGAAGAAAAGTCATGTTTTAAGTATAAAAACATGTTATCAATAAAAATTACATTTTTAATGAAATGTAAAGAAATTAGAAAAATGTCATGTTTTAAATATAAAAACATGTTATCATTAAAAATTACATTTTAAATGAAATGTAAGGTCATAGGAAAATGTTCATTGTTTTGAAATGGGAATAATAAACAATAAATATTTTTTACGTTTTTACTGTCATGTAACGAAAGAAGAAAATGTACATGTTTTTCGAAATAGACCTTTTCGTTAAACATGAAGTTTACAAATTATTTAGATATTAAATAATTTGAATTCGTCGAATGTAGGATTTATATATATATATATATATATATATATATATATATATATGTATATATATAAATTAAAATAAAACGAATCGCGCTGCTGTAGTTCGCGTTTTGAAATCGTAACTTCAAAAGATTATACCGAGAGATCCGACCGTCGGATTTTCCCAAGACTGGAACCTTTTGGGTTCATTTTGGAAAGATCTTTCCAACGATCTAAAATTTGCTAAGATCCAACGGTTAGATTCGGAGAAATGTTTAAATCAAATTTTGTTGAAAACAGCGCCAGGGCCATGTAATGACTCGAAGCGTCGTTTAATTAAAAATGGCTATATTTATATAAATAAAAATAGCGATAAATCGTTATAAAATATTATAAACGATATGGAATGAAAAGATTGATTTAAATTAT
The DNA here is from genome assembly GCA_030737875.1 of Allium sativum. Lineage (NCBI taxonomy): Eukaryota > Viridiplantae > Streptophyta > Magnoliopsida > Asparagales > Amaryllidaceae > Allium > Allium sativum. Next base: position 659,954,288 of record CM060918.1, on the reverse strand, counting down.
ATATATTCGAGAATTATTTGAAAAATCCGAGTTAAATCTCATTTCAAATAATTATACGACGATTGGAAGTCGAAGATTTGAAGACGGTGATTGAAGACCGGCGATCTTCACATCGAATGGATAACTACTGATGCCCTGGATTGATTAGCTCCCAGGAGGGATTACGGTGGTAGTTGTTCGGACATACTTGTTGATTGTCCGGATATGCTCAGTGTCTCCAGTTTCGTTCAGACCCAGAATAGACTTGTAAATTGATGTATGTCTGACATTGGATTTTATTCTATGCTGATTGATTTCTAGTTAATGTATATCTGTTGGGTGGCGGAGAATTTATTATCTTGCTTAACACCACTCTCTGAGACGTACAAGCTAAGAGGTTATATATTGGTAGACATCAGTCGCATGGCGTGAATTGTCAGTGTGGCATGCAATGATGCAAATTGTAATAACCCGGAAATCCGAGCCAATTTAAAATTTTTATTTTGGCAATTTTAATGAATTTTGAATATTTAAAATGATTTACTTTAAATAATGACGACGAGAAATTTATTTTGAATAGAATTAGAACGTATATATTTATATAGATCGTCGTTAGAATATAAATATTTATTTATAATTATAAAAGGAATTGAAAATGGCGCGGTAATTCGATAATTCGATTTCAAAGTTCAAATGAATGTACAGGATTCGAAATAAACCGGATTTTAGCGAAACCAAAAATATTAGAATCTATTGGAGAATATCTTTCCAACGAATCCGAAAAATCAAAATTTCATAGAGGGAATCAAAAGATATGCCCAGTTGAAAATTCAGAATAGTCGCTATGGAATTCTGGCCCTTTAAAATGGGAATTTTGCAAACGACCTCGGATTTCGACGAAACCACTTTTGTTGGATCTGGGATGTCAAGTTATTGCTAGGTTTCAAAATTCATAATTTTTCGAATCAATATGTGAGCGTGGCAAAGGAAAACGCTTTTGACCAGTTTCAGTTGATTTTAATCGACTAGAAAATGGCCATTTTTCAAACGGTCTCAGAATTTGACAAAATTAGTTTTGTTAGGACCGTATCATCAATACGAAGCTAGAAATAGTTTTTCTGGAATTTTTTCGAGTTCGTATGTGATCGCAGTAAAATTAAATATGCGTTCAAATTCAATATATATTTATTTATATTTTGAATTAGATGGAAACTGATCGAAACGATCGAATTGGCTGACGATACATATCCCATTGTGTTCGGAATGGGGGTACTTTGCTATGGACGACAGGCGGTGGGTCTCGTTTAGAGGTCAAAAATAAAAGTTGCTTTTTAGAAAATTTAATAATAAAATATATATTTATTTATATAATAACCCCCTTTTATTTCTCTCCCTCACTCTTTAATCTCGGTCAACAAATTAAACAAAAAGAAAAAAAACCGACTACTGCTCGTCGCTCCCTCCTCCTCGGCCTAACGCGCCGCCATCGGTGATGGCATCCCCCCTCCCTCGTGCCCCTCTCGACCTCCACCCCCCCTGAAACCCAAAATCGAACGGCGCCCCCCTGAAACCCAAAACCGCGCCGCCCCAAATCGCCCAACCCCTTGAAGCCGCCGCCACCAGCACAGAAGGCCGCTGCCATGGATCCGACCCCCCTTCGCCTTAACCAGTCCTCCGGCGCCGTGAATCACCTACGATGATGAACCCTAGTCATTGTAAGGGGGTGGACTTATTTCGATCGTGACCTGGAAGCTACCGACGGGTTTTAAGACCATAATCCTGTGATTAATCAAGTGAAAAAGGTAATTTAATGATAACAATTACTTATTAATTATTTTCTGAAATTTACATTGTTTAAAAACTGAAATTTGAATTGTTTAAAAACTGAAATTATGTGAGTTTTATTTTATTTTATCCTCTTTATTTACTTAAAGAAATTAGTTTTAAAAGAGTGTGGTTTTTATTATAGGATTGAATGTAAAAGGAGTGATTTTTATACTAATGGATTCATGATAAAGATATGATTTTGAAAATAGAAAAGGTGGTATTTTCAAATATGAAAGCTTCATATTTTTAAATATGAAGCGGTCCGATTTTTATCATGAAGAACGTGATATAAAAATATAATTTTTATATCATAGAAAGGTTAAAAATATAATTTTTATATTATAGAAAAATATAATTCTTATACATACGTAGAAATATAAAAACATAATCTTTATACGGGTAGTAAAGTAAAAATACGATTTTTATATATATGAAGTGAAGATAAAAATTCTGTAACAACCCGGAATTTGGGGCCAATTTAAAATTTTCATTTTAGAGATTTTAAAGGCGTTTAAATAGTTGAAGTGAATTATTTTAAATATAAAATGACTAGAAATTTATTTTGATTGAATTTAATGCGAATATATTTAATTTAACTATAAAAGGAATTATAAAAAGGACGGTAGTTTGAAAAGTCAAACGTGAACTTTGACCGACCACACAGGATGCAGAATAAACAGGAATTTGGTGAAAGGAAAAATATTTAAATCTGTTAATGAATATCATTCTAACGAATCTGAAAAATCGAAGTTTCATAACGGGAATCAAAAGTTATAGCCAAATGAATTTTCAGAAAGGTCGCTGTAGACAATATATCGCCCATGAAAATAGACATTTTGCATACGACCTCGGAATTCGAAGAAACCGCTTTTGTTGGATCCGGGATGTCAAATTATTGCTAGGTTTCAAATTCCATGATTTTTGAAGCTAGTATGTGAGCGTGGCAAAAGAAACTGTGTTTTGTCAATTTCGGTCAAAATTAATTGACTGAAAAATAGCCATTTTTCAAACAGTCTCAGAATTCGACGAAATAAATTTTCTTAGGACCTTATCGTCATAAGAAAGCCAAAAATATTTTTTTTTTGGATTTTTCGAAGTTAATTTGTAGCCCCGGTAAATTTATCTGTACGGTTAAATTAAAATAAATGATTTATAATTTAAAACTGAGAAACGGGGGCCAAGACGATCATTTGGGCCTGTGAGACATAGCTAGATGAGTTCGGAATGGGGGTTAATAGTTAAGAACGACAGTCGTTAAGCTGAAATTGGTGAAAGTTACTAAACGGGCCTTTATTGGGCAATTAAGAATTAAATAATAACTAGATAAACCTAATAATATATTATAAATAGTGTACGTCTTCTTCTTCCTTTTCCCGTTTAATTCAGCCGCCGTAACTCATAACATCTCAAATTTTCATCCTTCGATTTCTCCTTCGTTTCTCAATGAAAATCTTCATACAAATACACGTTTCGAAGAGAATTCCGAGCTCTTCGATTCCATACCCAAATCACCACCTCTCATCAACTGTACCCGCCGCCCCACCCCCCTAAACCCACCGCCGTCGCACCCCCCTCGGCCCCACCACAGGCATGCGCACCCTCCCCCCTTCTCGGCTCTTATTCCCCTTTCGTAGCTCTCCAATCTCCAACAAACAACACCCAAAACCGTTAACTACAGCTCACTAAATCACAAATCAAAGTTTTGAACGCTTTAGGTATGAAATTCAATTTCAGAATTTGCCACGCTTTTAGATGTGGCAACTGCAGTTGTAAAAAGTCGGTTTCTAATTTATACATATGAACTTCAAATTGAAATCTTTCAGATCCGAAACCGCTGTGACTTCGAACACGAGATCTGATCGAGTTTAGACCTTCATTTCAGTCCCAAGCAATGTGAGAATTTATTTTTAATTAAACTTAATTAATTTAATTATTATCCTAGCGTTATGTGAAGTTTGAATGGTAAATATCATGCTTACGATACAGATCTATTTTGTTTTGTCATAATTGATGATGGTTGGTATGTGTTTGTGATGGATAGTTTAGATCCATATGATTGTCACCTCGTATGTAATCACTTGTGTTGATTTGGATTGATCTGATTTATCAATTCAAAATAATAGAAATATGATTGTCACATTCTTATGTTATCGCTTTTGTATGATTTGAATTAATCAAACTTATCGATTCATAATAAAAGAGACATGGTTTTCCATCGTTATGTTAGTGCTTTTGTTTATTTGAATTGATCTAGATTATCAATTCAACATAGTAAATAAAGTTTACATTCTTTTTTTTTATGATGTAAATAAAAGTAGGAATGTTGTATGTATATAAATTTACATTTTTTTAATGTAAATAAAAGTTAGGAAATTGTAGTGAAATGAAATTTACATTTTTATAATGTAAATTTAGACCTGAATTTGGACTGAAATAAAAATTACACTTTTATATGTAGTTTAGATGTAAATTAGAACGGTAAAATAAAAATGATCTTTTTATGTACTATTTAGATGTAAATTAGGACCGTAAGATAAACTTACGTTTTTATATGTAATTTATATATACAATTTCACCATAAGATAAGAATTACATTTTTATATGTAATTTATATATGCATTTGCACTGTATGATAAAAATTTCATTAATTAAAACATGAATTTACATCGTATGTTAAAATTTACCTTTTTATATGTAAATTATATAGGAAATTACACCGTAGGATGAGAATTACATTTTTCCACGTAATTTAATTGTAGATTAGAACCGTATGATAAAAATTACATTTTTCTATGTAATTAAAATGTGAATTTACACCGTATGATAAAAATTACATTTTTCTATGTAATTAAAATATGAATTTACACCGTATGATAAAAATTACATTTTTCTATGTAATTAAAATGAGAATTTACACTATACCATAAAAATTACATTTTTCTATGTAATTAAAATGTGAATTTACACGGTATGATAAAATTACATTTTTCTATATAATTAAAATGTGAATTTACACCGTATGATAAAAATTACATTTTTCTATGTAATTAAAATGTGAATTTACACCATAGGATTAAAATTACATTTTTCTATGTAATTAGAATGAGGGTCTGCATTGGAATTAAAATTACATTTTCATAATGTAACATATGATGAGATTTTGCATTGTAATTAAAATTACATTTTTATAATGTAACATATGATGAGATTTTGCATTGTAATTAAAAATTACATTTTTATAATGTAAATAGAAAGTAGATTTTGCATTGTAATTAAATTTACAATTTTATATGTAAATTTCGAATAGAATTCACACTGCAAATAAAAGTTACATTTTTTTTATTATGTAATTAAGAAGAGAATGTACATTGAAGTTGGGATTTACATTTTTATATGTAATTTAAAAGTAGGATTTTGCAATGTATCAAAATTTACATTTTTACATGTAAATAGAAAATAGGAATTTACATAGGAATTAAATTTACATTTTTTTATGTAAATGAAAAGAATGGAATTCACATTTTTAATGTAAGTAAAGAATGAATTTAGGATGCGGTAATATTATCTTCATTTTCAAATGAATTAAAATATAATAAGGACCGGTAGTGGTTTAGAGCGTTGTTTAAATCAAACGACGTTATCACGATTAAACGATTATATATATAAATATAATTAAAATTAAACGAATGGAGCGCGGTAGTTCGTGTTTTTAAATCGTACCTTTAAACGACTATACAAGAAGATCCGACCGTCGGATTTCCTTGAAACTAAAACCATTAGGACCATCTTGGAAAAATCTTTCCAACGATATATATTACGTTAAGATCCAACGGTTAGATTCTGAGAAATGTAAAAATCAAAATTGGTTGAATGCAGCGCCATAGTCGCCCATTGACTCAAGGCGTCGTTATATAAAATTTAATTATTTTAAATAATTGAAATAGGAAGTAATCATTATAAAATGATATCAGTAAGTACGTAGGATTTTAAATAAATAAATAAATATATATATATATATATATACGAGGATTATTTGGAAAGTCCGAGTTCTCTCATTCCAAATAATCAAATGACGTTAATGGAAGTATGAAGATGGCGTATGAAGACCGTAAATCTTCCCTCGAATGGACAATGATCGAGGCCCTGATTTGACTTGCTCCCAATTCAAGGGTCATGGTCGTTGCCCAAACATACGTGTTGATTTCACGGGTTTGGTTTTCGCTCCCATTCCAAATACCCAAGTAATATTTATTTATATACAAAAGATAAGATATAAGAGCATAAAATAAACACATTTCTATGTCAATCACTAGCCTTGACTCATGATGGAAATCCAAACTTCCAATACGAACCTACGGATTTGATTGTATTACTAGTACGGAAGCATAGTATTATGGTATCTATGTCTCCTACGGTTGATACATTTATTTTGAAATGTTTTCCATATATACTAATAATAATATTAAACTCGTATTTGCCATATTTTGCATGTTTAATCACCATAAGTTAAAACCCTATCCTCTGATTTGTGTTGCAATAGTGTGATGGGACCTGGGTCTTATGGTGATTCCATTTTTCTTAAAAGCATAGCGTTGTTTTACGATTTACTTATTATTTGTTCTGACACTTTTATGCACGGCAATCCATTAGAGTAAACCCGTTCCGCGTTAGTGGCGTGGTCTTTGGATTTGCCTTATTAATAGTGATTGATTAATTAAGAATTCTCACACCGGTCCCACGACTGACCCGTTGTTTGTTTCCACCTTTTTGCAAACTCGGGTGCCCTCATTTCTACACGGGCAACCAAGTAAACAGGTTCATTCTTTGCTTGGTGTCTTTCCTTTGGAGCTGCTTATTATCTTTCTTGGATTTGCTTTCGTGAAGAGGTGATGACTTGGAGCTTGAAGACGTCTATCATTTGCTACTATTGCATTTTTCTCTTTTTAATTCCAGACATCAAACTTGTTTCATTTCATGTTGTTTAAGTTGGAGTTGGAACTTATTTCTTTTTCTGCAAACTTGATGTAATAATTTAGAATTTTGTGACTGTGGACTTTCTGTGGTTGATGACATTATATTTCCGCTGCTACGATGTTGTTACTATATGAATTTCCTATGCTAAGTTGTATCTGTGATCTGTATTATTGTATTTATGTTATATTCCAAATGATTATTCTTTACTTTCATTCCGTGGAAGTTTGGGGTTATCACAAATTCGTTCTTTATATAAGAAACAGAAATATAAAAATACAATTTTTATATAGAAATAAGCGTTGTAAATATATATGAAGTAAAATAAAAATATGATTTTTATTTTATTGAAATAAAGCAATAAAAATATAATTTTATTATTTGAACAGCGGGACAAGGACTGCATTAGAATTTCCAACAGATCCATACGGTTCAGCAGTTCAAAAGCAAAGCACGGCGGAGTGGAACCCTCGGTGAGAACTTCTCACCTTTTAATTTTGTTTTCTAGTTTATAATATATACTAGGATGCAGGCGGTGTTTAGTATCACCCAACACCCGTCGTCCACAGACCATGGACTGCTTGTATGCTTGTTTGTTTGATTTTGATGGGTAGTTGATTGTGTGATGTGAAATAAAATATTTATATAGTTAAAAATATTTTATAGTTAAAAATATAATTTATAACGTGAATTTGAAATGAAATAAATAATTATAAACAAATTGAACGATTTGTTTATATACACACATTTGACTGATATTGATTGGGACGATAAATTTTACACATCGCCCAACTGCACAAATAAAATCTGTGTTTGATTGTTCGAAACCCCACATGAGTATTGGGATAAAATTTGACATACACTAATCCCAATAATTAGCTGTATGTCGATCGATTGATTGACAGACTGTGTAAGCACTGAATATTTATATTCAATGCTTATACAGCGTAGAATGCACTCTGAATGATGGATTGCTGTTTTCATTGTTGCTATACACATTTGTTGTGTGAAATCCATATAATCAACATTATATGGTAATTGACTGTGTCTGATTCCAGTTTAGAATAATCAAATATTTTGAAATAGTATTCAGTGAATATTGAAATGTGAAGCCGTGTTAAGTAGTTAAATGCCACTTTAACACGAACCGGAATTTAGTCGATTTGATTCATTTTTCAATGAATATCAAAAGTGATTTCAAAATCTGATATTTTGAAAAGATTTGAAATTCGAATTAAATTGAATAGAATTGAAATTCGATTTAAATTGAATAGAATTGAAATTTGAATTAAATTGAATAGAATTGAAATTCGAATTAAATTGAATAGAATTGAAATTCAAATTAAATTGAATAGAATTGAAATTCGAATTAAATTGAATAGAATTGAAATTTGAATTAAATTGAATAGAATTGAAATTCGAATTAAATTGAAACAGAATTGAAATCATTTTGAATTGAATTTAAAACGAATTGAAATTGAATTGAAATCGATTTGAATTGAAATCTATTTGAAATGAATTTAAAATGAATTTATATTGGAATATTCAATTTTGATTTGAAATTGAATATGAAGTTGAAATCGTTTTGAAAAAGAATTTAAAATGATTTATAAAATACGTTTTAAAAGAGAATCGACGATATATATATATATAATATATATATAATGGCCTGAATAGAACGTGCCGCGCTGCGGCAGTTCGTGAATTTCGACATTGACTTCGAATGGGTATTACGGGATATCCGACTGTCGGATCCTCCTAAAACCGGAACCGTTGGGTTCGTATCGAAAAGTGCTTTCTAACAAATATTAGAAATTAGAAATCTGACGGTTGGATTTGGAATTATGTCCAAATGAAATTTGGAAAAGGTCGCTGTAAGTGCAGTTCGATGGTCGTTGATGGAAATCGACTGTACGGGCCTTGATAAAATTGTTAAAAATATTAATAATTAATGTAAAATCATAAGAAATGATTTAGAAAGAATTGGGATGAAAAACTCCATATTCGAAAGGATAAAAATAGATTTTTATCAAAATGAACTAGTTTTAAAACTGGAATTATAATTCAATTATTTTTAAAAATAAATAAATTGGATTTGAAATGGTTTTGAAAATAACCAGTATTTCCAATATATAAATTGGAAATGGATTTGAATCGAAATTATCTTCGGAATATTTCGATATTGAATGTCGTGATTATACAGATATTGTTATGGAAATTTGAAAGAGATATATATATATATATATATATATATATATATATATATATATATATCGTTATTTCCAACACGATATTTGTTGGTTGTAGTATTTGATATTGAATATAAGCCGATATATTTTCTATTCAGAGCCTTGTATTTAATATCAAATGGGATTTGGGTTTGTCGTGAATGGTGTCTTCATTAATACTTTTCTCAAACCCAGTTGAGAAAAAGATTAAATCTTTTTATTTAGATTTAATGAAGTGTACCAATTAAATAATATTTAACTGGAATCGAATTGGAATTGATTTTTTGGTTTATCGTGAACGGTGTCTTAAATAACATTTGTTCTTTAACCCGGCAATTAATGGATGGTGATTTTGGGTTGTCGTGAACGGTACCTTTAATAATGCTGTTCTTAGACCCAATGGAGTTAAGAAAATCAGAAATTAACTAAAGATTAGTTAAGTTGAATGGTTTCTTGGGTATTGATCTGATGTTGTGTAACACCCCATGTCCATTAATGTCACTCACAAAAGGGAATGCATTAACTTCTATGGAGCGTTTTAAGTGAATATAGAACAGAAAATCACAATAAGACAGATATGAAATAGTACTTGAAAAATTAAAACTTTATTTATTGCAACGGAAGGTAAATATGTTTGGTTACATCACCAAAACCCAAAGACTAAAGTCAAGTACATAATATCCATCTTGACAAAATCAGAGTACATAATATGAAAAGCATAATCCCATAAATAGCTATAAAAGAGATAGGTTGAGCTTTACTTCAGCAATCCAAATCCAAGTGCTCCCAAAGAGATCCAAATCAAGCTTCCCACCCTAAGAACCTTGGGGGGGGGGGGGGAAGGAAGAAAAGAGGTGGAAACAAAGGGGGTCAGACATAAAGTCTGGCAAGTCCGATAACTCCAACAATATAATTATCAAAGTAACTAGGATAAGACATAAGCTTGGTAAATAAGGAAATGACTGTGAATTAATGGCAAGAACAAGCAACCAAAAATAATAGGATGAGCAAAGATAACGTTAAAGGCGCTTCCTAATCAATATAGGGTAATTACTATACTCTACCGTACTGTACCATACTGTACTGTACTAACACTAACTGCACCCATACTAGTCACTCTAGAAACTTGATCCCTCTTGACTAAACAGAATGATGATAGCTTCGTGTACTACTAGATGTACCTACTATCCCCACTAGATGTACCCCTACAATGGTAATTCCATGTACTCCTAGTTGACGTCATAGGTGCCTCCTGCTCCTATCTCCACTAGGTGTACCCCTTTAATGATTAATTAATAATGGTATCTTTGTGTACCCCTAGCTGACTACATAGGTGTCGTCTGCTCCTATCTCGAATAGATGTACCCACTACCCTACCCAATTCGATCGGCTCCCTAACTCGTAGATACCCATGCTGGTCCCACAGTGGGGTGTATCACTCCCCTAAAGTGGCAACCCAATACAACTTAAGGATGCACGGCTTATACCTACATGATGCAACAACGTCTTACCTACCATCCTGGGCCCACGCACGCACATGACCCCGTTGGACTTGCGTTGCCACCGCCAACCCATTTTGGCCTCTAACAATCAGGCCCAGTAGGCGTGTCCCATCCTCGACTTGGGTCGATCTCACAAAGATATTAATGGGCTACTGGACTGAAAAGGGCCCCCACCAAGCTTCCCACCTAGGCTTGGTCCCCTCAAATACATCCCACTTAACCCCATGTCCACTTACATGTATAAATTTGGTTAAGTGTTTTCTAATTTAACCTAGTCTCACCCTTTTGTTTAATTAACAGGTTGTATTGGTTAAGTCTGTGGGCCTATATACACAAATATTACCCACCTACCCAAGATTTACTTAACCCTCTCACTGGTTCAGACATATTAATTTACGGTTAAGTTTGTGGACCTATATGTACTAATATTACCCACCTACCCAAGATTTACTTAACCCACTCATTCCGTATAACCTAGTTTACTTAACCCCCAACTTAAACTTAAGTTCTTACAATCTTTAGGGATCAGATTTGGTTAAGTAGTCCATTTCATTTACCATGTCCATTTTTAATTAATTAATCAATTAATTAAAACCTTTCCCTTCATAGGTGTCAATACCTATTTTATCCAATAATTTGAATTACATGTCATAATTGTTTATATTCAAATTACTCCATTTTTCTAATCCTATTTCTCATGACATCCTCATGTCACCCACATGTCACCCACTAGATTCCTCATGCCACCCAAGGCACCCACATAACCCCCTCATGTCCCACTACATATTTACTTTGGTTAAGTGTTTCTTAATTTATTACTATCGTAACCCCTGTAGGACCTCTCACATTAGACTGACATTTGTGGCTGCTAAATTTGCCGGGCGGGTCCGGGCAGTCTTACACCACAAACGAGCCTAACCTCGTGTCCATACAATTGTTACACATTTAGTTTGGGCTTTTGACCTCTCACATTGGGCTACCATTTGTGGCTGCTGGATTTACTGGGCGGGTCCGGGCAGTCTTACACCACAAATGAGTCCAACCTCGTGTCTTAGGCAATTAATTATACATAATTAATTTCCACCAATATTTGAATTACTTTCCCTATTCAAATTACAAATCATTTCCATATTTATTTATGTATAAATATGTCACCTTAATTATGTCCACTATTTATGGTACATAAATTGTACCAATTTACATCTCAAATTAATTTCATGCCTTTTTAGGCATTCGTGCCAATTCCCAATATTTAATATCCCTATTCAAATTCAAATTAATCTATGTCCATAATTAAACTATGTCCATTACTACACATTAATTTTACAATTAATGCCTTCATTAAATTTTTCGCCTTTTAAGGAAATTCACCTTAATTAATATCTCAAATTCGTTATATGCCTCATTTACTTGCCAATTCACATTTATTAACATAATCAATATTTTCATCCCATATTTGGATTAATTATTGCTAATCAAATATGTTAATAAAATTCCAATTATCTTTATGACCATAATTCACATTAATTATGTCCATATATCACTTTGCCAATTAATATCTCAATTTACATATATGCCTCTTTTAAGGCTATTACATGCCAATTCATATTTATTAACATAATCAATATTTTTCCCATAACTCCCGCGGCGTCCGTTTGCATAGAATATATGATAGACTAAGAAATAGTCTAACACATGAAAAAGGGAAAAACACCACATATTCACATAACATACAAAATAGGTCTAACTTGCATATGAGAATTTACCACATAACTTGCATAAAATCATAGATCTAAACATAGGCCTAAAAGGTATGAACCTGCATGTTATGAATAAGATTTTCATTACAAAATTTACATTGGCAATAACCACAAACTTGCATAACATGATTCATATTCCAAACTCGTATTTTTATATAAACTTGCATATGTGATTTATGCAACATAACAATGGTGTAAATTTACCTCTAAACATATAAACTAGAATATAAAGATTTAGCATATAACTCATACATGTCATAGACTAACTTTTGATGTAAAATAGATGTCATAATCTTTACTAACTTGCATGTGATTTATGTCTAAATCAACATCTAAACTTGCATACAAACATATGATCTATCATATGAATCAACATAACCAAACTAGCATTTAAACAACATGATGATTTGATTATACATAAGCCAATCATAGAATTACAACATAGATCATAATTTTATAACATGTATGATAACATCACAATTTAACAACATAATCATATCATACGGTCAATAATTCACATAATATCCATAATTATATCTAATCTTACTTAATTTAATAATTATCTTGATTAGAGAAATCAAACTTGCCTTTCGTGGTTAAAGAATTATGAACAATTGATCAAACTTGATGCAGAATTGTTGTAGTGACGTTAGTTGATTCGTTGTTGAAGCTCTAAGCTTGAATTAGGTTGAATTGATTAGCTATCTTCCTCTTTAGTTGGCGGCGACTACACTGAGTTCCATGGCGATGGCATAACGGCTTTAGTTTCAATTTTAATTAGGTTTACGGTTAGCATTAGGATGTATTTATAGGTGTAGGAAGTTATTTAGGACCATTAGATTAACCCTGAACCATGAGAACCAACCAAATGTAAAATCTGCATTTGAGCGAATCGGCCCACGGGTTGACAGCCAAACACCCCGGATTAACCCCTAGTCGACCCAGCGGGGCTTGGGTCGACCTCAAAAAATGGGTCGGTTCGGTCATTCCCCCCTCCCAATTCGCTGTTTTGAACTTTTTCGCATATTTATTTATTTAATTTTTAAATATATATATATATATATATCAATATATATATTTCTCTACGCAACCCATTTCACTTAATTCTTTTCTAAAAATTTAGTATACTTTAATTTGTGAATTTTAATGTTATAAAATTACGGGGTGTTACATTCTCCCCTCCTTAAAGGATTTCGTCCCCAAAATCTCCAAGTCAAGAAGAATGTATATCCTACCATCTAATCGTCCATCTACTCAACCATCAAACACCAGCATCCATTATCCTTAAAAGACTTCTAATGCTTTAATGTTTATATGCACAGTGTGTATATATGTCCATATCTAATGCAAAATTAGGTGGTCTACTGATTCAGTCGACCTCCTTAGTGCAATTCATGATAGTGCCATGCGTCCAATATGTATGCAAAAGATTCCTAATGATACATATTAATTCTATATGCGTGCACAACCATCCACCCGAATGCAGCAACCATATGATAATACAACCATTATACATCCATTTTACTAAATACATCCATATATATGCAATATGCAATATGAAATGACTGAGCCGATCTGGTGCCTAATAGTGTGTGTATATGCATCCACGAACAACCACAAGTGAACACTTGCATCTACTTTGCATCCATCATACATAACATGTCTCAAACACATGTTTCAACCATAGGATTTCCCTAACTGAAGGTCAAAGATACTAGCGAGAGGACATACTAAAGATAAGATAAGCACAAGCTAAGCGATAAAGGAGAAATTAAAAGACATACCCTCGAAAAGAAAAGGGTACAATGAACGCATCTTCTCTTCCGTCTCCCAAGTAGCATTACTCTCATCGTCTCCCCATTGTACTTTGACTAGTCTGACCTCTCGATTTCTCAACTTCTTGATCTCCGACCCAAGAATGCATGTAGGAGCTCGTCGAATCGTCGCATCACGCTCTGTTTCCACCTCTCTAAGCAAGCTCAGCTCCACTACCTCCGCGGTCTCGAGTAAGCACTTCCTCAAATGTGATACATGGAATATGTCGTGTACACCACTAAGTCTCTCAGGCAATTCCTCTTATCCGCATAAGATTTCTGCCTATCTTGCGCTACCTTCATCCATCTTCGAATCAAATCAATCTTCTCCGAAATCTCTCTAATCATATCGGGCCTAAGTAAAATCTTATCCGTAGATTCCCACCAACGTTTAGGTGAACAACAAGGTCGTCCATAAAGAGCTTCGAAAGGTGCCATGCCAATGCTAGACTGAAAGCTATTATTATACGCGAGCTCCACCAATGGAAGATGCTCTTCCCATGTACCCCCAAAGTCTAGGATACATAGCCTCAAAAGGTCCTCTAGAATACGATTCACCCTCTCGGTTTGGTCGTCCGTCTGAGGATGATATGCGGTGCTCAAACATAACTGAGTCCCTACCGCTTCTTGTAAGCTCCTCCAAAATTCGCTAGTGAAGATAGGATCGCGGTCGCTTACTATGCTAGAAGGAACACCATGCAAACGAACTATCTCTCGGACGTATACATAAGCTAACCATGAAGAAGTCCTCTTACTCTTCACGGGAATAAAATGGGCGCTCTTAGTAAGTCTATCTACTATAACTCAAATCCCCGTATTACCCTTCCTCGATCTTGGTAATCCATCAACAAAATCTATCGAGATACTATCCATGTGAACTCATCGCAACTATCCATCTCCCACGCAAGCCGTCCTATTCGAACTCTATATCCTCCAAGCACAAACCCCAAAGGCCTAAACCAATATTAGACAAGCACCCAAGGAATACCTCCTCTGATTTCAGACAGTCTACGTGAGATGATACTAGCAAAACAAATAATTGGGCACTTAACCGACTCTGGCTGTCCTCGCCAGTCTTTCTTCAAAACCATCACTAATCACCTAACTGACTTTTCATTATCCCCTAGGCACACACGAATACCTCGTGTCTCTAGGTAAACCCCGCACTTCATCGAAGACGTTACTATAATCACGGACCACATGAAAAGATTCCAAATCGCCGTTGGATATGTCAAGAGATTCGAGACAGCTAAACGTCACTGAAACCCTAGGGTCACAAGAAATATGAGGGTCTTTCCATAATGAATCAATAGTCTAACTACCCTCCTTTCACTATCTAGGATGGCTGGGTAGCCAATCCACCCCTAGAATCAAACTATAGCCCGTGAAACCAAGGACGAAGGCGTTGCATTCAAATCCAACGTCCAAGATAGACACTCTCAAATCCCGACAAACCATTGAAGGATGAGCCGAACCACCAAAAAGATTTGAGACTAGGATGGGATCCTTAACTAGACAAGTATTTAGGTGCAGTGTTTTCAACTAACGAAGCAGATACTAATGAGTATGAAGCGCCAGAATCAAACAAAGTTCGAACAGGATGATAAAGGAAACCAAATTTCTACCTGGACGGTCCTACCCCTATTAGGTATACAAGCCGTAAGGGAATATAACTACCCTCAAGAAGATCCTGTACTTTGCCTTTGCCTCTTTGGACAATCCTAATAAGGTGTCCTATTTCTCCAAAAGTATAACTACTAGCCTTCTTGTTCACATTCCCCATTCGTGACCTTACACCAAGATGAGGTTTCGTCCTTTATTAACCAACAGTTATTTGAACCTTCCTCCCATCGTCTACCTTAAAGGTATCAACAAGCCCTCCACTTCCTTGAACTAACTTCTAGCCCGTCAAACGTCTAAGTCCCTTGAAGTGGTTTTTCGTCCTTCATATGGAAGTCCATATTTATCTTAGAAAAAGCATCTATACGCGAAGGGGAAATCCAAAAAAGATAAAGAGGAAGAGATTCAAAACGGAGAATCGAAGGAAGGATATATGGCTCTTGGGGATTATGTTTTTTAAAACAAACCTTTCTTTCAAAAATACTCTTCTACAAACATATTTTTGAAAGTATTCTTTATAAAAATGCTTTTGAAAAATAGTTTCTCAAAATATCTTATCTGTTCTGGTAACCTTCAGCTCTGATACTACGTGTAACACCCCATGTCCATTAATGTCACTCACAAAAGGGAATGCATTAACTTCTATGGAGCGTTTTAAGTGAATATAGAACAGAAAATCACAACACGACAGATATGAAATAGTACTTGAAAATTTAAAACTTTATTTATTGCAACGGAAGGTAAATATGTTTGGTTATATCACCAAAACCCAAAGACTAAAGTCAAGTACATAATATCCATCTTGACAAAATCAAAGTACATAATATAAAAAGCATAATCCCATAAATAGCCATAAAAGAAATAGGTTGAGCTTTACTTCAGCAATCCAAGTCCAAGTGCTCCCAAAGAGATCCAAATCAAGCTTCCCACCCTAAGAACCTTAGGGGTGGGGGCGAAGGAAGAAAAGAGGTGGAAACAAAGGGGGTCAGACATAAAGTCTGGCAAGTCCGATAACTCTAACATTATAATTATCAATGTAACTAGGATAAGACATAAGCTTGGTAAATAAGGAAATGACTGTGAATTAATGGCAAGACCAAGAAATCAAAAAAAATAGGATGAGCAAAGATAACGTTAAAGGCGCTTCCTAATCAATATAGGGTAATTACTATACTCTACCGTACTGTACCGTACTGTACTGTACTAACACTAACTGCACCCATACTAGTCACTCTAGAAACTTGATCCCTCTTGACTAAACAGAATGATGATAGCTTCGTGTACTACTAGATGTACCTACTATCCCCACTAGATGTACCCCTTCAATGGTAATTCCATCAACTCCTAGCTGACGTCATAGGTGCCGCCTGCTCCTATCTCCACTAGGTGTACCCCTTTAATGATTAATTAATAATGGTAGCTTCGTGTACCCCTAGCTGACTACATAGGTGTCGTCTGCTCCTATCTCCACTAGATGTACCCACTACCCTGCCCCATTCGATCGGCTCCCTAAGTCGTAGATACTCGTGATGGTCCCACAGTGGAGAGTATCACTCCCCTAAAGTGGCAACCCAATACAACTTAAGGATGCACGGCTTATACCTACACGATGCAACAACGTCTTACCTACCAGCCCGGGCCCACGCACGCACATGACACCGTTGGACTTGCATTGCCACAGCTAACCCATTTTGGCCTGTAACAATCAGGCCTAGTAGGCGTGTCCCCTCCTCAACTTGCGTCGAGCTCACAAAGATACTTAATGGGCTACTGGACTGAAAAGGGCCCCCACCAAGCTTCCAACCTAGGCTTGGTCCCCTCTAATACATCCCACTTAACCCCATGTCCATTTACATGTATAAATTTGGTCAAGTGTTTTCTAATTTAACCTAGTCTCACCCTTTTGTTTAATTAACAGGGTGTATTGGTTAAGTCTGTGGGCCTATATACACAAATATTACCCACCTACCCAAGATTTACTTAACCCTCTCACTGGTTCAGACATATTAATTTACGGTTAAGTTTGTGGGCCTATATGTACTAATATTACCCACCTACCCAAGATTTACTTAACCCACTCATTCCGTATAACCCAGTTTGCTTAACCCCCAACTTAAACTTAAGTTCATACAATCCCTAGGGATCAGATTTGGTTAAGTAGTCCATTTCATTTACCATGTCCATTTTTAATTAATTAATCAATTAATTAAAACCTTTCCCTTCAAAGGTGTCAATACCAATTTTATCCAATAATTTGAATTACATGTCATAATTGTTTATATTCAAATTACTCCATTTTTCTAATCGTATTTCTCATGACATCCTCATGTCACCCACATGTCACCCACTAGATTCCTCATGCCACCCAAGGCACCCACTTAACCCCCTCATGCCCCACTACATATTTACTTTGGTTAAGTGTTTCTTAATTTATTACTATCGCAACCCCTGTAGGACCTCTCACATTAGACTGACATTTGTGGCTGCTGGATTTGCCGGGCGGGTCCGGGCAGTCTTACACCACAAACGAGCGTAACCTCGTGTCCATACAATTGTTACGCATTTAGTTTGGGCCTTTGACCTCTCACATTGGGCTACCATTTATGGCTGCTGGATTTGCCGGGCTTGTCCGGGCAGTCTTACACCACAAATGAGTCCAACCTCGTGTCTTAGGCAATTAATTATACATAATTAATTTTCCCTAATATTTGAATTAATTTCCCTATTCAAATTACAAATCATTTCAATATTTATTTATGTATAAATATGTCACCTTAATTATGTCCACTACTTATGGTACATAAATTTTACCAATTTACATCTCAAATTAATTTCATGCCTTTTTAGGCATTTGTGCCAATTCCCAATATTTAATATCCCTATTCAAATTCAAATTAATCTATGTCCATAATTAAACTATGTCCATTACTACACATTAATTTTCCAATTAATGCCTTCATTAAATTTTTCGCCTTTTAAGGCAATTCACCTTAATTAATATCTCAAATTCGTTATATGCCTCATTTACATGCCAATTCACATTTATTAACATAATCAATATTTTCATCCCATATTTGGATTAATTATTCCTAATCAAATATGTTAATAAAATTCCAATTATCTTTATGACCATAATTCACATTAATTATGTCCATATATCACTTTGCCAATTAATATCTCAATTTACATATATGCCTCTTTTAAGGCTATTACATGCCAATTCACATTTATTAACATAATCAATATTTTTCCCATAACCCCCGCTGTAAAGACCCGCAAATCCCCACCCTTTGAATCGACCATAAACCACACAGGTCTGACCCAAAAAGTGAAAATCTACGAATACTTTAACTTTGGGCATACAACATATTAAAACAACAACAGAAGACTTTTATAACATATCATCATATAATGTTACATCAGAGTGCAGAATATACATATCAGAGTATATGTATATAATTACAGCGGAAGATAAATACAAAAATTAAAATATATTGCAGCGGAAGAAACACAGCGGAAGACTCTCTATCTCTGGATACAGCTTTAAACTTCAACCCAGAATCCTGTTTAATATATCTGCAAAGAAATAGCTACTCGACTGCCCGTGTGGAAAATATGGGCACCCGAGTTTGCCAGTGGACAAAACTACAGGTCAGTCATGGGACTGGTGTGAGAATTCTACTTAACCTATATAATATACTAAGGCTAATCACAGGACCACGCCACTTTCGCGGAACGGGTTTTCTCCTATGGATTGCCAGTGCATGACTAAAGTAAATCGTCAAAATAGCGCAATGCTTTTTAGAAAAATGAAACCATTATAAGACCCAAGTCCCATCACACAATGCAACGCAAACCGGAGGATAGGGTTTTACCTTATAATGATCAAAAGATGCTTGATACGATAAACACGGTATTATATAATAATAGTGTGCAACCAATTTGAAGTACATCAAAGTAAATGTAGTAATCCTAGACGGCATGAGTGCCCCATCCCACTATGTCGCCATATATAGGTATACAATCAAAACCGCGTGATGTCGTATTGGAAATTTGGGTTTCCATCTGAGTCAAGGCTAGGGAGGAGATCCTTACCGATTCGAGACACTCTAGCAATGCCCCAGGATTGGTACTCTGTCCAACCCTTGGATCCTGCAGGGCCGGTCCGTCCCCGTGTTGGTACTCTGTCCAACTAGTGCAATGGACTGGATTAGTTATTCCTGAACACACGCTTCCCGATCCTTTTGGACCTATCCTACGGCCAGTAGCGACCGCATAACCCGAGGCCTCGAACAATCCAACAACCACATAAGTAAAATGTCAGCCAGTTTAAGCACCGACACCACTTCTAGCTAGAAAGAAACGTGTGCACTCCCTGCGTTCCCTTCTCCCGTTTTAGACTCTACCGGGCTGTGAGGCTCGTGAGGTCACGTAACACAAAGCTATGCCTAAATAGACTATGCTTTGATCATCCCACAAGGCTCTGCTTTGCAACAATAAGCCTTGATCAAGTGCAACTTGGCATACCACATCAACAACTCATATCATGCGATCGGTAAATATTTAACATACAAAAGGGTGTTAAGCAAGAGAATAAATCCTCCGCCACCATGCATTTATATATTAAATAAAAACCGATTTAATTACATGAAATAAATTTCAATGTCAGGCATGCTATCCATTTACAAGTCCGTTCTGGGTCTGAACGAAACAACGTATCCGTCGATCTCCAGTACGTCTGGAAGATCATCACTTTTACCTTGCCTTGGGGGATCAGTCCCAATTCAAGATATTAGTCACCATCAACCAAACGATGTGAAGCTCTCCGGTCTTCAGTCACCGTCTTCATCTTCGACTCTTGATCGTCGTGATGATTATTCAGAATGGGTTAGACTCGGTCTTTCTGAATAACTCGCGTATTTGTAATTTAAAATCAACCATACGCCACATTCCAACTTTGAATAACCTTTTAAATAAAAATTATTATTTATGTTAAAAGGTTCTCCTTAATTTTATCAAAGATAAAATAAATTAAATTTTTAATCTTTCTAAAAAGATTTATTAATATTCCAATTTTGATTTAATTTATAAAATAGATTTATAAATTTCAAATAGTAATTTCAATGTAAATTGGATTAAAGGATAAATGTTATTTAAACATCGTCCACTACGAATCCTTTCTACATATCAATCACCAAACATAATTGTTAAGATCTAATAATCTTAAATAAAAGGTTTATCTTAAAGATATTAATTCATTACTATATAAAAAAAACATTTTAAAATAATCAATAAAATATTCTATATATATAAGATTCTGAATGTAACATATACTTTATAATACAAAATCTTTTATTTTACAAAAATTCTTTTATTTTATAAAAGTTCTTTATTTAAAAAGAAATTCTGCATTGGAATGCGACTCAACCATGTACCATATAATTTGGGTCATATGGGTTTCATACATTTCATGTATAGGGTAATAACAGGAAATAATCCTCAATCCATCCATTAACAACCAGAGTGACGATTTCAACTGTGTGAGCATTAAAATAAAACAATAACGCTCATCTCAGTTTGTCGATCAATCGATAGACATATAATTAAACATTGGGATTTGTGTTAGTCAAGTATCGTCCCAATACCCGTGTGGGGTTTTCAGCCAACAACAGTTCATATAAATAAATAAATATAGAATTGGTTAATAGGTTTAACCAATTTCTACTGTATATTATGCAAATAAAAGTAATCCTTATATTTGCACATAAATTGTGTTTCCTACCAAGATGAGTGAAAGTGATATACTCATTTTGTTAACGATTCTATTTCAACAAATACAATGTAAATAAAAGTGTGTTTCTAATCTTGTACTTTTATTTGTACATAAAACACAAATAAAAGTGTATCTCATGTATTTGTCTTTTTATTTGACAAACAATGTCAATAAAAATGTTCTTTTATATCTTGTACTTTTATTTAACAAATCAATGGTAAACAAAATGTCTTTTTAACTCTTTTACTTTTATTTAACAAAACAATGACAAATAAAAGTATATTTCCTTTCTATGCATGCAAATAAGAAATATAACTCTCTTTTTACTTTTCTTTACAATAGAAAATGTAAATAAAATGGTTCACACAATTTTGTTATTTTTCTTTACTATAGAAAATATAAATAAAAGGATTCACATTATTTTGTTTTTTTTTTTTATCACAACTAAAAGACGATAGAAATGTACTATTAACATCGCTATTTATATCGCATAAAAAAAATGTCGAATAAAATGAATCACTAACATTGTCTATTTCTATTGTACTAAAAATGTCGATAAAAATGAATCACTAACATTGTCTATTTTTATCGCACTAAAAATGTCGATAAAAATGAATCACTAACATTGTCTATTTTTATCGCACCAAGAATGTCGATAAAAATGAATCACTAACATTGTCTATTTTTATCGCACCAAGAATGTCGATAAAAATGACAGCATTAACCCTTCTATTTTCATCGCGTTCAAAATGACGATAAAATATTCAACATTAACAATTCTATTTTTACCGCATTCAAAATGACGATAAAATATTCAGCATTAACAATTCTATTTTTACCGCATTCAAAATGACGATAAAATATTCAGCATTTACAATTCAATTTTTTCCTACTATAGAAAATGTAAATAAATATATCTCTAAATTCTATTCTTTTTCTTCGTATAAGAAAATGTAAATAAATGCATTTTCAATTTCTATTCTTTTACTTACATAAGAAAATGTAAACAAATATATCTCTAAATTTTTATCATACCGTTATAACTCATATATAAATTACATAGAAAAAATGTCATTTTTATTTTATCGTTCTAATTCACCTCTAAATTACATAGAAAAATGTAATCTTTATTACGCGATGGGAATTCATATTTTAATTACATAGAAAAATGTAATTCCTATCATACGACATAAATTCATATCTAAATTATATATAAAAATGTAGTTTTTATCCTACAATGCAAATTCACATTTTAATTACATGAAAAAAAAGTAATTTGCATTCTACCGTTATTATTCATCTCCAAATTACATAGAAAAATGTAATTTAAATCATGCAATGTAAATTTACCTTTTTATATCATAGAAAAATGCAAATTTTTGTCATACAGTGCAAATTCATATATAAAGCACATATAAAAATGTAACTTTGTTATGCAAAGTAAATACACCTTTTTAATTACGTCTAAAAAAATGTAATTTTTTTTTCACGGTGGAAATTCATTCATAAATAACATATAGAAAATGTAATTTATTTCATACGGTGAAAAATCATTCAATAATAACATATAAAAATGTTATTTATTTCATACGATGAAAAATCATTCATAAATAACATATAAAAATGTTATTTATTTCATGCGATGAAAAATCATTCATAAATAACCTATAAAAATGTTATTTATTTCATGCGATGGAAATTATTCATAAATTCCATAATAAAATATGTTTTATTTCACACAATGTAAAAACATCTTCTTTTTATGTACAATGGAAAAATATCATCTTTTTATATTTATAATATATTCACTTTACTATTTTACGATGTAAAAATATGATCTTTTACATTTTACAAAGTAAAAATATCAACTTTACTATTTTACAATGTAAAAATATGATCTTTTACATTTTACAATGAAAATATGACTTCTTCTATTTTGACAATAAAAATATGACTTCTTCTATTTTGACAATAAAAATATGACTTCTTCTATTTTGACAATGAAAATATGACTTCTTCTATTTTACAATGAAAATATGACTTCTTCTATTTTACAATGAAAAAAAATGATAACTTCTTCTATTTTAAATATAAAAAGATTGTCTTTTTTATTTTCATCGACAAAATTTCATCTTTTTGTTTTCAAAAAGATTGTCTTTTTATTTTAAACATAAAAATATTGTCTCCTTATTTTCAACATAAAAAGATTTAGCTTTTTATTTTATTACAATCAAAAAAAAACAAAGTTGTAATTTTTGTAACCAAAATCAAAGTTGTAATCTTTGCAAACAAAATCAAAGTTGTAATCTTTGTTAACAAAAGCAAAGTTTAAATTTTTATAAAGTTTTAATCTTTATAAATAAAAATAAAAGATTTCATGTTTTATAAATAAAACAAAGATTCATTTTAAATAAACAAAAACAAAGATTCATTTTAAAGATCGAATCTTTATTAATGTTATTCATTTCAAAATAAAAATCAAAACTTTGATTTGTCAATCATGATAAAAGATTAAACTTCATTTACAAATCATAACCAAAGATTAAACTTTTTATTATAACCTTTCTACCTGTCATCGAATAACAATTTCCACAATCAATTCCAACACCAATCATATAACACATCAATAACAATACAGGCCACAAACATCAATTTCCACCATTCAACCATTCAATCCATACAACATTCATTTTGCATAATGACAACATAATTAAATTAAATTAATTATATATATATATAAATAAAAAATAAAATATAGAATCTCACCTTGCTTGTTTCTGAATTGAAGCGATTTAAATCAGATCTCGTGTTTGGCGTCACAACGGTTACGGATCTGAAAGATTTCAAATTGAAATTTATGCATAAATTAGAATTCTGGCCTTTAACAACTGACACAGTGACGCTTAAAAGCGTGACAAAATCTGAAGCTATTTACCTTAAATTTTCAGAAATGTTCAAAACTTTGAATGCGGATTTCGGGAGCTATAGTCGACGGTTTTACGAACGGTTTGCGGGAGATTGAAGAGCTACGAGAGGGCTATCTTCACCGAGAAGATGGAGAGGTGCGGCTGCAAGCACAGGGGGCGGCGGCAGCATGAAGGCGGCGGTTTCGGGGAGGTGAATCGAGAGCTACGGGCAACGGTTTGATGTGAGGTTTGTTGGAGAAGAAAGAGGAAGAGAAGAGCTTCAAAAAGTTTAACTACGGCATGGTCTAATTCTTAGTGGTTTGGGAGATAGGGAGGAGAGAAGTTTCGGCCATTATGGGTTCAAGGTGCGGCGGGATCACGTTGGGGAAGAAGAAGGACCCGACTTTTCTTTTATATTATTATATTAGGTTAATCTAATTATTATTTAATTAGCCCGTTTAAGCCCGTTTTGGCCCGAACTCCGTTTTAGGCCCAACGACTGTTGTTCCTACCATTTAGCCCCCATTTCAAACTCATCTAGACATGTCTTGACAGCCCAAACTATCATCTAAGCCTCCGTTTCGCAGTTTTAAAATTTAAGTCTTTATTTCTAATTTTTCCGTACAAATAATTTTACCGGGGACACAAATTAACTCAGAAAAATCCAGAAAAATTATTTTTGGCTTTCTTATGTCAATACGGTTCTAACAAAATTTATTTCGTCGAATTCCGAGACTTTTTGAAAAATGGCTATTTTTAAGGCGTTCAAATTTAACTGAAATAGTCAAAACACATTTTATTTCGCCACGCTCACATATTAATTCGAAAAATTCTGAAAATTGAAACCTAACAATAATTTGACATTCCGGTTCCAACAAAAGTGATTTCGTCGAAAACAGAGGTCGTTTGAAAAAAAGACTATTTTTAAGGCCAATATATTTAATATTAAAAATATGTTTTTAAACAAATAAATCCCGAAACTCAAAATATATAAGTGTTTACTGTTTTTCAATGTAGAAACATCATTCTGAACTCAATGGAAGTGGTTTCGAGTTCAAATTCCTTCGTATGCAAAAAGTAGCATTTTGGCCCTTATAAATTTCATAGCGACCATTCTAAATATTGAATTGGCCATAACTTTTGATTCCCGTTATGAAATTTCGATTTTTCGGATTCGTTGGAAAGATATTTTCAGATAGATTCTAAGATTTTTGGTTTCACTAAAATCCGTTA
The DNA here is from genome assembly GCA_030737875.1 of Allium sativum. Taxonomy (NCBI): domain Eukaryota; kingdom Viridiplantae; phylum Streptophyta; class Magnoliopsida; order Asparagales; family Amaryllidaceae; genus Allium; species Allium sativum. The sequence goes on along the minus strand of CM060918.1, from coordinate 659,928,675 downwards.
AATTTTGCATCCTGTACGGTCAGTCAAAGTTCAAGTTTGACTTTTCAAACTACCGCGCTATTTCTAACTCTTTTTATAATTAAAATTAAATCATTCATTCTAACTTCGATTTAAATCAAATTTGTGATCATTATTATTTAAATTAATTATTTTATATTGTCAAAATTCATTAAAATTTTCTAAAATAAAAATTTTAAATTGGTTCTGATTTTGCGGGTTGTTACACCCGCGGCATCCGTTCGCATAGAATATATGATAGACTAAGAAATAGTCTAACTCATGAAAAAGGGGAAAACACCACATATTCACATAACATACAAAATAGGCCTAACTTGCATATGAGAATTTACCACATAACTTGCATAAAATCATAGATCAAAACATAGGCCTAAAAGGTATGAACCTGCATGTTATGAATAAGATTTTCATCACAAAATTTACATAGGCAATAACCACAAACTTGCATAACATGATTCATATTCCAAACTCATATTTTTATATAAACTTGCATATGTGATTTATGCAACATAACAATGGTGTAAATTTACCTCTAAACATATAAACTAGAATATAAAGATTTAGCATATAACTCATACATGTAATAGCCTAACTTTTGATCTAAAATAAATGTCATAATCTTTACTAACTTGCATGTGATTTATGTCTAAATCAACTTCTAAACTTGCATACATACATATGATCTATCATATGAATCAACATAACCAAACTAGCATTTAAACAACATGATGATTTGATTATACATAAGCCAATCATAGAATTACAACATAGATTATAACTTTACAACATGTATGATAACATCCCAATTTAACAACATAATCCTATCATACGGTCAATAATTCACATCATATCCATAATTATATCTAATCTTACATAATTTAACAATTATCTTGATTAGAGAAATCGAACTTGCCTTTCGTGGTTAAAGAATTATGAACAATTGATCAAACTTGATGCAGAATTGTTGTAGTGACGTTAGTTGATTCGTTGTTGAAGCTCTAAGCTTGAGTTAGGTTGAATTGATTAGCTATCTTCCTCATTAGTTGGCGGCGGCTACACTAAGTTCCATGGCGACGGCATAACGGCTTTAGTTTCAATTTTAATTAGGTTTACGGTTAGCATTAGGATGTATTTATAGGTGTAGGAAGTTGTTTAGGACCATTAGATTAACCCTGAACCATGAGAACCAACCAAATGCAAAATCTGCATTTGAGCGAATCGGCCCACGGGTTGACAGCCAAACACCCTGGATTAACCCCTAGTCGACCCAACGGGGCTCGGGTCGACCTCAAAAATGGGCCGGTTCGGTCATTCCCCCTCCCAATTCGTTGTTTTGAACATTTTCGCATATTTATTTATTTAATTTTTAAATTTATATATATATATATCAATATATATATTTCTCTGCGCAACCCATTTCACTTAATTCTTTTCTAAAAATTAAGTATACTTTAATTTTTGAATTTTAATGTTATAAAATTACGAGGTGTTACATGTTGGTTTCAGCCTTCGGGGCTATTACTTAGGGAATTGTTCACTTGCTAATTTACGTTTAAGTGCTGATGGAATAGAATGTTATTTTGGGTTTATCGTGAACCATGTTTTAAATGACATTGGTTCTTTAACCCAGTTAAAGATTAAAACTAAATAGAGTTTTAATGAATCTTTAAATAGATTGAAAAGTGAATTTGATAATTAAAATTATCAAATTCAAGGAATGATCGAGAACGGAGTACCACCAGTTTTACTCCAGACGGTAGTTAAATCTTTAATTAGATTTAAATGTGAAATGGTAATTGAATTTACCGATAACACCATGGTGTTAGATATGAAGTATTACCAGTTTTACTTCATTGGATGAATAGGTTGGGGTTGGGAAATTTAACAACTAATTACTTCGGTAAGGTTCGTTAATCCCGACTAGTTTGGATAAACCATAATTTGGTTTGAATTGATATTCCAAAGAAGATTAAAGAATAAATTTAAATAATTTATCTTTGATAGAATTAATGGGAACCTTTCCCTATGAATGTGAAATTTAGAAACTAACTGTAGGTTAGCTAAGAAGAATGGTTTCCTGGGTATTGATCTGATGTTGGTTTCGGCCTTCGGGGTAAATTTTTGGGGAATTAATCTCTTGCTAATTTACGGTTAGTGGCTGATGAATTGGAATGAGGCGTATGTTGTGTTTGTGTAACACTTGTTTATTATATACGCGGGTTATCCAGAAAGACCGGGTTTATCCCATTCTGAATAACCGATACGACGATAAGTCGAAGATGAAGACGGTAGTCGAAGAGCGGAGGTCTTCACATTGTTTGAATAATTACTGATGATCCTGATTGGGCTGTACACCCAATAGGATTGAAATAGTTGGTGGTCGTCCAGACGTATTTGGAGATCAATGGATATGCAAGGTACAAGGTGCCTCCGGTTTCGTTCAGATCCAGAACGAACTTGTATGGACTGTGTGTCTGACATCGGATTTCATTCTGTGTGATTGATATCGGTTGCATAGCGTGAATTGCCTGTATGGCATGCTGAGATACAAATGATCAAGGCTTCTGTTGAAAAGCAGAGTCTCGTGGTTGATGATCAAAGCACAGCCTTTGTGGCGTAGCTTTGTGTAACATTTAATTCGCGAGTTTCACACCCGATACGAACCAAAAACGGGAGAAGGACCTCAGGGAGGGCATGCGTTTCTTTCTAGTTAGGAGTGGTGTCAGTGCTTGAACTGGCTGACAAGTTAGACTCATGTGGTTGTTGGAATTGGAGGCACCTCGGATTTATCGGTCGTTCTCGAACCGATGGAGTCATTCATTGGCTCATTGACGCCCCAAAGGGCGGGGAAACAAAGTGTTCAGGCATTTAATCCACATCGGTGGACCGGCCCTTACGATCCTAAGGCCACTCGAGCTCTGACCTGAGACACGGGCTAGAGCGTCTCGAATCGGTGAGGATGATCCCTAGCCTCAGTTCATATCATAAATGAAACCCTACTTCCAAATATGACATTTTGCGGTTTTAATTGTAGAACTAGTATGGCGACATATTGGTATGGGGCATTTAAGCCAACTATGATTGATACTTATGATTGAAATTGATTTCTTCACTTATAGTAATAATAAAAGATGAAATTTTGCGTATCAAGCATTCTTTAGCTGTTATAAGATAAAACGCTATCCTCCGGCTTGCGTTGCATTGTGTGATGGGACCTGGGTCTTATAACAGCTTCATTGTTCTTTATTTAGCATTGCGCTGTTTGTTTATGCACTGGTATTCTTGTGGTAAAATCCCGTTCCTTGTTATACGGCGTGGTCCCATGATGTACCTAACTTTAAAATAAAGATTAATAACTGTTTTAGTTCTCACACCAGTCACATGACTGACCTGGAGTTTATTGTTTTAACCTGAACTCTTGGTGCCCTTATTTTCGACACGGGGAGCTAGTAGTTTTAGTTTGGCCGATTTATATTCACAGGAACCTGGTTTACAGCTGGAACGATATCCGGAAAGCTTTGTATCCGTATATCTCATTCAGTTGTATTTTGTATAATTTTCCGTTGCTTTGTAATGTATTGTAATCTCTGATATTTTTATAATGTGTAATATTTATTCATTACTCTTTGTATTCTTGTACTCTGATGAAGTTGTTGTAATATACAATGAAATGTTCTTCTGTTTGTGTTCTTTTTTGTGTTGAACTCAAAGTATCCGCTTTTTCCTTACCGGGGAAGTTAGGGTTCTTACAGTGGTATCAGAGCTTTGGTTTACAAAGCTCGAGAACAAGGCACATTAGAACTATACGAAAGAATTCATCAGAGATTGGATTAGTAAAATCCAATGAGAATGACTCGTTAGAGATGGGATCAGTAGTATCCTAGAACGAGTGTGAAGAGTATATTTTAAAAAAATGAAAACGAATTTTTGTTTTGAAAATTTAAATCGATTTATACGTATTTGAATATTTTAGTTGTATTGAATTTGGACAATCGTGTATATAAAGATTATGCATATACGTCTGATCCGTGTGTATTTGAAGTTTTAATATACTAGATAGATATGGAATCAAACTCTAGTCGCCCGGAGATGATTCTGGTGATTACTCGAGTATCATCAGAATTTATATTCGAGTTTCGAAAGTGGGATTTCTATATATTTCCAATTGACTGGTGTGAGTGAAGGTTTCGAATCATTCAAAATCGAAACCCTAATTATATTTTAACAACTTAAAATAGGATCTTATGCGGAAATGAACAAATCAAAGACTTAAATTAGTTAAATTTAGGGTTTATTACCTTCGAAGCCGAATACATCTCTAGATCGAGGAACTGGAGCGTCGAATCTGAGCAAAACAAAAGTGCCTTGCCTCCATAAGTATCCACACGAACTTGCTTATTCCATCGTCATACGATTGAATCGGAGGAGAGTATTTGAGGTGCTAGCCGCCATTTCTAGTTTTTCTTTTCTAGGGTTTTAGAAGGGTCGGGATAAAAAAAACTGAACGTGTACACGTATTATTTTTATAAAAGAAGTAAGTATCTTTTATCATTTAAACGTGTACCTTTAATTAAGGAACCATTTCCTTTACCCATTCAAACAAGACATCAACAATTGACATATCATTTTATCCCAAAATTAAAACCAGTATTCTCCTCACAATGTTCTAGGTGTGTGACCCTATAGGTTATTACAACGTTGGCAATGATTTTAAATCGTATTTAAAATCATAAACAGTGATTGGCATCTAGCAATACGTCGCTGCTACCCAAGTTATAATAATATAATCGATTCGATACAACCTTTCCGTGACCAGTATGTCAATGTAATATAATCCTTTTATCCAATATATCCAGGATTAAACCCAAGGCATGGTTCGTATCATCCTCTTTATTATTTAATCCTTTTATCTTGATCGATGAGTAGACTGTTCAAAACAAATCAATATTTGAGCACGGCCATGCATTTCACAGTCTCACTCAATCAAGAGGCCCATGGATATCACTACGAATATATCGTAGGGTTAAATTCCATCTAGATCATTCATAATTTATATTCGATTCTAAATATATCCAATAATCACCGTTATCATTACTCTATTACGAAATAACTATAGATGATATCAAAACACAAATATTGTCGAATAAAATTATAATGATTTCAGGTCTGAGGACCATTACATCAATGTCACTATGAGAATAACTTATGATACTATTAATTATAATCCATGGAGTTATCTCACGGTGGGTCAGCCCAATACGCTATTCTCCAATACGTATTTATATTTTGACTTTAATATAACGTATATTAATGATCAATGAGATGTGATCATCAGTCAATCAATATACTAGTCTCAATGCTTTATTGTTGTCCTGTATAAACAATAAAACCTGACTAGGGACCTTTTAAGAATTATAATACTTAATAATTATATAATCTCAAATTCAGTCTTACTCGAACTATATAATTCCGTATTATTATTCTAAGGACTTCTATTATATAATTATTTAATCACGCAGTAAATACAATATAATAGAATAATATTTTATTCCAAATAAAATAATAACATCAACAGTGTTATCAATCTCATCAAATGAATTGCCTCTAGGGCAGAAACTCTAACAATCTCCCACTTGCACTAGAGTCAATCATTTACGTATCGTATACTTATGAAACTAATGTGACTATTAAACTTCTGCTGCGACAGAGTTTAATTCAGTAGGTCTGCAACATTACAGCTTTTGCAACTTTGCAAATATGTTCATATCCGCTGTGAAGAATTTCACGTAAGAATTATATTTCTTAAATATATGTTTGGATCGATTATGAGTTTAATGTTTTAGGCCTGAGAAATAGTCACACTGTTATCGCAATGTAAATCATTGGATCAACAATGAATTAAGTTCAATCATGAACTTCTTAATCCAAACATTTTCTTTCTTAGAATCAGTATTTATTTCTTGTTTTAAAACTAACATTATTCACAATAATTAATGTGTTATCAATATATAACATTGTAATTATTGTGTCACTCCCACTCAATTTCTTGTCTATACAAGATTCAATGGTATTTTGTGGTCTCCGAGACATTTCGGATTCTATTTTATTCCCATCGGTATGTTAGAGACTGACTCTCCTTTATAAGGATACCAATTCGACCAATAAACATTTTATTCTATGAGGGTTTATAGAAATAATATCCATTTACTTCTTTTGGATATTCCACAAAATGGTTATCTGATTTGGGTCCGATCTTATCAGTGGAAGGACATTTAACAATTGCCATACATCCCAAATCTGCGCATTTAGACATACTAGGACATTTCCTAATCCATATCTTATATGGCGTCTCAAGCTTTGTTTTAGTAGGATTAATTTAATTGTTCTCAATTTAATTTATTGGAAGATCTATATGACTTATCATTAATCGTATTTTATCTTTTAAGGTACGATATCTCCTTTCAGACATACCATTTGAATATGGTCTTCTAGATGGAGTAAGTTATGAAACAATTTCAAACTCATATGAACTGTCATTAATTAATTGGCTTAAATATTCTTTTCGATCTGTTGGAAAAGTATTTAATTTTCTTTTAAAATTGGTTTCAATCCCCATTTTGAATTCTTTGAACTTTTCAAAGGATTCTGATATGTGTTTCATAAGATACACATATCTGTATCTACTGATATCATCAGTAAATATAATGAAGTAATAAAACCTGCCTCTAGCTTATGTATCCATTTCTCCATATACATCATTATGTATGAGACCCAATACATATCACTCATTCACTGCTTCAAGCGAAAGGTGATTCAGTTATTTTGCCTAATAAACAAGATTCGCATTCTTTATATGATTCAAAATCAAATGATTTCAAAATTCCATCATTATGGAGTTTTGATATATTTTCTTGTTTGCTGGGCTAACCGGTAATACTAAAGGTATATTGAATTTAAATCACTAAATTCAATCCACTCAATATTAATGTCAAGTACATTATAGTTAACAATTTATAAAGATCATTAACTATTTGTGAAATTCCATAAGATATTTCATTTAAATAAAATGAATAACAATTGTTCTTTTATTACAAATGAAATTTAAACTTGTCTGAACAAGATTTATAATAACATTTATTTTAAATGGAATTTCATGATAACAATTATTTTATTAATTTTATTAAGGCAGTATACACAACAAGAATGAACTTTCTATGGATAATCCAGCAACTTTTGTTTCATTTCCAATCGTAAGTCCACTTGTCATTTTATCAGATTTCTACTTATTTTGCAATTTCTGTAAATTAACATACATTTATGTGATTTATATCTAGTATCTAATACTAGAAATGTATAAGTAGATTGCTATAACATTTATATATTATTCAGTTGAAGTCATACCTCAACCTTCCATTTTAGATCCTCTATGTATATATATAACAATTACGTTTGACTTGTTTGAGGATAATCCTCAAATTTCAATGTTAGTCAAGAAATTTGATTTAATTCAATTTATATCCTTCTTAAGGATTAATTTAAATTATCGAGTTATTTATTATTTAATATCTACATTAGATAAAATAATAACTGATTTTGTAATATTTATTTAATCACAAAATTTTGATAATCAAAATTTATATTAACATAAATATGTAATTTAAACTAAAATACGCTCCCACTCAAATTAGCATCCCTCTGTTTATATATGTATATCATTATATACATATAAAGGTGTTCCAAGATCCATATCTAGTCGTGCCTTGACCCAGCTTTGGCTAAACACAAAACACAACCTTTTAGGTAGACATCTTATGTCAATTATATCGTCTATATAATTCTTGGATCGCATGTTGAACATTTTGTTCAGTATTATTCATTTGCTCAAAATATATAGAATAATTCATGCTTTTGTCTCTAAGGCCATAATCGTATTATGCAGCCTAGTTAAGTCAGACCCAATAATAGGTTGGAGCACCACATTTTACTCCATCGCATATAACCAAAATAAAAGGTGCACAACGCTTTGGCGTTAGTTACATCCAGTGATTTTGGACAGTGATGAGTATATTATTGGAAGACGTTACCATGACTTAATATAACAAAATTTGCTTTAGAGGGAATTTATAATTCGTAGTGACGAACAATATTAGAGTTATTTACACATATCACAATATACGTATTCTATATTCAAATATAAATTGCATTGAATAATATTTACGCATGTATCACATACATATACAGATATATAAATATTCATGTCCCCATTACCTACTGATCATATCAAAGCCTATTTGTTAAGTAGCATTAGCCATCATAACGCATGTCAATAATAACTTGCAAGTTTCAAATATAATGGAAACATGGATTCATTTGTAATTTGGGCCTAATTACAAATAAATGTACAACTCATATACAATTCTGATCTCAATGCAAATCGAAATTAACTTCTCAAGTACAGCTGAAGTGGCAATTTTACTACAACAGTTCCTTATAAATGAGTTTAAGCCCTAAACAAAACATATATCAACATTCTAGGTCATGGCAAAACATAAACATTAATAAATAATGTCACTTACATGCAACAGATATTAACCTTTCACATATAAAAGAACCAGAATTAACTGAAGGGTCAAACCCCTTTTAAAACTTACAAGATTCAATAGACCATCTATTTATTTGCACTGTCATCATACAAATAGGTATTACTTACATGTTTAAAAGATTATACATGTCAACTAACATTTACAAATGTTGGCTATTACTGACTGGTACATTCTCAAACAAAACAGCAAACTTCAATATTTGCAATTGCGGAACGTGTCCTGTTGAGTTTATCTTCTTGCCGAGCCAAAACAATTTCAGCAACCAATTATGCCTGCATGTATGAAACAATTTCATTCATGGTCCATTGGTTTTAAGCAAAGTTAAATACATCATATGTATTTAATATATATATTGGAACAATGGCCAATGTGAAAGTTCATTTCTGTTCATATTGATCATTTTCTAGTATATACATAATCCAGGTAACTAATATCTGATTAACAATTAAAACAGATTAATGTACATGATGAAAATGTTTAAAATGAGGATGAAATATTAGCAAATCATATTTGCTATGGCTAGTGCATCTACAATTAGAATACAAACACTGAACCTCTCAGATTCAAACATATCAAGGTATCCAGATATTAGCATTTATATTGTTCAGATCTAAACACTTTAGACTACCTAGATTATGATATGTAAACTGTGCAAACTTAAACATCTTAATAATTCCATTTTAAAATATTTTAGACAGTTCTGTCTAAGACAGTTTCATCTCACCAGATTCTAATATTAAACAGCATATAAGGTATTATTCATTTAAACCCCAAATTACTTCAATAAACTGTGTTAATTACTCAGATTTATATCAGCATATCAAGGTGTCATGACATCAGTATATCATGAGTAGCCAATTATGATATAATTAGTATCATGTTACAATAACCAACACAAGTAGTATAAAACTAACATCAGGAAATCATATTTCTGTTATATGAAATCACATGTATATATTGTATACTTATCATCATAAGTATACATTTAGTTTTATACATGTACATATGCAGTTTTATATAACAGGTTATTTCATATATGTCAACACATATATGTTAATTTTGATTGAAGTACACTTAATATATCCATCTTTATATATAAGCAATTATACATATACACATACATACATATATATATATATAACAATAAATTAGTCATAATAACAGTTAATTTCATCAAATTAAGTGTTATTAAAACCAAAAGAATGAAAGGTCAAAGTATTAAAACCAGGATTGAATTCAAAGTAAACTATACGTGTAATTGAGTCCAACATAATATTGCACTCAGTTCAATCAAACATTTTGATTATTGAATTGATAGTGTTCATTTAACGATATCATAAACATTTTGATACATATTATCAACAGTGTTTTAGACTTCAAATCTGTTATCACTCATACATTGATGATTATTCATCTAATGACTATTCATCAAGTTATTAACTTAACAGATAAGAATAAAATTAAATATACTTTGATAAGTGTACAAATTTTATGCTGACACGTATACATATAGTCATGAATCCTTATATGATCAAATATACATACATACATACATATATATATACTCTATATATATATGTATAAAACAGATGGAAGCAGCAATGAATCATCATATTTTTTTTTAGATTCTTCAGACAATAATATATATATACATATATATATAATTTTGAAATCAGCATCTCAAAATTATAATAAGATTGCCAGGTGTCATGATCAATCATAACTGGGTTTTTGATTTATCGTTGGGAATTAATGATAAACTGACAGGAAAATTTGATATCTTAGTTAAAATCAGATTTTAACTTATCATAGAATCCAGTTTATAAAGTTTTAAATACCATATTCATATACAATTTATGTACAACTAGTATGAAAGCCATGTCAGTATCAAATCAAAAGAACTTAATAACTTTTCATAGCTCTGCTTATTTGGTTTCATGTATAAATCATAAAACCCAAAATATGTCGAATGTATTTGAGGTAAATAGAACTCATTCTATTCTATACACAACAATGTAAATTACATAACCATGTACCAGTTGCATTGATTTCTTATATCTGTTATATTTCAAAACAGATTTTTCCGCATATATCATATATATGTACACTGACCTGAAGGTTATTTTTTGTTTATGATCAATATCATATTCAGAGAGTATGTTTTAAAACAATTCTCCAATTATTATAAAATTAAGCCATAGACTGCTTGCATTTTAATAATACTGTAGTGAACCTGAACTTCAGCAAATAAACATGTGAACGTTTTACATGTTTTAAAATGATTTAAAACATTCTGCTAATCAATATAAGATTTTGTAATGCAACAAACTGAGTCATATTATAATAGGGCTCACATTACTTGATTCAAACACCTTTAAATTCATTGAATTAACTGTGGGCTTGATGGAATAAGTAAAACCCTTTTGATTTCTCAAATCAAACAAAAACAGGGTCATACTCTATGATTGTATTCTATAATAAGAGGTTTAATTTGAAATTTAAGCCCACAATAACTAATCCAGTTAACAAGGATTAACTGAATAGGAATTGGCAATAAAATTGATATCCAATATCAATCCGTAAATCACCTTTTAAGAATTGAAATTAACACAAAATTTTATCCTTGAAGAAATAACTTATATCAAAATGAAATCATGTTCCAGGTCTTTTATCAATGCATATTAATGTTCATAGTACTTAATCTATTATAATAAACAGATTAAAACATGGTCTCACATATAAATCCGTATTTATATATGGTTTTAGTTGTATAAGACGTAGTGAATACATTAATATCCAATATTAATTCGTTTCTACATGAAACTGTTTTTCATTTCAAGATAAATCAACAAACCAAATCAAACTAATCATTTCAATCGTAAAACATATTTGTATAACAGATACTATCGAACAAATGATTAATCAATGACGAATTGGGCAAAATCAAAGTTCAATCTATTAATTTCTCGCAAAAACGTAGCTCTGATACCACTGAAGGTTTCGAATCATTCAAAATCGAAACCCTAATTATATTTTAACAACTTAAAATAGGATCTTATGCGGAAATGAATAAATCAAAGACTTAAATTAGTTAAATTTAGGGTTTATTACCTTCGAAGCCGAATACATCTCTAGATCGAGGAACTGGAGCGTCGAATCTTAGCAAAACAAAAGTGCCTTGCCTCCATAAGTATCCACACGAACTTGCTTATTCCATCGTCATACGATTGAATCGGAGGAGAGTATTTGAGGTGCTAGCCGCCATTTCTAGTTTTTCTTTTCTAGGGTTTTAGAAGGGTCGGGATAAAAAAAAACTGAACGTGTACACTTATTATTTTTATAAAAGAAGTAAGTATCTTTTATCATTTAAACGTGTACCTTTAATTAAGGAACCATTTCCTTTACCCATTCAAACAAGACATCAACAATTGACATATCATTTTATCCCAAAATTAAAACCAGTATTCTCCTCACAATGTTCTAGGTGTGTGACCCTATAGGTTATTACAACGTTGGCAATGATTTTAAATCATATTTAAAATCATAAACAGTGATTGGCATCGAGCAATACGTCGCTGCTACCCAAGTTATAATAATATAATCGATTCGATACAACCTTTCCGTGACCAGTGTGTCAATGTAATATAATCCTTTTATCCAATATATCCAGGATTAAACCCAAGGCATGGTTCGTATCATCCTCTTTATTATTTAATCCTTTTATCTTGATCGATGAGTAGACTGTTCAAAACAAATCAATATTTGAGCACGGCCATGCATTTCACAGTCTCACTCAATCAACAGGCCCATGGATATCACTACGAATATATCGTAGGGTTAAATTCCATCTAGATCATTCATAATTTATATTCGATTCTAAATATATCCAATAATCACCGTTATCATTACTCTGTTACGAAATAACTTTAGATGATATCAAAACACAAATATTGTCGAATAAAATTATAATGATTTCAGGTCTGAGGACCATTACATCACTGTCACTATGAGAATAACTTATGATACTATTAATTATAATCCATGGAGTTATCTCACGGTGGGTCAGCCCAATACGCTATTCTCCAATACGTATTTATATTTTGACTTTAATATCACGTATATTAATGATCAATGAGATGTGATCATCAGTCAATCAATATACTAGTCTCAATGCTTTATTGTTGTCCTGTATAAACAATAAAACCTGACTAGGGGCCTTTTAAGAATTATAATACTTAATAATTATATAATCTCAAATTCAGTCTTACTCGAACTATATAATTCCGTATTATTATTCTAAGGACTTCTATTATATAATTATTTAATCACGCAGTAAATACAATATAACAGAATAATATTTTATTCCAAATAAAATAATAACATCAACAGTGTTATCAATCTCATCAAATGAATTGCCTCTAGGGCACAAACTCTAACAGTGAGAACCAAACAAGATAGGGCCTATTGTAGTGATTTGGCATCAAAAATGTAATTTTTGACTATATATCAAAGTTATGAATTTGAAAAGATAATCAACTAATTGATTGATGGTTATGTTGTTTGATTATTGTTTGAATAATTAAATGTTGAACCTTTAGCCAAATTGAACCAAATATTGAACTGTATTGAAAATTGTTTGGAATTGCATGCATGTACATGTACTTACATTGAACAGGTAATAGCAAGGAGGCTAGAGAAGAGGATTAAAATTGTTTGCCCAACAAATAGGTACATGTTTATTGTATTTCTTGAGTTTTGGGTGATTTATGAGCCGATTGGCTAGCCGCTTGGCGTTTTCTTTTTCTTTTGGATTGAAGAAGGCCATGGGAGGCTATATGAAATATCCCGAAGTCCCCAGTGCAGGGGATGTTATGGCGAAATTTTTCGAAAATTTAGGGTGTTAGCCAAATTTTTGAAAAATTTGAAAAGTTCTTAGAAACTGAAAAGTTGAAGAACTTAAGCCATAATGAAAATAATGAAAATAGAGTTGGTTAGTAAAACAACTTTCGTCTTCGTTCCTTTTCGGGGAGGAAAAGTTTTAAGTGGGGGAGATTGTAATAACCCAAAAATCCGAGCCAATTTAAATTTTTTATTTTGGCAATTTTAATGAATTTTGAATATTTAAAATGATTTATTTTAAATAATAATGACGAGAAATTTATTTTGAATAGAATTAGAACGTATATATTTATATAGATTGTCGTTAGAATATAAATATTTATTTATAATTATAAAGGGAATTGAAAATGGCACGGTAGTTTGATAATTCGATTTCAAAGTTCAAATGAATGTACAGGATTCAAAATAAACAGGATTTTAGCGAAACCAAAAATATTAGAATCTATTGGAGAATATCTTTCCAATGAATCCAAAAATATCAAAATTTCATAGCGGGAATCAAAAGATATGCCCAGTTGAAAATTCAGAATAATCGCTATGGAATTCTGGCCCTTAAAAATGGGAATTTTGCAAACGACCTCGGATTTCGACGAAACCACTTTTGTTGGATCCGGGATGTCAAGTTATTTCTAGGTTTCAAAATTCATAATTTTTTGAATCAATATGTGAGCGTGGCAAAGGAAAACGCGTTTGACTAGTTTCAGTTGATTTTAATCGACTGGAAAATGGCCATTTTTCAAACGGTCTCAGAATTTGACGAAATTAATTTTGTTAGGACCGTATCGTCAATAGGAAGCTAGAAATAGTTTTTCTGGAATTTTTTCGAGTTCATATGTGATCGTAGTAAAATGAAATATGCGTTCAAATTGAATATATATTTATTTATATTTTGAATTTGATGGAAACTGATCGAAATGATCGAATTGGCTTACGATACATATCCCATTGTGTTCGGGATGGGGGTAATTAGCTATGGACGATAGGCGGTGGGTCTCCTTTAGAGGTCAAAAATAAAAGTTGATTTTTAAAAAATTTAATAATAAAATATATATTTATTTATATAATAACCCCCCCTTTTATTTCTCTCCCTCACTCTTTAATCTCGGTCGACGAATTAAACAAAAAGAAAAGAAAAAAAACCCGACTACTGCTCGTCGCTCCATCCTCCTCGGCCTAACGCGCCGCCGTCGGTGATGGCATCCCCCTCCCTCGCGCCCCTCTCGACCTCCACCCCCATGAAACCCAAAATCGAACGGCGCCCCCCCAGAAACCCAAAACCGCGTCGCCCCAAATCGCCCAACCACTAGAAGCCGACGCCACAAACACAGAAGGCCGCTGCCATGGATCTGACCCCCCTGCGCCTTCACCAGTCCACCAGCACCGTGAATCACCTGCGATGACGTACCCTAGTCGTTGTAAGGGGGTGGACTTATTTTGATCGTGACCAGGAAGCTACCGACGGGTTTAAAGACCTTAATTCTATGATTAATCAAGTGAACAAGGTAATTTAATGATAGCAATTACTTGTTAATTATTTTCTGAAATTTACATTGTTTAAAAACTGAAATTTGAATTGTTTAAAAACTGAAATTATTAGAGTTTTATTTTATTTTATCCTCTTTGTTTACTTAAAGAAATTAGTTTAAAAAGAGTGTGGTTTTTATTATAGGATTGACATGTTAAAGGAGTGATTTTTATACTAATGGATTCATGACAAAGATATGATTTTGAAAATAGAAAAGGTGGTATTTCTAAATATGAAAGCTTCATATTTTTAAATATGAAGAGGTCGGATTTTTATCATGAAGAACGTGATAAAAATATAATTTTTATATCATAGAAAGGTAAAAAATATAATTTTTATATTATAGAAAAATATAATTCTTATATATGTAGAAATATAAAAACATAATCTTTATACGGGTAGTAAAGTAAAAATACGATTTTCATATATGAAGTAAAGATAAAAATTCATTCTTTATATAAGAAATAGAAATATAAAAATATAATTTTTATATAGAAATAAGCGTTGTAAATATATATGAAGTAAAATAAAAATATGATTTTTATTTTATTGAAATAAAGCAATAAAAATGTAATTTTTATTATTTGAACAACGGGACAAGGACTGCATTAGAATTTCCAACAGATCCAGACGGTTCAGTAGTTTAAAAGCAAAGCACGGCAGAGTGGAATCCTCGGTGAGAAATTCTCACCTTTTGATTTTTTTTCTAGTTTATAATATATACTAGGATGCAGACGGTGTTTAGTAGCACCCGAAACCCGTCGTCCACGGACCATGGACGACTTGTATGCTTGTTTGTTTGATTTTGATGGGTAGTTGATTGTGTGATGTGAAATAAAATATTTATATAGTTAAAAATATTTTATAGTTAAAAATATAATTTTTAACGTGAATTCGAAAAGAAATAAATAATTATAAACAAATCGAACGATTTGTTTATATACACACATTTGACTGATATTGATTGGGACGATAAATTTTACACATCGCCCAACTGCACAAATAAAATATGTGTTTGATTGTTCGAAACCCCACACGGGTATTGGGATGAAATTTGACATACACTAATCCCAATAATTAGTTGTATGTCGATCGATTGATTGACAGACTATGTAAGCGTTGAATATTTATATTCAATGCTTTATACATCATAGATAGCACTCTTGGATGATGAATTGCTGTTTTCATTGTTGCTATACACATTTGTTGTGTGAAATCCATATAATCAACATTATATGGTAATTGACTGTGTCTGATTCCAATTCAGAATAATCAAATATTTTGAAATATTATTCAGTGAATATTGAAATGTGAAGCCGTGTTAAGTAGTTAAACGCCATTTTAACACAAACGGGAATTTAGTCGATTTGATTCATTTTTCAATGAATATCGAAAGTGATTTCAAAATCTGATATTTTGAAAACATTTGAAATTCGAATTAAATTGAATAGAATTGAAACTCGAATTAAATTAAATAGAATTGAAATTCGAATTAAATTGAATAGAATTGAAATTCGAATTAAATTGAATAGAATTGAAATTCGAATTAAACTGAATAGAATTGAAATTCGAATTAAATTGAATAGAATTGAAATTTGAATTAAATTGAATAGAATTGAAATTCGAATTAAATTGAAACATAATTGAAATCGTTTTCAAACGAATTGAAATTGAATTGAAATCGATTTGAATCGAAATCGATTTGAAATAAATTTAAAACGAATTTATACTGGAATATTCAATTTTGATTTGAAATTGAATATGAAGTTGAAATCATTTTGAAAATGAAATTAAAACGATTTATAAAATACGTTTTAAAAGTGAATCGATGAAATATATATATATATATATATAATATATAATACATATATATATATATATATATATATATATAATGGCCTGAATAGAACGCGCCGCACTCCGGCAGTTCGTGAATTTCGACCATTGACTTCAAATGGGTATTACGGGAGATCCGACCGTTGGATTCTCCTAAAACCGGAACCGTTGGGTTCGTATCGAAAAGAGCTTTCTAACGAATATTAGAAATTAGAAATCTAACGGTTGCATTTGGAATTATGTTCAAATCAAATTTGGAAAAGGTCGATGTAAGTGCAGTTCGATGGCCGTTGATGGAAATCGACTGTACGAGCCTTGATAAAATTATTAAAAATATTAATAATTAATGTAAAATCATAAGAAATGATTTAGAAATAATTGGGATGAAAAATTCCATATTTAGAAGGATAAAAATAGATTTTTATCGAAATGAACTAGTTTTAAAACTGGAATTATAATTCAATTATTTTTAAAAATAAATAAATTGGATTTGAAATGGTTTTGAAAATAACCAGTATTTCCAATATATAAATTGGAAATGGATTTGAATCGAAATTATCTTCGGAATATTTCGATATTGAATGTCGTGATTATACAGATATTGTTATGGAAATTTGAAAGATATATATATATCGTTATTTCCAACACAATATTTGTTGGTTGTAGTATTTGATATTGAATATAAGCCGGTATATTTTCTATTCAGAGCCTTGTATTTAATATCAAATGGGATTTTGGGTTTGTCGTGAATGGTGTCTTCATTAACACTGTTCTTAAACCCAGTTGAGAAAAAGATTAAATCTTTTTATTTAGATTTAATGAAGTGTACCAATTAAATAATATTTAATTGGAATCGATTTGGAATTGATTTTTGGGTTTATCGTGAACGGTGTCTTAAATAACATTTGTTCTTTAACCTGACAATTAATGGAAAGTGATTTTGGGTTTTCGTGAAGGGTATCTTTAATAATTCTATTCTTAGACCCAATGCAGTTAAAAAAATCAGAAATTAACTAAAGATTAGTTAAGTTGAATGGTTTCTTTGGTATTGATCAGATGTTGGTTTCGGCCTTCGGGGTTATTACTTAGGGAATTGTTCACTTGCTAATTTACGTTTAAGGGATGATGGAATAGAATGTTATTTTGGGTTTATCGTGAAC
Organism: Allium sativum; assembly: GCA_030737875.1. Taxonomy (NCBI): domain Eukaryota; kingdom Viridiplantae; phylum Streptophyta; class Magnoliopsida; order Asparagales; family Amaryllidaceae; genus Allium; species Allium sativum. The sequence continues at coordinate 659,910,634 of CM060918.1, read as the reverse complement.
CGTGTTTTAAATGATATTGGTTCTTTAACCCAGTTAAACATTAAAACTAAATGGAGTTTTAATGAATCTTTAAATAGATTGAAAAGTGAATATGACAATTAAAATTATCAAATTCAAGGAATGATCGAGAATGGAGTACCACCAGTTTTACTCCAGACGGTAGTTAAATCTTTAATTAGATTTAAACCTGAAACGGTAATCGAATTTACCGATAACACCGTGGTGTTAGATATGAAGTATTACCAGTTTTACTTCATTGGATGAATAGGTTGGGGTTGGGAAATTTAACAATTGATTACTTTGGTAAGGTTCGTTAATCCCGACTAGTTTGGATAAACCATAATTTGGTTTGAATTGATATTCAAAAGAAGATTAAAGAATAAATTTAAATAATTTATCTTTGATATAATTAATGGGAACCTTTCCCTATGAATGTGAAATTTAGAAACTTACTGTAGGTTAGCTAAGAAGAATGGTTTCCTGGGTATTGATCTGATGTTGGTTTCGGCCTTCAAGGTTAATTTTTGGGGAATTATTCTCTTGCTAATTTACGGTTAGTGACTGATGAACTGGAATGAGGCGTATGTTGCGTTTGTGTAACACTTGTTTATTATATACGCGGGTTATCCAGAAAGACCGGGTTTATCCCATTCTGAATTACTGATACGAAGATAAGTCGAAGATGAAGACGGTGGTCAAAGACCGGAGGTCTTCACATCATTTGGATAATTACTGATGATCCTGATTGGGCTGTACACCCAAGAGGAGGGAAATAGTTAGGGGTCGTCTAGACGTATTTGGAGATCAATGGATATGCGAGGTACAAGGTGCCTACGGTTTCGTTTAGACCTAGAACGAACTTGTATGGACTGTGTGTCTGGCATCGGATTTCATTCTGTGTGATTGATATCGGTTGCATAGCGTGAATTGCCTGTATGGCATGCTGAGATGCAAATGATCAAGGCTTCTGTTGAAAAGCAGAGTCTTGTGGTTGATGATCAAAGCATGGTCTTTGTGGCGTAGCTTTGTGTAACGTTTAATTCGCGAGTTTCACAGCCGACGTGAGCGAAAAACGGGAGAAGGACCTCAGGGAGGGCATGTGTTTCTTTCTAGTTAGGAGTGGCGTCAGTGCTTGAACTAGCTGACGATTTTGACTCATGTGATTGTTGGAATTGGAGGCGCCTCGGATTTATCGGTCGTTCTCGAACCGATGGAGTCATTCGTTGGCTCATTGACGCCCCAAAGGGCGGGGAAACAAAGTGTTCAGGCATTTTAATCCACATCGGTGGACCGGCCCTGACGATCCTAAGGTCACTCGAGCTCTGACCTAAGACACGGGCTAGAGCATCTCGCATCGGTGAGCATGATCCCTAGCCTCGGCTCATATCATAAATGAAATCCAACTTCCAAATACGACATTTTGCGGTTTTAATTGTAGAACTAGTATGGCGACATAGTGGTATGGGGCATTCATGCCGCCTATGATTGATACTTATGATTGAAATTGATTTCTTCACTTATAGTAATAATAAAAGATGAAAGTTAGCGTATCAAGCATTCTTTGGCTGTTATAAGATAAAACCCTATCCTCCGGCTTGCGTTGCATTGTGTGATGGGACCTGGGTCTTATAACAGCTTCATTATTCTTTATTTAGCATTGCGCTGTTAGTTTATGCACTGGTATTCTTGGGGTAAAAACCCGTTTCGTGTTATACGGCGTGGTCCCTTGATTTACCTAACTTTAAAATAAAGATTAATAATTGTTTTAGTTCTCACACCAGTCACATAACTGACCTGGAGTTTATTGTTTCAACCAAAACTCTGGGTGCCCTTATTTTCGACACGGGCAGCTCGTAGTTTTGGTTTTGCAGATTTATATTCACAAGAACCTGATTTAAAGCTGGAACGATATCCGGAAAGCTTTGTATCCGTATATCTCATTCAGTTGTATTTTCTATTATTTTCCGCTGCTTTGTAATGTATTGTAATCTCTTATTTTTTTATAATGTGTAATATTTATTCATTACGCTGTGTATTCTTGTAATCTGATGAAGTTGTTGTAATATACAATGAAATGTTCTTCTGTTTGTGTTCTTTTGTGTGTTGTACTCAAAGTATCCGCTCTTTCCTTACCGGGGAAGTTACGGGTTCTTACACAAATGATCAAGGCTTATTGTTGAAAAGCAAAGCCTTGTGGTTGATGATTAAAGAACAGCTTTAAATATTATATCTTTTTGTATTGCGTTACTTCGCCAGCCTCACACCCTGGTATGAACCAGAAATGGGAGTAAGGACTGCAGGGAGGACATACGTTTCTTTCTAGCTAGAAGGGTTTCATGGTTTTACAAGGCCTGACATTTTTACTTATGTGGATGATGGGATGAGGCGCCTCGGTTATTTGAGTCCCTAATGGCTCTATTTACGCCCCATAGTGTGGGGAAACTTATTGTTCAGGCATTAACAATCCACTAACATATTTGTGGACCGGCACTGAAGATCCAAGGTGTTGTTGTGGCGATCTTGAGGCACGGGCTATAGTGTCTTGAATTCGGTAAGGACTATCTTTTGCCTTGGTTCATGATGGAAATCCAACTTCCAATACGACACCATGCGATTTTGATTGTATAACTAGTATGGCGACATAGTATATGGTAGCTATGCCGTCTATGATTGATATATTATGATTGAAATGTTTTTGAAACATATATACACTAATAATAATAGCAAATTTGTTTTATCGTATCAAGCATTTTTGACCATTATAAGGTAAAACTCTATCCTCCGGTTTGCATTGCATTGTGTGGTGGGACTTGAGTCTTATAATGGTTTCATTTTTTTAAAGCATTGCATTGTTTAACGATTTACTTTACTTACGCACTGGCAATCAAATGGAGTAAACCCGTTCCGCGTTTGCCGCGTGGTCCAGTGATTATCCTTATTGTTAAATAGGTTAAATAAGATTTCTCATACCAGTCCCATGACTGACTCGTAGTTTGTTTCACTTTGCAAACTCGGGTACCCTCTTTTCCACACGGGCATCCTTGTATACAGGTTTAGCAGATTCATTTTGGATAGCAATGGAGCTGAAGATGGATCTTACCATTCCTATTATGCTGTTCGGGCTGCACTTAGTATATTATGTTTTTATTCCACTATAGACATTTTATATTAAGCTGAAACTGTATTCTATGCTGAGTATGATCCTATTATGCTGTGTAACTCTGATGATGTATTATTTCCAGTGTAATTTGATGAACATTATCTGCTGTAATTCTCCATTTATGTTCTGTTGTTACTTTTATGTATTATATTCCAAATGATTATCCTTGCTTTAGTACTGCGGGAGTTTGGGGTCATCACAGAGATAAAATCACTTTTCTCCATTTTCTTTCTTCACTTTCTTCCTTCCTCTTCCTCAAAAATGGTCGCCGCCCTCCTCCCCACTGTCACACCCCTCCCCCGCCGCTGCACCACCACTAGCCCCCCTCCTCCCTCTCCTCCTCCTCTCCTTCTCCTCCCTTTTCTTTACAAACCCTAACCTAACCCTAAACCATCAAACACCACCACCACCACCGGCCCCACCACCGTCGTCACTACCCCCTCCAGCCACGTCACCCTGCGCCGCTACCTCAGCCCCTCCCCTTGGCCATGGGCCCCACTTCGCAGAAAACCCATCTTTTCACAAAATTCCTATTTTCCACAAAATACCCTCCCCTTATTTAGCAAATATATTTTGATTCATGCATTTCTGGTCGAAACTCGACAAGGCCAAAGTCGCAGATCAAATTTTTCTCTACGGTTTCGATATATCACAATCGAATTTAAGAGTTTGGAGCTGCTTGGAAATCGCATTTGAAGTTTGCAGTTTTGGAGAGAAGATTCGCGATTTCTGACGAATTGGTACGTTTTGGGAAGAAAGTCCACTTGACGAATGTTGTCTGTAATGACACGTTTGTGCTAGTGGCAAAGTTTGGTCAAGATTGGAAATTGTATGCAAATTTTTGAGCTGGAGAGACGAATTCGAATGCGAAAAGAGACAAATGGTGAAAGCGCGGCGAAGAATTTTCTACATTAGAAGAGTCGCGACGAATTGGTTTAGCTTATGGGTGCGAACTCTCTCACCAAAATATTATTGCTAGGCTATTATGTCATGCTTTGTTAGTTATGTATTTTAGGTTGTAAGTTAGAAATTGCATCATGTAGCTAAATTACACCTTTTGGAGTTCAACACTTGAACTATTCACAAATCCATTGCATTAGAAGCATTGTATGAAAATGCGACACTCGCATTTCATACTCCGTGGATGGACAGTTGTGGCGGCCTTAAATGGCATTTGGTAGTTGAGTATTTATTTATTTATGACTTTGGTGTGTGTAGTGTATGACCGTGATTGATTTAAATTTAATGTTGTTAGTTGAAAACCCCACACGGCTCTTGGGATGATTTTTTACTCACACATCTCACTTATGTGAAATTTTGGTTAATTGGTTGATTGACGGATTTATGTGAGCGTCAATTATTTGCTTGAAGCTCATATGAAAATAAAATGCACATTGGATGTCATTTTGTATGTTGATAGTTGTTTGCAACTATCATTGGATGAAAATGATGAATATAATCCATATTAGTTTATTTACATGGATATTGGTTGATATTTTATTCCAATTCGGAATAAACATGAATATTTTAATAATGTAATATTAAATGAAATTTGAAGTTGATTTTGATGTCCGATTTTGGGTGGACACGAAAATATGAAAATATATGAAGCCGAGTTAAGTAGAAAACATATTTTAACTCGACCATGTTTCTATATCGATTTTATTGATTTTTTTAAATGAATATGGAGAAGATGGAATTTCAAAATATAACATTTTGAAAATATTATCCTTTTGAGATTATAATAAAATGCAGTGTTCAAGTTTAATTTAAATTGTTAACGAAAGTGAAATTGTTTTAAAATGAATTATAAACATTTTATAAAATATGTTTTGAATATATATTGATGATATATATTTAAATGGTTCGAATAGAACGTATCGCACATCGACCGTTCGCGAATTTCAACCATTAACTTGAAATGGACGTAATAGCAGATCTGACCATCGGATTCTCCAAAATCCGGAATTGTTGGGTTCGTATCGAATATATCTTTCCAATAAATATATGAGATATAAATTTGAACGGCTGGATTTTAAAATATGTCCAAATCAGTTTTGGAAAAGGTCACCATGGATGAAGTTCGGTGACCGATATTGGAAACTGACTGTAAGGGCCTTATTAAAATAATTAAAAATATGAATAAATTATGTAAAATTATAATAAATGATTTTGAAAGATCATGGATGAGAAAATTCCATATTTGAAATGATAAAAGAAATTTTTATCCGAATGAACAAGTTAATAACTAGAATAATAATCAAATGATTTTTATAAATGGTAAATTGGATTTGGGTTTGTTTTGAATGTTATCTTCATTAATATTGTTCTTAAACCCAATTATGAATGGAACTAATCTTTTAATTAATGTTTAAATGATGTTAGTTTATTTAATTTAATTGGAATTGAATGGAATTTGATAAATGATAATCGAGATGAGTTTCTATGAAGGATGACGATAACTATTTATGGAATATAAAAGGCCTTTGTAAAGACCCGCAACCTCCCCGTAAAGGAAAGCGTCGGATAGTTCGAGAACAAACCACAACAAAACGCATACAGAAGAACATTTCACTATATATTACAACAGTGCATCAGATTACAAGAATATACAGAGTATAAACGAATATTACACAGAAATATCAGAGATTTAAATTACATTTAAATACATAGCAGCGGAAAATAATACAATACACAACTAGAAGTAGATATACGGATACAAAGCTTTCCGGATATCATTCCAGCTGTAAACCAGGATCCTGTGAATATAAATCTGCAAAACCAAAACTACTAGCTGCCCGTGTCGAAAATAAGGGCACCCAGAGTTTAGGTTAAAACAATAAACTCCAGGTCAGTCATGTGACTGGTGTGAGAACTAAAACAGTTATTATTCTTTATTCTTAAAGTTAGGTAAATCAAGGGACCACGCCGTATAATACGGAACGGGTTTCCTCCCAAGAATACCAGTGCATGAAACAAACAGCGCAATGCTAAATAAAGAAAAATGAAGCTGTTATAAGACCCAGGTCCTATCACACAATGCAAACGCAAGCCGGGGGATAGGGTTTTCCCTTATAACAGCCAAAGAATGCTTGATACGGTTAAAACAAGTCGTTTGATACTATTATAAGTGCATATTGCATAAAACAACTTCAAATCATAAGTATCAATCATAGGCGGCATGAGCGTCCCATGCCACTATGTCGCCATATATAGGTTTACAAATAAAACCGCAAAGTCACGTATTTGGAAATTGGATTTCCGTCTATGAACCGAGGCAAAAGATAGTCCTCAACCGATTCGAGACTGCCTAGCCCGAGTCTCAGGATCAGAGCTCGAGTGACCCTAGGAGCGACAGGGCCGGTCCACCGATGTGGATTAAAATGCCTGAACACTACGTTTCCCCGCCCTTTGGGGCGTAAATGAGCCACTAAATGACTCCATCGGTTCGAGAACGACCGATCAATCCGAGGCGCCTCGCAACAGCAAGAACCACATAAGTCAAACTCGTCAGGGCGTGTAAAACCACTGACGCCACTTCTAGCTAGGAGGAAACGCAGGCCCTCCCTGAGGTCCTTTCTCCCGTTTTTGGTTCATACCTGGTGTGAAACACGCGAGGTAAACGTTACACAAAGCTACGCCACAAAGGCCGTGCTTTGATCATCAACCACACGACTTTGCTTTTCAACAGAAGCCTTGATCATTTGCATCTTAGCATGCCACACAGGCAAGCCATCCTATGCAACCGATATCAATCACACAGAATGAAATCCGATGTCAGACACACAGTCCATTTACAAGTCCGTTCTGGGTCTGAACGAAACCGGAGGCACCTAGTACCCCGCATATCCATCGATCTCCAAGTACGTCTGGACGATCACTAACTGTTTCCATCTTCTTGGGTGTACAGCCCAATCAAGATCATCAGTTATCACCCAAACGACGTGAAGACTTCCGGTCTTCCCATCGTCTTCATCTTCGACTTATCGTCGTATCAGTTATTCAGAATGGGATAAACCCGGACTTTCCGAATAACTCGCGTATATATTATAAAAGTGTTACACAAACACAACATACGCCTCATTTCAATTCATTAGTCACTAACCGTAAATTAATCAAGAGAATAATTCCCTAAATATTAACCCCGAAGGCCGAAACCAACATCAGATCAATATCCAGAAAACCATTCTGCTTGGCCAACCGACAGTTAGTTTCTAAATTTCACATTCATAGGGAAATGTTCCCATTAATTTTATCAAAGATAAATTCTTGAATTTATTCTTTAATCAACTTTTGAATATCAATTCAAACTAGTCGGGATTAGCGAACCTTACCCAAGTAATCATGTGTTTTAATTTCCCAATCCCAACCTATTCATCCCATGAAGTAAAACTAGTAATACTTCATATCTAACACCACAGTGTTATCGGTAAATTCAATTACCATTTCACGTTCAAATCTAATTAAAGATTTAACTATCGCCTGGAGCAAAACTGGTGATACTCCATTTTCGATCATTTCAATCTAATTAAAGATTCATTAAAACTCCACTTAGTTTTAATCTGTGACTGGGATAAAGAATCAGTGTCATTTAAAACACGGTTCACGATAAATCCAAAGTCACATCCCATTAATTATCGGGTTAAAGAACAAGTGTTATTTAAAACAATGTTCACGATAAACCCAAAAATCATTCCATTAATTATCGGGTTAAAGAACGAGTGTTATTTAAAACACTGTTCACGATAAACCCAAAAATCAATATCAATTCAATTCCAATTAAATATCATTTAATTGGTACACTTCATTAAATCTAAATAAAAAGATTTAATCTTTTCTCAACTGGGTTCAAGAACAGTGTTAGTGAAGACACCATTCACGACAAACCCAAATCACATTCGATATTCAATACAAGGCTCTGAATAGAAAATATATCGGCTTATATTCAATATCGAATTCTACGACTAACAAATGTCGTATTGGAAATAACGATATACATATATATCTTTCAAATTTCCATAACTACACCTGTATAATCACGAATTCCAACATCGAAATATTCCGAAGACAATTTCGATTCAAATCCACTCCAATGCAATCATTGGAATTTTGGTTACTTTTAAAACCCTTTTCGAATTCAATTTATTTATTTAAAAATAAATAGAATTATAATTCTAGTTCAAAACTAGTTCATTTCGATAAAAATCCATTTTTATCTTTTCAAATATGGAGTTTTTCATCCCAATTCTTCACAAATCATTGCTTATGATTTTACACAAATTATTACTATTTTTAATAATTTTATCAAGGCCCGTACAGTCGATTTCCATCAATGGCCATCAAACTGCACTTACAGCGACCTTTTTCGAATTTGATTTGGACATAATTCCAAATCCAACCGTTAGATTTCAAATTTCTAATCTTCGTTAGAAAGCTCTTTTCGATACAAACCCAACGGTTCCGGTTTTAGGAGAATCCGACGGTCGGATCTCCCGTAATGTCTGTTTGAAATAAATGGTCGAAATTCGCGAACTGCCGCGGCGCGGCGCGTTCTATTCAGGCCATTATATTATATATATATAATATATATAATATATACTTCGTCGATTTCTATTTAAAACGAATTATATAAATAGTTTTAAAATTCGTTTCAAAAGCAAATTCAACTTCCATTTCAATTCAAATCAAAATTGAATTCTTCTTTATAAATTCGTTTTAAAATTCATTTCTATTCAATTCAAATTTCAATTCAATTTGAATTCATTTCTATTCGCTTTCAATTCAATTTGAATTCGTTTTCAATTCATTTCATTTCGAAATCGTTTTCAATTCAATTTGAATTCGTTTTCAATTCATTTCATTTCGAAATCGTTTTCAATTCAATTCATTTCGAAATCGTTTTCAATTCAATTCATTTCGAAATCGTTTTCAATTCAATTCATTTCGAAATCGTTTTCAATTAAATTCATTTCGAAATCGTTTTCAATTCAATTCATTTCGAAATCGTTTTCAATTCAATTCATTTCGAAATCGTTTTCAATTAAATTCATTTCGAAATCGTTTTCAATTCAATTCATTTCGAAATCGTTTTCAATTCAATATAAATATCGTTCACGTCAAAATGGCGTCAATCTAATCAACACGGCTTCATATATTCCTTTATTTTCAAATATTCTATTTCAAATATTTCTTTTTCAAATATTTCTTTTTCAAAACTGGAATGAGGCCCAATCAATTACCATATAAAATTAATTATATGGATTTTCATACCACACATGTATATAATAGCGTTGAAAATAATCAACCATCAACCAAAGTGCACTACACTGTATAAGCATCAAATATAGATATTCAACGCTTATAACAGCCTGTCAATCAATCGATCGACATATTTAATCAATCAGGATGAGTGAACTTCAAATTTCATCCTAACACCCTTGTGGGGTTTCAAACAATCAAACACATATTTTATTTGTGCAGTTAGGCGATGTGTAAAATTTATCGACCCAATCAACGTCATTCAAATAGGTGTACATAAACAAACCGTCTGGTTTGTAAATGAATATTTATTTATTCACATTCACGTTAAAAAATTATATTTTTAACGATAACACATTTTATTTTAACATATGAATTTCTATTCAGTTCATTCTTTAAATAAAATGCTATTTTTATTTTTCTAACTTATTTTAGAAAATTTCGGCGGCATAACGGCACGATACTAGAAACGGGACAAGGCCTCGCCTTATTCCCGGTCTAGTGAAGGCCCACGCCATTCACACATCAATCAAATTCACTTTCGTTATGCAAACCACAAAATTTGGAGTAAGAGTCTAACCTAGCCTTACTCCTTCGCCTTATAACGGCGCACGTCTAATCCTAACCAATTTATCGATTCGATTATTCACATCACAAACCACATTCAAGCCAATATCGCAATCAATCACCAAACAATCAAACAAACAAGTCCATGGTCTGTGGACGATTGTGTCGGGTGCTACTAAGCACCGTCTGCATCCTAGTATATATATATAACTAGAAAAGAAATAGAAAGGTGAGAAATTCTCACATTTAGCTATCCAACCATCTCGACTCTTCTTTTGCAGAAGTCTTCGTCGTTTCGCCTTTTTGTCACCTTCGTTGCTGCTTTCACTACATACGTAAAAATTGAATTTTACTTCGCTATTCAATATTTAAAAATCGAAATTTTTATTTCAAAGTTCAATATATAAAAATCGAATTTTTATTTCAAAGTTCAATATATAAAAATCGAATTTTTAGTTCAAAGTTCAATATATAAAAATCGAATTTTTAGTTCAAAGTTCAATATATAAAAATCGAATTTTTAGTTCAAAGTTCAATATATAAAAATCGAATTTTTAGTTCAAAGTTCAATATATAAAAATCGAATTTTTATTTCAAAGTTCAATATATAAAAATCGAATTTTTATTTCAAAGTTCAATATATAAAAATCGAATTTTTAGTTCAAAGTTCAATATATAAAAATCGAATTTTTAGTTCAAAGTTCAATATATAAAAATCGAATTTTTATTTCAAAGTTCAATATATAAAAATCGAATTTTTATTTCAAAGTTCAATATATAAAAATCGAATTTTTATTTCACTTTAAACAAAATCAGTTTATACTTAAAATAAAAATCAGTTTATACTTAAAATAAAAATCAGTTTATACTTAAAATAAAAATCAGTTTATACTTAAAATAAAAATCAGTTTATACTTAAAATAAAAATCAGTTTATACTTAAAATAAAAATCAGTTTATACTTAAAATATAAATCAGTTTATACTTAAAAATAAAAATCAGAGAAAAAAAAAAAAAAAGAAAACTTACAGGGGGCGCTGTCGAGTGGTCGGGGGGGGGGGGGGGATCTGGTGGCGCGCGTCGGAGGCTGAACGAGGGCTAGGGTTCGGTTTTGGCTCGATTTAGGGGAGGAGGGGCTCTCTGAAATGAAGCGGGGGGGGGGGGGGGGCGTCGCGCTGTTCGCAGAGGGAGGGGGGTCTCGTCGGCTACTGGCGGTGAAGGCAAGGGAGGCGCGGCGGTGGAGGGCGGTGGCGGCTCCTATGGACGGCGACGATTTAGGTATTCTCCTTTTCTTTTTTTTTCTTTTTTTATCTGAAATGAATCGAAAATGAGAAAGAGGGGGGGGCCAGAAGTTAAAGAGGGAAGATAATATTTTTTTTTTTTATTAATTAATTAATAAATTTTATCCTAAAGAGTTGACTTTCACATACGACCTCGAAACGAGGCCCACCGCCTGTCGCCCATAGCGTTTTACCCCCATTCCGAACACAATGGGATATATATCGCAAGCCGATTTGATTGTTACAATCAGTTTCCATTAAATTTACATTTAAATCATTATATTGAATTTTAAACGTACATTTCAAATTACCGGGGCCACATACTAACTAGAAAAATTCCAGAAAAATATTTTCTAGCTTCGTATTGACGATACGGTCCTAACAAAACTAGTTTCGTCGAATTCTGAGACCGTTAGAAAAATGGCCAATTTCCAGTCGATTAAAATCAACTGAAATGGTCAAAACACGTTTTCCTTTGCCACGCTCACATATTGATTCAAAAAATTATGAAATTTGGAATCTAGCAATAACTTAACATCACGGACCCAACAAAACTGGTTTCGTCGAAATCCGAGGTCGTTTGCAAAATTGCTATTTTTAAGGGCCTTATATATATAAAAATATATATAAATTCCACAGCGACTATTTCTAATTTTAAACTGGACATATCTTATCATTTCTAAGATGAAATCTCAGTTTGTTAACTTCGTTACAAAGACATAGTTATACAGATTCAAATATTTCTTGTTTCGTTCAATTCTGACTTATATTGAATTCTGTATATTCATTTGAAATTAGAAATCGAATTTTCGAACTACCGCGCCATTTTCAATTCCTTTTATAATTATATATAATTATTATATATTCTAACGACGACGTATATAATATATAGGTCGAATTCTATTCAAAATAAATTTTCTCGTCGATATTATTTAAAATAATTCATTTTAAATAATCAAAATTCGCTAAAATGGCCAAAATAAAAATTTTAAACTGGCCCAGATTTTCCGGGTTGTTACAATCTCCCCCACTTAAAACTTTTCGTCCCCGAAAAGGAACAAAGTCGAAAGTGGTTTGATCATTCAACTCTACGCTCGACCTGGCTTTCATTCTCCAACTTTTCAGTTTCTGAGAATTTCTAAAATTTCAAAAATTTGGCTAACACCCTAAATTTTTGAAAAATTTCGCCATAACCTCCCCTGCAATGGGAGCATCGGGGAATTTCAAATAGCCTCCCCGGTCCTTCAGATCTCAAAAAGAAAAAGAAAAAGCCAAGCGGCTAGCCAATAGGCTCACAAAATCATCATCACCCAAACAAAACAGGAAATTATGTAGTAAACATGTACCTATTTGTCGGGCAAACAAATTTTATTCTCGGCTCTAGCCTCCTTGCTATGACCTGTTCAATGTAAGTATATGTATATGCAAACAAATGCGACCAAATTTCAATACAATTCAATATTCGATTAAATTAGGCATAATGGTTCAAAATTAGCAAACAATTAACCAAACAACACAAACATCAATCAATTAGTGAATTAGAGTCTCAAATTCGTAATTTGATATATATACGAAAATCAGATTTTTGATGCCAAATCACAACAATAGGCCCTATCTAATTTTGGTTCTCACACCAGTCAATAGGAAATATATAGAAATCTCACTTTCGTCACTCGAAAATAAATACTGGCGACAGTGCCCCATCACCAGAATTACTCCCGGGCACTAGAGGGATTCTATATCTACCCAATATATTAAAACTTCGAATACACGTTTGCAAGACATATATGCAAAACCTTTATATATCGGATTGTCCTAATCAATATAAAATAAATAATCAAATACGAATAATTGATTTAAATTTTCAAAACGAAATTTGTTTTCATTTGAAAAATATACTCTTCATACTCGTTCTAGGATACTACTGATCCTATCTCTAACGAGTCATTCCCATTGGATATTACTAATCCAATATCTGATGAATTCTTTCGTATGTTTCTAATGTGTCTTGTTCTCTAGCTTTGTAAACCAAAGCTCTGATACCACGTGTAAAGCACGTGTAAAGACCCGCAACCTCCCCGTAAAGGAAAGCGTCGGATAGTTCGAGAACAAACCACAACAAAACGCATACAGAAGAACATTTCACTATATATTACAACAGTGCATCAGATTACAAGAATATACAGAGTATAAACGAATATTACACAGAAATATCAGAGATTTAAATTACATTTAAATACATAGCAGCGGAAAATAATACAATACACAACTAGAAGTAGATATACGGATACAAAGCTTTCCGGATATCATTCCAGCTGTAAACCAGGATCCTGTGAATATAAATCTGCAAAACCAAAACTACTAGCTGCCCGTGTCGAAAATAAGGGCACCCAGAGTTTAGGTTAAAACAATAAACTCCAGGTCAGTCATGTGACTGGTGTGAGAACTAAAACAGTTATTATTCTTTATTCTTAAAGTTAGGTAAATCAAGGGACCACGCCGTATAACACGGAACGGGTTTCCTCCCAAGAATACCAGTGCATGAAACAAACAGCGCAATGCTAAATAAAGAAAAATGAAGCTGTTATAAGACCCAGGTCCTATCACACAATGCAAACGCAAGCCGGGGGATAGGGTTTTCCCTTATAACAGCCAAAGAATGCTTGATACGGTTAAAACAAGTCGTTTGATACTATTATAAGTGCATAGTGCATAAAACAACTTCAAATCATAAGTATCAATCATAGGCGGCATGAGCGTCCCATGCCACTATGTCGCCATATATAGGTTTACAAATAAAACCGCAAAGTCACGTATTTGGAAATTGGATTTCCGTCTATGAACCGAGGCAAAAGATAGTCCTCAACCGATTCGAGACTGCCTAGCCCGAGTCTCAGGATCAGAGCTCGAGTGACCCTAGGAGCGACAGGGCCGGTCCACCGATGTGGATTAAAATGCCTGAACACTACGTTTCCCCGCCCTTTGGGGCGTAAATGAGCCACTAAATGACTCCATCGGTTCGAGAACGACCGATCAATCCGAGGCGCCTCGCAACAGCAACAACCACATAAGTCAAACTCGTCAGGGCGTGTAAAACCACTGACGCCACTTCTAGCTAGGAGGAAACGCAGGCCCTCCCTGAGGTCCTTTCTCCCGTTTTTGGTTCATACCTGGTGTGAAACACGCGAGGTAAACGTTACACAAAGCTACGCCACAAAGGCCGTGCTTTGATCATCAACCACAAGACTTTGCTTTTCAACAGAAGCCTTGATCATTTGCATCTTAGCATGCCACACAGGCAAGCCATCCTATGCAACCGATATCAATCACACAGAATGAAATCCGATGTCAGACACACAGTCCATTTACAAGTCCGTTCTGGGTCTGAACGAAACCGGAGGCACCTAGTACCCCGCATATCCATCGATCTCCAAGTACGTCTGGACGATCACTAACTGTTTCCATCTTCTTGGGTGTACAGCCCAATCAAGATCATCAGTTATCACCCAAACGACGTGAAGACTTCCGGTCTTCCCATCGTCTTCATCTTCGACTTATCGTCGTATCAGTTATTCAGAATGGGATAAACCCGGACTTTCCGAATAACTCGCGTATATATTATAAAAGTGTTACACAAACACAACATACGCCTCATTTCAATTCATTAGTCACTAACCGTAAATTAATCAAGAGAATAATTCCCTAAATATTAACCCCGAAGGCCGAAACCAACATCAGATCAATATCCAGAAAACCATTCTGCTTGGCCAACCGACAGTTAGTTTCTAAATTTCACATTCATAGGGAAATGTTCCCATTAATTTTATCAAAGATAAATTCTTGAATTTATTCTTTAATCAACTTTTGAATATCAATTCAAACTAGTCGGGATTAGCGAACCTTACCCAAGTAATCATGTGTTTTAATTTCCCAATCCCAACCTATTCATCCCATGAAGTAAAACTAGTAATACTTCATATCTAACACCACAGTGTTATCGGTAAATTCAATTACCATTTCACGTTCAAATCTAATTAAAGATTTAACTATCGCCTGGAGCAAAACTGGTGATACTCCATTTTCGATCATTTCAATCTAATTAAAGATTCATTAAAACTCCACTTAGTTTTAATCTGTGACTGGGATAAAGAATCAGTGTCATTTAAAACACGGTTCATGATAAATCCAAAGTCACATCCCATTAATTATCGGGTTAAAGAACAAGTGTTATTTAAAACACTGTTCACGATAAACCCAAAAATCATTCCATTAATTATCGGGTTAAAGAACGAGTGTTATTTAAAACACTGTTCACGATAAACCCAAAAATCAATATCAATTCAATTCCAATTAAATATCATTTAATTGGTACACTTCATTAAATCTAAATAAAAAGATTTAATCTTTTCTCAACTGGGTTCAAGAACAGTGTTAGTGAAGACACCATTCACGACAAACCCAAATCACATTCGATATTCAATACAAGGCTCTGAATAGAAAATATATCGGCTTATATTCAATATCGAATTCTACGACTAACAAATGTCGTATTGGAAATAACGATATACATATATATCTTTCAAATTTCCATAACTACACCTGTATAATCACGAATTCCAACATCGAAATATTCCGAAGACAATTTCGATTCAAATCCACTCCAATGCAATCATTGGAATTTTGGTTACTTTTAAAACCCTTTTCGAATTCAATTTATTTATTTAAAAATAAATAGAATTATAATTCTAGTTCAAAACTAGTTCATTTCGATAAAAATCCATTTTTATCTTTTCAAATATGGAGTTTTTCATCCCAATTCTTCACAAATCATTGCTTATGATTTTACACAAATTATTACTATTTTTAATAATTTTATCAAGGCCCGTACAGTCGATTTCCATCAATGGCCATCGAACTGCACTTACAGCGACCTTTTTCGAATTTGATTTGGACATAATTCCAAATCCAACCGTTAGATTTCAAATTTCTAATCTTCGTTAGAAAGCTCTTTTCGATACGAACCCAACGGTTCCGGTTTTAGGAGAATCCGACGGTCGGATCTCCCGTAATGTCTGTTTGAAATAAATGGTCGAAATTCGCGAACTGCCGCGGCGCGGCGCGTTCTATTCAGGCCATTATATTATATATATAATATATATAATATATACTTCGTCGATTTCTATTTAAAACGAATTATATAAATAGTTTTAAAATTCGTTTCAAAAGCAAATTCAACTTCCATTTCAATTCAAATCAAAATTGAATTCTTCTTTATAAATTCGTTTTAAAATTCATTTCTATTCAATTCAAATTTCAATTCAATTTGAATTCATTTCTATTCGCTTTCAATTCAATTTGAATTCGTTTTCAATTCATTTCATTTCGAAATCGTTTTCAATTCAATTTGAATTCGTTTTCAATTCATTTCATTTCGAAATCGTTTTCAATTCAATTCATTTCGAAATCGTTTTCAATTCAATTCATTTCGAAATCGTTTTCAATTCAATTCATTTCGAAATCGTTTTCAATTAAA
This sequence comes from Allium sativum, assembly GCA_030737875.1. NCBI lineage: Eukaryota > Viridiplantae > Streptophyta > Magnoliopsida > Asparagales > Amaryllidaceae > Allium > Allium sativum. The sequence goes on along the minus strand of CM060918.1, from coordinate 659,893,837 downwards.
TTCATTTCGAAATCGTTTTCAATTCAATTCATTTCGAAATCGTTTTCAATTCAATTCATTTCGAAATCGTTTTCAATTAAATTCATTTCGAAATCGTTTTCAATTCAATTCATTTCGAAATCGTTTTCAATTCAATATAAATATCGTTCACGTCAAAATGGCGTCAATCTAATCAACACGGCTTCATATATTCCTTTATTTTCAAATATTCTATTTCAAATATTTCTTTTTCAAATATTTCTTTTTCAAAACTGGAATGAGGCCCAATCAATTACCATATAAAATTAATTATATGGATTTTCATACCACACATGTATATAATAGCGTTGAAAATAATCAACCATCAACCAAAGTGCACTACACTGTATAAGCATCAAATATAGATATTCAACGCTTATAACAGCCTGTCAATCAATCGATCGACATATTTAATCAATCAGGATGAGTGAACTTCAAATTTCATCCTAACACCCTTGTGGGGTTTCAAACAATCAAACACATATTTTATTTGTGCAGTTAGGCGATGTGTAAAATTTATCGACCCAATCAACGTCATTCAAATAGGTGTACATAAACAAACCGTCTGGTTTGTAAATGAATATTTATTTATTCACATTCACGTTAAAAAATTATATTTTTAACGATAACACATTTTATTTTAACATATGAATTTCTATTCAGTTCATTCTTTAAATAAAATGCTATTTTTATTTTTCTAACTTATTTTAGAAAATTTCGGCGGCATAACGGCACGATACTAGAAACGGGACAAGGCCTCGCCTTATCCCCGGTCTAGTGAAGGCCCACGCCATTCACACATCAATCAAATTCACTTTCGTTATGCAAACCACAAAATTTGGAGTAAGAGTCTAACTTAGCCTTACTCCTTCGCCTTATAACGGCGCACGTCTAATCCTAACCAATTTATCGATTCGATTATTCACATCACAAACCACATTCAAGCCAATATCGCAATCAATCACCAAACAATCAAACAAACAAGTCCATGGTCTGTGGACGATTGTGTCGGGTGCTACTAAGCACCGTCTGCATCCTAGTATATATATATAACTAGAAAAGAAATAGAAAGGTGAGAAATTCTCACATTTAGCTATCCAACCATCTCGACTCTTCTTTTGCAGAAGTCTTCGTCGTTTCGCCTTTTTGTCACCTTCGTTGCTGCTTTCACTACATACGTAAAAATTGAATTTTACTTCGCTATTCAATATTTAAAAATCGAAATTTTTATTTCAAAGTTCAATATATAAAAATCGAATTTTTATTTCAAAGTTCAATATATAAAAATTGAATTTTTAGTTCAAAGTTCAATATATAAAAATCGAATTTTTAGTTCAAAGTTCAATATATAAAAATCAAATTTTTAGTTCAAAGTTCAATATATAAAAATCGAATTTTTAGTTCAAAGTTCAATATATAAAAATCGAATTTTTATTTCAAAGTTCAATATATAAAAATCGAATTTTTATTTCAAAGTTCAATATATAAAAATCGAATTTTTAGTTCAAAGTTCAATATATAAAAATCGAATTTTTAGTTCAAAGTTCAATATATAAAAATCGAATTTTTATTTCAAAGTTCAATATATAAAAATCGAATTTTTATTTCAAAGTTCAATATATAAAAATCGAATTTTTATTTCACTTTAAACAAAATCAGTTTATACTTAAAATAAAAATCAGTTTATACTTAAAATAAAAATCAGTTTATACTTAAAATAAAAATCAGTTTATACTTAAAATAAAAATCAGTTTATACTTAAAATAAAAATCAGTTTATACTTAAAATAAAAATCAGTTTATACTTAAAATATAAATCAGTTTATACTTAAAAATAAAAATCAGAGAAAAAAAAAAAAAAAAAAAAACTTACAGGGGGCGCTGTCGAGTGGTCGGGGGGGGGGGATCTGGTGGCGCGCGTCGGAGGCTGAACGAGGGCTAGGGTTCGGTTTTGGCTCGATTTAGGGGAGGAGGGGCTCGCTGAAATGAAGCAGGGGGGGGGGGGGGGGGCGTCGCGCTGTTCGCAGAGGGAGGGGGGTCTCGTCGGCTACTGGCGGTGAAGGCAAGGGAGGCGCGGCGGTGGAGGGCGGTGGCGGCTCCTATGGACGGCGACGATTTAGGTATTCTCCTTTTCTTTTTTTTTTTTTATCTGAAATGAATCGAAAATGAGAAAGAGGGGGGGGCCAGAAGTTAAAGAGGGAAGATAATATTTTTTTTTTATTAATTAATTAATAAATTTTATCCTAAAGAATTGACTTTCACATACGACCTCGAAACGAGGCCCACCGCCTGTCGCCCATAGCGTTTTACCCCCATTCCGAACACAATGGGATATATATCGCAAGCCGATTTGATTGTTACAATCAGTTTCCATTAAATTTACATTTAAATCATTATATTGAATTTTAAACGTACATTTCAAATTACCGGGGCCACATACTAACTAGAAAAATTCCAGAAAAATATTTTCTAGCTTCGTATTGACGATACGGTCCTAACAAAACTAGTTTCGTCGAATTCTGAGACCGTTAGAAAAATGGCCAATTTCCAGTCGATTAAAATCAACTGAAATGGTCAAAACACGTTTTCCTTTGCCACGCTCACATATTGATTCGAAAAATTATGAAATTTGGAATCTAGCAATAACTTAACATCACGGACCCAACAAAACTGGTTTCGTCGAAATCCGAGGTCGTTTGCAAAATTGCTATTTTTAAGGGCCTTATATATATAAAAATATATATAAATTCCACAGCGACTATTTCTAATTTTAAACTGGACATATCTTATCATTTCTAAGATGAAATCTCAGTTTGTTAACTTCGTTACAAAGACATAGTTATACAGATTCAAATATTTCTTGTTTCGTTCAATTCTGACTTATATTGAATTCTGTATATTCATTTGAAATTAGAAATCGAATTTTCGAACTACCGCGCCATTTTCAATTCCTTTTATAATTATATATAATTATTATATATTCTAACGACGACGTATATAATATATACGTCGAATTCTATTCAAAATAAATTTTCTCGTCGATATTATTTAAAATAATTCATTTTAAATAATCAAAATTCGCTAAAATGGCCAAAATAAAAATTTTAAACTGGCCCAGATTTTCCGGGTTGTTACAGCCTTGTCATTATTCCACTTATAGTAATGGTCGGATATGGAAATTTATATCGATTATAAATTGTTCAGGTTTCCGTGAAGATTCCACATTAATGGAAAATGATTTTGGGTTTATTGCAAGCTATGTTTAAATGACATTTGTTCTTTAACCCAAGTAAAGACGAGATAAATTTCCAGAAGTTGAATAATCGTTAAATATTGACTTTTGGGATTGAAACTGAAATAGAGTTTTAAAGAATCTTTAATTAGATTGAAACATAAAAAGAGATAATTAAGTATATCAAACAAGAGAAATGATCGAGATGGAGTACTACCAGTTTACTCCATGCGATAGTTAAATCTTTAATTAGATTTGAAATGATAAATGGTAATTAAATTTATCGATAACACTACGGGTGTTAAATATGGAGTACCACCAGTTTTTCACCATAGGATTAATATGTTCGTATTGGAAAAAATAAAATAAATGGATACTTCTATAAGGCTCGATAATCCCGACTAGTTTAATAAACCTTAGTTAGGTTTATGTCATGAAAGATGAAATGGAATCTTTTAAAAATGATATCCAAAGGAAGATTAAACAATAAGTTTAAAAGAATTTATCTTTGGTAAAATTAATGGGGACATTTCCCCAAAGATAATGAATATTTGAATAAAAGAATATTCGGGATTGGAATGAGATGTGTGTTATTTTTATATATCACATGGTTATAAGATGCGCTAGTTATTTGGAAAGACCAGGTTTAACTCATTTTTAATAACTGTTACGACGACTAAAAGTCAAAGATATGAAGATGGTGGTTGAAGACCGGAGATTTTCAAATCGAATGGATGATTACTGATGTCTTGATTAGGCTGATCCCCCGAGACAAGGTAATTAGTGGTGATCATCCAAACTTACTTGATCGACCGGATATGCAGGGACCTCTCTCCTGTATTGGACATACGGGATTAGGAATAAGGTGCCTCCATTTTCGTTCAGACCCAGAACGGACTTTTAAATGGATTATGTCTGACATTGTATTACGTGGTATATTTGTTGATCTCTGCTAAATATATATCTTTTTGGTGGCGGAGAATTTATTCTCTTGCTTAACACCCTTCTCTGAGACGTATGAGCTTAGAGGTTACATGTTGGCAGAGATTAATGGTATGTTATGGAGTGACAATGTGGCATGTAAAGAAGCAAATGATCAAGGCTTTTATTGAAAAGAAGGTCCTTGTGCGTGATGATCAAAGCACGGCTTTAAGTAGCATAGCTTTGGGTAAAACGTTAATTCGCAAGCCTCACACCCCGATATGAGTTAGAAACGGGATAAGGGATGCAAGGAGTGCATACGTTTCTTTCTAGCTAGAAGTTGTGTCATGTTATGGAGCCCAGACATTTTTACTTATGTGGATGATGGATAGTGGGGTGCCTCGGATTTAAAGCCGACAAAAAGGCTTAGGTGTTCGACGTACTGACCATATTGGAGGTCTGATGGAACCGGGAAACATATGATTAGGAATAACCAATCCACAAAAGTAATTGTGGAACGGCCTTATAGGATCCAAGGGTTGCCCATAGGTGTGATCCTGTTTCATCTTGCTTGAGGTGATCCGAATTAGTATGGATACCATCCCTTGCCTTGACTCATAATTCAATCCAATTTCCAATACGCGACTTTTCGGTTTTAGTTGTAAACCTATATGGTGACATAGTAGGATGGCGTACTATGCTGTCTATGATTGATACATTTATATTTGAAGTTGTTTTCCATACTATTCACTTATAATAATAAAAAAATAATTCATTTTAAAGCGTACGAAGCATGTTTGGCTATTATAAGAGAAAACTCTATCCTCTGGTTTAAGTTTGCATTGTGTGATGGGACCTGAGTCTTATAATAGCATCATTTTTTCCAAATAGAATAGCATTGTTTACAAATTGTTTTATTTCAGAGTATTCATGTGAAGTAAACCTGTTCCGTGTCATACGGCATGGTCCCGTGATTTGTCCCACTTTTAAAGTATAAGTTAAATAATTTTTTTAAGTTCTCACACCAGTCCCATGACTGACCTGGAGTTTATTGTTATCGCCTAAACTCTGGGTGCCCATATTTTCCACACGAGCAGCCAGTAGTTTTGCTTTTGCAGATTTCAATCTAACAAGATTCTGGTTTACAGCTGAAGCTATATTCGAAAATCTTTGTATCTGTGTATTTCTTTTCATTTGTATTAGTTGATGTATTTGCACTATGCATTGTATTTATACATTTTTATTTCCGCTGGTATGTAATTATAAATCTCCGATATTGTATTTCCATTGTGTAATATTTATTTGTACTCTAATATTCTTGTACTTTGATGTAAATTGTTGTAATTGCAATGAGAAGTTCTCATGTTTGGGTTCTGATGCATCGTGTTCTCAACGCAGTCCGCATTCCAGTTCGGTCTAGGCCGGGTGGGGATTTTGGGTCATGTCACTGTTAGTCCATTTAAATATGGCTTAGGAATGCATAACATGGTTGGGTTGTGTTTACTAAGAAATAATAGGTCGACAGTCCTTAGGTCGCAGAAAGAGGACTGCTTGAATCACACCGTAGATTGTTCAAGAGTTTTAACTCGTCGAAACCCTTAGGCCGTCCGTGTTCTTTAGCTCGTTCGGCTCTCTAACCCACTAAGAAGTTTTAGGTCGTGCTACGGAGGTTCTTAGGTCACCCTGCGACCTAACGAAACAAGAATGGGAAAGCCAAGTTATAACATGGTACCGACATGTTCTTTAGGTCGTCCCGCTATCTGTTTGACCCTCAAATGATCCTTAGCTCATTGGTATTCTTAGCTCGTTCTTTCCTTATAAAGATTGGGTCGTAGTCTCTTAAGTACGGGACTCTTTGGCTCGTTCTGCATATAGAAATCTCTGGCTTGGGATGCTTTAGGCCATGCCCGCTCCGCGTTGATTTAGGGGCCCCGTATTGTTTTAGCTCGTTCTTCCCTAATCCTGGAGATTTTGGGTCACAAAACATGAGTAGGAAGCCAGTAGGTCGCCCAATGGCCTAAAGGATGTATGAGATAATTACGACTTTGCCACCTAGCCTGAATCCCTCCTATAAATACCTCATGACCACTTCACTAACAAGGAGGGAATTTTATGACCCCGAAGGGCTGTCCAATCATTTCTTCAACAATTCTAAGTGATTTTAACATATCCAATCATCTCCAATCAAAGATCAAACATGAAATCTGTCATCAAATCATGAAAATCAACCGAAGTGCTTGAAGAATCGCAGGTCTACTTATCTAATTTCTATACTTGAAGAATCCTTCCAATCTCCTTGGCTTTCTTAATTTAATCAAGAGAAGAGTTTGTGCGGATGAAAACTAATGTAAATAGAGAATATTCAAACTTTGTAAGCTTGTATGTGATAATGGAAATTTCTCTTAAAGTGGACATAAATCTATCCTAGATTGAACCACTATAAAAATCTTCGTGTTTTTACATACTTATTGCATTTTTTGTCTCCTCCTAACCAATTAGTGAAGTGCCTTTGTGGCACCTTTGGTGTTTAAACTAAATTCGGTTTAAACATATGGCGCCCATCGTAGGGCCCATTTGTATTTCCTCTTTCTAAGCCATTCGCAAAAGTGAAGGTTGGAGCTCATTCCTCCTATGTATTTTCCAAATCTAGGGTCCGAGCTATTCAACAAATTCTCTAAAAAATTTAAGGCCTTATCCAAGCTATGGGTAACGCACTGAAGAATAGAGCTAGCAAGACCGTCGAAGAGACCGATAACCTCACTAACAATACCAACAATACTACACCGCCCACCAACCACTTTGAAGTTGGTGAAACTTCTAGAGTTGGGGTGGCTGTAACAAGGAAGAAGTTGGATGAAGTTGTTGCGGTCTAACGAGTCAAATGGCTATCGCGAACAATGCTATGTTGAAGAAGTTAAAATCCATGTTTGCCATTCAAGGTGCGACAGCAAAAGTCACCATGAATGTCACCCGTGCTAAATCTTCTCAAACTGCTCGTATGGAAGACACAGGATCCTCCTCTTTAAGTCCAAATCAAGAAAATTCTATTCAGGAGGTTACAGATCCTAATGATCCTAATCATAAGGAAGTGAAACCACCTACCTGCAACCATTCCGATAAAGCAACTTCTCAACAAGTGCTTAGTTGCACCAAAGGGGCACCTCCCCAAGTGGGAGGCCCAGGGCCCCGGAATCCAAACTACGACCGTCTGCTTAGGCAGACCTCCGGTAAGGAGGATGGCATCTGCCTCGTGGACCAACACAATGAGGTGGAGCACATATCGGAAATGGTCCGCAAGATCATGGAGAAAAACTTGAAAAAGCAGGATTATGAGAAAGATTGGGGGTTCGATCCTACAAAGACCCCACTCAAGAAGAGGATCAAGATTGCTCCATATCCAAAGAAGTTCAAGCCTCCAATGGTACAATCCTATAATGGGACCGGCGATCCCAACGTGTTACCCTTCAAGTATGACCAACACATGGATGGGGGCACGTGCCACGGGCGAGTTAAAGTTTCTTTACTTCCCAACTTATATCGAAGGGGTAGCTTCCCTCTAGTTCACGAAGTTGCCACCAAAGTCTGTGGATGATTTCGTTACCTTAGCCAAGTTATTTAGGGAGCAGTTCAGGCTCCAAACCACTATGGTACGGGATGCCATGGAGTTAAACGAGCTTGAGAAAAGACCTGGAGAATCCATCAAGGCTTTCCTTACTCCCTTCAACGCGGCTGCAGCCGAATTTGGAAATCATGAACCCCGCCTGGTCCAGATGGCTTTGAAGGGAGCTATATGCAAAAAGACCAAGTTTGGGCGATGGATCAAAAAGAAGAAGCCAACCACACTCGAGGAGCTATTCGATAAAACTGAAGAATACATGGGTGTTGATGAAGATCCAACCTAAGCCTTAGACATTCTCGAGTGTAGCGCACAGCCTGAACAGAAGGATATTAATGTGCAGGGTGGACAAAAGAATCCTGGTGCTCAGAAAAAGGGCAAGGAGGGAAGGATAACCGGACTAAAAAGAAACTCCGATTCTTTAAGAATTCTGAGTTGACTCCTCATAATGACACCATGGAAAATATCTTCATGGCAACTAACGATACCAAGGAGTGTCCAACGCTAAGGAAAATAAAGGTCAATGATGCTGCAATAAAGTCAGGCAGGTTCTGTCGATTCCACAACTAACCAGCTCACAATATGAATGAATGCAGACATTTAAAGAACTTAATTAAAGAGTTAATAAGGAAGAATAGGCTCCAGCAATATACAAAAAACCCGCAGAATGCTCACGCCGCTCAATGGCAAGGGATATAGGGGGACAATCTGGACCGAGAGAGAGAGTACTCCAGTTGTTATTCCAAGACCGATCATCAACACAATTTCAGGAGGACCCAACCCAGCCCGATGAAGCTAAGGGGACATCATGAAGTATACTGAAGAAATGAAAATCCTTCCAAATGAATAAGGACTTATGGTCGTGAACAATGCCTTTCCCTCGAAAATGCCAAAGACTTCATGGGATGATGTTGTGTTCAAAGATAGAGACTCAAACGGATTGCTAACACTAACGGTTGATCCCATGGTTGTTACCATTAGCCTGGGTCCAGCCATAGTGAGAAGTGTCTTGATTGGTAGTGGGGTATCTGTCAATGTTCCATTCATTAATGCACTCAACAAGATGAATCTTTCCATGGATGATGTGAGAGCTAGCCAGAACAAGATCATGGTTTCATGGGGAAACTCACTCAACCGATTAGCTTCATCAACCTGGTTGTTGAGCTCGGTAAGGAGAACATAACATTGTCATAGGGTAGGTCTTTGTCATTGTCGATGAGCTCTAGGTCTACAATGCCTTCCTCGAGAGACCAGCTCTTGCCGCATTCAGGATAGCAATGGCTCCATGGTACTTGACCATGAAATTCCCTATCGAAAATGGAGTCAGCGTGATTAAGGGTAACCAGAAGGCAGCAAGAAAATGCTACATGGTAGAACTGGTTGAATCAAGGAAGAAGGAAACGAAGAAGAATGTGGAGGCTGCACTCCGCATTCATGATTCCCCCTTATAACAACTAGGGCAGGGCCCTCACACTTGCGAGCACAGTGGAGATCAGAAGGTGATGGACCCTAGAAAAGCCGGCGTGGGGGAAAATAGAGCGGCGCTAGCTGAAACCACAGTCTCAATCCTAGTGCATGAAGAGGATCCTGACAAAGTATTTAAAATAGGTTCTCAGCTGGGTCTGAATTTGGAGAGAGAATTAATCTTGTTTTTAAAACAAATTTTGATGTTTTCGCTTGGACACATTCTAACATGTGTGGAATGTAATGTAATGTAATAGTGCATAAATTGAATGTTAATCCAAGTTTAACTCCAATAAAGCAAAAAAGAGGAATTCAAGGACCTGAAAGATATATAACATTAAAAGAAGAAGTGGATAGTGAAACACCCCACGTCCATTAATGTCACTCACTAAAGGAATGCATTAAGTTTTGTGAAGCGCTTATAGGTAAACAGACAAAAACTACTTACAAGACAGATATAAATAAGATAGCAACGGAAATTTTAAACTTCTATTTCAAACATAAGTCATAACACCGTGGTCCACAATTTCATAAGTCACAAAAAACATTACAATAAAATAACTTCTGTCTTGCACCATCGGAGTACATAAGCAAATAAATAGCATCATTCCCCAATTAAAAGAGTTAAGCCATAGTAAAGACAAGAACTTGAGTCATACTTCAGAAGTATCTCCTAGCAAGATGACATCTGATTCCTGATTAAGTCTGAGTGTTTCCTCCCTGAGAACCTTGGGGGGGGGGGGGGGGAACGGAATAAAGAAGGAGAAACAATAGGGTCAGACATATGGTTTGGTGAGTAGCTACTTTTATCCAGTAGATAATTAAAAGCCACATGATAGGCGTATAAAGTGGATAAGAGAGAGACCACTACATAAAAGGCAGGTGTGACAAGGTAAGCAAGTTAAGGTTTATGTTCCTCACTAATGATTACTCTGCATTATCACTAGTATAACTCAAATGAAATTATTCCTTCGACTATAAGCTGGTAGATTTAGGTCATACGTCCAAGTATACCCTAACCACTACCCTAATCGATCGGCTCCTTACATTGTAGATTTCTTGTGCTAGCCCCACAGTAGGAGGTATCACTTCCTAAAGTGGCAACCCATGTTGTGCACAACTATATCTACTGGTGTCACGCCATCTTAGCCCCCTCTGCCCGGCCCATGCACGCACATGTCCCCGGTCGATTTGCGCCACCCACACCAACCGCCTCGTTTGGATCTCTTACAATCAATCAGTAAGCATGCCCCTTCTACGCTAGTACGGAGGACTTTACTTGATACCAACTTTGGGTTATTGACTAAAATGGGTCCCACACACAATATGATACAAGCTTTCCCCCTTGTCTTGTATCCCCACTAGGTTTTCCACTGACTATGTATACCCTTAGGGGTCTTTAATTACATAGCCCTATATTAGTTATGCTTACCCTAAAGGGTGTCTTTAATTACATAACTTTATTACATCATCTACCAGTTATGTATACCACTAGGTGTCTTTAATTACATAACCTTATTGGGTTAACTACGTGGGCCTATATATACATATTACCCATCCCCTCTAATTTACTTAACCCACCACTACTCATCCAATATTATTTAACCCTAACTTAATTCCATACTCATATTAAATTAGGTTAAGTAGTCCATTTCATTACCATGTCCAATTATGGTTATAATGGGATAGACCTCCCACATTAGTCCTACGACGTGTGGATGCTGGATATGCCGGTCGGGTTCGGGTAGTCTTATTGCACAGTTGGGCCTAACCTCGTGTCTTAGCCCGATTCGTATTTGCGTACTTAGACCTCCAAAATTAGGTTCAACATTAGTGGCTGCTGGATATGTCGGTCGGGGTCCGGGCATACTTCCACCACTAATGTAACCTAACCTCGTGTCATAAGTACAATTTACAATTCCTAATTGAAAATTACTAAACATTCCAAATTAATACAAATCTACCTATGTCATTATAGGTAACTATTTCTATGTTTTCCCCATTTGAGTTACATGTCCCATTTCATATTAAACATTACATAAATCATACTAATTATAATCCCTCTTTCCCCATTTTTCTCTTTAACGAATTCGTATGTATTTTTGGCGGCATTAATGCTATAAAGTAGCCTGGCTATAATAATAAAAAAATGGGAATATGACTAGGGTGATAGTTTCAACATATCTTGGCATAAACATGAACTTAAACTGGCATAGTAACAAAATGAATGGCCATGTGATTAACACCATAATAAAGTGGACATCAAACTAGTAACTTGTGGCAATCACTATGATGTTTAAGCAAGCATAATAAGATCTAGATTTAACATTAGGTGTTCAGTTACCTAGATCTAACATAGTTAGGGTGACATAGCAACGTATTTAGATCAAAACGTAGATTCACATGTTAAGTTTACAACATATATCAATGTATCACAATATGACAGGTGAAAGGTGATTAACATAAATGTCTAGATCCAAGTACTGTCACAATTATCCAAATTAATAGATGTACTTCCATCATAACATGGTTACATGTCAAGATCCATATAAACATCATAGTCGAATCACCATAATTATATTAGATCTAGGAAATTAGATTTGTCATGACATTAGATAAAATTTCATATTCACACAGAATCATACTTTACAACATATCCAATACATTGTCTATCAAAGAATACTTTTATTTATCTAAACCTAAAAGTAATCTAGAAACTCACAACGTTAGGTTTAGAGAATTTAGGAAGAACGGATCTAGAATTTCTGAATTGGATTTGTAGAGTATATTGTTGTAGAAACGGTTCAGTTCACACTCCAGCAGCATATGGCCTCCATGACTCCCAATGAAGAGAATATGAGAAATTTGACACATATATATAGCTGCCAGACCCCCTTGAAACCGAGTGCCACCTCAGCTCTAGGGGTGTCGACAACCCTGTGGGCGGGTCGACACCTAGGTCGACACCCCTCTACGGGGTCGACCCCCTGGAGGGGGAATCTTGCCGCCCAGAGGAATTTTTCGAATTTGAACCCTCTGGATAGGATTCTGACTCATCTTTAGCACACCCCTGACTCATGTATATATATAAAATATTCTATGCGTATACAAACTTAAAACTCTCATAACTTCATCATATGGTTTTCGTTTTACGCAAACCAAATGTCTATGTTGACTAGAATTTTGAGACGGACGCAATGGTGTAGTCCGTTTCCTCTAATTCTGAACATTAAATTAATTATTATTTAATATATTCTCTTTAATGTTGTTAAAAAATTTGGGGTGTTACAGATAGGCTATCCAAAAATATCTTTATATGAGAGTCCACATATCCTGATTGTGTTTCGAATCCGGTCCTTGTCAAAATGTCCAACGATAAATGGAGAGCGTGCATAGGTTATTCAGATATCAACAAGGTGTGTCCCAAAGACAATTTCCCGTTGCCCAGAATTAATCAACTTGGTTATGCAACAGCGGGGCATGAACTGTTATCTTTCATGGACGCATACTCTGGACGTAATCAGATTATGGTGCATAAGCCGGATGAGGAAAACAAGAGTTTCATAACAGATAGAGGCCGGTATTGTTACAAACTCATGGATTTTGGATTGAAAAATGCAGGAGCAATGTACCAGCGCCTTGTGTTAAATCCCAGTCCGGGAATACAATGGAAGTTTAGGTAGATGACATGTTGATGAAATCAAAGAAAGTTGTGGATCATCTTGAAAATCTGGCTGAAATGTTTCATATCCTCAGAAAATGTGGAATGAAGCTAAATTTGCTTAAATGCTCATTTTGAGTTGCGTCGGGGAAGTTTCTTGGATTCATAATCAACGCTAGAGGCATTGAAGCAAATCCTTCTCAAGTCACAATGTTGTAGGAGATGCGTGCTCCAAGGACAAAGAAAGAGCTTCAAAGTCTAAACGGAAAAGTGGCTGTGCTTAACCGATTCACTTCAAAGGCTACGGATCAGTGCATTCCACTCTTCGATAATTTAAAGAAAGGAAAGAAAGATTTCCAGTGGACTCCTGAATGCCAAACAACCTTCGATGAGTTGATCAAGCACATGGAGTCACCACCAATGCTATCAAAGCCCAGAGATGGAGAGGAACTATTCCTATATCTAGTTGTCTCATCTCATGCACTAAGCGCTACACTTGTCCGGGAAGATGCCAAGGTTCAATGGTCAATTTACTATATCAGTAAAAGGCTTGCGGGGGTTGAATTAAACTATCCTAATTTAGAGAAGCTTGCATATTTTCTTCTTATTACCTCAAAGAAGATAAGGTCGTACTTCCAAGCCCATCCTATAATGTTTCTTACCGACCAACCGCTATGACACATTCTCTTTCGCCCAGAAACTTCGTGGAGTTTATTGAAGTGGAACATAGACCTTAGCCAATATGACATCACTTATCATCCTCGATGAGCTATTAATAGGCCAGCACTAGCAGACTATATCATCGAGTTTATGGATAGGGGGAAGAAACAGAAGAACCAGCAGAGGCGGTGGCTAGTTGGAAACTGTTCATTGATGGATCTAGGAATAGTTACTGTTCAGGGGCAGGAATAGTCCTAGAAACGCCTGAAGGCCACTCCTTATGCTACGCCCTAAGGTTGGAATTCCCATCAACTAACAATGAAGCTGAATATCAAGTGTTAATCGCAGGACTAAAGTTGGCAAAAGAATTGGATCTAAAAACCTAACAAATTCTCAGTGACTCATAGTTGGTAGTATGTCAAGTCCGAAAGGAATTCAAGACCAAACTCGAAAACCTCCCTTCTTACCTTACCAAAACTTTGGAACTTCTCAACGATCTTGACTACTACACTATATCTCATATTCCTAGAAAAGAAAATTCGTAGGTGGATTCTCTTGCCAAGTATGCCAGTTCATCAGATGCACAGTTGCTAGGTTTGATTCCCGTCGAAGTCCTTTCAACTCCCGCCATTGAGGATGTAGATGTTGACTGGATTATGGACGCTGTTGAAGAGCCTATGTCCTAGATGACCCCAATCAAGGAAAATATTCTCAACTTAACACTTACAGAGGAACTAAAAAAGTGACGAAAAGTATTGCACAAAGCTCCATTATATCTTTTCAAAGATGGAAGGTTATATAGGCGAGGCTTCTCTATGCCACTACTGCGAGGTGTAACCAAAGAGTAGTCCAAAACAATCTTGGTAGAATTACATAAGGGAGAATGCGGAGGTCACACAGGCGGTCAAACACTAGCCAAGAAAATTCTGCGATATGGCTACTTTTGACCCTATGTGAACCTGGATGCAACGACCGATGCTAAGAGTGTGATAGATGCCAAAGATTTGCAAATATTCCAAGAGAACCTCCCACAGAATTGACTTGGATGGTTAGTCCATAGCCATTCGCCGTTTGGGGCATAGATTTGATCGGAGCATTGCCTACAGCTAAATCAAGTATGAAATATGCAATCGTGGCCTGTTGACTTTTTCACTAAATGGGCCAAAGCTGAGGCGTTAGCTGCTATTACTTCGAAAAAGGTGATCAACTTTGTCTTGAAGAATATTATCTGCAGATTTGGGGTACCGCTGAAAATAATCACCAGCAATGGAACTCAGTTTGAAAGTAGCGAATTCCTAGATTTCTGTTCTAAATACAAGATTAAGAAGATTTTTGCACCCGTTGCTCATTTGCTGGCCAACAGGCAAGTTGAAGCAATCAAAAAATTTTTAAAGTCAAGCATTAAGAAGCGTCTTGAAAAAGCTAAAGGTGGTTGGTTGGACAAGCTACCTCTTGAACAATGGGCATATCGCACAACTCATAAAACTACGGCTGGACACACTCTATTCTCGCTTGCGTTTGGATACGAGGCTATGATCCCGGTAGAGCTGGAAGTTCCCACTCATCGAAGAATCTACTTCAACCAAGAAGAGAACAAGAAACTGCAGCTCAAAGCACTCAATTTGATTGAGAAAAAGGAAAGAAGCAGAACTCAAAATCGTTGCACATCATAGAAGGATAGCTTGAAATTTATATGCTAAAGTTAAATAGAGAACCTTCCAAGTTGACGACCTTGGTCTGAAGAGAATCATGACGGAAACAGAGTATTCAGCCCAATTGGGAAGGACCGTACACGATAAGCCAGAAATTATCAAATGGCACCTTCGAATTGAAAATAACGGACGGGGTCCTACTTCCCAGAGCCTGGAATAGCATATAACTCCATCACTATTTTACTTAATGTTTCTTTCGTGTATCTTAAAAAGTTGTAAATATCGTGCATTGTAAATACCATGATACATTGTTATAAGTTTGTACATATTGATGAAAGAAATTACTATACTTGCCTAAATCGAACATTTGCAAATTCTTGTTTACAAGTTGCTTCTATTCGATTTTGATTGCAGGTCTCCTAAAAAGGAAGATGACACATCTATGACCTATTAAAACCTGGTGACCGTTGTAGTAACTGCTAATTGGGATAGCTCAGGCACATGAAGTTTAATACTCAAAACATCATTCACAATAAATACGATGGCGTGAAGCACAACCTCGTGAACAGGGGGCACTAGGAATTGAACGGTTAAGGAATGCAACATTCATACTATAAACAAAGTTGTAAGTTCCATCGTAGGGGCATCTATTAATTGCAAGATCCAGAACACTAGTTCTAACAAATCATGGTGAAATCCGATAAATGAACTAGCGTCCGCCCGGTAAAGCGATGCAACTCTATACTAAAGACCACCCCTAGGGGCACTCAGTTGATCGTCAGTGCCATTAACACATGGCCCGATTGCGATAAACACCGAGTTTCTAAACCAAAGACCTCCCTGAGGGGCGCCTAGTCAATCTTCAGTGCCATTTATACATGGCCGGATTACGAAAAACCCTGGGCTTTAAAAAACTTCTTCGGGGGCATCCGATTAGATGCTGGATCTTCCAAATCCAATTACTAATGTTGGATCTTCCAAATCCAGTTACTGACTGACTATAAAGACCCCTTCGGGGGCATTCGATCATAAGCTGGTTCTTCCAAATTCGGTTAGTGACGGACCCAAAGACCTTTTCGAAGGCGTCCAACAAATTCCATAAGTGGTTGAATCATTTAATCACAGCGAATAACAGATCTACAAAGACCTCCTCAGATGCACTAAAACAAAGACATCTCTGGGGGCACATGTTCAAATCGGATCTCCAAAAGTCCTGAATCTCCAGGTTAGCGAGAAAATGATTGAACATGATAAAGTATAAAACCTCTCAAGTAGGGGCACAGTAACAACAGCTCCTCCTCATTAAAAGATATGAAATTGGTCGACTAGACCGACAATCTTCGGATCATGAGCAAGCCAAGAAATTCCAAATGTGGCGCTATGGGCACATGACTGGAAGATTCCGAATACACTTGATCACAAATGTAGCACCTAACCTTTAAAGTTTGTGACGAATTTTGTTACGGGGGCATTTCCACTGCATTAAGGAAATTTAATAATGCTCACTTAAACATACCATAAACTCGTCACAATTTTACATTAAAGGATTAGCATCTATAAGGATTACTCTGACCAACAAAATGGAATTCCTTAAAATGGCTAAGCCAAACTCGAGAGCTTCGACACAGTGATAAGCACAAAAGTGGTGTCACACCCCATGTCCGTTAATGTCACTCGTTAAGAGAATGCATTAAGTTTCGCGAAGCCTTATTGGTAAAGAGTAATAGAAACATTACAAGTTAAATATAAAGCAGCAGCAGAATTTAAAACTATATTTAAACAGAAAACATCATGGTTCAAAACATAGTTACATCATAAGTCTGAAATGCACAAAACTCAGTACATCAATTTAAAACGTCTGTCTTGTACTTAAATCATCAGAGTACAATAATAAAAGAAGCATAATCCACAAAATATAGCCATAAAAGAGAGGTATGAAATCAAGCAGTACATCCTAGCAGCTCGAAGCAGGATAAAAGCATAATCCTGATCAAGCCGAGTATTCCCACCCTGAGAACCTTGGGGGGAAACAGAAGAGAAAGAAGATGAAACAAAATAGGTTAGACATAAAGTCTGGCAAGTCCAGTTACTTTTAGCATATAAATAAGTAAAAGTATCATGACAGACATATAAACTGGAGAGATAGATAACAACACAATAAGGCAGGTATGACAAGGTAAACAGGATAAACATGACAGGATATATTGCGCTTCTCTAGTACTTTCTCTTTCTTTGCACTAATACTAGTGTCATATGAAAAATATGGTCCCCAACAAGTATAAGACGATAGACTTAGGCATACTTCTAGTGAGAGGTTTTACCCCGTACAGTAACATGTAGCCCAACTAAACATACCGAAGTTACCCCTAAGGATAATAATGAGCTCCTAAACATACCAGAGTCTAGATGTACCCTAATTACTACCCCAATCAATCGGTCCCTACTCCATAGATACCTTGTTCTGGCCCCACGGTAGGATGTAATCACTTCCTAAAGTGGCAACCTACCATTCCCAGAATTTGCACAACCATATCTACTGATGCTAAAACGTATTAATTCCCTTAGCAAGTCGGACTTAAGCACGCACATGACTCCGATGGTTTCCTACGCTGTCGACATACTCACCCAAGTGACCTCTTATAATCAGCTCAGTAAGCATGCCCCAACTCCGACCTAGTTCAGAGTGCTCGTTTGATGCCAAAATGGGTTACTGATTGAAATGGATCCCGAACACAAGATGATACAATCTCCCCCTAGGCTTGCATCCCCACTACTAGGATTTCTATAGGTTATGCCTAACAGTCCAACATATAAATCAGGTTAAGTTGTCAGGCCTATGTATGTAAATATTACCCCACTGCCACAAGATTTTCTTAACCCCCACTGATCCAAGACTTAACAAAGTTGCATAACCCCAACGTATAAAATAGGTTAAGTTTGTGGGCATATATATATATAAATATTACCCAACGCCACAAGATTTACTTAACCCTCCCACTGATTCAAACAAGTTTACATAACCCCTACTCAAGTTAACAATTTCATAAAATCCTTATGGATCCAAACAGTTTAAGTATTGCCAGTTCATTACCATTCATTAATTTATAGTTACAATGCGCTAGACCTCCCACATTATGCCTACAACTTGTTGATGCTCGATATGCCGGTTGGGTTCGAGCAAACTTCTTCCATAATTCGGGCATAACCTCGTGTCTTAGCACGTTTCGTGTTATGCAATTATAACCCTCACATTAGATTCAGCACTTGTGGTCGCTGGATATGCCGGTCGGATCCGGGCAGACATCTACCACAAGTGTAATCTAACTACGTGTCTAAGCGCGGTTACAATTCACAATTACTGTAATTCTAGGCATTTCCCTTCTTTAATAAGTATCCCTATTTCATTATAGGTTTCACTACGCCATAGATGGCCTGTGGAAACCCCAGAGTAGTGAGGCAATAGGTGCCAAAAAGTGTTGCTATAGGCAAAAAATCATCTGTGGCAACACTTTTTTGGGGTTGCCTTTTTCTGCGTTGCCTTAGAGTCAAAGGCAACATCTTTGCGACCCTAAGGCAACATCAGTGCTGGTGTTGCCACAGGTACCACTACAACAAAAAAATACCCTTTTACAACTGCCAAAAATAGTTGTAATATATCTAGTACAGCTGGCAATCATAGTAAAGTCAACCTTTTTTACAACTGTTTCTAGCAGTTGTTAAAATTTATTTTGCAACTGTTAAAAGTAATTACACCTCAACTGATACTAATAAAAGATTTCATATATAATAAATATTATTATAACACAGTATTTTATTCAAATAAATATTTTATTTCAATATTTCAAATGATACAAATTTTTTGGCTCCACTATTGTATATTCACTCGTATATTACACAATCATTCATATTTACATACATTCCTTGGTACATTGTCACTTGATTCACTCATATGCAGACTCATACATACAAACTGTCATGAAATAATCAAGAATTGACTTCAAATATTAAACATATGAATCGCTGATTTTCAAGGCTAAGTAAATTTAATTCAGTAACAACTTTTTAGCAGCATGATTATCGGAAATAATGTCACCTAGGTTCACTCATATTCTTCTTCTATACACTTGCAATCTTCAAGCTATTACACCTGCAAGCACAAGTTAACAAAAATAAAAAGCAAATCTGAATACACATAATCATGCTATGGATCATAAAATATAAATAACCTCCAACGGTAGAAAGTAAGCATAATATTCATAAGTAGATGCAATAAATACGCCAACTCAAGTCAATACAAAATATGTGAGGCTTGATGCTTAATGATAGTTCACACATAATGACTTGAAACTGCTTGAAAATTTTGAAAAAGGATGAAGAAATTGTTAGTCATGCACCGATAACATGATAATATTAACATAGAAGACATTACCTTCCAGTAGATAAAGAAATGAGGCTATCTGTATCACTATATAATGCTGGAGCAAACTAAGTAGATATTTTTTTGTATTATTAGTTTTGATACTGATTATAAGAATTTATATCAGGCAATGATCACTTTTAAATTATGATGTTAGCTAGGAATTTTAAGAGACTGCTTACCCCTTGGTGCACTTCTTAACAATATTCATGGCTTCCAATTGATGAAGGATGTGGCGAGCAATGTTACCACTAGTCTTGCAAAAATGTGTTGGACGACTTCCATTTCTCTGGCTGCCTCCGTATATTTTTTTCAAGGCCACCAACTCGATACCTTGCCTCAAGTAGATTTTCCTTGCCATTGAAGCTACCAAAAAAAATGTTCAATGTAAAACGGTACAAATATATGAAGACTGCTTTGAAAAACACCCATCTTGAAACATAAACACAGCTCACCAATCAGCTATATGTCCTGCATGAAACTTCTCTGTTTGGCTAATAATTGACAGAAACACTCATCTTGAAACATAAACTTCTCTATTTGGCTCTGAAAAACACCCATCTTGAAACATAAACACAATCTCGACTCATGGGACTATGCAGATGCTAGGCTAATAAGTGACATACATTTAACATACACCAAACAGTATCAAAATTGAAAATGTCGGTCCAGGGTGGAAGCTTCATCTATACAACAACCCAATATCCAATTTGGAAATCAGAAGAGATATTTTGACAGCAAATAAATTAGATCAATAAGCAAACAAGCAACCTTTATCTAGTTTGATAGCAAGTAAATTAGTCAGAATAAGTAAACATTACGATTTTAGAAAACATTACGATTTCTGTTCATCAAATATGCAACAACCAAACTAACTAACTACATAACAAATTAAATACTTGCACAACAATCTGCAGTTTACTATTTGTTCGTCAAAATGTGCTTGAAAAAAGTAAGGAAAAAATGTTTCCATGTATGAATTTTCATCTATAAACAATATCATTTTTAGAAGTGTATTAATTAAGTCAAACATATATTGGGTCAGCACTAATAGAGCACTAAAAAGCAGTGGATAATTAAGTAGAGGTGAGCCAGACCGAACATGCAGAATAAAAACATCAACGTGAATAAAATGATAATCTTCTGAAACAGTTTAATATCATGATACGAATGCGTAATTAGATGGAACACCAGCAACTATATGACTCAATAGGCGACTGATGTTGCACTGCCAATTAAAGAAGGCAAAGCATGTTCAAGGTTTGAGACACAAGCTTTTGCTTTTTGAACGAAAGGAGATGAGCAGCCTTTATCTAGTTGATGATTTTAGAAAAAAGTGTTGTGATTTTTCAAGAAAAGAGAGTGAATCAAACTATGCAAAATAAAATAACAAGGGAATTGGGTAATAAGTTCAATGACAATATCAAAGACTGCTGGAATCAAATTATTTTGGAAAATTACTACTATTTGTCCAGTTTTACTTGGTAACACTTCTAAACTCAACAAAAAATACAAAAATATAGAAAGAAAAAAAAACAATGATAGAAAACCCTTTGATGCACACAATGGTAGTTCTACACTTCAAAACAAACCATACCACATGAGCATCAACATTATAACCGCCAATAAACCATGAAATGCCCAGATTAAGAGAACTTGCCCAACATTTACATATTGCAGATAAAATATCTATACATATACGACTGCATTTCTATGATTATATTTGAGAATTGCATACCAATTATGCCCCCAAGAAGCACAACAGATCAACAACTGAACTGAAAGATGCAGAAAATAATCCTAATATACAGCTTTGGTACCGCGAATGAACCATCCCTCCTCAAACTCCTCAGTTTATATGAGCTTGTTCTCATCCCAGCCCCAACCAGTTGGAGTTGGTGCAGTAGAATCGTTGAGGATGAGATGTTCAGATTTTGAGGTAGGGTTTCGCTGATTTGGGTAATGTTAGACACTATTTCCTTAGTTTGAGTAGACATCCCTGTAATGAAATCAGAGTCAATTTATGTTAAAACCCTAGATACGAATGATAGCAGTAGTAACTGTCAGTTTCGATTCCTACTATAAATACATTATACATACAACTAAATTAAATACATATTCAAATTATTGAATTACTCACCATAACAGCAAGAAGAAGAAGCAGAAGAAGACTGAAGACCCTTGAACCCTTTGAGGTTTCTAATTTGCGGATCGGGATTGAAATATGTTTCACTTTTCCGTTTTTTTCCTCTCGTCTTGTAGAATCCTATGATATGAAAACCTAATTGGAGAATTGGGGGGAAACAAAATTAAAAGGAGCGCGTGAATGAAAATGTTAGCGAGAAACAAATGAAGCGGATCAGTTAGTGGATGGAAGGCTAAGATTTCGTTTTAACTAATGGTGTGGATTGCTGAGGTGTACACCTTTTTAAATTAAAATATATCTACAGCTACTGCAACATATGTTGATATCTATGATAACACAATTAAGTGTGCGTTGCAGCAAACAAAAATTAGCATAGCAATGGCAACATTGTAGCTAGCAACACCATGAATTTTTGTTGCGGTATGTCATCTATGGCGTAGTGTTTTCATGCCCCATTTCTAAGTCATATTTACCATGTACCATATTCACCAAATTTAAGATCTAAATCACAATTTGATTTATGCCCCAAATCCGTATTCATGTATTTCATTCAATTTATGCCCAAATTTCCCAATACAAGTTATGTCCCAATTTTAACGTTTTCCCCTCATTCCCAATTTCACGCATTCGCATATTTCAGCGATATTCCTAAACTCGAAGGTAGCCTAGCTATAAAATAAAATAAAAGGAAAAGAAGAAGGGAAGAGAACAGAAATAATCATAATAACAAGATTGACATATGACGGCAAAAATAGGCATAGCAACTAATAAGCCTATAGTGACAAAATTGGGCATAATGATAAGATAGGCATATAGGAACAAATCTGATGAACATGTGGTAATAGAACTGATTAGGCATAGTGTCATGGTCATAAAAACGCATGATGCGAACTAATCAGTGAATTAGATATACAAATAATGGCAAACTGACATGATAAATATGCATAGGCTTAGATCCAATTCATAGTTATGTCAAAATAACTTAGATACACATGTTATGATAGATTTGATATCAATTAGTCACAAGCTTAGATCCAAATCATAAACATGTCAAAATAACTTTTTAAGTATTTAGATCTAAAAATAACGTAGACTCACTGTGATTGTATCTAAGAAATAGAAGAGTAATTGCAGATGTTGAATCACAAATCTCTAAACTTGAATGACTTGTTTAAAGAAGAAGAAAGCTAATTTAATCGGGGCAGAGGCAGCATCTAGTTCTCCATTGTTTTTGGTGTGTAAAAATAAGAGAAATAGGGTCTTATTTATAGCCATCAGGCAATGAATCTTGCACAGAAATCAGTCTATGTACGAAACCAGAAATCTGCCCAGATCTGCGTGGGGGTCGATACCCCCTTGATGGGGTTGACCCATGGGTCGACACCCCCTTGATGAGGCCGACCCATGGTTCGATACGCCCTTGATCGGGTCGACACCCATGGGCGGGAATTTACCCGCTCCCCTTCCATCTGTTCAAGTTTGAATTATTTTGAATTATGGACTTATTTTTTCATATATATTTCTCTTGTGCGTATACAAACTTCAAGCCTTAATAATATTTTCATACGTTGTCTGTTTTACGCAAACTTGGAGTCTATCTCAAGTAGAATTCCGAGACGAATGTAATGGAAATGTCCGTTTTACTTAATTCACAATATTTAATTAAGTATTCTTCCATTTAGCATTATAGTGTCTTTTAA
The DNA here is from genome assembly GCA_030737875.1 of Allium sativum. Classification (NCBI taxonomy): domain Eukaryota; kingdom Viridiplantae; phylum Streptophyta; class Magnoliopsida; order Asparagales; family Amaryllidaceae; genus Allium; species Allium sativum. The sequence continues at coordinate 659,870,351 of CM060918.1, read as the reverse complement.
AATTACGGGGTTTTACAAGTGGTTAGTCACGGGAAAGAATCCCAAATATTGCCCTATTCAGAATTAAGGAAATTCAGCAAAATTGGTCAAGAAAATCCAGCTAATAATGATCTGTGGTCACAACTGAAAAATCATTATTTATAAAAAAGCGCGTCACGAGTTCATTTTAATACCAAATATTGCAATAACAAATGGCTTTTAATATAAAATAATTTGTGTTGTGAACATAAAAAGAAAACAGATGTGGAATGCAAAATGAGAAAGTACGACAAAGCTAAAATAAAAGCTCAAGTACAACAGATAGAACACATTCCCATCACAACAACACAAAGTCAAATCACAAAACCGCAAGTCCAGTACGTAAGTTTCAAACACAGTGTAACATAAAGCATTAAGCGGGGACCAACACCTGCATATACAACCGATATGGAACACATAAAAGAAAGTAGTCAAGAAGTAAGACAAGCTAGTACTGAGCACTATTTCTTCTTCCTATAAATTTATCTTAGGGTTGGTTTGTTAGAAGGAGGAGTATCTGCCACGCCACTTGGACTTTCTTGAGAAGGCAAAGTAATAACTCCTTTCGCCTTATTGCGCAACCCCCTTTTACGTTTCAAAGAAGATGAGGGTTTGGTTTTCTTCTTTTCCTGATCGTTAGCGGTATCTACTGGACTTTCATCTGTTTCTGTGGCCCCAACATCATCGCTAAGGGTGTAATCGACATCATCGAAGTCAAAGAGGGCACCAATTTGAGCATCCTATATATGATCCGGGAGCTGTAATGACAAGTAAGGATGTGGCATTAGGGGAGGGGAGTGATAATGGAAGCGAGGGGAATAGTCATCAGGGGTGACTCAGTTATAGCAGCCTCAACTGTTGTTGCTTTGCCTATAGCAGGAGAAGATGAGGGTGAATTTAAACCTAAATTATGGAAGCAATGAGCAATAGAGGCAAGAGACCCAGGTGAATCAAAAATGGATTCTAAATATGTCACAATGAAGTCAATTTCAATTTTACCTACATCTAGAAGATCTTCCTGCACATCTCTATGCTCAATTATCTAGTTGTCTATGTTTTCATCATCACCTTCGTCATCCCCACCATGTCCCTCGATAACATTTTTTGCAACAATGCGCTCTTCAGTGCTTACATCTTTCTTTGTCAGACTAATATGAGGATTCACATGAATTTGTGAACTAGAAGCTTCAATATTTGCAGGATCGACGGGAGGATCAATGTTGGTTTGATTCTGAACCTTCTCCCCAGAATCACTATCTCTATCATTTTCCAACCGGGCTTTTCCCTCAACTAAAGCCTTCTTCGATCTTTCGTCTAAAAGAACATTAATGAGATCGTCTTCGCTATGATTGCCACCATTAATTTCAAGTAATTATTCCCAGATGAGTGCCAAGGTATTTGGAAAGTTGTCCCCTAAATAATGTAAACTCCCACTTCTCATGACACCGAAAACATAAAACCGAAATATGTCGGCATCATCCTTGTCCACATCCTTCTTGTAAATTTCCTCGACAGCTTTTTTATCCTTCTCCAAAATGACAACCTTAGCCATTAATGTGTGATTGGAAGCTTTCAAGGAATTGATAGTTTCTCTAAGTTGAGCAGCTTCATTCGATATTGTGTAAAGAAATCCTTTTCCATAGAAAATATAACTTCAGCATTGCGTTTAGCGGTTAGGGCTCCCTTTTCCTTTTGCTTAGCAGCTTCAAGTTCTTCCCTGAGTATCTAATTCTCGGTATCAAATCCCTCCAGTTTTGCATTTCTTTTAGTAAGTGAGGAAATGGTGGCATCACGAGAATCTAAGACTTCCTCCCACTTGGCCTTTTCACTCTCTAAAGCAGTGATCTTAGCAAGATTAGCATCATTACACTTTTGGAGATCATCGCCAAATTTATTCCATCTGCTCAATTATTTCTTAGCACGGTCCATGACAATACTTAGCTTTTTGTCAAGCTAGCTCTTAGCAGTATCAAGCTGGGTATGCATTTGCCTCATTACGGCTTCTATTTCCTCAGCTATGTCATTAGCATCAGTCGGATTTGCAGCACGATAAAAAAGTATCCCTTTCAAATTCCAACCCTTGAATCATTCAACGAGAGAAGTGTTTGCTGGCTCGGGCTCGTAAAGAGGGTTGTGAATAATTGAATGTATTTCAGAAGAAGGGCCGGGAGGACCAGAAGATGGAACTAATCGGGGAACAATAGGAAGCTTGTCCAATCGAGGGCACTTATGTGATCCATCTTTCCCTTGATCGTCTTTCCCTCGCTTCTCCCCGCAACCTTCTTCATCATGGGTATCGTCCCTAAGCCAATCACGTCTTCTTCTTTCCACATCTTCCTCATGCATCTTCTGCCTCTGCTCATCAGTCAATTGCAGTTCTGATACGAGCTAAGGCTTGTGAGAATATTTTGGAGGCAGGGAAGTGTAAAACTGCTTGGAATGTTGCGTCTGTCGTGAAGGGTCGGATTTTAATAAATGCTTCGGGTTGTATGCTGTACTTTTCTTCCTAAAATCTCACAAGTTTATCCTTTGCATCTTAGAACCTGGATAAAAAGAGAAAAGCTTTTTAGCACTGAAACTGGAAGGTACTGGGGAAAACTAAAAAAGCTATAGAGAAATTTAAAGAGCGTATGCGTATCTTATAAAGCGCTTCTACAAACAAACCAGTTTTTCTAGTTGGTTCTAAGGAAATTCCTAAAGATTTCAGCAATTTTCCTGGTGTGGAAACAGGATTCTACATTATGCTAGCTCTTGTAGTTATGTTTTAAGGATCAAGAGGCTGGGTAACGATGTCACCCTAGCTAAGGTACTTAGCTTATTTAAGATCACCCAAATTGTCAAAGGTACCCGTGGGGCCTTCCTCTATTACATTTTGAATAAGAAGATCCTCATCCAACATTTTAGTGCTTGGACCAGTCTCTAGTGTGGTTTCCCCTTCCCCGACAAGATCAGTTTCATGAGCGGAATCTGAATTGTACCCTCTCTTTTATCTCTCTCAATCTGTTCGGTTTCTGATAATGGATTCGGGGAGGTACCTTCTTTCTCAGCCAGTTCAGTTGAGGTCAGAAAACCCTTATCCTCTCGCTGTGGAAGTTATTCTTCTTCAATTGAAAGCTCTACGGCTTTTGAGGATGATCCACTGATGTCGGCAAGGTCCGAACACTTCTTTAACGAAGTTTTGGTGGTTTGACTTAATAGTACGTCGTCCCTTCCGGAGGTACCATTATCCATAGCTATCTGTGTAATAGGTCCAGCTTTAGAAGGAAACTTCCTCAAAGGATGGAGTAATTCGTATTGGAAAGAGTTATTTCCATAATTAAGGCATTCATACTTTTCCTAGTTTCATCGATGACTTTCAGGGTTTCGAGTACAGCCCTGAGTGGGGCAGATGCCTTGTTATCCTTGATTGGGGCTGGAACAACTGAAGTTAAAAAGAGAATTTATTAGAAACTGTTATTTAAATAAAGCAGGATAAAGTTACCCACAGAATATGCTTACCTCCTTCTGTCCAGTTCCGACGAAAGGTTTCAGAACATCGAATGAAGAAAAACTAAGTTAAGAACCCTGTAACACTTTCTGGTAAATTGGTTACAAGCTTACGATTTCTTGCACCCTCGATATGTATGATATATGGGGTATCCTTACTTTTTCTAAATGAACAAAGGTAGTAGATCTTTGAAAAAGTCGGATCATGCTTCCTAACTTGCATATAAAGTATATAAAGCCCTAATAAGATGGTATAACCATTCGGATGAAGTTGAAAATGAGCAATGGCTATGTAACGACCCGTATTTGCTGCCTATTTATTTGGAATATTTTAATTATTTAAAATATTGGTTTGAATTTAAATAATCAAATTTAACAATTTTATTTGGAATATATTATTTAAATAAATAATAAAATAATATTTTAATTTCCAGAATATTTGGGAAAATATAGAATTTGCCATATATTGTGATCGGGCAGTTTAAATTGGTCAAATATTGGTTATATTAAATTAACAATGACGATTTCGTTTATTTAACGACGGTCGAGCGATATGGTTTATATTTTAATCAAATAACGAGCTGCAGCGGCGCAGCAGTTCGTGATTTGGCATTTTGAACTTCAATTGGTCGTACCGGGTTCAAAATAAGTCGGATTTCCTCGAAACAAGAAACGTCGGGACCGGTTTGACGATATCTTTCTAATGGCAGAGAAAAATCCAATTTTCATAGCATAGATTTTATTTTATGTCCAAATCAAATTTTGAAAAAGTCGATGTGGAATTCCTTTATATATTGTAGCGATTATTTATATAAAATAAATGGTTTTTAAATATTTTAAATATTTGGCTTCAAACTCAACCCGAGCTATTTTATTTGAGTAGTATATGAAATTCTGGTCGTGTATGGTCTATTTCAATATTTTAATAATATTATATTGAGGTATTTTAAAATTGGTTTATTTTATTTGAATTGGCCAGTTATAAAAGGGCCATTTTTCAAACGACCTCAGTTTTCAACGAAACAAATTTTGCTGGGACCATAACAATAAATTATTCCTAGATTTTCAAACTGCACGCAAAACGGTGTTATTCTATCAGCGTGGCAAAGTAAAATGTAAAATAAAACGATCAATTTGGACGTGTACGAACGCTATTTGAGCAAACGGACTCGGAATTCGACGAAACAAGTTTTGTTAGGACCGTATCATCAAAATATACTATGCCATCCAGTCACGTCTCGAACGGGGTTTGTGTGTGAGCGCAGCTTTGAATAAACGATGTTCGAAATAGCGATAGGTACGAAATAAAAATCGTTAGTCAGCGTCGCTCGTCAAATCAACATAAATTATATTATTTCCACACTATAAAAACCCCCACAGCCCAAACCCTTAAGCCCAAATCAGAAAATTCATCGTAATTTTGCAAATAAGCCCCTGTTTACATTTTTATTTATATTTTCCAATCCGTGAAGAATTTTCCATGGCAACCTAAAGAAAAGTAGTAGATTGGGGAGTGATCTAGCCTCTGACAAAAGTTGGGGTGGTTTCGTCGACCGTGGTGGCCGGAATTTGCATTGGACAACGAAGAATGACTTTCGTTTTCTGGCCAAATTAAAGAGGTACCGTCGATTTGGGGTGACGGGACCATTGTGCATTTGAAGAGGAGAGATAGACCTTCGATTTGGCACCGGTCTCAAGCCTTACGATGGACTGTGGTGGCCATGGCAAGGGGATGAATGTGGGTGACGTTTTGGGTTATTTTTTTGAAAGTGGCATGCGGGTTTGGTGGCTTTCCAGTAGGAGGAAGCGGAGATGGGGTCGTGGTCTAGGGGGGATCGGAGCTGGGTGGCACGGCGGTCAGGTTGGTGGCAGGTCGGTGGTCCAATTCATCGTGTGGCGGTGGGAATTTGAGGATGAATGGATTTGGGCGTATTGGGTTTTCACGGCGGTCGAGGGCAAAGGGGGAGCTAGCCTTTGGGGCGGAGGCGTTGGATGTGGAGGAGGAGCCGGTGGTTGGCTCTGGCAAGGCTCCGGTGCTTGGAGGTGGCGACGACGAGGTTTTGAACGGGAGAAGCGCGGTGAAAAGGGTGGATGGAAGATGGCCATCGGGGTTAGCCTGGGTGGAAATAGAAAACATGTTTTTGCGTTGTTTAATGATGACATGGCATGATAATATTAAGGTAATTAATTTATTTTAATTTATTAATTATTTTATAATCTCGTATATATATCAAACTTTAAAACTCGCATAACTTTCCCATAGATTAACGGAATTTAACGAAACTGGATACGTTGGGATCGCAGGGACGAGACCTCTCCGATGGCACTGACTAGAATTCGATCTAAGCAGTTGAAATTTCAGTAAATTCTGAGCGTTCATTTCAAATTAAATGCAATAAACACGTCAACCGTCGACCAGAATGAACACTGATGAGTTAATTCTCACGCCTTCTGGAATCCTGTGATGTGATATATTCACAGTAAAATATTTGTTTCAGTTAACAGTTTAAATTGGTTGATTGGATGCATGGATGCAATTTGGTTTTTATTGTCTGATTGGTTACACTTATTTATTTATTTAATTCGTATATTTCTATCAACTGATATCTGTGATGCAGAGAAGGACAGGTTGGAGGGATCCGACCGGATTCCTCAAATTAACTGTATTTTTGTTTGTTGTGCATATATATGTGTTGTTCACCCTGACTATCATCAAAACTGGTTTGAATGTTGATGGTTGAATACATATACAACATTTTTTGAGTTGGAAATCAATCAACAGTAGTTGATGAAGTAACAGGCCTAAATGTATTGTTTTAATGTCATCCTACCGTCAGGTGAATTGACGGAGTTTCAAAGTTATAAATTATTTTATCACTGGATTAAAATTTTAGTTATTTTACATAAGAAATTAAATTAGAAGTTTATAAGGATATATTTTAATCGAGTTATAAAGGGAGTATTTAAAATGGTTTATCCTAATTTTGAAGAGTAGAGCGAGCCGCAAATTTTACCTACGGGTTGGTAAAATGGGAAAATTGTTTGTGAACAATTAAATGGTGATTTTAAATTAATTAAGTTAATTAATTAAGTTAAAAAGGGAAATGACAAATGGATTCAGTTAATGGTTTACTGAGATGTACGATTGGCAAAATCAATCGTGTCTATTTAGAATTGGAAATGGAACTAGAATGGTAATTATTTTATTTTAGTTAATGGCAGAGATAATTATTTTGACAAAGTTAAGTATTATCTTAGCTAGCAATTAAGACTATGGATTTTATTTAAAATCCAACTAAGAAATTACAAAGTGATGATAAATTCGATTTAAAGTTCAATTAAAATTTATATAAAGGAGATTTATACAGCCTCGTTCCAAAACGAGATTGATGAAAGGAGAATTCAATTAACAAGTGGTTAATTGACATTAAGGTTTGATAAAAAGGGGAACAAGAGATTTATAAGAGGATTATGACCCTAGTGTTCAACAAACAATGTAAATGAAAGTTGTAAGTGAGTTTAAGGATTTAAATAAGATTTTTACTTAATTTTTAAATTAAATAAAGTGAGTTTAGGTGAAACAACTTTAAAGAAAAAGGGTTACTACATTAAGAACGGACATTTACTTAATCAAATTATTTGAGTAAAGAGGTTATTAAAAGAAGATTTCAAATGTAAGAAACAATTTATGAGATCAGTTTGAAATCGAGAAGGTAAATAAGGTTTTGGGGAAATGGTTAAGTAACAAACTAATATTATTCTAAGCTGAGAACAGGTCCATCAAGGTCTGAGAGGTAACTAAAATACCCCAACTTGGTTGGCTTCATATTATCGAGGAATGGTATTAGTTTGGAGTGAGTGAAGGTATTGAAAGTGGTTTTCCCTATACGAGAAATATTAAATTCGAATGTAATGTTTTTGGGAAATAAATAATATTACAATATTAGTTTCAAAGAAATAAGAACAGTAATTTCAAATTATATCGAACATTTGTTATTAAATCAGAGTTTATCGAACATAGGTAGAGTTAGTCAAACATAGTCATTCAGGAAAGTTGCCATTGCGTACGATTGCTAGCGTAACTCACAGGGCTGCAGATAGCCTACGACGGTCGGATATTTCCTGAGGGAATCAGGCGTAACCATTGTGATAGCTGCAATCTAGAGTCAAGCGAATGGAGTTAAGTCAATATTAGTTAATCGATAGGAGTAATCAAGTCAAGTTAGTCCAGTTGAGTTAAATAAGTCGAATTAGTCAAGTTAGAGTTAATCGATCATAGAAAATCAGTCAGAGTTAATCAAAGGGAATTTGGTTTATATCATTAAGTATATAAATATATTTTAAAGGGGCCGAGTAAGGTCAAGGGCTGAATCCGCAAACTCATGTTACTCACACATCTATTATTGGATAGTTAAATCACCGACTATCAAAACCTGACCAATACGATTGTTGTTTCGGAAAGACCGGGATCGAATTATATTCAAAAACCATTCCGACCAGCAAATACCTAAAGACGTCAATTATAGATGGAGCAAGTGTAGTCCATAGATCTTCATAAGCGGAAGGGTTACTTGATGAATATCTTCTGTGTTGCAACACAGAGTTATTCTGACGTGATTCGGTCGTGGTTGAGATCTTACGGTTTGCATGGACTACTCGCTACTGATCCATGAGGTGATTCCTATATGAGATGCAGTTGGAGAGTACCTTCGGTTCATCCTGTTCCTGGATGACTTGTATGGACGAGTGTCTGACAGAGTATTTCCAAAGGAATTACATGCGTTGATTTCTCCAAACGTACCATAGTCGAGGGCGGAGAAATGGTTATTCTCTAGCCAAATAAGCTAGAGTATTTTTGGTGGACGTCAATCAAGTGTGATCTGGCGGATCTGACGATGTGGCATTCAAAGTATATGATGACCAGATGTATTCTGACCTCAAGCCTCATCAACCGGGAAATGACAAAAATCTGGCAGGCAGCATGGCTATGTGGGTCGATCCCATTAGGATGTATGATCACCTATCTAGAGAAATTCCTTTTGCTTCTTTATTCTATCGATGCTTTCCTTTAGCAGGAGGCGGTTGTTGATCCCAACCGTTGGTGATATACATTCGATACACTCAAGCGAAATGAGTGGTCAGTCATGTGAGAGCCGGGTTGCAAGATGTTCTTGTTGAACCCAGTGTATTCGACTCTAGAGATACACTATCGGCAGGTGGACCCATACCTTGTTAAAGTCGGAATCCAATTTCCAATAAGCGCTCGCTGTTTTCGATTGTATACTATATATGGGTAGCGTGAGATGCAAGCGTTCCTCTAGATTGTTATTATTTGTATCTAGACATTATGATAATATCAGATCAAAGTATGATTTCAAAAATGGTTTGGGTTATTGTAAGGTAAAAACCGTCCATGTTTATGTGTGGGCTGGTCTTACTATTATCCATTGATATCAGAAAGGATTTTCCAAAGTTAAACAAGTGTGTGTTCTGTGAATTTATCACTGATAGTACATGAAACACCCCACCTCCGTTAGGGTCAGTCTCAAAGGGAATGCCCTAATTTTGGTGGAGGTTTATAAGTATAAGTCACAGATACACAAGACAGATATAAAAACACATATTTTTGAACAGCGGAAAACAACAGCAACTTTTATTTCATTAAAATACGTGTTACACAAACCGTGCCATAATTTGTCTTACAATACTTCCAAAAACGTAACATCTTCATAATTGCCTTCATTACATTATTTAAAGAAGCATAAAAACATAAGTAAACTGCATAAGTACCATAATTGCTGTCCAAAGCCATAGTCCAAAACGAAAAAGATCCAAGCAATACATTCTTTCTCTTCAAGCTGGATGTGAAAACTGTTCAAGCTGCGGTATTCCCTCCCTGTGGACCTGGGGGGGGGAGGGACGAAAAAAAAGTAGAGTCAGACATAAAGCCTAAGTAAGTCTAGGACTATTCAGTCTATGAATAAAGAATTGGGCATGATAAGTATAAACTGGAAATGGGAAAGCACTATAAACTAGGTTAAGTTGTCTAGAGTCGAATGTACTATCGTACCCCATATTAATCTCTGTACCCATATAAACTAGTTCCCAAAAGGCACCCCATAATCAGGGTGATGTGATCCATTTCTGATGATCGGCTCCTACTCGCATAGTTACATGTGTCTTACGGCCCCCGTTGTTGTAGTTACCTATGCTGGTCCCACCATGGGGTGTATCAAGTCCCATGGTGGTGGCCCGACACAATTCTAGAATGCACAGGTATGCTACTGGTGCCCAGTGCCTTATTTTTCTGCGTCGGAGTGTGTGCACGCCCTCACCCCATTAGAACCTACACTGCTGCACCGCCGCCATCGATTTGACCTCTTACAGTCAGCCCAGTAATCGTGCCCCACCCTGCCTAGTTCAGGGTATCCTGATAAACCTTGTAGGGTTACTGCTGAAAAGGGTCCCCCGCTACTAGGTTTTCTGTTTCTAGCCAACATGCTAAGTTGGTTAAGTGTTTTGTAAACCTAACCCCCAATTAGTCTGTATAGTTTAGCATGTTCCATTTTGATTAAGTATTAATTCAATTTACTTAATCCTATCAATCCTGACTCAGCCTTAATTGTCTTATTAAAGCCTCGACTTCTCACATTAGACAGATATTGTTGTGGCTGCCTGTTGCCGGTTGGGTCCGGGCATTCTTACGCCACAACTCAGTCTAACCTCGGGTCTTTATTGGGCTCCGTGTTTAACCTCCCAAATTGGATAGGTATTGTTGTGACTACTGGACAGCCGGGCAGTTCCGGGCAGGTTTACATCACAACTCAATCCAACCTCGGGTTAAACACATCGTATTTTCTAAATTTACATATTTTGTCTCTTTTCTTTTTATATGTAAATATTTGCGGCCCATTATTCAAATTCATCTTTATTGGGTAAAATTAATTTACACCACTTAATGGTTTTTCAAGGTCGTTGGCATGCGTCAAACATGCCAACTCATATGTTTATATTTTAACCCAAACGTCATTACCCCCGTTTTATACGTTCGCTACAATAAAACATATGTTGGGTTTAGCATTTAAACCCAACTTAGCCACATGAAAAAACGGAGGCTTAGAACATGGTGTTTATATATTCTAAGAAACATAAAAAGGGGAGTGTGAACGCATGAACTTGCAACATAACGATCTAATTAACATAAATTAGGCACTTGTGAACTTGCATTGTAATAGCATATAATCATGGCATAAACATACCTAAACATGAATCATGGTTTTTAATCTATTCATATAATCATGGCATAAACATACCTAAACGTGAATCATGGTTTTTAATCTATTCATGTAAACTTGCTATTGGAATGTAAATCTAACTTAATTATATGTCACATAAAATTATCATATGAGTTTGATAACAACATAGGCCTAAAACATGTTTCCAATTAGGCATAACACCAAACGTAATCTAGTCATGTTCATAGGATTAACACAAGTTCACAAAGATGATTGCTTTTGTCACTAATACAAAAGTATGGTTTTTACACTTGAACCATGATGCCAATTCCAGCATAACTTCATATGAATCATAATACTCAAACGGATCCAATTACACTAAAGATGACCATAAAGTTATACATCATTTTGGCATAATAGTAAATCATATACTTGCAAGAATCTCAAATAAACTACCACAAACATATAGTCGTTAACTTTCAACATGAATTATATACTTGCAATTATCCAATAGGTGTTGTAATAAACTACCACAAACATGTAGTTGTTAACTTTCAACATGAATCACATACTTGCAAATATCCAATTGTTATATCACAACATCCCAAATCAATTAGAATCATAGCAACATACAATTATGAATTATTATCATCACAAACTAAGCACAATTCTATTCTCATTTTACACAAATCAAAACACAATTATTCATTCACATCGGAATAGCACTCTAGTTACAACGTATGACGAATCTTCAATTCAGGAATCTGAATTCTGAATTTGGAGATGCTATCCTTTGTTGTAGGCGTTGTTTTGATTTAGTTGTCATTGCTTTACGCTTTTGAATTGTCTCCTAATCGTCTCTCAATTTTGATGGCTATTCCTAGTCCTTCCTCAACAACATGATGGTCTCATTCTTATTTTTGTTTGTATGAATCAGGTGGAGTCTTAGGTCCTTTTTATAGAGTTTGTGAATTGATTAGGACCGTTGATGGAGCTTGGATTAATATTAGCCATTCGTTTGAAGGAGAGACCAATCAAGAGCTGACACCTAGCCCTAGTGACAAGGCAAGGCTAAGAAATTCGGCCAAGCACAGACCAGGTCACCCAGGGGGCCTGGGTTCGACCTGGCTCAGGGGCCAGGTCGACTCCCCAGTCGACCCCCTTGTCGACTTGGCAGTCGACCTAGGTGACCCAGGTCGACTACCCAGTCGACCTGGGTGCCTTGGGCAGGAAAATCCCCGCCCTGGCCAATCCGGCCCGATTTTTTTGAAATTTAAATCTGATTTCTGAGTTGTTTCTGTCTGTTTGAATTTTAAACTGAATTCTGAAACTTACGGAGGCCACATCTTCTTCATACGGAGTCCGTTTTACGCAAACTCGGACTCCACCTCAAGCAGAATTCCGAGACGAACGCAATGGCGTATCCCGTTTTCCTTAATTCTTTAATTTGTGAATTTCACTATTATAGAATACACGGGGTGTTACATTCTCCTCCACTTAAAAGGATTTCGTCCCCGAAATCTTCAAGTTCAGGAAGAATGTACATCCTAACATCCAAATATCCATCTACTCATCCATCAAACACGAGCATCCATTGTCCTTAAAAGACTTCTAATGCTTCATGATCATATGCGAAGTGTGTGTACATGTACTTATCTAATGCAAAATCAGTCGGACTACTGATTCAGTTGACCTCCTTAATGCAAATTATGTAAGTATCATGAATCCATTATGTATGCAAATTATGTAAGTGTCACGAATTGGTGCTCTCCTCAAGGTTGTCTCTTTCTCTATCTCCACGTCTTCAAGAATGCTAGGTTCAACCACCTCAGCGGAATCATGTAGAAACTTTCGGAGATGCGAGACATGAAAGACATTATGCACTCCGGCCAGCTTCTCGGGCAATTCCACCTTATAAGCCATCTTCCCAATTCTCTCTATGATAGGGAAGGGTCCAACGAACATTGGTTCCATCTTCCCAACTGCTCCAAAACGAACCACATTACACAAAGGAGAAACCTTCACGAAAACCATATCTCCAGCTTTGAATTCCAAATCTGTCCTTCGCTTGTCAGCATAGGATTTCTGCCTGTCTTGGGCCGTTTTCATCCGTCTTCTCACCAATTCAACTTTCTCGGAGGTGTCCCGTATCATATCGGGCCCAAGAATAAGTTATCCGTTGTCTCCCACCAACAAGATGGTGACCTACATGGCCTCCCATACAAAGCTTCAAATGGTGCCATCCCTATGCTAGCGTGATAGCTATTGTTATAAGCAAACTCTACAAGAGGAAGGTGGTCTTCCCAAGTACCACCAAAGTCAAGCACACAAAGCCTCAAAAGATCTTAAAGCACTCTATTCACCCTTTCGGTTTGGCCATCCGTCTGGGGGTGATAGGCTGTACTTAGATTCATACGCGTACCCATCGCTTCTTGCAAACTATTCCAGAACTGGCTAGTGAAGATTGGGTCACGATCGCTAACTATGCTAGAAGGAACTCCACGCAATCGCACTATCTCTCGAACATAAACATATGCTAGCCATGATGCGGTCCTCTTGCTCTTCACTGGAATGAAATGAGCACTCTTCGTAAGTCTGCCAACTATGACCCATTTCCTCGTATTCCCTTTCCTTGACCTAGGCAATCCATCCACAAAATTCGTAGAGATACTTTCCCCCTTCCATTGCGGGACCTCCAATGGATGTAGTAGACCACCGGGTTTCTTCGACTCGGCTTTCACTTGTTGGCACACCATGCACTTTGAAACATACTCTGCCACATCCTTCTTCATTCCAGCCCAAAAGAAAATGCGTTTCATATCCCTATACATCTTATCTCCTCCAGGATGTATAGTCATCTTCGAGTGATGCGCTTCCGAGAACTTTATGCACCAAGTCTCCCACTTGTGGAACGCATAGCCTTCCATCACGCCTTAGCCAACCCTTGTCATCAATAGTATATCTAGCAAGGTGACTAGACGTCTCACCACGAATCAACTTGTCCATGACCTCGACTATCTTTGGGGTCTTCCTTCTACGAAGTCCTTACTTGATCAAGAAGTGTAGGTCTAAGCTCCAGAGATGCTAACGAACCCGTCATCGACTCAACAGCCGTTGTGAAATCAAAGGTTGCCAAGAACTCTAGGCTCTTCATCTCCACAAACAAGGGACTCAAAGTCAACCTTCTTCTGCTTAGCGCTTCTGCCACAACATTACCCTTGCCAGGTGTATAAGCTATCTCGAAGTCATATGATGCCAAGAATTCCATCCACCTTTTCTGCATTAGATTCAGATCTTTCTACGAGAAGAGGTACTTGAGCAACTTGTGATCAGTGTATAACTCAAACCTTTCGCCTAGAAGATAGTGGCTCCAGGATTTGAGTGCAAAGACGATCGCCACCAACTCCAAATCATGAGTGGGATAGTTCTTCTCATGAACTTTAAGTTGCCTACCCCCATAACATATCACTCTTCCTTCTTGCATCAGAACAACACCTAACCCCGTGCCGCATGCATCGGTGTATACAGTAAACATCTTGCCGCCATCGGGTAATGCCAAAACTAGAGCTGTAGTAAGGGCCCTCTTGAGCCTTTGAAAAGCAAGCTCACACTCTAAGTCCCATGCAAAGACTAAGTTCTTCTTCGTCAACTTAGTAAGAGGGGCTGAAATCTTAGTGAACTCCCTGATGAACTTCCTATAGTAGCCCTCCAGACCGAGAAAGCTTCTTACTTCGGTTGCATTCCTAGGAGTCTTCCAGTCTTGAACTGCAACCACTTTCGCGGGATCCACTGCTATGCCTTGCTTAGAAACTATATGTCCAAGAAACCGAACTTCCCTTCTCCAAAAATGGCATTAAGAGAACTTGGCTTTCAACTGATGAGCTCTAAGCGTATCCATCAATTCCTTGAGATGTCTAGCATGTTCTTCCTCATCCTTTGAGAAGATCAGAATATCATCCGCGAAGACAACAACAAACTTGTTAAGGAACTCCCTGAACACCCTACTCATCAAATCTACGAAGTAGGCGGGTGCATTAGTCAAACCGAATGGCATGACAAGCCATTCAAAGAATCCATTTGGAGTCCTAAACGCAGTCTTATCAATACTATCCTCAGCCACTCTAAGCTGATGGAGTCCGGTGGCTAGATCGAGCTAAGAGAAAACAGAAGCACCAACAAGCTGGTCAAAGAGGTCATTAATCCTCGGTAACGGGTGCCTATTCTTCTTTGTCAGCTTGTTCAACTCTCGATAATCAACACATAGACGAAGCGAACCATCCGCCTTAGTAGCGAACACCACAGGAGCACGCCTTTCAGAAATGTTTCGCCTAATAAAATTCTTCTCAAGCAACTCCTTGATTTGCTTACTGAGCTCTCTTCTTTCTCGTGGGGCCATGTGCCTAACGGGCAATGAAACTGGCTTGGCATTATCAACAAGATAAATGCGGAAATCTATCTCTCGTTTAGGGAGTAACCCCTTAACCTCTTCAAAGACATCAGGATATTCTCGGACCACCCTTACAGATTACAGATCATCGATGGACGAGTCAAGAGATTCAAGATAACATAACATGACGGGATCCAGTGGGTTGCAAGAAATCTCTAGGGTATTACCGAGGCGAGTCATGAGCCTCACTACCCTATGCTCACAATCGAGAATGGCTCCATAACTGGACAACCAATCCATGCCAAAAATCAACCTGTATCCCGTGAACCCGAGAACATAAGCATTACAATGAATTCTACGGTCAAGATAGAAATCTACAAATCCATACAAATCATAGATAGATGGGCAGAACCCGCAATTGGATTTGAAACACTAACGGGATCCTCAACTAGACAAGTACTTAGGTGCAAACTTTCAACAATGTCAGAAGAAATAAAAGTATGCGATGCGCCAGAATCAAATAAAGTGCGAACAGGAAAATCAGAAATGTAAACAAGGCTTTCTACAGAAATACTACCTCGGTCCTGAACTGGAACAGTGTTGCGAGCATGCACTTGCCTTCCAGAAGGTCCTGCACACTGAGTCTGCCCTTGCCCTTGTCCTTGCTTCTTGGGGCAATCTTTGCTAAAGTGTCCAGTCTCCACAATGGAAGCATTCGCCCAACTTCCTCTTCTTCTTCCTACAATCTTTGGCTATGTGCCCAACAATCTCACAGAAGTTGCACTTTCTTGGGTCCTTTGCCGTGTTGTTGTTGGCCTTATTACCCTTGTTATTCTTGTTGTTATGATTGCTCTGATTTCCTCCCCACTTGGAGTCCGTCTTCTTGGTTTGAGTCTCATTATGCTTGACTTCTTTCTTGCCATTCTTATCGTCTCCTTGAAGCAATGCCATGTCCACTAGGCTTTCAACAGTGGCCCCATGGGTATATGAGACATGGCTAAACCTTGTAATGGCTTATTCAACCCTCGTGCAAAGCGTAAAGCCTTCTTCTGGGGAGTATTAACCATGTCCAAACCGAATCGAGCAAGCTGGTTAAACTTATTCACATACTCCCTCACTGTCATGTCCCCTTGCTTCAAAGATATAAACTTCTCCAATTGCAGATTCGCCTCAGCAAATGATAGAAACTTAAGCCCAAACCTCGTCCTAAAGTCGGCCCAAGTCTCTATAGGCCTAGTAGCGTTGGTGACCTCCCACCAATAAGCAGCTTCCTCTTTCAATAGCCATACTGCCAGCAGAACTTTTCTATGGTCTTCCACGTCAAAGATGGCGAAGAGATCTTCAGTTTCTTTCAACCAATTTCGTGCCTCAACAAAAGTCTCCGTCCCAATAAAATTCTTGCCACTCATCGCCTTAAAGTCTTTGCAAACCTTTGCGAAATCTGCTTGTGGATGCTAAGGGGGGGAGGAGGAACCTCAGTTACGATGGGGGTGTTTGCTGGGCCCACATCGTTGGCCCTAGCTTCCAAGTACCTCCAGAACCATCTGGGATTGGTTACTCCCTCGGGAAGGTTAAGATCGGCCATGCTAAAAAAAGGGAAAAGATAGATTTAGAACGAGGAAACAAAGGATAGGGCTAATGGCTTTTGGAGAATAGCCTTTTAAAATAAACTAGACTTTTCTTGGAAAATACTTAATTGGATTTGAAAATAGTTTTCCAAAAGGGTTTTTAAAACTTTTGTCCGGTCTAGTAAAACCTTATGCTCTGATACCAAATGTAACACCCCACCTCCGCCAGGGTCACTATTGCAAGTACTCTAGCTTTGGAGGGGTGTTGGACAAGGTAAACATGCATACAGTTATCACAAGACAGAACATATAAGTAAAACAGAGTGAGCAAAGCAGCGGATAAAACTACTATTTCAAAACCATAGTCAAGTTACATCAAAGTACTGAGTCATTATTTTTCAACTACTACAAGTCTAGAAACATAAACTGAGAACTGGAAATAACATAAAGTAAACTATCCCCCAAAGTAGAAGTGGTAAAGCCATAGCGAGCTCAAGTCCAAACCGTACATGAGCTATCCAGAAAGCAAGCTAAAGATCCAAGCTAGGTGCTAGTGTTCCCACCCTGAGAACCTGGGGGGGAGGGGAACGGAAGAAAAGAGGCGAAAGAAAACGGGTCAGTCAAAAAGATTGGTAAGTCCTACCTACTATTAGTATAAAAACTAATAAAGTTAACTGTACATGTAAAACAGAGATGAAACATAGGATGATAACTGGCATGGTGAAAAGTTAACAAGACAGATCAAGTGTGGCATCGCATATACAATGTTAAGTTGCGCCATGTGTACTGGTGTTCTAATCCATGTCAAGTATAAACAAGAAATGATCCCTTGGCCCAAGGTTGGCCCAACATCATGAGATGACCTAAATCAAGGTCCAACTACTCGGTCTAGTCGATCGGCTCCCTATAAGCCTAACTCGTCGTGTATCGGTGTCATACGGCCTAATCATGGAATGTAGTTAACTGTGCAAGGTCCACCCTAGGGTGTATCCAGCCCTAAGTTGTAAACCACAGACACAATTCAAGCACGCACAGTCTAAACCTACCAGTGCCCATGTTCAACTCCGGACTTAATGTGCACGACCATGGTCCGCCTAAACAACCGGTGCACTCTTCAGCTGTCTCTTTTGGTCTCTTACAATCAGTCAGTAATCGTGCCCCACCCTAGCCTAGTCCAGGGTATCCAGATACTCCCAAGTAGGTTACTGCTGAAAAGGGCCACGAAACTAGGGTTTTAAATAGGTTAAGTGTGGTTATCCCTATCCTAACCATGTATTGAGTTGGTCAAATGTATCCAAGTAGTTCATGGCTTAACCCTATCAATACATATTGTTCAACTGGTTAAGTATATTCAAGTAGTTCATGACTTAACCCTACCAATCCATCGTGTTTAATTGGTTAAGTATTCAAGTAGTCCATGACTTAACCCTACCATGTGGCATTAATTAACTTAATGCACCCCAACCTCTCACATTAGACTTTGTTGTGGTTACTAGTTAAGCTGGACGGGTCTGGGTAGCTTTACACCACAACCTAGTCTAACCTCGGGTTTCAAGTGCGACATGACCAACTACTCACATTGGGTCCTATTGCTTGTAGCCACTAGTTAAGCCGGTCGGTTCCGGGTAGATTTATGCTACAAACTAAACCCAACCTCGAGTTGGCCATTCTCATGTTTTCTAGAAGTCATGTCCAAGTTCATGTTCATGTTCCAAGCATAATCACATGTCATATTTCGTGTCATCTTTCAAGTCATGATTTTATGTCATTTTAGTTTACCCATAACGTAACCCCATCGCATGTAAGTTCGCATGAACGCAAATAGATCTCAAAGAGGGAACTTTAGAAGCATGACATAATTAATAAGGTTTGGCCACAAGTTAAACATGGTGGCATATGAGGCAAATGTGTTCATAAACTTGCATATTACATTATAAGCCTCAAAACATGCATGATATCAAACTTTAGCAAAATAGGTGAAACATGGTCATAAATGACATAGGATGATAGCTAGTGATTCGCATATAACATCATATGCAAGATAACATAAGGGTTATGAGAGTTTCTATGTCGCTTTATGCAACATTTCAAATCAAAGCTCATATCTTTCTATGCACAAAGTTAAGGTGATAGCTTTTAAAACATGCATAGAATAAATCTATGCATAACATGATAGAATCAAAGAACAAATCATACTTAGGCCCAAACACAAACTTGCAACATGTCATATTTAACTTCATAGTTAGAATCTAAGAGTAGAACAAGGCTTACAATGCTATGAAGACTTATAAAATAAAATAAGATTGAGACGAAGCCACTAGCAACTCTAAAAACCCCCAAATAATAAGATCCAATGAAAAACCCTTGAGAAAAAAGAAGAAGATCCTTACTTTGATGAAGAAAGATTGAACTTTGGCCTTGAATCAAACTTAGAAACTCTCAAACAAGCTTAGAAACTCTCATATGAATG
The DNA here is from genome assembly GCA_030737875.1 of Allium sativum. Lineage (NCBI taxonomy): Eukaryota > Viridiplantae > Streptophyta > Magnoliopsida > Asparagales > Amaryllidaceae > Allium > Allium sativum. The sequence continues at coordinate 659,851,187 of CM060918.1, read as the reverse complement.
AAGATGGAGACTATGACAAGAGGGTGGAGGCCATGATTAAACATTTTGGCATAATCTAGTTGTAGGATTGATTTATGATTGTTTAGGCTGGGTATTAGGGTCCTTTTATAGAAGTTTAGGTTAGTTTAGGCCATAGGATTAACCCTAATTCAGATCTGGGCCTTTAAAATTCGTCACAAGCCTCCAAACATGTCTTGAGGAACAAGTCAGGTGCACCCAGGCCAAACTGGCCGACCACCCAAGTCGACAGGGGTGTCGATTGGACAGTCGACACCACCTGGGGTGTGTCGACTCCCAAGTCGACTCGCCAGTCGACTTGGGGGTGGCGGGAATTTTTCCCGCCTGTTCTGCTTGGCTGAATTTGGATTCTGGATTCAAATTTGAACTGTTTTTGAACTTGAAATTTTCTGAAAACTTTGAAGGGCCATAACATGGTCATACGGACTCCAATTTTCGAAAACTCGGACTCTATTTCGCGTATTTTTCCGAGACGAACGCAATGGCATAGCCTGTTTCCCTTGATTCAGATTTTATCATTTAATTCTGCCTTGTTTTATGTTATAATACGTTATTTAAAAATACGGGTTGTCACATTCTCCCCTCCTTAAAGGATTTCGTCCCTGAAATCTTCAAGTTAGGAAGAACGTATCCTACCATCCATCATCTATCTACTCAAAACATCATCCACGAGCAGTCATTGTCCTTAAAGGATTCTTAATGCTGTATGAACATATGCAAAGGTGTGTGTATATGTACTTATCTAATGCGAAAATCAGGGAGTTACTAATTCAGTAAACCTCCTTAATGCAAAGTATGTTAGTGAAATGAGTCCATATGTGTGCAAATTCCTAACATAATTCATCATCTCTACATGAGTGCACATAACATTCCATCCATATGCAACATCCATGTGATAGCATACAAGTTTCATCCATGAATAAGCATAAACACTCATGCATATGCAATATGAAAGTGTGTGAGCCGATCTTAGTGCCTAATGTGTATCATGCATCCACGAGTATCTACTTGCAAACACTTGCAATCACTTGCAAACATCAAGAATAACATGTTTCAAATACATGTTTCATCCAAAGGGTTTCTACCTAAGGTTCTCATGACAAGGTTAACGAGATAACAAGATAAACATGGATAGCAAAAGAAAGATATGCTAACTAGGAAAAGAAATTGAGAATGTACCCTCAAAAAGAAATGGATAAAGCCCACACATCTTCTCCTCGGTTTCCCAAGTTGCATCCTCTTCGGCCTCACTCCACTGAACCTTCACCAAGTTGACTTCTCGATTTCTTAGCTTCTTGATCTCCGTTCCCAAGATACGAATCGGTGCTCTCCTCAAGGTTGTCTCTATCTCTATCTCCACGTCTTCAAGAATGCTAGGTTCAACCACCTCAGCGGACTCATGTAGACACTTTCGGAGATGCGAGGCATGAAAGACATTATGCTCTCCGGCCAGCTTCTCGGGCAATTCCACCTTATAAGCCATCTTCCCAATTCTCTCTATGATAGGGAAGGGTCCTACGAACCTTGGTGCCAGCTTCCCAACTGCTCTAAAACGAACCACATTACGCAAAGGAGAAACCTTCACGAAAACCATATCTCCAACTTCGAATTCCAAATCTGTCCTTTGCTTGTCAGCATAGGATTTCTGCTCCTCTTGGGCCGTTTTCATCCGTCTTCTCACCAATTCAACTTTCTCGGAAGTGTCCCGTATCATATCGGGCCCAAGCATAAGTCTATCCGTTGTCTCCCACCAACAAGATGATGACCTACACGGCCTCCCATACAAAGATTCAAATGGTGCCATCCCTATGCTAGCTTGATAGCTATTATTATAAGCAAACTCTACAAGAGGAAGGTTGTAGTAACCCGCATTTTAGCTGTTGAACAATTTATTTATTTAATTATTAAATATCGATTTATCGATATCGAGAACGTGAATTAAATAACATTGAATATTTAATTAATAATTATAATATAATAAAATATATTATAATGTCGAAATAATCAAAATCGACAAATATTCTGTGAACGGGGTCATCCCTAAGATGTAATTCAACTTAGAGTTGGATTATATTGACGAATATATTAAATCGACGACAGTTTGAACGTATAATTATATTATAATTAAAATCGAGCTTGAAATGGCGCTGTAGTTCGCGATTTGGCGATTTGAACTTCAACTGAATGTACAGGGACCGTTTGAAGTCGGATTTCTGTGAAACAAGAAACGTGTGGAGCTAGTGAAGTATATCTTTCTAGTGGAAGAGAGAAATCGGTATTTCATTGTGTAGATTTTGATTTGTGTCCAAATCAAATTTCAAAATAGTCGCTATAGAATCGTCCATCGACCGTAACGGTTTATTGGATATAACTGCATATCGGATTTGAATTTAGACAAGGTTCTTTTGGGAAGTAGTGATAATTTAATTTTTAGAATTTTATGGTAATTTTTAATTAATAAAATAAGCAACTTTTTATTTGGAGTATTTGGCACCCTGTAATCAACATTTTGGGGTTTCACAATATGAGTCAAACTACCGGTATTATTATATTTTTGGAACCCTGGCACATCACTGATTACAACGGTACTTTTACTTTCGTCGATTGAGGTCCGGAAAACGAGTGGAGTTTTCTTTTCAAACAGGGGTAACTTTTATTGAATGGTTAACTGGTCAAACGAACTCGAAATTCAACGAAACAAGTTTCATACGAAACCTTAGGAAGAGGTCTAGTGAAACGCTAAGGCCTCCTATTTTTAAGATTTTTTCTGTAATTTTAAGGGATTAATGCTCGGTGTTTTTCATCGATATTTTCTAAAGGGTTTTCGCAAACGGTGTCGGAATTCGACGAAAACTTGTCCCATTGGATCCGGAATATTTTTCTATGCTAGGAATAGCTTAGCTTGTCAAAAACAGAGATCGTATGAACTGGTTTTAAGATGGTACTTTGTAGCTAAGTTTTATTAGAATTTAATATTCATAAATTGGTCCAATTCTCTAAACCTATAAGTATCCCCCTCTCATTCGTTAAGACCTAATTCACAACTTCTCTGGTTAAGGCAAAATCAAGCCGCCACTAAACCTTATTCTCAGCCAAAACGTGATAAAGGAAAATCCCAAACAATCCAAAATAAATTCCCTAAAATTATGAAATCGGTTCTAAGTTTTCCTGAAAGGTTTCTCGTCCTAGCTAGGGTGGCTTCTGAGGGTTCGAACTTGTCTCACGTTCGCTGGAAGTTCACCATGCATTTTGGGTTGACTGGATCGTGAGTTGCGAGTTGTGATGAGCGATGAAGGGAAGGTGGGACCGTCAGTGGTGAGTTTGGTTGATCGGGAAGGTAAAGAACGAGTTGCGGGTTTTGTTTGTACTGTATGTTTGAGTAAAGTTTAATGAAATAGATTGTGTAGCTGTTCGGGGTTCTTTAAGGGGATGAACGTGTAGTGGTTTGGAGAGGGTACTGTGTGGTGGATTTAAAAGGTGGAGCGGATGTTAGTTTTGGGGGAGGAAAGGGAGCGTGATTTGTTTGGGATGGAGTGTACTGGAGGGAGAAACGTGCGGCATTGGTTTGTGGAAGATAGGACTTTTGTTGTGAAAGGTAGAAGTCTTCTACGTGGAAACTGGAAGAAGCTATAGCGGGTTGGTATATTTTTACTCGTGAAGAGGAGTTAGCGTTTAAAACCAGATGATGAGATGTGTTTGGTTGAGGTTATAATGGACAACCGAAGAGAGATAGGTGCTTGAAAACATCGGTATGGTGAAAGTGAAGAGAGCAGGCAATGGGATTTAGATTGGAGAAGAATGGGACTTCGGATTTTAACTGGTGCGGGTTGGGCGAAGGGATTAGCGAGTCTGAGTTTTTACAGTGGGCTGATGGACCGGGATGTTGGGTAATGGCCCAATTCATTTAAATTAAAGTAAAATTTGCTTAAAACACTAGTTCAAACTTGTTAATACGATAATTCACTCATACGGTATCAGAATTGAGTGAAACAAGATCCATTGGGATCGTATGGACGGTCACTACACACTGGAACTGACTAGGAGTGGATTGGAGCTCGTTACCATTTACGGCGAATTAAACTGTTTGATTCAAATCAAACAACGGTTTATCGTTCTTTAGCGATGAACTGCAAAAGTGAGTAAATCTCACTAACTCTGAACAGTTTATAATTTCATGTTGTATTGTTAGAACTGTTAAAATTGTCTATTTAACTGTGTGTTGATTGTTTGATTGAAGTGCTAGTCAGTTAGTTAAATTTCTATATTGATTCTGTTTAATAGAATATATCATATGGAACTGAAAGTGATGTTATCTATATTGTCTAACATCTGTGATGCAGGGAAACAGGTTGGAGGAATCCGACTGGATTCCTCAACAGTTATTTTATTGTTTTTCATATATTTTGATATATGATGTGAATTATAACCTGTTGTTGATTGTATATGTTTGGATGATATTGATCATTGACAATTGGTTGTTTAAAAACAATAGAAAACACTGAAAATGAAGAAAAGGGGATTTTCAGTATTTATATTGAAAATGAATCTATTTATAAAATCGAAGGATTTTATAAAAGGATATTTATTTAGAAATAAATAAATAAAATAAAGGAATATTTATTTAGATTAAATAAATATAATAAAGGATATTTAATTAGGGATTAAATAAGTAGAGTTATAAAGGAAAATCTATTTAGGAAAATAAATAGATTATACAAAAGGAAATCTATTTAGGAATTAAATAGAAGTTAAAATAAATAGAAATAAAAGAAAAGTTAGTTAGTCGGATATAAATATTCGAATCCAGTTAGTTAAGTGGTCAAACCAAGCTAGTCGAACCAAACTAGTCAAGCCAGTCAAACCAACCGAGTCGAAATGGTCTAGTCGAACCAATCGAGTCAAGATGGTCGAGTCAAACCAACCGAGTCGAGCTGGTCGAGTCGAACAAATTGAGTCAAGCTGGTCAAGTTAGTCGAACTTGGTCAGTCGAGTCGAGTAAATCAAACTTAGTTAATCGAAAGGAGTTTATCGATTTAGTTAATCGATAGGAGTTAATTGATTTAGTCAATCGAGATGAGTTAATCGGTTTTATTGAATCGAGAGGAGTTATTCGAATATGGTATTCGAACCAAATGGTCAAACCAAGTAGTCAAGCCCAGTGGTCAAACCAAATGGGTCAGGTTAGCCAAACATGGTCAGTCAAACCAAATGGGTCAGGTTAGCCAAACCTGGTCAGTCAAACCAAATGGGTCAGGTTAGCCAAACCTGGTCAGTCAAACCAAATGGGTCAGGTTAGCAAAACCTGGTCAGTCAAACCAAATGGGTCAGGTTAGTCAAACCTGGTCGGTCGAACCAAGTTAGTCGAGTTAGCCGAATAGGGTCAGTCAAATAGAATTAATCGATTAGGGTTAAACCATAGAACTAATCGATTAGAGTTAAACCAATAGAGTTAGTCGAGCCTAGTTAATCGAATCGAATTGGTCGAACCAAGTAAGTCGAGTTAGTCGAGTCAAGTTAAGTTAGTCAAGTTAAAGTTATCGATGTTAGTTTCATCGAAAGGAGTTATCGATGTTAGTTTCATCGAAAGGAGTTATCGATGTTAGTTTCATCGAAAGGAGTTATCGATTATAGTTTAATCGAAGTGAGATTTTCAAATATGAGATATTTGAAAAGGAAGAGTTATCGAATATTAGTTATTTGAAGAGAGATTATCGAATATCGTTTATTCAAAAGAAGTTAATCGAATATAGCTTATTCGAAGAAGAATAAATCAAATAGAGATTTCTCGAAGAGAGTTAATCGGCAAATTCGATTATATTGAATTCGGGAAAGTACTTATACTTTCCAGTGTTTAAATAGAGTTTTATTCATTTATAAATAAATAAGTGCTAGGTTAATTATTCACTAATAAGAATACAAGTTATAATTAAAGTTAGATAATTCGAAAGTAGGGATTATAACGTTATCGTTATAACCAATGTTCTAAATATAGAAGAGGATCGGTAAAATTTGGATCCGAGAAAGGCGTAAAGAAGTTGTTAAAGATTAAAAGATAAACTTTGACCATTTCGAAGTTATAACGTTGTTCAGTTAAGGTCTGATAGGTAATTATACCCCAACTTGAGTGACTTCCTTCTTAACTAAGAAATGGTAAGGTTTGATCGTAAAAGAGTTTTGGAAATGTTTTCCAAACGAGAATCAGAAATGTTTTCTGATTAAAAAAAATAAGAATTTAGAATATAGGGAAACAGGAGATAAGTAAATAAAGGAACTAAAGAGATTAATGTTAAAAGATGTTTGTTCGATATAATTTCCATCTGGGAATAATATCGTTGTTTGCACACTTGTTTTTCTTTGATGGTTAAATCACAGACTATCAAAGTTTTGACCATTTTAACGTTGTTAATATGGAGAGACCGGTTGGATTTTTATCCAAAGAACCACTCTGTATTGGCATAAGCATCGCGAATCATATATGCCAAATATAATTGAAGACGGAGTAAAATGCAAGGGCTATCCTGTTTACAGAATAGTGCCTTCGGTTTGTCCAGTCCCAGGACAACTTGTATGGACGAAGGTCTGACAGGGTATATCCAATGGATCGCGTAAGTTGATCTGTTCAAACGTATTCACGTTTGGTGGCGGAGGAATTCATTTCTCTTAGTCGTATACCCGTGTTATTTTTGGATTAGTCAAATTTGTGATATGGCGGGTATGACGATGTGACATTTCTAAGTGAATGAAGATGGATGTCTGACATAGTATTTCCAGACGATCACGTACATTGATTTCTTCAACTATACCAAGAGTGGAAGCGGAGAAGGAAACTTCTTTTAGCTGACACGTAATGTACTGTTGTAAACGTCAATTAGTGATTTCGATGGATTTGACAGTGTAGCATTCGAATTGAATCTGATGTAATGATAAAGCGTAGCTTCTAGCCTCATCAACCGGTAAATGACAGAAATCGGGCAGGCATCACGGCTAAGACGGTCGCACCGAAGTAGGGTGTATAATCACCTATCTAGAGAATATTCATTTGTTTCTTAAATCTATCAATGCTGTCCCATATATATACGGGAACGGTTGCTGATCCCAACCGTTGGTGATGTACATTCGATACACTTAAGCGAAATGAGTGGTAGGTCATGTGTGGCTGAGTTACAAGATGTTCTTGTTGAACTCCAGTGTATCGTTCCTAGAGTACACTGATCGGAAGGTGGTTCCATGCCTTGTCATAGTTGGAAATCCAATCATCCAATACGTGCTTGCGATTTTGATTGTATACTATATATGTAGTAACGTGAGATGCAAGCGGTTCTGCTAGATTGATATTTATTTGTACTTAGACATTATTATAATATCATAATGATATTGTTTTGAAAAGTTATTTGGATTCTCATAAGGGAAAAACCCGTTCCGTATTCACGGCGTGGTCTTATGAGATATCATATACTTGTTTAAATGATTTGAGTTTATTCACACCAGTCACATGACTGACCCGGAGTTTATTTTGTTTTCCCTAAACTCTTGGGTGCCTAAATTTGTACGGGCAGTCAAGTAGTCAGGATTTACAGGTATACTTGAAGAGCTGGAGTAGGAGGCTTCTGGATCATATAGCTATAGTTATTTCCGCTGTGTTGTAAGTGCTGTACTCTGATAAGTGCTATTGTATACGTAACTGTTATATTTCAAAGTTATGTTATCTATTATATGTTATTCGTTCCGCTGTGAGGTTCGTGTTACTCTGATGTTGTGTTCTTCTTCTTCTTCTTCTTCTATTCTAAGTTTCTATCTTATCTATTCTCACCTTCTAATTTCTTTCATTAATTACCGGGATTTTTCGATGTTTTGGTTATCGACGTCGAGCATACGTCGATAACCAAAGTCGCTCATAATCCGGGTCACTACAGTTGGTATCAGAGCATTGGTTTAGTTATTACCTTGGTTCTGTGGCGTGATTCAGTAGAGATGGGATTAGTAATACCCTAGACTGAGTTTGAGTGTATATATACGAGTGAACGTATTTGTTAGTTAATATAAAATGATTTTATATTGTGGAGTTTTATTGGTTGAGTTGTTTGTGAATTCTGGTCGATCGGTTTGATCCACTGTATCGATGGGGGTTACTAAACACTCGAATACGATGAACCGTCATGGTATGTTTTGAAAGAGGGTAAATGGAATAATTTTACCTGAATATATTTGATATAGTATATTGGTTGTGTTGGTTGTTATTATAATCGAGTAAGATTATAAAAAGGTAAAATGATTATAAATAACTGATCAGAATTCATATAAGTAAAGTATATGAAATAAAATGAAGAAAACTCTGAATTTAAATCATATTGGAATTAAAATAAGGAAACTTTAAGTTCCTGGGAGATTTTGAAAACGTTTTTCAAACTGAAGGTGATATAGTATTGAACTCACTTCGATAGCTGGAAAATAGATTCTGATGATGAATCGCGACATCATCAGTGTTCATTTTCGAGTTCTAAGTGACGGACTACTACCCAAGGTTTTGTTTTTGAATTGTTTTGAGAAAACAAGTGTTTTAGAAATTCAAAGGTTTTGAATTGGCATTGTAATTTCAAATTGATTTGAAATAGACCAAGGAAATTAAGTTTCGGAATTTAATTTTAACTTATGAAGTTAAATAGAATAAGATAGTAGAAATAAATTGAAATATTAACTTGAACTGAGTTAAATAGAATTGAATTGGATTAGAGAATAATCTGTTATGGAATTGGGTTGGTGAGTTAAGAATTTGAAATTTGATATTCGGGTTCGAATGAAATTCGATTTGGTTTTGAGGATATGAACTGATTGGAATTTGATGGAAATAACACTGGTATATGCTGAGTTGATAGCATATGGAAGTGATAGAGTTGATATTCCCGACAAAAAGGTACCAGTTTATATTATATACGGATATGAGATTTATGAGCCAAATTGGCAAGCCGCTTGGCTGTTTGATTTTCTTTTGGGTTAAAGAAGGCCCAGAGAGGCGAGTTGGAGTTTGAGATATTGACCAGTACAAAGGAGGTGCTGGCAAAAAATTTCGAAAAGTTAAGGTGTTAGAAAATTTTCAGAATTTTTGAAAATTTAGTTAGTCGGAATAAATTAATATTTTAGTCGATATTAATTGGTTCAGTTGAAACCGGAGACAAGAGGTAAACAGATAAATTTTTACCCAGAAGTTAGGGTCATCCCCTAGCTTAGCAAATTTCGAGGACGAAATTTTATTTAGGGGGGAAGATTGTAGTAACCTGCATTTTAGCTGTTGAACAATTTATTTATTTAATTATTAAATATCGATTTATCGATATCGAGAACGTGAATTAAATAATATTGAATATTTAATTAATAATTATAATATAATAAAATATATTATAATGTCGAAATAATCAAAATCTACAAATGTACTATGAACGGGGTCATCCCTAAGATGTAATTCAACTTACAGTTGGATTATATTGACGAATATATTAAATCGACGACAGTTTGAACGTATAATTATATTATAATTAAAATCGAGCTTGAAATGGCGCTGCAGTTCGCGATTTGGCGATTTGAACTTCAACTGAATGTACAGGGACCGTTTGAAGTCTGATTTCTGTGAAACAAGAAACGTGTGGAGCTAGTGAAGTATATCTTTCTTGTGGAAGAGAGAAATCGGTATTTCATCGTGTAGATTTTGATTTGTGTCCAAATCAAATTTCAAAATAGTCGCTATAGAATCGACCGTAACGGTTTATTGGATATAACTGCATATCGGATTTGAATTTAGACAAGGTTCTTTTGGGAAGTAGTGATAATTTAATTTTTAGAATTGTATGGTAATTTTTAATTAATAAAATAAGCAACTTTTTATTTGGAGTATTTGGCACCCTGTAATCAACATTTTGGGGTTTCACAATATGAGTCAAACTACCGGTATTATTATATTTTTGGAACCCTGGCACATCACTGATTACAACGGTACTTTTACTTTCGTCGATTGAGGTCCGGAAAACGAGTGGAGTTTTCTTTTCAAACAGGGGTAACTTTTATTGAATGGTTAACTGGCCAAACGAACTCGAAATTCAACGAAACAAGTTTCATACGAAACCTTAGGAAGAGGTCTAGTGAAACGCTAAGGCCTCCTATTTTTAAGATTTTTTCTGTAATTTTAAGGGATTAATGCTCGGTGTTTTTCATCGATATTTTCTAAAGGGTTTTCGCAAACGGTGTCGGAATTCGACGAAAACTTGTCCCATTGGATCCGGAGTATTTTTCTATGCTAGGAATAGCTTAGCTTGTCAAAAACAAAGATCGTATGAACTGGTTTTAAGATGGTACTTCGTAGCTAAGTTTTAATAGAATTTAATATTCATTAATTGGTCCAATTCTCTAAACCTATAAGTATCCCCCTCTCATTCGTTAAGACCTAATTCACAACTTCTCTGGTCAAGGCAAAATCAAGCCGCCACTAAACCTTATTCTCAGCCAAAACGTGATAAACGAAAATCCCAAACAATCCAAAATAAATTCTCTAAAATTATGAAATCGGTTCTAAGTTTTCCTGAAAGGTTTCTCGTCCTAGCTAGGGTGGGTTCTGAGGGTTCGAACTTGTCTCGCGTTCGCTGGAAGTTCACCATGCATTTGGGTTGACTGGATTGTGAGTTGCGAGTTGTGATGAGCGATGAAGGGAAGGTGGGACCGTCAGTGGTGAGTTCGGTTGATCGGGAAGGTAAAGAACGAGTTGCGGGTTTTGTTTGTACTGTATGTTTGAGTAAAGTTTAATGAAATAGATTGTGTAGCTGTTCGGGGTTCTTGAAGGGGATGAACGTGTAGTGATTTGGAGAGGGTACTGTGCGGTGGATATAAAAGGTGGAGCGAATGTTAGTTTTGGAGGAGGAAAGGGAGCGTGATTTGTTTGGGATGGAGTGTACTGGGGGGAGAAACGTGCGGCATTGGTTTGTGGAAGATAGGACTTTTGTTGTGAAAGGGAGAAGTCTTCTACGTGGAAACTGGAAGAAGCTATAGCGGGTTGGGATATTTTTACTCGTGAAGAGGAGTTAGCGTTTAAAACCAGATGATGAGATGTGTTTGGTTGAGGTTATAATGGACAACCGAAGAGAGATAGGTGCTTGAAAACATCGGTATGGTGAAAGTGAAGAGAGCAGGCAATGGGATTTAGATTGGAGAAGAAAGGGACTTCGGATTTTAACTGGTGCGGGTTGGGCGAAGGGATTAGCGAGTCTGAGTTTTTACAGTGGGCTGATGGACCGGGATGTTGGGTAATGGCCCAATTCGTTTAAATTAAAGTAAAATTTGCTTAAAACACTAGTTCAAACTTGTTAATACGATAATTCACTCATACGGTATCAGAATTGAGTGAAACAAGATCCATTGGGATCGTATGGACGGACACTACACACTGGAACTGACTAGGAGTGGATTGGAGCTCGTTACCATTTACGGCGAATTAAACTGTTTGATTCAAATCAAACAACGGTTTATCGTTCTTTAGCGATGAACTGCAAAAGTGAGTAAATCTCACTAACTCTGAACAGTTTATAATTTCATGTTGTATTGTTAGAACTGTTAAAATTGTCTGTTTAACTGTGTGTTGATTGTTTGATTGAACTGCTAGTCAGTTAGTTAAATTTCTATATTGATTCTGTTTAACAGAATATATCATATGGAACTGAAAGTGTTGTTATCTATATTGTCTAACATCTGTGATGCAGGGAAACAGGTTGGAAGAATCCGACTGGATTCCTCAACAGTTATTTTATTGTTTTTCATATATTTTGATATATGATGTGAATTATAATCTGTTGTTGATTGTATATGTTTGGATGATATTGATCATTCACAATTGGTTGTTTAAAAACAATAGAAAACAATGAAAATGTAGAAAAGGGGATTTTCAATATTTATATTGAAAATGAATATATTTATAAAATCGAAGGATTTTATAAAAGGATATTTATTTAGAAATAAATAAATAAAACAAAGGAATATTTATTTAGATTTAATAAATATAATAAAGGATATTTAATTAGGGATTAAATAATTAGAGTTATAAAGAAAAATCTATTTAGGAAAATAAATAGATTATACAAAAGGAAATCTATTTAGGAAATAAATAGAAGTTAAAATAAATAGAAATAAAAGAAAAGTTAGTTAGTCGGATATAAATATTCGAATCCAGTTAGTTAAGTGGTCAAACCAAGCTAGTCGAACCAAACTAGTCAAGCCAGTCAAACCAACCGAGTCGAAATGGTCGAGTCGAACCCATCGAGTCAAGATGGTCGAGTCAAACAAACCGAGTCGAGCTGGTCGAGTCGAACCAATCGAGTCAAGCTGGTCAAGTTTGTCGAACCTGGTCAGTCGAGTCGAGTAAATCAAACTTAGTTAATCGAAAGGAGTTTATCGATTTAGTTAATCGATAGGAGTTAATTGATTTAGTCAATCGAGATGAGTTAATCGGTTTTAATGAATCGGGAGGAGTTAGTCGAATACGGTATTCGAACCAAATGGTCAAACCAAGTAGTCAAGCCCAGTGGTCAAACCAAATGGGTCAGGTTAGCCAAACATGGTCAGTCAAACCAAATTTGTCAGGTTAGCCAAACCTGGTCAGTCAAACCAAATGGGTCAGGTTAGCCAAACCTGGTCAGTCAAACCAAATGGGTCAGGTTAGCCAAACCTGGTCAGTCAAACCAAATGGGTCAGGTTAGTCATACCTGGTCTGTCGAACCAAGTTAGTCGAGTTAGCCGAATAGGGTCAGTCAAATAGAATTAATCGATTAGGGTTAAACCATAGAACTAATCGAATTAGAGTTAAACCAATAGAGTTAGTCGAGCCTAGTTAATCGAATCGAATTGGTCGAACCAAGTAAGTCGAGTCAAGTTGAGTTAGTCGAGTTAAAGTTATCGATGTTAGTTTCATCGAAAGGAGTTATCGATGTTAGTTTCATCGAAAGGAGTTATCGATGTTAGTTTCATCGAAGGGAGTTATCGATTATAGTTTAATCGAAGTGAGATTTTCAAATATGAGATATTTGAAAAGGAAGGGTTATCGAATATTAGTTATTTAAAGAGAGATTATCGAATATCATTTATTCGAAAGAAGTTAATTGGATATAGCTTATTCGAAGAAGAATTAATCAAATAGAGATTTCTCGAAGAGAGTTAATCGGCAAATTCGATTATATCGAATTCGGGAAAGTACTTATACTTTCCAATGTTTAAATAGAGTTTTATTCGTTTATAAATAAATAAGTGCTAGGTTAATTATTCACTAATAAGAATACAAGTTATAATTAAAGTTAGATAATTCGAAAGTAGGGATTATAACGTTATCGTTATAACCAATGTTCTAAATATAGAAGAGGATCAGTAAAATTTGGATCCGAGAAAGGCGTAAAGAAGTTGTTAAAGATTAAAAGATAAACTTTGACCATTTCGAAGTTATAACGTTGTTCAGTTAAGGTATGAGAGGTAATTATACCCCAACTTGAGTGACTTCCTTCTTAACTAAGAAATGGTAATGTTTGATCGTAAAAGAGTTTTGGAAATGTTTTCCAAACGAGAATCAGAAATGTTTTCTGATAAAAGAAAAATAAGAATTTAGAATATAGGGAAATAGTAGATAAGTAAATAAAGGAACTAAAGAGATTAATGTTAAAAGATGTTTGTTCGATATAATTTCAATCTGGGAATAATATCGTTGTTTGCACACTTGTTTTTCTTTGATGGTTAAATCACAGACTATCGAAGTTTTGACCATTTTAACGTTGTTAATATGGAGAGACCGGTTGGATTTTTATCCAAAGAACCACTCTGTATTGGCATAAGCGTCGCGAATCATATATGCCAAAGATAATTGAAGACGGAGTAAAATGCAAGGGCTATCCTGTTTACAGAATAGTGCCTTCGGTTTGTCCAGTCCCAGGACAACTTGTATGGACGAAGGTCTGACAGAGTATATCCAATGGATCGCGTAAGTTGATCTGTTCAAACGTATTCACGTTTGGTGGCGGAGGAATTCGTTTCTCTTAGCTGTATACCCGTGTTATTTTTGGATAAGTCAAATTTGTGATTTGGCGGGTATGACGATGTGACATTTCTAAGTGAATGAAGATGGATGTCTGACATAGTATTTCCAGACGATCACGTACATTGATTTCTTCAACTATACCAAGAGTGGAAGCGGAGAAGGAAACTTCTTTTAGCTGACACGTAATGTACTGTTGTAAACGTCAATTAGTGATTTCGATGGATTTGACAGTGTAGCATTCGAATTGAATCTGATGTAATGATAAAGCGTAGCTTCTAGCCTCATCAACCGGTAAATGACAGAAATCGGGCAGGCAGCATGGCTAAGTCGGTCGCACCGAAGTAGGGTGTATAATCACCTATATAGAGAATATTCATTTGTTTCTTAAATCTATCAATGCTGTCCCATATATATATACGGGAACGGTTGCTGATCCCAACCATTGGTGATGTACATTCGAAACACTCAAGCGAAATGAGTGGTCGATCATGTGTGGCTGAGTTACAAGATGTTCTTGTTGAACTCCAGTGTATCGTTCATAGAGTACACTGATCGGAAAGTGGTTCCATACCTTGTCATAGTTGGAAATCCAATCACCCAATACGTGCTTGCGATTTTGATTGTATACTATATATGTAGTAACGTGAGATGCAAGCGGTTCTGCTAGATTGATATTTATTTGTACTTAGACATTATTATAATATCAGAATGATATTGCTTTGAAAAGTTATTTGGATTCTCATAAGGGAAAAACCCGTTACGTATTCACGGCGTGGTCTTATGAGATATCATATACCTATTTAAATGATTTGAGTTTATTCACACTAGTCACATGACTGACCCGGAGTTTATTTTGTTTTCCCTAAACTCTTGGGTGCCTAAATTTGTACGGGCAGTCAAGTAGTCAGGATTTACAGGTATACTTGAAGAGCTGGAGCAGGAGGCTTCTGGATCATATAGCTATAGTTATTTCCCCTGTGTTGTAAGTGCTGTACTCTAATAAGTGCTATTGTATACATAACTGTTATATTTCAAAGTTATGTTATCTATTATATGTTATTCGATCCGCTGTGAGGTTCGTGTTACTCTGATGTTGTGTTCTTCTTCTTCTTCTATTCTAAGTTTCTATCTTATCTATTCTCACCTTCTAATTTCTTTCATTAATTACCGGGATTTTTCGATGTTTTGGTTATCGACGTCGAGCTTACGTCGATAACCAAAGTCGCTCAAAATCCGGGTCACTACAAAGGTGGTCATCCCAAGTACCACCAAAGTCAAGCACACAAAGCCTCAAATGATCTTCTAGCACTCTATTCACCCTTTCGGTTTGGCCATCCGTCTGGGGGTGATAGGTTATACTTACATTCAATCGCGTACCCATCGCTTCTTGCAAACTATTCCAGAACTGGCTAGTGAAGATTGGGTCACGATCGCTAACTATGCTAGAAGGAACTCCATGCAATCGCACTATCTCTCGAAGATAAATAGATGCTAGCCATGATGCGGTCCTCTTGCTCTTCACTGGAATGAAATGAGCACACTTCGTAAGTCTGTCAACTATGACCCATATGCTCTTATTCCCTTTCCTTGACCTAGGCAATCCATCCACAAAATCCATAGAAATACTTTCCCACTTCCATTGCGGTATCTCCAATGGATGTAATAGCCCACCGGGTTTCTTCGACTCGGCTTTCACTTGTTGGCACACCATGCACTTTGAAACATACTCTGCCACATCCTTCTTCATTCCAGCCCAAAAGAAAATGCGTTTCATATCCCTAAACATCTTATCTTCTCCAGGATGTATAGTCATCTTCGAGTGATGCGCTTCTTCGAGAACTTTATGCACCAAGTCTCCCACTTGTGGAACGCATAGCCTTCCATCATGCCCTAGCCAACCCTTGTCATCAATAGTATATCTAGCAAGGTGATTAGACGTCTCACCACGAATCAACTTGTCAATGACCTCGACTATCTGCGGGTCTTCCTTCTGCGAAGTCCCTACTTGATCAAGAAGTGTAGGTCTATGCTCAAGAGATGCTAACAAACCCGTCATCGACTCAACAACCGTTGTGAAATCAAAGGTTGCCAAGAAATCTAGGCTCTTCATCTCCACAAACAAGGGACTCAAAGTCAACCTTCTTCTGCTTAGCGCATCTTCCACAATATTACCCTTGCCAGGGGTATAAGCTATCTCGAAGTCATATGATGCCAAGAATTCCATCCACCTTTGCTGCCTTAGATTCAGATATTTCTGTGAGAAGAGGTACTAGAGCGACTTGTGATCAGTATATAACTCAAACCTTTCGCCTAGAAGATAGTGGCGCAAGGATTTGAGTGCAAAGACGATCGCCGCCAACTCCAAATCATGAGTGGGATAGTTCTTCTCATGAACTTTAAGTTGCCTACCCCCATAACATATCACTCTTCCTTCTGGCATCAGAACAGCACCTAACCCCGTGCCGCATGCATCAGTGTATACGTTAAACATCTTACCGCCATCGGGTAATGCCAAAACTGGAGTTGTAGTAAGGGCCCTCTTGAGCCTTTGAAAAGCAAGCTCACACTCTAAGTCCCATGCAAAGACTAAGTTCTTCTTCGTCAACTTAGTAAGAGGGGCTGAAATCTTAGCGAAGTCCCTGATGAACTTCTTATAGTAGCCCGCCAGACCGAGAAACCTTCTTACTTCGGTTGCATTCCTAGGAGTTTTCCAGTCTTGAACTGCAACCACTTTCGCGGGATCCACTGCTATGCCTTGCTTAGAAACTATATGTCCAAGAAACCGAACTTTCCTTCCCCAAAAATGGCATCTAGAGAACTTGGCTTTCAACTGATGAGCTCTAAGCGTATCCATCACTTCCTTGAGATGTCTGGCATGTTCTTCCTCATCCTTTGAGAAGATCAGAATATCATCCACGAAGATAACCACAAACTTGTTAAGGAACTCCCTGAACACCCTACTCATCAAATCTACGAAGTAGGCGGGTGCATTAGTCAAACCGAATGGCATGACAAGCCATTCAAAAAATCCATTTGGAGTCCTAAACGCAGTCTTATCAATACTATACTCAGCCACTCTAAGCTGATGGAATCCGGTGGCTAGTTCGAGCTGAGGGAAAACAGAAGCACCAACATGTTGGTCAAAGAGGTCATCAATCGTCGGTAATGGGTGCCTATTCTTCTTTGTCAGCTTGTTCAACTCTCGATAATCAACACATAGACGAAGCGAACCATCCGCCTTAGTAGCGAACACCATAGGAGCACCCCATTCAGAAATGCTTCGCCTAATAAAATTCTTCTCAAGCAACTCCTTGATTTTCTTACTGAGCTCTCTTCTTTATCGCGGGGCCATGTGCCTAACGGGCAATGAAACTGGCTTGGCATTATCAACAAGATAAATGCGGAAATCTATCTCTCGTTTAGGGGGTAACCCCTTAACCTCTTCAAAGACATCAGGATATTCTCGAACCACCCTTACAGATTGCAGATCATCGATTGACGAGTCAAGAGATTCAAGATAACATAACATGGCGGGATCCAGCGGGTTGCAAGAAATCTCTAGGGTATTACCGAGGCGAGTCATGAGCCTCACCACCGTATGCTCACAATCGAGAATGGCTCCATAACTGGACAACCAATCCATGCCCAAAATCAACCCGTATCCCGTGAACCCGAGAACATAAGCATTACACGTGAATTCTACGGTCAAGTTAGAAATCCTCAAATCCATACAAATCATAGATAGATGGGCGGAACCCCCAATTGGATTTGAAACACTAACGGGATCCTCAACTAGACTAGTACTTAGGTGCAAACTTTCAACAATGTCAGAAGAAATAAAAGTATGCGATGCGCCAGAATCAAATAAAGTGCGAACAGGAAAATCAGAAATGTAAACAAGGCTTTCTACAGAAATACTACCTCGGTCCTGAACTGGAACAGTGTTGAGAGCAAGCACTTGCCCTCCAGAAGGTCCTGCACGCTGAGTCTGCCCTTGCCCTTGTCCTTACTTCTTGGGGAAATCTTTGCTAAAGTGTCCAGTCTCTCCACAATGGAAGCATTCGTCCAACTTCCTTGTAACACCCCACACCCCCTAAGGTCACTAACAAGGGAATGCCTTAACTTCGATGGAGTATTTTAAGTGAATATAGAACAGAAAAATTACAACAAGACAGATATAAATAATACTTGTTAACTAAAACATCATTTCATTGCAGCAGAAGGTAAACATGTTTGGTTACAAAACCATAAAACAAGAGTCAAGTACTAAATATCCATCCTGATAAAAACATAAGTACATAATCCCACCACATAACTAATAGCCATAATAGAAAAGATAAGCTGGGCTTTACATCAACGGTCCAAGCTCCAAAAGATAGATAAAGCAATCTGATCAAAGCCCACTAGTGCTAGGCCCAACCTGAGGACCTGAGGGGGAAAAAGATGAAAACAACGGGGTCAGACATAAGTCTGAGCGAGTCCAATAACTTTAACAATACAATCATTAAAGTAATTAGGGTATGATATAAACTTGGTACGGTTACGACTGGAGATAAATGACTACACTAAGCAGCCAACTAGCATAGGAAGAACAAAGATAACGGTAAAGACGCATCTACCCACCCAAGGGTAATTACTACACTGCACCACACCAGTCATTCCTACTTAAAGATTGACCCCACCATGGACATAGAAAATTTAACTAGTAGTTTCGTGTACCCCTAGCTGACCACATAGGTGCCGTCTCCCCTATCTCCACTAGGTGTACCCACTACTCCCCAAGTGATCGGCTCCCTAACGTAGATACCCGTGCTGGCCCCACAGTGGGGTGTATCACTCCCCAAAGTGGCAATCCGATACAACCAACGGTGCACGGCTTATACCTACACGATGCAACAACGTCTTACCTACCAGCCCGGGCCCACACACGCATATGAAACCTGTTGGACTTGCGTTGCCACCGCTAACCCGTTTTGGCCTCTTATAATCAAGCCCAATACGCGTGTCCCATCCTCGACATGGGTCAAGCCCACAAAGATACGTTTTGGGTTACTGGTTGAAATGGGCCCCCACAAGCTACCCACCTAAGCTTGTCCCTTTTCTAGTGCATCCAACTTAACCCTTTAATCATGTTTAATTACATGTTTCCACTTGGTTAATTATTCTAATCATATTTTCTATTGCCACCCAAGGCAAACCACTAGATTTCCACATGCCACCCAAGGCACTTACTTGATTTCCACTTGCCACCCAAGGCACCCACTTAACCCCTCATGCCCCACTACATGCTTATCTGGTTAAGTGTTTCTTAATTGATTAAGAACATAACCTTTGTAAAGTCCTCTCACATTAGACTGTCTTTTATGGCAGCTGGATTTGCCGGTCGGGTCCGGGCAGCCTTACGCCATAACAGAGTCTAACCTCGTGTCTTTACACTTGTCACGTATTTAATTTATGCCTAAGACCTCTCACATTGGGCTTATCATTTGTAGCCGCTGGATTTGTCGGTCGGGTCCGGGCAGTCTTATGCTTCAAAAGGGTCCAACCTCGTGTCTTAGTCGATTAATTACACCTAATTAATCACCCCCATATTTTGAATTAATTTTCCCTAATTAAATCCAATTTAATGATGTACATAATTGACTCAATTATGTCCATCCACTTATGGTATGCAACTTCATACCAATTTCACCACAATTTTGTTAACATGAATATTAACCCCATTGTTCCCCACGTAATACGCTAACATGACATACTTAAAAGGGAAGATTCATCACAAATACAATGGGTTCAACTTAGCATAACATTAGCATCAACATGGGTTTTAAAGGTGTCAACTTGCATATATGACCATAGCATCAAACCCAACTAGCATAAATAACCAACCCAAACTTGCATGAATCACATATGTCATAAAGAGGGTAACTTGCATAGTTACTTATGTCATACAAAGGGGTAAACTTGCATATGTATGTATGACATACAAAGGGGTTAACTTGCATATGTATGCATATCATACAAAGGTGTAAACTTGCACATGTTACTTGCATATAATAAAACACCAAACTTGCATAACATGTCATATATGAACTTGCATATAATCAAACACCAAACTTGCATAACATGTCATATATGAACTTGCATATAATCAAACACCAAACTTGCATAACATGTCATATATGAACTTGCATATAATCAAACACCAAACTTGCATAACATGGTGTCATAATGGATCAATGTTTATCATAGTGATTTGCATAACTAGCTTCATGAACCCATAGCATAAAACTTGCATAACTAGCATCATGAACATATAGCATAAAACTTGCATAACTAGAATCATGAACACATAGCATATGATAACATAACTTGCATTGATCCACATACATAACCATAACCTCATTATATCCTATCATAATTAGTTTAGCAATTGCTTGCTAAAGGCATAGAAACTCACAACTTGTTGATTAGCACTCCTATGAAGAAGATTAAGTTGCTAGAGTTGATTAGAAGTTGATTTGAGAAGCTATCTTCCACTTTAATTTGTGGAGGCTCCTTCTAAGTTGCATTTTGACGGCATGATGGCATTGTATCTATTTTTAGTATGAATTAGGGTAGTCTTAGGGTGTATTTATAGATTAGTTAAGTGTTTTAGGCCATAGGATTAACTCTAGGATAGTTTAGATCCATCAGATCTCGTCACAAGCCACCAAACACAGCCCAAAACCTGACCAACTCACTCAAATGGTGCACCAGGCAAAACTGCCCGGCCACCTGTGTCGACTCCCAAGTCGACAGGGCAGTTGACTTGGGTCTAGATGTGTCGACTCCCAAGTCGACTCCCTTTTCGACTTGGGGTGGCTGGTGGGAATTTTCCCGCCTAGCTCCATTTCTGCATTTGAAATCTGTTTTTTGAAATTTGAAATTTCTGAAAACTTCTTCAGGCCTGAACTGGGTCATACAGACTGTGATTTTCGAAAACTCAGACTCTATTTCGTGTATTTTTCCGAGACGAACGCAATGGCATAGCCTGTTTCCCCTGATTCAGATCTTAAAATTTAATTCTGCCCTGATTTATATTATAACAAGTTATTTAACATACGGGGTGTTACATTCTTCCCTACTTAAAGGATTTCGTCCCTGAAATCTCTAAGTCAATAAGGTTGTATCCTACCAACCAAACAACCATCTACAAAACCATCAAACACTGGCATCCATTGTCCTTCAAATTTCTAATGCTGTATGAACATATGCAAAAAGTGTGTGTATATGTTCCCTGTCTAATGCAAAATCAGGCGGTCTACTGATTCGGTTGACCTCGTTAATGCAAACCATGATAGTGCCATGCATCCAATATGTATGCGAAAGAACCCTATCGACACATACTATTTCTACATGTGTGCACAACCATACACCAAAATGCATCGTCCATATGATAACACAACCATTATACATCCATTAATATAGCTACCTACACACAATTATACGCAATATGCAATATGAAGTGACTGAGCCGATCTAGTGTCTAAAGTGTGTGTATATGCATCCACGAGCAACCACTAGCAAACACTTGCATCCACACGCATCCATCAATCATAACATGTCTCAAACACATGTTTCAACCATAGGTTTTTCCCTATCTAAAGGTCAAAGGTACTAACGAGAGGACATACTAAAGATAAGATAAGTACTAGACAAACGAAAAAGGAGAAGTTAAAAGACATACCCTCAAAAAGGAATGGGTACAGTGAACGCATCTTCGCTTCTGTCTCCCATGTGGCGTTGCTTTCATCATCTCCCCATTGCACTTTGACTAGTTGAACCTCTATATTTCTCAACTTCCTAATCTTTGACCCAAGGATGCGAGTAGGAGCTCGTCGAAACGTCGCATCACGCTCTACCTCCACTTCTCTAAGCAAGCTTGGCTCTACCACCTCTGCGGTCTCATGTAGGCACTTCCTCAAATGTGACACATGGAATACGTCATGTACACCACTAAGTCTGTCGGGCAAATCCACCCTATATGCCATCTGTCCAATCCTTTCCTTAATAGGAAACGGTCCTACAAACCTTGGTGCTAACTTCCCAATAGATCCAAAGCGAACAACATTCCGTAATGGATATACTTTAACAAAGACCATGTCCCCAACATCAAACTCAAGATCCGTCCTCCTCTTATCCGCGTAAGATTTCTGCCTATCTTGCGCTACTTTCATCCTTCTTCGAATCAAATCAATCTTTTCCGAAGTCTCTCTAACCATATCGGGCCCAAGCAAGATCTTATCCGTAGATTCCCACCAACATGTAGGTGATCGACAAGGCCTTTTATAAAGAGCTTCAAAAGGAGCCATACCAATACTAGACTGAAAGCTGTTATTATACGCGAACTCCACCAATGGAAGATGCTCTTCCCATGTACCTCCAAAATCTAAGATACATAGCTTCAAAAGGTCTTCTAGAATACGGTTCACCCTCTCGGTCTGGCCGTCCTTCTGAGGATGATATGCGGTGCTCAAACACAACTGAGTCCCTACCGCCTCTTGCAAACTCTTCCAAAACTCACTAGTGAAGATAGGATCTCGATCGCTCACTATGCTAGAGTGTACACCAAGCAAACGAACTATCTCTCGAAGGTAAACTGAAGCTAGCCATGGAGCAGTCCTCTTACTCTTCACGGGTATGAAATGGGCGCTCTTAGTAAGTCTATCTACTACAACCCAAATTCCCGTATTACCCTTCCGCGATCTCGGTAAGCCATCAATAAAATCCATCGAGACGCTATCCCACTTCCATTGCGGAACCTCCAATGGATGAAGCAACCCACCAGGTTTCTTTTGCTCCACTTTCACTTGTTGGAACACCAAGCATCTAGCGACATACTCGGCCACATCTTTCTTCATACCAGCCCAAAAGAAAACTCGCTTCATGTCTTGGTACATCTTGTCCCCACCGGGATGAATGGTCATCTTTGAACGATGTGCATCATCAAGAATAGCCTTTCTCAAACCCTCGTCTTGCGGTACACAAAGTCTACTGTCTCTACGCAACCACCCCCTATCATCTAGTGTGTACCTACTCAAATGGCTGGACGACTCCCCCCTTAAGAGCTTCCCTACTAACTCAACCAACTGTGGGTCGTCCCGCTGTGCCTCGCCAATTCGCCCCAAAAGAGTAGGTCTGACCTCTAAGGATGCTAGCAAACCGGGTACAAAGTCAACGGAAGGTCTGAAATCAAACATCGAGATAAATTCCAAGCTTCGTCGTTCCACGAACAATGGACTCAAGGACAACCTTTTTCTGCTTAAGGCGTCCGCCACCACGTTACCCTTGCCAGGGGTATACGCTATCTCGAAATCATAGGATGCTAAGAACTCCATCCACCTTTGCTGTCTCAAGTTCAAGTCCTTCTGAGAAAACAAGTACTTCAAAGATTTATGGTCAGTGAACAATTCAAACCTCTCGCCAAGAAGATAATGGCGCCAAGTCTTGAGCGCAAAAACAATAGCGGCCAACTCTAGATCATGCGTAGGGTAATTTTTCTCATGCTTTCTCAACTGCCTTCCCCCATAGGCTATTACCCTTCCTTCTTGCATTAAGACTGCGCCTAGTCCTGTCCCACAAGCATCGGTATAAACAACAAATGGCTTACTCCCATCTGGCAACACTAAGACTGGAGTTGTGGTTAAAGCTCTCTTTAACCGTTGGAACGCATCATCACAATCTACGTCCCATGTGAAGACTAGATTCTTCTTTGTCAAGTGAGTTAATGAGGCTGATATCTTCGCGAAGTCCTTGATAACCTTCCTATAGTAGCCAGCCAACCCCAAGAAACTCCTCACCTCGGTAGCATTCTTTGGAACCTTCCAATCTTGGATGGACACTACCTTCGCAGGATCCACAACTATCCTTTCTTTGGAGACCACATACCCTAAGAACCGCACTTCCTTCCTCCAAAAGTGACATTTAGAGAATTTAGCCTTAAGGCAATGTGCTCGAAGAGTCTCCAACACATCCTTGAGATGTAGGGCATGCTCTTCTTCACTCTTAGAAAAGACTAAGATGTCATCCACAAAGACCACCACGAACTTATTAAGGTACTCCCTGAACACCCTACTCATCAGATCAACAAAGTATGCGGGGGCGTTCGTCAAACCAAATGGCATCACCAGCCACACATAGAAACCATCCGGAGTCCTAAAGGCAGTCTTGTCTATGCTATCCACAGCCACTCTCAACTGATGAAATCCCATGGCTAAGTCCAACTGTGAAAACATTGAGGCGCCAACCAACTGATCAAAGAGATCATAAATCCTCGGCAATGGGTGTCTATTCTTCTTCGTAAGTTTATTGAGTTCTCTATAGTCTACAAAAAGTCTGAGGGACCCATCCGCCTTCGTGGCAAAAACTACTAGAGCACCCCACTCCGATATACTTCGTCTTATGAACCCCTTCTCAAGCAACTCCCCTACTTGCTTATGGAGTTTTCTCCTCTCACGAGGAGCCATGCGGCGCACTGGAAAAGGTACTGGCTTAGCATTGTCCACCAGATATATTCAAAAGTCTATCTCCCGCTTCGGAGGTAAGCCCTTCACCTCCTCAAACACATCCGAGTATTCCCGGACCATTCTAACCGATCGCAAACTCTCGACCGAAGCGTCAAGCGATTCAAGATAACTTAGCATAACAGAATCGATGGGATTGCAAGAGATCTCGAGAGTGTTACCCAAGTGGGTCATGAGCCTAACAACTCTCCTTTCACAATCAAGAACGACACCATTACTGGATAACCAGTCCATGCCCAAAATCAACCCATAGCCCGTGAAGCCCAAATCAAAAGCATCACATCTAAACTCAACGCTAAGTATGGAAATCTTCAAACCTAAACATATCATGGACAAATAAGTGGAGCCCCCAATTGGGTTTGAAACAATCAAGGGATCATATACTAGACTGGTGTCTAAGTGCAATGACTCAACTAATGATGATGAGATAAACGAATGCGATGCGCCAGATTCAAACAAAGTACGGACAGGATGATCAAACAAAAAAACCAGACTTTCAACGGAAATAGTTCTACCTCTTTCCTGAATCGGTGGAACCGCGAGAGCCTGAACTTGCCCCCTTGCATGACCTGGTGCCAAAAGAGCTTGCACCTGTCCTCCTGAGGTAGATCCCGTCCTCTGCCCCTTCTTAGGGCAGTCCTTCACTAGATGCCCTGCTTCGCCACAGTGGAAGCAGCCAGTCTTCTTCTTCTTCCGAAAATCTTTGCTTAGGTGGCCTGGTGTCCCGCAATTGAAGCACTTCTTCTTTCCCTTGCCACCGTTGCCTTTTCCACCCTTGTTTTGTTGTTGCTGTTGAGGTCTCTTCTGATCTCCTTTCTTCTCGGGTGCCTTATTAGCATTAGGACCCTTCTCTTCCTCATGCCAAAGTGCCATGTCTACTAGCTTCTCAAAGGTGGCCCCCATAGGGATGTGAGTCATAGCCAATCCATGCATCGGTTCATTCAAGCCCTTAACGATCCTCAAAGCCTTCTTCTCTGGTGTATTCACCATGTCTATGCCAAACCTTGCCAACTGATTAAACTTGTTGACATATTCCTTCACTGATAGGGTTCCTTGCTTTAGAGTCAAGAACCTTTCCATATACAGATTTTCTTCTGCCCTTGAAAGAAACTTTGCCACAGACTTTTTTCTGGAATCCGCCCAAGAGTCAACAGGGCGCTCTCCATTAGTGACCTCCCACCAGAACGAGGCCTCTCCCTTCATTAACCAAGCAGCTAACTTGACTTTCTTTCCTTCTTCCATCTCAAATATATCTATCAACTCTTCCACCTCCTTAAGCCAATCCCTAGCTTCCACAAAAGTTTCTGAACCTTGAAAAGGTTTCCCTCCCATAGCCTTAAATTCCTTGCAAGTCTTAGCAGAAGTATCCGCTCGAGGAGGAGGAGGGGGAGGAAGATCGGGTGCAACTGGTGGTGGAGGAACATTTGCTGGACCCGCAGCGGTGGCCCTAGCCTCCATCAATCTCCTATACCATACTGGTATCGCTACACCCTCCGGAAAGTTAAGATCTTCAGCCATGCTGAAAAGGAAAAGGAAAGATTCAAAACGGAGAATTCGAAAGATAAAGATATGGCTATTGGGGATTATGCTTTTCATTCAAAAACTTTCCTCTTAAAAGACATGTTTTTGAAAATACTTCTTCCAAAAATGTTTTTAGAAAAATAGTTTTTTCTAAAAAAATTATCTGTATTTGTAACCTTCAGCTCTGATGGCACGTGTAACACCCCACACCCGCTAAGGTCACTGACAAGGGAATGCCTTAACTTCGGTGGAGTATTTTAAGTGAACATAGAACAAAAAAATTACAACAAGACAGATATAAATAATACTTGTTAACTAAAACATCATTTCATTGCAGCAGAAGGTAAACATGTTTGGTTACAAAACCATAAAACAAGAGTCAAGTACTAAATATCCATCCTGATAAAAACATAAGTACATAATCCCGCCACATAACCAATAGCCATAATAGAAAAGATAAGCTGGTTTTACATCAACGGTCCAAGCTCCAAAAGATAGATAAAGCAATCTGATCAAAGCCCACTAGTGCTAGGCCTAACCTGAGGACCTGAGGGGGAAAAAGATGAAAACAACGGGGTCAGACATAAGTCTGAGCGAGTCCTATAACTTTAACAATACAATCATTAAAGTAATTAGGGTATGATATAAACTTGGTACGGTAACGACTGGGGATAAATGACTACACTAAGCAGCCAATTAGACATAGGAAGAACGAAGATAACGGTAAAGACGCATCTAACCACCCAAGGGCAATTACTACACTGCACCACACCAGTCATTCCTACTTAAAGGTTGATCCCACCCATGGACTTAGAAAATTTAACTAGTAGTTTCGTGTACCCCTAGCTGACCGCATAGGTGCCGTCTGCCCCTTTCTCCACTAGGTGTACCCACTACTCCCCAAGTGATCGGCTCCCTAACGTAGATACCCATGCTAGCCCCACAGTGGGGTGTATCACTCCCCAAAGTGGCAACCCGATACAACCAATGGTGCATGGCTTATACCTACACGATGCAACAACGTCTTACCTACCAGCCCGGGCCCACACACGCATATGAAACCCGTTGGACTTGCGTTGCCACCGCTAGCCCGTTTTGGCCTCTTATAGTCAAGCCCAGTACGCGTGTCCTGTCCTCGACATGGGTCGAGCCCACAAAGATACGTTTTGGGTTACTGGTTGAAATTGGCCCCCACAAGCTACCCACCTAAGCTTGTCCCTTTTCTAGTGCATCCCACTTAACCCTTTAATCATGTTTAATTACATGTTTCCACTTGGTTAAGTATTCTAATCGTATTTTCTATTGCCACCCAAGGCAACCCACTAGATTTCCACATGCCACCCAAGGCACTTATCTGATTTCCACTTGCCACCCAAGGCACCCACTTAACCCCTCATGCCCCAATACATGCTTATCTGGTTAAGTGTTTCTTAATTGATTAAGAACGTAACCTTTGGAAAGACCTCTCACATTAGACTGTCTTTTATGGCAGCTGGATTTGCCGGTCGGGTCCGGGCAGCCTTACACCATAACAGAGTCTAACCTCGTGTCTTTACATTTGTCACGTATTTAATTTATACCTAAGACCTCTCACATTGGGCCAATCATTTGTAGCCGCTGGATTTGCCGGTCGGGTCCGGGCAGTCTTATGCTACAAAAGGGTCCAACCTCGTGTCTTAGTCGATTAATTACACCTAATTAATCACCCCCATATTTTGAATTAATTTTCCCAAATTAATTCCAATTTAATGATGTACATAATTGACTGAATTATGTCCATTCACTTATGGTATGCAACTTCATACCAATTTCGCCACAATTTTGTTAACATGAATATTAACCCCATCGTTCCCCACGTAATACGCTAACATGACATTCTTAAAAGGGAAGATTCATCACAAATACAATGGGTTCAACTTAGCATAACATTAGCATCAACATGGGTTTTAAAGGTGTCAACTTGCATATATGACCATAGCATCAAACCCAACTAGCATAAGTAACCAACCCAAACTTGCATGAATCACATATGTCATAAAGAGGGTAACTTGCATAGTTACTTATGTCATACAAAGGGGTAAACTTGCATATGTATGTATGACATACAAATGGGTTTACTTGCATATGTATGCATATCATACAAAGGTGTAAACTTGCACATGTTACTTGCATATAATCAAACACCAAACTTGCATAACATGTCATATGAACTTGCATATAATCAAACACCAAACTTGCATAACATGTCATATATGAACTTGCATATAATCAAACACCAAACTTGCATAACATGTCATATATGAACTTGCATATAATCAAACACCAAACTTGCATAACATGTCATATATGAACTTGCATATAATCAAACACCAAACTTGCATAACATGGTGTCATAATGGATCAATGTTTATCATAGTGATTTGCATAACTAGCTTCATGAACCCATAGCATAAAACTTGCATAACTAGCATCATGAACATATAGCATAAAACTTGCATAACTAGCATCATGAACACATAGCATATGATAACATAACTTGCATTGATCCACATACATAACCATAACCTCATTATATCCTATCATAATTAGTTTAGCAATTGCTTGGTAAAGGAATAGAAACTCACAACTTGTTGTTTGCACTCCTATGAAGAAGATTAAGTTGCTAGAGTTGATTAGAAGTTGATTTGAGAAGCTATCTTCCTCTTTAATTTGTGGAGGCTCCTTCTAAGTTGCATTTTGACGGCATGATGGCATTGTATCTATTTTTAGTTTGAATTAGGGTAGTCTTAGGGTGTATTTATAGATTAGTTAAGTGTTTTAGGCCATAGGATTAACCCTAGGATAGTTTAGAGCCATCAGATCTCGTCACAAGCCACCAAACACAGCCCAAAACCTGACCAACTCACTCAAATGGTGCACCAGGCAAAACTGCCCGGCCACCTGTGTCGACTCCCAAGTCGACAGGGCAGTCGACTTGGGTCCAGGTGTGTCGACTCCCCTGTCGACTTGGGGTGGCCGGCGGGAATTTTCCCGCCTAGCTACATTTCAGTATTTGAAATCTGTTTTTCGAAATTTGAATTTTCTGAAAACTTCTTCGGGCCTTAACTGGGTCATACGGACTCCGATTTTCAAAAACTCGGATTCTATTTCGCGTATTTTTCCGATTCGAACGCAATGGCATAGCCCGTTTCCCCTGATTCAGATCTTAAAATTTAATTCTTCCCTGATTTATATTATAACAAGTTATTTAACATACGGGGTGTTACATTCCTCTTCTTCTTCCTACAATCCTTGGCTATGTGCCGAACAATCCCACAGAAGTTGCACTTTCTTGGGTCCTTTGCCTTGTTGTTGTTGGCCTTATTACTCTTGTTGTTCTTGTTGTTCTTATTGTTCTGATTGCTCTGATTTCCTCCCCACTTGGAGTCCGTCTTCTTGGTTTGAGTCTCATTAGGCTTGACCTCTTTCTTGCCATTCTTATCATCTCCTTGATGCAATGCCATGTCCACTAGGCTTTCAAAAGTGGCCCCCATGGGTATATGAGACATGGCTAAACCTTATAATGGCCCATTCAACCCTCGTGCAAAGCGTAAAGCCTTCCTTTGGGGAGTATTAACCATGTCCAAACCGAATCGAGCAAGCTGGTTAAACTTATTCACATACTCCCTCACTGTCATGTCCCCTTGCTTCGAAGATATAAACTTCTCCAATTGCAGATTCGCCTCAGCAGATGATAGAAACTCAAGCCCAAACCTCGTCCTAAAGTCGGCCCAAGTCTCTATAGGCCTAGTAGCGTTGGTGACCTCCCACCAATAAGCAGCTTCCTCTTTCAATAGCCATACTTCCAACGGAACTTTTCTACGGCCGTCCACATCAAAGATGGCGAAGAGATCTTCAGTTTCTTTCAACCAATTTCACGCCTCCACAAAAGTCTCCATCCCAATAAAATTCTTGCCACCCATCGCCTTAAAGTCTTTGCAAACCTTTGCGAAATCTGCATGTGGATGCTGAGGGGGAGGAGGAGGAGGAGGAACCTCAGTTACGATGGGTGTGTTTGCTGGGCCCACATCGTTGGCCCTAGCTTCCAAGTACCTCCGGAACCATCTGGGAATGGTTACTCCCTCGGGAAGGTTAAGATCGGCCATGATGAAAAAAGGGAAAAGAAAGATTTAGAACGAGGAAACAAAGGATAGTGCTAATGGCTTTTAGGGAATAGCCTTTTAAAATAAACTAGACTTTTCTTGGAAAATACTTAATTGGTTTTGAAAATAATTTTCCAAAAGGGTTTTTAAAACTTTTGTCCGGTCTAGTAAAACCTTATGCTCTGATACCAAATGTAACACCCCACCTCTGCCAGGGTCACTCTTGCAAGTACTCTAGCTTTGGAGGGGTGTTGGACAAGGTAAACATGCATAAAGATATCACAAGATAGAACATATAAGTAAAACAGAGTGAGTAAAGCAGCGGATAAAACTACTATTTCAAAACCATAGTCAAGTTACACCAAAGTACTGAGTCATTATTTTCCAACTACTACAAGTCCAGAAACATAAACTGAAAACTGGAAATAACATAAAGTAAACTATCCCCCAAAGTAGAAGTGGTAAAGCCATAGCGAGCTCAAGTCCAAACCATACATGAGCTATCCAGAAAGCAAGCTAAAGATCCAAGCTAGGTGCTATTGTTCCCACCCTGAGAACTTGGGGGGGGGGGGGAGGGGAACGGAAGAAAAGAGGCGAAAGAAAACGGGTCAGTCAAAAAGACTGGTAAGTCCTACCTACTATTAGTATAAAAACTAATAAAGTTAACTGGACATGTAAAACAAAGATGAAACATAGGATGATAACTGGCATGGTGAAAAGTTAACAAGACAGATCAAGTGTGGCATCGCATATACAAGGTTAAGTTGCGCCAGGTGTACTAGTGTTCTAATACATGTCAAGTATAAACAAGAAATGATCTCTTGGCCCAAGGTTGGCCCAACATCATGAGATGACCTAAATCAAGGTCCAACTACTCGGTCTAGTCGGTCGGCTCCCTATAAGCCTAACTCGTCGTGTATCGGATTCATACGGCCTAATCATGGAATGTAGTTAATTGTGCAAGGTCCATCCTAGGGTGTATCCAGCCCTAAGGTGTAAACCACAGACACAATTCAAGAACGCACAGTCTAAACCTACCGGTGCCTATGTTCAACTCCGGACTTAATGTGCACGACCATGGTCCGCCTGAACAACCGGTGCACTCTTCAGCCGTCTCTTTTGGTCTCTTACAATTAGTCAATAATCGTGCCCCACCCTAGCCTAGTCCAGGGTATCCAGATACTCCCACGTAGGTTACTGCTGAAAAGGGCGACGTAACTAGGGTTTTAAATGGGTTAAGTGTGGTTAACCCTATCCTAATCATGTATTGAGTTGGTCAAGTGTATCCAAGCAGTTCATGACTTAACCCTGTCAAAACATCGTGTTCAACTAGTTAAGTATATTCAAGTAGTTCATGACTTAACCCTACCAATCCATCTTGTTTAATTGGTTAAGTATTCAAGTAGTCCATGACTTAAACCTACCATGTGGCATTAATTAACTTAATGCACCCCAACCTCTCACATTAGACTTTGTTGCGGTTACTAGTTAAGCCGGGCGGGTCCGGGTAGCTTTACACCACAACCTAGTCTAACCTCGGGTTTCAAGTGCGACATGACCAACTACTCACATTGGGTCCTATTGCTTGTAGCCACTAGTTAAGCCGGTCGGTTCCGGGTAGATTTATGCTACAAACTCAACCCAACCTCGAGTTGGCCATTCTCATGTTTTCTTGAAGTCATGTCCAAGTTCATGTTCATGTTCCAAGCATAATCACATGTCATATTTCGTGTCATCTTTCAAGTCATGATTTTATGTCATTTTAGTTTACCCATAACGTAACCCATCGCATGTAAGTTCGCATAAACACAAATAGATCTCAAAGAGGGAACTTTAGAAGCATGACATAATTAATAAGGTTTGGCCACAAGTTAAACATGGTGGCATATGAGGCAAATGTGTTCATAAACTTGCATATTACATTATAAGCCTCAAAACATGCATGATATCAAATTTTAGCAAAATAGGTGAAACATGGTCATAAATGACATAGTATGATAGCTAGTGATTCGCATATAACATCATACGCAAGATAACATAAGGGTTATGAGAGTTTCTATGTTGCTTTATGCAACATTTCAAATCAAAGCTCATAGCTATCTATGCACAAAGTCAAGGTGATAGCTTTACAAACATGCATAGAATAAATCTATGCATAACATGATAGAATCAAAGCACAAATCATACTTAGGCCCAAACTCAAACCTGCAACATGTCATATTTAACTTCATAGTAAGAATCTAAGAGTAGAATAGGGCTTACAATGCTATGAAGATTTATAAAATAAAATAAGATTGAGACGAAGCCACTAGCAACTCTAAAAACCCCCAAATAATAAGCTCCAATGAAAAACCATTGAGAAATAAGAAGAAGATCCTTACTTTGATGAAGAAAGATTGAACTTTGGCCTTGAATCAAACTTAGAAACTCTCAAACAAGCTTAGAAACTCTTATATGAATGAAGATGGAGACTATGACAAGAGGGTGGAGGCCATGATTAAACATTTTGGCATAATCTAGTTGTAGGATTGATTTATGATGGTTTAGGCTAGGTATTAGGGTCCTTTAATAGAAGTTTAGGTTAGTTTAGGCCATAGGATTAACCCTAATTCAGATCTGAGCCTTTAAAATCCGTCACAAGCCTCCAAACATATCTTGAGGAACAAGTCAGGTGCACCCAGGCCAAACTGGCCGACCACCCAAGTCGACAGGGGCGTCGACTGGGCAGTCGACACCACCTGGGGTGGGTCGACTCCCAAGTCAACTCCCCAGTCGACTTGGGGGTGGCGGGAATTTTTCCTTCCTGTTCTGCTTGGCTGAATTTGGATTCTGAATTCAAATTTGAACTATTTTTGAACTTGAAATTTTCTGAAAAGTTTGACGGGCCATAACTTGGTCATACAGACTCCGATTTTCGAAAACTCGCACTCTATTTCGCGTATTTTTCCGAGATGAACGCAATGGCACAGCCTGTTTCCCTTGATTTTGATTTTATCATTTAATTCTGCCTTGGTTTATGTTATAACATGTTATTTAAAAATACGGGTTGTTACAATGATCATATGCGAAGTCTGTGTACATGTACTTATCTAATACAAAATCTGTCGGTCTACTGATTCAGTTGACCTCCTTAATGCAAATTGTGTAAGTGTCATGAATCCATTATGTTTGCAAATTTTCCTATTCATGATTCTACATGAGTGCACAATCATTCATATATAAATGCAACATCCATATGACAACACATTAAACTTCAACCATATACGAATATAAATACATATATGCATATGCAGTATGAAGTGACTGAGCCGATCTAAAACCTAGATTGTGTGTGTATATGCAACCACGAGCAACCACTAACAATCACTTGCAACCACTTGCAACCATCACCCATCACATGTTTCAATTACATGTTTTCATCCAAAGAGTTTCTACCTAAAAGATAAGGTCAAGGAGATATACCTAAAAAGATAGATAAAAGCGCAACTTAAGGAAAAAGAAAGATCAAAGATGTACCCTCGAAAAGAAAAGGGTAGGCTGCGCGTATTCTAGCTTCAGTTTCCCAAGTTGCGTCTCCTTCGGCGTCGCTCCATTGAACTTTGACGAGCTTGACTTCGCGGTTGCGTAGGTTTTTCACTTCCGTTCCTAAGATGCAGGTTGGATCTTTCCTCACGGTTGGTTCATGTTCCACTTCAGCTTCTTCTGGGAAATTTTGCTCTACCACTTCAGCAGATTCATGTAGACATTTTCGGAGGTGCGAAACATAAAAGACGTTGTGAACTCCGGCCAGTTTTTCGGGTAGCTCTAATCTATAGGCCATTTTCCCAATTTTCTCAATAATAGGAAATGGTCCTACGAACCTTGGTGCTAGCTTTCCTGTGGTTCCAAAACGAACAACGTTCCTTAGCGGAGATACCTTAAGAAAAACTCTGTCCCCAACCTCAAATTCAAGGTCGGTCCTCCTCTTGTCGGCGTAGGATTTTTTCTGTCTTGGGCTATCTTCATTCTTCTCCGTATTAAGTCTACTCTTTCTGAAGTCTCTCGGATCATATCTGGTCTAAGTATGAGCTTGCAGTAGACTCCCACCAACAAGTGGGCGATCAGCACGGTCTTCCATATAAAGCTTCGAAGGGTGCCATTCCGATGGTGGCTTGGTAGCTGTTGTTCTAGGCAAATTCCACCAAAGTAAGATGGTCTTCCCACGTCCCTCCGAAGTTTAGGACGCACAGTCTTAAAAGGTCCTCCAAAACTCTGTTCACTCTTTCTGTCTGGCCGTCGGTCTGGGGATGGTAGGCTGTGCTCAAGCATAACTGTGTGCCTACCGCTTCTTGCAGACTCTGCCAAAACTCACTTGTGAAGATAGGGTCTCGGTCACAAACAATGCTGGAGGGTATTCCATGGAGTCGAACAATTTCCTTTAGGTAAAGAGAAGCTAGGGATGAGGCAGTTCTTTTACTCTTGACAGGTAAAAAGTGGTCGCTTTTAGTAAGCCTATCCAGTGTTACCCAAATGCTAGTGTTGCCTCTTCTAGACCTAGGCAGCCCACTAATGAAGTCCATTTAGATGCTATCCCACTTCCACTAAGGGACCTCTAGAGGATGGAGCAGACCGCCAGGCTTTTTTTGTTCCGCCTTAACCTGTTGGCAAACTATACACTTTGAAACGAATTCTGCCACGTCTTTCTTCATGCCGCTCCAAAAGAAAGTTCTCTTTATGTCTTTGTACATTTTATCTCCGCCTCGGTGTATCGTCATCTTGGAGTGATGTGCTTCCTCGAGAACCTTCTTTACTAAATCCCTTGTCTGTGGGAAGCATAGTCTTTCATCTAACCTTAGCCATCCCTTATCGTCGATGGAGTATCTGCTGAGGTGACTTGAAGTCTCACCCCTAATTAGCCTATCAATCTTCTCCACAAGCTGAGGGTCTTCGCGTTGTGCTATCCCTATTGAGTCCACTAAAGTCGGGCGTACTTCGAGAGATGCTAGCAAGCCCGGTACAATATCGGAGGAGGGCCTAAAGTCAAAGCTGTCTATTAACTCTAGGCTTTGTCTTTCAACAAACAGCAGGCTTAGGGTTAGTTTCTTTTGGATCAACGCGTCTGCCACTATGTTTCCTTTGCCCGGAGTGTAGGAGATCTCGAAATCGTACGAGTCAAGAAACTCCATCCATCTCTGTTGTCTCAAGTTAAGGTCCTTCTGCGAGAAAAGATATTTCAACGATTTATGGTCAGTGTAAAGTTCGAACTTCTCACCTAGGAGATAGTGTCGCCAAGACTTGAGTGCAAAGACGATGGCAGCTAACTCAAGATCGTGGGTCGGGTAGTTCTTTTCATGAACTTTCAATTGTCTCCTGCCATAAGCTACTACCCTTCCTTCTTGCATTAAGACAGCACCTAGCCCTGTCCCACATGCATCTATACAAACTGTGAACATCTTGCTTCCATCCGGCAACGTCAAAACTGGGGCTGTTGTAAGAGCCCTTTTTAGTCGTTGGAAAGCAAACTCGCAATCCAAGTCCCAATTGAACACTAGATTCTTCTTTGTCAGCCTTGTGAGCGGAGCTACTATTTTTGCAAAGTCTCTAATGAATTTCCGATAGAAGTCTGCTAGCCCGAGAATGCTTCGGACTTTTGTTGCGTTCTTTGGTGTCTTCCAGTCCTGCACCACTACTACCTTAGCCGGGTCTATAGCTAACCCTTCTTTGGATACTATATGCCCAAGAAACCTAACTTCCTCTCTCCAAAAGTGGCATTTGGAGAATTTGGCTTTTAGCTGATGGACTCGCATAGTTTCCATGATTGCCCTTAGGTGCTGAGCATGCTCTTCCTCATTCTTTGAGAAGATCAAGATATCGTCTATGAAGACCACCACGAACTTGTTTAGGAATTCTCTGAATACCCTACTCATCAGGTCCACGAAGTAAGAGGGTGCGTTTGTCAAGCCAAAAGGCATGGCAAGCCATTCAAAGAAGCTGTCTGGGGTTCTGAATGTCGTTTTATCGATGCTATCTTCAGCCACCCTTTGCTGATGAAAACCGGTCGCCAAATCGAGTTGGGAGAAAACAGACGCTCCTACAAGCTGATCTAACAGATCATCAATTCTGGGGAGAGGGTGCCTATTCTTTTTCGTTAGCTTGTTGAGCTTCCTATAGTCAACACATAGACGGAGTGAACGATCCGCCTTTGTAGCGAACACCACTGGAGCGCCCCATTCTGAAATGCTCCTCCTAATGAACCCCTTCTCTAGAAGCTCTTTAATCTGTTTACTGAGCTCTTTCCTTTCCCGCGGAGCCATGTGTCTAACGGGCAACGCAACGGGCTTTGCATTATCTACAAGATATATGCAGAAGTCTATCTCCTGCTTCGGAGGCAAGCCCTTCACCTCTTCGAAGACATCCGGATATTCCCGGACCACTCTAACCGATTGCAAACTTTCAACAGAGGCATCTAGCGATTCAAGATAACTAAGCATAACTACATACGAGGGATTACAAGTAATTTCCAGAGTGTTAACGAGTTGGGTCAGAAGCCTAACCACCCTTTTCTCACAATCAAGGATGGCACCATTACTGGATAGCCAATCCATGCCCAAAATCAAACCATATCCCGAGAAGCCCAAAACAAAGGCACTACATCTAAATTCTACGCTTAGAATAGAAATTTTCAATCCCACACAAATCATAGACAAATGAGCCGGGCCCCCGATTGGATTTGAAACAATTAAGAGGTCCTCTACCATACTAGTTTATAGGTGTAGAGATTATACTAAAGCAGATGAGATAAAGGAGTGTGATGCGCCAGAATCAAACAAAGTGCGAACTGGGTGAGCATAAAGATAAACTACACTTTCTACAGAAGTATTTATACCTCGTTGTTGCAGAGGTGGCGCTTCTAGCACATGACCCTGTGCCCCTGAGGTGGATCCAGCCCTCTGCTCCTGCCCTCGTTTCTTTGGGCAATCCTTAGCCATGTGGCATGTCTCACCGCAAGAAAAGCACCCACCATTCATCTTGGCCTTCTTTTTCCGGCAATCTTTCACTAAGTGCCCCACTTTGCCACAGAAATTACACTTCCTCTTCTCTTTGTTGTCTTTCCCGCCCTTCTTAAAGTTTTTCTTCTTAGGCTGTAAACCCACTTTCTTCCCTTGAGAGCTTTCTGCCTTTGTCTCCTTCTTGCCCTTATCCTCTTCGTTCAGCAATGCCATCTGCACCAACCTTTCATACGTAGCTCCAATGGGTATATGGGTCATGGCCAAACTGTGTAATGGATCATTCAATCCTTTGACAAAGCGGAGAGCCTTCTTGTGCGGAGTGTTGACTAGGTCTAGTCCGAACCTAGCCAGTTGATCGAACTAATTAACATACTCTTTGATTGTCATATTCCCTTGCTTAAGAAATAAGAATTTTTCCAACTGAAGACTCCTTTCAGCTTCTAAGAGAAATTTAGCCTCAAACCTTGCCCTAAAGTCCTCCCATGTTTCCACTGGTCTTTCTGCATTGGTAACTTCCCACCAATAGGAAGCCTCGCCTTTAAGTAGCCATACTGCCAGTTGTACCTTCTTCCTATCTTCTACCTCAAAGATGGCGAATAAGTCCTCGGTTTCCTTTAGCCAATTCCTGGCTGCCACGAAGGAGTCGGTTCAATGAAAGTCCTTTCCTCCCATAGCTTTAAAATCTTTACATATCTTAGCAAAAGTATTACCCCGCGGAGGAGGTGGAGGAAGAGGTGCTGCTGCAGTTGGATGATTTCCCGCAGCTGGGGGAGGAGGAACGGTAGGACCTGGCTGAGTGGCCCTCGCTTCTAAGAATCGTCTTAACCAACCAGTTATTGGTATACCCTCTGGCAAGTTAAGTTCTTCGGACATGCTGAAACAAAAAGGGTAGATTCAAAACGAAGGATAAAAGATAGTACCTATAGCTTTGGGGGGAACTATGCCTTTTAAAAAAAATTATTTTATCTTTAAAAATGCTTCTTTAAATTTTTCTTTTTGGAAATGAATTTTTCAAATCTTTTTATCTTATCTGGTATACCTATGCTCTGATACCAAGTGAAACACCCCACCTCTGTTAGGGTCACTCTCAAAGGGAATGCCCTAATTTTGGTGGAGGTTTATAGGTATAAGTCATAGATACACAAGACAGATATAAAAACACATATTTTTGAATAGCGGAAAACAACAGCAACTATTATTTCATTAAAATACGTGTTACACAAACCATGCCATAATTTGTCTTACAATACTTCCAAAAACATAACATCTTCATAACTGCCTTGATTACATTATTTCAAGAAGTAAAAAAACATAAGTAAACTGCATAAGTCCCGTAATTGCTGTCCAAAGCCATAGTCCAAAACGAAAAAGATCCAAGCAATACATTCTTTCTCTTCAAGATGGATATGAAAACTGGTCAAGCTGCGGTATTCCCTCCCTGTGGACCTGGGAGGGGAGGGGGGAACGAAAGAAAAGTAGAGTCAGACATAAAGCCTGAGTAAGTCTAGGACTATTCAGTCTATGAATAAAGAATTGGGCATGATAAGTATAAATTGGAAATGGGAAAGCACTATAAACTAGGTTAAGTTGTTTAGAGTCGAATGTACTATCGTACCCCATATTAATCTCTGTACCCATATAAACTAGTTCACAACAGGCACCCCATAATCAGGGTGAAGTGATCGATTTCTGATGATCGGCTCCTACTCGCATAGTTACATGTGTCTTACGATCCCCTTTTTGTAGTTACCTATGCTGGTCCCACCATGGGATGTATCAAGTCCCATGGTGGCCGACACAATTCTAGAATGCACAGGTATACTATTGGTGCCCAGTGCCTTATTTTTCTGCGTCGGAGTGTGTGCACACCCGCACCCCCTTAGAACCTACACTGCTGCACCACCGTCGTCGATTTGACCTCTTACAGTCAGCCCAGTAATCGTGCCCCACCCTGCCTAGTTCAGGGTATCCTGATACACCTTGTAGGGTTACTGCTGAAAAGGGTCCCCCACTACTAGGTTTTCTATTTCTAGCCAACATGCTAAGTTGGTTAAGTGTTTTGTAAACCTAACCCCCAATCAGTCTGTATAGTTTAGCATGTTCCATTTTGATTAAGTATTAATTCAATTTACTTAATCTTATCAATCCTGACTCAGCCTTAATTGTCTTATTAAAGCCTCGACCTCTCACATTAGACAGATATTGTTGTGGATGCCTGTTGCCGGTTGGGTCCAGGCAGTCTTACGCCACAACTCAGTCTAACCTCGGGTCTTTATTGGGCTCCGTGTTTAATCACCCACATTGGATAGGTATTGTTGGGACTACTGGACAGCCGGGCGCTTTCGGGCAGGTTTACATCACAACTCAATCCATCCTCGGGTTAAACACATCGTATTTTCTAAATTTACATATTTTTTCTCTTTTCTTTTTATATGAAAATATTTGCGGCCCATTATTCAAATTCATCTTTATTGGGTAAAATTAATTTACACCACTTAATTGTTTTTCAAGGTCGTTGGCATGCGTCAAACATGCCAACACATATGTTTATATTTTAACCCAAACGTCATTACCCCCGTTTTATACGTTCACTATAATATAACATATGTTGGGTTTAGCATTTAAACCCAACTTAGCCACATGAAAAAGGGGAGGCTTAGAACATGGTGTTTATATATTCTAAGCAACATAAAAAGGGGAGTGTGAACGCATGAACTTGCAACATAACGATCTAATTAACATAAATTAGGCACTTGTGAACTTGCATTGTAATAGCATATAATCATGGCATAAACAAACCTAAACATGAATCATGGTTTTTAATCTACTCATATAATCATGGCATAAACATACCTAAACATGAATCATGGTTTTTAATCTATTCATGTAAACTTGCAATTGGAATGTAAATCTAACTTAATTATATGTCACATAAAATTATCATATGAGTTTAATAACAACATAGGCCTAAAACATGTTTCCAATTAGGGATAACACCAAACGTAATCTAGTCATGTTCATAGGATTAACACAAGTTCACAAAGATGCTTGCTTTTGTCACTAATACAAAAGTATGGTTTTTACACTTGAACCATGATGCCAATTCCAACATAACTTCATATGAATCATAATACTCAAACGGGTCCAATTACACTAAAGATGACCATAAAATTATACATCATGTTGGCATAATAGTAAATCATATACTTGCATGAATCTCAAACAAACTACCACAAACATATAGTCGTTAACTTTCAACATGAATCATATACTTGCAATTATCCAATAGGTGTTGTAATAAACTACGACAAAAATGTAGTTGTTAACTTTCAACATGAATCACATACTTGCAAATATCCAATCGTTATATCACAACATCCCAAATCAATTAGAATCATAGCAACATACAGTTATGAATTATTATCATCACAAATTAAGCACAATTCTATTTCTCATTTTACACAAATCAAAACAAAATTATTCATTCACATCGGAATAGCACTCTACTTACAACGTATGACGAATCTTCAATTCAGGAATCTGAATTCTGAATTTGGAGATGCTATCCTTTGTTGTAGGTGTTGTTTTGATTTAGTTGTCGTTGCTTTAAGCTTTTGAATTGTCTCCTAATCGTCTCTCAATTTTGACGGCTATTCCTAGTCCTTCCTCAACAACATGACGGTCTCATTCTTATTTTTGTTTGTATGAATTAGGTAGAGTCTTATGTCCTTTTTATAGAGTTTGTGAATTGATTAGGACCGTCGATGGAGCTTGGATTAATATTAGCCATTCGTTTGAAGGAGAGACCAATCAGGAGCTGACACCTGGCCCTAGTGACAAGGCAAGGCTCAGAAATTCGACAAAGCACAGACCAGGCCAGCCCGGGGGCTGGGTCCAACCTGGCTCAGGGGCCAGGTCGACTCCCCAGTCGACCCCCGTGTCGACTTGGCCGTCGACCTGGGTGACCCAGGTCGACTACACAGTCGACCTGGGTAGCCCAGGTCGACTACCCAGTCGACCTGGGTGCCTTGGGCTGGAGAATTCCCGCCCTGGCCAATCCAGCCCGATTTTTTTGAAATTCAAATCTGATTTCTGAGTTGTTTCTATCTGTTTGAATTTTAAACTGAATTTTGAAACTTTCGGAGGCCGTATCTTCTTCATACGGAGTCCGTTTTACGCAAACTCAGACTCTATCTCAAGCAGAATTCTGAGACGAATGCAATGGCGTATCCCGTTTCACTTAATTCTTTAATTTGTGAATTTCACTGTTATAGAATACACGGGGTGTTACAGTATTCCAGACTGACCCGGTGTATTTTGTTTTAAATCAAATGTGCTCGGGTCAGACCGAGTATGTTCCAGGTCAGGTTACTCTTGGAGTTTCTGGAGTTGGAAGCAGGCGGCTTCACCACTAGTTATATAAAGTTATTCCGCTGTGTCTGATATATGTTGTACTCTGATGTTCGGTATGTATATACAGTTCTTTGTATAAAGGATTTGTTATATTATATTTTATTCGTTCCGCTGTGAGATTTGATGTGTTCTTCTTCTTTCTTCTATTCTAATATTCGTTATTTTTTTTCTCACCCTCTAATTTCTTTTTATTGACAATCCAGAGTTTTCGATGCTTGAATAGTCGACATGGTGATTTTATGTCGATTTTTGGGTCGAAAATCCTTGGGTCGTTACAGTGGTATCAGAGCTATTGGTTTAGAGATAACCTTGGCTCTGTGGTGTGAATTAATAGAGATGGGGTCAGTAATACCCTAGATTGAGTTTGTGTATATATACGAGGGCACGTATTTGTGATTTGATATTAAAATTATTTTTGAAATTATTTTTTCCCAATATATTTTATAAATAATGGAGGTAATGATTTTCACGAATTATTATAATATGGGAAAATTATTTGGATTTGTTAATGTGATTGGGTGATATGTTTGGATGGTGTGCTCGATTTCATGGAAATAAACCTGAACAAGTATCGATTTGGTTTAAAACCAATATGAAATAAAGAAGTGGGACAACCAATCCAAAAAAATGAATTTGAATGTATAATTAAAAGAAATAAATAAAGTGTGTAACATCCCGTATTTTAATAACATGTTGAAACCATAAATCAAGGCAGAAATAAATTTTAAAATAAGAATCAAGGGAAACGGGTTGTTCCGTTGCGTTCATCTCGAAATTCTACGTGGAAACGAGTCCGAGTTTTCGAAAAATGGGTTTTGTATGAGGGAGATATGACCCTCCAAAATTTCAGGAATTTTCAGAAACCAAAACAGCTCGAAATTCGAAATTCGAATTAAAACTCAGAAGAGGGCTGGGCGGAAAATTTCCCGCCCAGGACCCAGGTCGACTGGGTAGTCGACCTCCCCCTGACCAGGTCGACTGTGTAGTCGACCTGGGGGTCGACCTGCCCCGAATTTCCAGATCCAAGGCTGAGTTCATTTCTGCATATCTAGACCGATTTTTGGACCAAATTCGTGAATCTAAACCTATATAAACAGCCCCTAGCCTCATTCTCTCTACACCATTTCATTCTGTTCTTATGCTACCTCTGTGAAAATCAAAATGATAATATTAAAATTAAGAGAGACTACTTCTTCATCAAGACAACATCCAGGAATTGCAAATTGGGGGTTTTCAACTAGAACAAGACTAAACAAATAGAGATTCAACAAATGCAACAACCGTTTCTAGAATCAAATCTCTGCACTCTAATTCTCGATCCACGCTCGGTAAGTTCTAGTTACTTTGAGATTTAAACTTGTTAAATTTAATATGAACATGGAATGAAACGAAGTTGGACCTAAGCTTGATTATCTATTTAGATCTGTTCTTGTCTCTTCTTGAATCTATGATTTTGGGTTATTTCTTATCGATTGAATCATGCCCATTCATGTTGTTGGACCTAGTTTATTATTCAAAAGCTAGATTGTAACATACTTGGATCTTGACTTGTGGGAATATTTCTATTTGGGCCTATTCATGTTGTAAATGAAATTCTTTAATGTCTATAACCTTAATATGACTATGACGATGAACATAAGACTATGCCTATGCCTATGACTAAGAACATAAGACTATGCCTACGACTGTGAACATAAGACTATGCCTATGCCTATGACTATGAACATAAGACTATGCCTATGACTATGACGAGGACAATTGTGGCTAATCACCTATGACTCTTGACTATGAGAATTATTACATATGATTATGAACATAAGGCCATTATCTATGACCATGATTTTGAAACTATTACTGTTAATTGCCTATGACTATTTGCCTAGAACTATTTTTGATAATTATCCATGATTATTGTGATGAGTCGCTTATGATTCATAACTATGAGATTTTTACCTATGACTATTGGGGTTAATTGCCTGAGACTGTTATAGTTGATTGTTCATGCCCATAACACTATAGTTGAAAACCATGTTGTGCACCGAATTGGCATTTTGTTGGATCGTATACCTAGGGTGTGACTTGCTTAGTTTATTCTCTATTATGTACACCAAAACCATTGGACCCATTATCCTTGTATTTGGCTTGCTTTTGCATGCCTATTCTTTTATGTCAGCGTTTACCATGACTATCACCTTATCTTCCTAGATTTGAAATCCTATATGCCAGTGATGTTGTAACCAATTATCTCAAGTTATGTCATGCTAGTCTTCTAACCCCTTTTATCGCTTTATGCTCGTCCCTCTTGCCTATCATAGTTTTGATGTTATTCCCTTTATTCTGAGATTTGGATTTATTTGTAGTATGGATCGATTCACGTTTACGTGCGATGAGAACACGATTTTGGTAGAATAGGCAAAACATGAATTGGTTATGAACATGAATTATGAACTTGATAAAAGGCAAAACTTGAAACATGAACGTTCTTATAACCTGAACCTGGATATGGACATGAAACTCGCCATGAAACTTGACACGAACTTGACATGAAACTTGAACATGTACATGACACTTAGAATGAACTTGAAAATGGCCAATTCGAGGTTGGGTTGAGTTTGCAGTGTAATTCTGCCCGGAACCGCACGGCAAATCCAGTTACTGCAAACAATAGGATCCATGGTCATATCGCACTTGAAAAACTGAGGTCAGACTGAGTTGTGGTGT
The DNA here is from genome assembly GCA_030737875.1 of Allium sativum. Lineage (NCBI taxonomy): Eukaryota > Viridiplantae > Streptophyta > Magnoliopsida > Asparagales > Amaryllidaceae > Allium > Allium sativum. The sequence continues at coordinate 659,806,768 of CM060918.1, read as the reverse complement.
AATTCTTCCCGGAACCGCTTGGCATATCCAGTTACCACAACAACAGGTCTGATGTGCGAGGTTGGGGTGCATTAATGGATTAATGCCACATGATAGGGTTAAGTCATGAACCGCTTGAATATACTTAACAAATTTGACATGATGATTTGATAGGGTTAAGTCATGAACCGCTTGAATATACTTAACCAATTTGACATGATGATTTGATAGGGTTAAGTCATGAACCGCTTGAATATACTTAACCAATTTGACACGATGATTTGATAGGGTTAAGTCATCAACCACTTGAATATACTTAACCAACTTGACACATGATTCGTAGGGCTAAGTCATGAACTTGAACGACATCACTTAGCCAATTTGACATGACATGTAGGCGGGTTAAGTCACGAACTTGAATGACAACACTTAACCTACTGGACGGAAACCCTAGTTACGTGGTCCTTTTCAACAGTAACCCACTAGATGTATCACGGTACCCTGGAACTTGGCAGGGTGGGGCACGATTACTGGGCTGATTGTAAGCGACCTGAATGATGGCTGAGTTGGTGCGCCATTGTAGGTTCAGGCGGACTATGGTCGTGCACGTAGTATGGAGTTGAAAAAGCAGGCATTGGGCACTGGTAGGTTTACACTGTGCGTGCTTGATTGGTGTCGGTGGTTGGCACCCTAAGGCTTGATACACCCTATGGTGGACCTAGCACATGTGACTACATTTCGTGATTGGGCCGTATGACACAGACACATGAAAAAGCTAGGACTTGTAGGGAGCCGATCGATTAATAGATCGTTACATGGAAAAAATGTGTTGTTCGTTAGGTAGCATAATCCTTAGTGGTCCTAGGTGGCTTAAACCCTAATAGAATATAGAAAAAGTTCAATAGGTAGCATAATCCCTAGTGGTCCTAGGTAGCATAAACCCTAGTTGAACACGCGATAGTTCATGATAAGGAAACCTAGCCAGAACAAGGGTGGCAGTCCAAACGATTTCAAGAATGGTGGCACTACGTTGAAGTTGTATACAAATACGTGATGAAACCCATATATATGGCAAGGGACTGTACATATACATAGAAAGGATGATACGAGTTGGGGTACTAGTACAGTTGGTGCAAAAAATGTTAAACATGCGATGCTATACGTAGTTTATCTGGTTTTCATAGTTTATCTTGTTACCATAGTTAATCTAGTTAGTATAGTTTATCTTGACATCTTAGTTTAACTTGCCTATCTTTTCATCATCCTTATGTTTACTTTCAGTTTATACATGTCATGTTATCTTTACTTGTTTCTATGCTGTAAGTCACTAGGACTTACCAGTCCTTATGACTGACCCGTTTTCTTTCGCCTCTTTTTCTTCTGTTCCCCCCCCCCCATGTTCTCAGGGAGGAAAACACTACTACTTAGTTTGGACTTCTTTCTGCTTCAAGATCATCATATATGGCTTGGACCTTTCTTGGCTATGACTGCTTTACTGTTTTACTTGGGGAATGATTTATGACTATGGTTTTATGCTTCTTTACTATTGTAAGACAGATTTTGATGAAATGGATTTAATGGCATTTTGATGTAAAAAGGCTTTAGATATTTCTAGAATTTAATGCAATGAAATTTGGTTCTTCTTCCGCTGTTTTATATGTTCTGTCTTATAATATTTCTGTGTATGCATACCTAGATAATGCTCCACCAAAGCTAGTGCATTCCCTTTGTGAGTGACCCTAGCGGAGGTGGGGTGTTACATTTGGTATCAGAGTAGAAGGTTACCAGACTGGGCAAAAGTTTTTAAATCCTTTTGAAATCATTTTCAAAACCATTTAGAAAGAAGCATTTTTCAAGAAAAGTTTTATTTTTAAAGGCTATTCCCCAAAGGCCATTAGCATTATCCTTTGTTTCCTTGTTTGAATCCCTTTTCTTTTCTTTCCTCCATCTATAGTCACATTAGTTCTATCTGCGACTAACCTTATTTCAAGCTTTGAAGGGTTGTCGTGCGATGGAGGTAGTTCTTGAGAGACCTATTTACACGTTAAATAAGAGGGGATAAGGGTGGTTAAGGCGAATGAGGCTCAGAACAAGAAGGTAGAAATGTTTCTGTAGAAAAGCTTAGTTTATCTTTCTATCCTGCCCGTACCCTTTTTGATTATGGTACATCGCATCCTTTTTATATCTGCTTCGATAGTTGAGTCTCTACACCTTAGTACTAGCGTAGCTGAGGATCCCATTTTTTTTTCTCAAATCTTGTTGGGGAATCAACTCATTTATTCATGACTTGTTTGGATTTGACAATGTCTATGCTAAGTGTATATTCATGACTTGTTTGGTAATGCCCTCGAAGTCTAGTGTAACCCTTAGGGTTCTTCCATGCTTGGTTATCTAGAATCTCTTGATACATTTATTGATCCGCTCGAGTAGTGTTCGCCACTAAGGCGGATGGTTCATTTCGCTAATGCATGAGTTATACGAAATCACCTTAGTAAGTAAATTTGGCAACATGGCTGACATCAGTTTATTTTCAAGAAATAGTTCTTCTATGTGGAATACCTTATAGTGAGTAAACGAGATCCTGGATTCACTAGTTAATTTTTGGAGAGCTTGCATGTAACCATGAGTATGTAGATATGTTTGAGCCGAGTATACTAGAAGGCGAATAAGTGAAAGTGGAACGAGAGGCAACAGTGATATGAGTTCCAACTCATATTTTGGAAACAAGAATTAAGAAGCTATGAAATTGTGAATTTAAAGACGGTCAAAGCACAATGGAGTTAAGCTCAAGGAAATGCGACTTAGGAGATTGAAGACTAGATACGCGCATCATATCTCTTTTTAAGAGTATATAATTGATCCCTCTTTTCCTATAGAGTTTACTTGCATGCTATCTTTTATGCATATCCTCTCAGTTCTAATCTCAATATTATTTCTGTTGCAAACCCCATAGGGAGTATGATTCGTCTGTTAGTAGTACATGTTGGGGCTTGATGATGTTCATTGGGTTGACTAAACTTTTTGGGGTTCTATAGGATATGGGTTAGTTTTAGGAAGGGATTTTTTGTGACCTAAAAGGAGTCCATCATGCTCAGTTTCCTAGAAACATATATATATTAGTTGGGTTGAGTAATTCTTTGGGTGTCAGTCGGATGTCGATTTCGGTCTTCAGGGCTGGTGCTTAGGGAGTTCTTCTCCTAATCAGTATACGTGTGACGTAGATTTCCAGTTTTGACATTGCCTAATGGGCACAAAGTTTTTACTTGCTTCTATCTCCTCGATCCTATCTTGAGAACCTTAGGTAGAACCCTATGGATGTAAACATGTATTTGAAACATGTTATGGTTGATGTTTGCAAATGGTTGCAAGTGGTTGCTCGTGGTTGCATAACACACATTAGGCACTAGATCGGCTCAGTCACATTTTCAAATTACATATGCATGAGTGCTTATACTTGTACATGGATGGAAACTTGATATGCTATCATTTGGATGTTGTATATGAATGAATGTTTGTGCACTCATGTAGAGATTAAAAAGTATGTAAGGAATTTGCATACATGTTGGACTCATTACACTAACATATTTTGCATTAAAGAGGTCTACTGAGTCAGTAACCTCCTGATCTTTTGCATTAGATAAGTACATATACACACGCTTTCCGCATATATTCATACAACTTTAGAAATCTTTAAGGACAATGGTTGCTTGTGAATGATGGTTTAGTAGATGAATGATTGGATGGTAGGATACATTCTTCCTAACATAGAGATTTCGGGGACGAAATACTTTAAGGAGGGGAGAATGTAACAACCCTTATTTTAATAACATGTTGAAACCATAAATCAAGGCAGAATTAAATTTTATTATAAGAACCAAGGGAAACGGGTTGTGCCATTGCGTTCGTCTCGAAATTCTGCGTGGAAACGAGTCCGAGTTTTCGAAAAACAGATTCCGTATGAGGGGATATGACCCTCCAAAGTTCCAGGAAATTTCAGAAACCAAAACAGCTCGAAATTCGAATTCAAACTCAGAATCGGGCTGGGCGGGAAATTTCCCGCCTAGGACCCAGGTCGACTGGTTGGTCGACTGGGTAGTCGACCTCCCCCTGACTAGGTCGACTGGGTAGTCAACCTTGGGGTCGACCTTCCCCGAATTTCCAGATCCAAGGCCGAGTTCATTTCTGCGTATCTAGACCGATTTTTGGACCAAATTCGTGACTCTAAACCTATAAAAACAGCCCCTAGCCTCATTCTCTCTACACCATTTCATTCTGCCCTTATTCTACCTCTGTGAAAATCAAAATGATAATATTAAAATTAAGAGAGACTACTTCTTCTTCGTCAAGACAACATCTAGGAATTGCAAATTTGGGGTTTTTAACTAGAACAAGACTAAACAAATAGAGATTCAACAACCGCAACAACCATTTCTAGAATCAAATCTCTGCACTCTAATTCTCGACCCATGCTCGGGAAGTTCTAGTTACGTTGTGATTTAAACTTGTTAAATTTAATATGAACATGGAATGAAACGAAATTGGACCTAAGCTTGATTATCTATTTAGATTTGTTCTTGTCTCTTCTTGAATTTATGATTTTGGGTTATTTCTTATCGATTGAATCATGCCCATTTATGTTGTTGGACCTAGTCTATTATTCAAACGCTAGACTGTAACATAGATTCTTGGATCTTGAATTGTGGGTATATTTCTATTTGGGGCCTATTCATGTTGTAAATCAAATTCTTTCATGTCTATAACCTTAATATGACTATGACGATGAACATAAGACTATGCCTATGCCTATGACTAAGAACATAAGACTATGCCTATGACTGTGAACATAAGACTATGCCTATGCCTATGACTGTGAACATAAGACTATGCCTATGACTATGACGAGGACAATTGTGGCTAATCACCTATGGCTCTTGACTATGAGAATTATTACCTGTGATTATGAACACAAGGCCATTATCTATGACTATGATTTTGAAACTATTACTGTTACTTGCCTATGACTATTTGCCTAGAACTATTTTTGATAATTATCCATCATTATTGTGATGAGTCGCTTATGATTCATAACTATGAGATTTCTACCTATGACTATTTTGGTTAATTGCCTGAGACTATTATAGTTGATTGTTCACTCCCATAACACTATAGTTGAAAACCATGTTGTGCACCGAATTGGCATTTTGTTGGATCGTATACCTTGGGTGTGACTTGCTTAGTTTATTCGCTGTTATGTACACCAAAACCATTGGATCCATTATCCTTGTATTTGGCTTGCTTTTGCATGCCTATTCTTTTATGTCAGCGTTTACCATGACTATCGCCTTATCGTGCTAGATTTGAAATCTTATTTTCCAGTGATGTTGTAACCAATTATCTCAAGTTATGTCATGCTAGTCTTGTAACCCCTTTTATCGCTTTATGCTCGTCCCTCTTGCCTATCATAGTTTTGATGTTATTCCCTTTATTCTGAGATTTGGATTTATTTGTAGTATGGATCGATTCACGTTTACGTGCGATAGGAACATGATCTGGGTAGAATAGGCAAAACATGAATTGGTTATGAACTTGATAAAAGGCAAAACTTGAAACATGAACTCTGTTATAACCTGAACCTGGATATGGACATGAAGCTCGCCATGAAACTTGACACGAACTTGACATGAAACTTGAACATGGACATGAAACTTAGAATGAACTTGAAAATGGCCAACTCGAGGTTGGGTTGAGTTTGCAGTGTAATTCTACCCGGAACTGCCCGGCAATTCCAGTTACTGGAAATAATAGGATCCAATGTGGGTAGTTGGTCATATCGCACTTGAAAACCCGAGGTCAGACTGAGTTGTGGTGTAATTCTTCCCGGAACCGCCCGGCATATCCAGTGACCACAACAACAGGTCTGATGTGAGATGTTAGGGTGCATTAATGAATTAATGCCACATAATAGGGTTAAGTCATGAACCGCTTAAATATACTTAACCAATTTGGCACGATGATTTGATAGGGTTAAGTCATGAACCACTTGAATATACTTAACCAATTTGACACGATGATTTGATAAGGTTAAGTCATGAACCACTGGAATATACTTAACCAATTTGACACGATGATTTGATAGGGTTAAGTCATGAACCGCTTGAATATACTTAACCAATTTGACACGATGATTTGATAGGGTTAAGTCATGAACCGCTTGAATATACTTAACCAATTTGAAACGATGATTTGATAGGGTTAAGTCATGAACCGCTTGAATATACTTAACCAAACTGACACATGATTCGTAGGGCTAAGTCATGAACTTGAACGACAACACTTAGCCAATTTGACATGACACGTAGGTGGGTTAAGTCACGAATTTGAATGAAAACACTTAACCTACTGGACGAAGCCCTAGTTACACGGTCCTTTTCAGCAGTAACCCACTAGATGTATCACGGTACCCTGGAACTAGGCAGGGTGTGGCACGATTACTGCGTTGATTGTAAGCGACCTGAATGACGGCTGAGTTGGTGCGCCATTATAGGTTCAGGCGGACTATGATCATGCATGTAGTCCAGAGTTGAAAAAGAAGGCATTGGGCACCGGTAGGTTTACATTGTGTGTGCTTGATTCGTGTCGGTGGTTGGCACCCTAGGGCTTGATACACCCTATGTTGGACCTAGCATAGGTGACTACATTTCGTGATTGAGCCGTATGACACAGACACATGAACGAGCTAGGACTTGTAGGGAGCCAATCGATTAATAGATCGTTACATGGAAAAAGGGTGTTGTTCGTTAGGTAGCATAATCCCTAGTGGTCCTAGGATGCATAAACCCTAATCGAATATAGAAATCGTTCAATAGGTAGCATAATCCCTAGTGGTCCTAGGAGGCATAAATCGTAGTTGAACACGCGACAGTTCATGGTAAGGAAACCTAGCCAGAACAAGGGTGGCAGTCCAAACGATTTCAAGAATGGTGGCACTACGTTGATGTAATATAGAAATACATAATGAAACCCATATATATGGCAAGGGACTGTACATATACATAGAAAGGATGATACGGGTTGGGGTACTAGTACAGTTGGTGATGAAAATGTTAAACATGCGATGTTATACGTAGTTTATCTTGTTACAATAGTTAATCTAGTTAGTATAGTTTATCTTGACATCTTAGTTTAACTTGCCTATCTTGTCATCATCCTTATGTTTACTTTCAGTTTATACTTGTCATGTTATCTTTACTTGTTTCTATGCTGAAAGTCACTAGGACTTACCAGTCTTTATGACTGACCCGTTTTCTATTGCCTCTTTTTCTTCCATTTCCCCCTACCCCCAAGGTTCTCAGGGAGGAAAACACTACTACTTAGTTTGGACTTCTTTCTGCTTCAAGATCATCATATACGGCTTGGACCTTTCTTGGCTATGGCTGCTTTATTGTTTTACTTGGGGAATGATTTATGACTATGGTTTTATGCTTCTTTACTATTGTAAGACAGATTTCGATGTAATGGATTTAATGGCATTTTGATGTAAAAAGGCTTTAGATATTTCTAGAATTTAAAGTAATGAAATTTGGTTCTTCTTCCGTTGTTTTATATGTTCTGTCTTGTAATATTTCTGTGTATGCTTACCTAGATAATGCTCCACCAAAGCTAGTGCATTCCCTTTGTGAGTGACCCTAGCGGAGGTGGTGTGTTACAAAGTGATTATAAATAATTATAATCTCATGTGGTTGAACTGCGTGTATAATTGGTTGATGTGAATGATATGGGTGTTCTGAACATAATTGACTTTGGTTTTGGGAACTAATGAATTGATTTGAGTTGAGAACAGGTGAAAAGGTGCCAGTTCGGCTTTAAATTCCATCCAAGAGAAAACCCTGGAAGTTAATCAAGTCCAGTTAGAATAAAGCTGCAAATAATTAAGCAGGCTCGTATATAATATATTGCTTATTGCGTAATAGCACTCACAAAAAGGTACGCCTACGCAAATATGAATTTTTGGATTTTGATTTGGGTTTTGAGTTTGAATTTTGGATTTTTCCGACCATGAGAGTCGATGTATATTTATTTCTTGATCCTGCGATATTGCAGATGGTCCCCCGTACAGGGGAGACTCTGCCGAAATTTTTCCAAAATTTACGGAGTTAGAAATTTTTGAAGATTTTTAGAAAATTATTTTATTTGAAATAAATTGGTTTTAAAAACCAATTGGGTCAGTTTGGAAATAAATTCCAGTTTTAAAATTAATTATTTTTGGAAAAGATAAAAGGGATTTAACGTTCTTTCTGCCTTAGCAATTTCGAGGACGAAATTATTTTAAGTGGGAAGGAATGTAACGACCCGTGTTTTCTGCCTATTTATTTGGAATATTTTAATTATATCAAATATTGGTTTGAATTTAAATAATCAAATTTAATGATTTTATTTGGAATATATTATTTAAATTAATAATAAAATAATATTTTAATTTCCAGAATATTTGGGAAAATATAGAATTTTCCATATATTGTGATCGGGCAGTTTAAATTGGTCAAATATTGGTTATATTTAATTTACAATGACAATTTCGTTTATTTAACGATGGTCGAGCGATATGGTTTATAATTTAATTAAATAATGAGCTGTAGCGGCGCGGCAGTTCGCGATTTGGCGTTTTGAACTTCAGTTGGTCGTACCGAGTTCAAAATAGGTTGAATTTCCTCGAAACAAGAAACGTCGGGACCGGTTTGACGATATCTTTCTAATGGCAGAGTAAAATCCAATTTTCATAGCGTAGATTTTATTTTATGTCCAAATCAAATTTTTAAAAAGTTGTTGTGGAATTCCTTTATATGTTATAGCGATTATTTATATAAAATAAATGGTTTTTAAATATTTTAAATATTTGGCTTCAAACTCAACCCGAGCTATTTTATTTGAGTAGTATATGAAATTCTGGTCGTGTATGGTCAATTTCAATATTTTAATAATATTATATTGAGGTATTTTAAAATTGATTTATTTTATTTGAATTGGCCAGTTATAAAAGGGCCATTTTTCAAACGACCTCGGTTTTCAACGAAACAAATTTTTTTGGGACCGTAACAGTAAATTATTGCTAGATTTTCAAACTGCACGCAAAACGGTGTTATTTTGTGAGTGTGGCAAAGTAAAATGTAAAATAAAACTATCAATTTGGACGTGTACGAACGCTATTTGAGCAAATGGACTCGGAATTCGACGAAACAAGTTTCGTTAGGACCGTATCATCAAAATATATTATGCCATCCAATCGCGTCTCGAACGGGTTTTGTGTGTGAGCGCAACAGTGAATAAACGATGTTCGAAATAGCGATAGGTACGAAATAAAAATCGTTAGTCAGCGTCGCTCGTCAAATCAACATAAATTATATTATTTCCACACTACAAAAACCCCCACAGCCCAAACCCTTAAGCCCAAATCAGAAAATTCATCGTAATTTTGCAAATAAGCCCCTATTTACATTTTTATTTATATCTTCCAATCCGTGAAGAATTTGCCATGGCAACCTAAAGAAAAGTAGTAGATTGGGGAGTGATCTAACCGCTGACAAAAGTTGGGGTGGTTTCGTCGACCATGGTGGCCGGAATTCGCATTGGACAACAAAGAATGACATTTGTTTTATGTCCAAATTGAAGAGCTATGGTCGATTTGGGGTGTCGAGACCTTGGGGCTTTTGAAGAGGAGAGATAGACCTTCGATTTGGCACCGGTCTCAGGTCTTACGATGGATGGTGGTGGTCGTGGCAAGGGGATGAACGTGGGTGACGTTTTGGGTTATTTTTCTGAAAGTGGCATGCGGGTTTGGTGGCTTTGCGGTCGGGGGAGGCGGAGATGGGGTCGCGGTCTAGGGGGATTGGAGCTGGATGGCACGACGGTCAGGTTGGTGGCAGGCTGGTGGTCCAATTCATCGTGTGGCGGCGGGAATTTGAGGATGAACGGATTTGGGTGTATTGGATTTTCACGGCTGTCGAGGGCAAAGGGGGAGCTGGCATTTAGGGCGGAGGCGCTGGACGTGGAGGAGGAGCCGGTGTTGGGGTCTGGCGAGGCTCCGATGCTTGGAGGTGGCGACGACGAGGTTTTGAAAGGGGGAAGCGTGGTGAAAAGGGTGGATGAAAGATGGCCATCGGGGTTGGCCTGGGAGGAAATAGAAAACGTGTTTTAGCATTGTTTAATCATGACGTGGCGGGATATTATTAAGGTAATTAATTTATTTTAATTTATTAATTAGTTTATATTCTCGTATATATATCAAACTTTAAAACTTGCATAACTTTCGCATACATTAACGAAATTTAATGAAAGTGGATCCGTTGGGATCGCAGGGACGAGACCTATCCGATGGCACTGACTAGAAGTCGATCTGACGCAGTTGAAATTTCAGTAAATTCTGAGCATTCATTTCAAATTAAATGCAACAAACACGTCAACCATCGACCAGAATAAACACCGGTGAGTTAATTCTCACACCTTCTGGAATCCTGTGATGTGATATATTCACAGTAAAATATATTTTTCAATTAACAGTTTAAATTGGTTGATTGGATACGATGGATGCAAATTGGTTGTTATTGTCTGATTGGTTATAGTTATTTATTTATTTAATTCGTATATTTCTACCAACTGATATCTGTGATGCAGAGAAGGACAGGTTGGAGGGATCCGACCGGATTCCTCAAATTAACTGTATTTTTATTTGTTGTGCATATATATGAGTTGTTCACCCTGACTGACATCAAAACCGATTTGAATGTTGATGGTTGAATACATATACAACATTTTTTGAGTTGGAAATCAATAAATAGTAGTTGATGAAGTAACAGGCCTAAATTTATGGTTTTAACGTCATCCTACCGTCAGGTGAATTGATGGAGTTTCAAAGATATAAATTATTTTATCACTGGATTAAAGTTTTAGTTATTTTACATAAGAAATTAAATTAGAAGTTTATAAGGATATATTTTAATCGAGTTATAAAGGGAGTATTTAAAACGGTTTATCCCAGTTTTGAAGAGTAGAGCGAGCCACAGATTTAAACTACGGGTTGGTAAAATGGGAAAATTGTTTTCAAACAATTAAAGGGTGATTTTAAATTAATTAAGTTAAAAGGGAAATGAAAAATGGATTCAGTTAATGGTTAGCTGAGATGTACGATTGGCAAAATCAACCGTGTTTATTTAGAATTGGAAATGGATTTAGAATGGTAATTATTTTATTTTAGTTAATAGCAGAGTTAATTATTTTGATAAAGTTAAGTATTATCTTAGCAAGCAATTATGACGATGGCTTTTATTTAAAGTCCAATTAAGAAGTGACAAAGTGGTGATAAATTCGATTTAAAGTTCAACTAAAATTTGTATTAAAGAGATTTATACACCCTAGTTCCAAAACGAGATTGATGAAAGGAGAATTCAATTAACAAGTGGTTAATTGACATTAAGGTTTGATAAAAAGGGGAACAAGATATTTATAAGAGGATTATGACCCTAGTGTTCAACATACATTGTAAATGACAGTTGTAAGTGAGTTTAAGGATTTAAATAAGATTTTACTTAATTTTTAAATTAAGTAAAGTGAGTTTAGGTGAAACAACTTTAAAGAAAAAGGGTTAGTACATTAAGAACGGACATTTACTTAATCAAATTATTTGAGTAAAGAGGTTATTAAAAGAAGATTTCAAATGTAAGAAACAATTTATGAGATCGGTTTGAAATCGAGAAGGTAAATAAGGTTTTGGGGAAATGGTTAAGTAACAAACTAATAATATTCTAAGGTGAGAACAGGTCGATCTAGATCTGAGAGGTAACTAAAATACCCCAACTTGGTTGGCTTCACTATTATCGAGGAATGGTATTAGTTTGGAGTGAGTGAAGGTATTGAAAGTGGTTTTCCTATACGAGAAATATTAAATTCTAATGTAAGGTTTTTGGGAAATAAATAATATTACAATATTAGTTTCAAAGAAATAAGAACAGTAATTTCAAATTATATCAAACATTTGTTATTAAATTCGAGTTGATCGAACATAGGTAGATTTAGTCAAACATAGTTATTCAGGAAAGTTTCCATTGCGTACGGCTGCTAGCGTAATTCGCAGTGCTGCAGATAGCCTACGGCGGTCGGATGTTTCCTGAGGGAATCAGGCGTAACCATCGGTAGGAGTTAAGTCAATATTTGTTAATCGATAGGAGTAATCACGTCAAGTTAGTCCAGTAGAGTTAAATAAGTCGAATTAGTCAAGTTAGAGTTAATCGTTCAAAGAAAATCAGTCAGAGTTAATCAGAGGGAATTTGGTTTATATCATTAAGTATATAAATATATTTTAAAGGGGACGAGTAAGGTCAAGGGCGGAATCAACAAACTCATGTTACTCACACGTCTATTATTTGATAGTTAAATCACCGACTATCAAAACCTGACCAATACGATTGTTGTTTCGGAAAGACTGGGATCGAGTTATATTCGAAAACCATTCCGACCAGCAAATACGTAAATATGTTGATTGGAGATGGAACAAGTGAAGGTCGTAGATCTTCATAAGCAGAAGGGTTACTTGACGAATATCTTCTGTGTTGCAACACAGAGTTATTCTGACGTGATTCGGTTGTGGTTCAGATCTTACAGTTTGCAAGGACTACTCGCTACTGATCCATGGGGTGATTCCTATATGAGATGCAGTAGGAGAGTACCTTCGGTTCATCCTATTCCTGGATGACTTGTATGGACGAGTGTCTGATAGAGTATTTCCAATGGAATTACATGCGTTGATTTCCCCAAACGTACCATAGTTGAGGGCAGAGAAATGGTTATTCCCTAGCCAAATAAACTAGAGTATTTTTGGTGGACATCAATCAAGTGTGATCTGGCGGATCTGACGATGTGGCATTCAAAGTATATGATGACCAGATGTATTCTGAGCTCAAGCCTCATCAACCGGGAAATGAAAAAAATCGGGCAGGCGGCATGGCTATGTGGGTCACTCCCATTAGGATGTATGATCACCTATCTAGAGAAATTCCATTTGCTTCTTTAATTTATCGATGTTGTCCCTTAGCGGGAGGCGGTTGCTGATCCCAACCATCGGTGATATACATTCGATACACTCAAGCGAAATGAGTGGTCGGTCATGTGAGGTCCGGGTTGCAAGATGTTCTTGTTGAACCCAATGTATTCGCCTCTAGAGATACACTATCGGCAGGTGGACCCATACCTTGTCAAAGTCAGAATCCAATTTCCAATAAGCGCCCGTGGTTTTCGATTGTATACTATATATGGGGAGTGTGAGATGCAAGCGTTCCTCTAGATTGTTATTATTTGTATCTAGACATTATGATAATATCAGATCAAAGTATGATTTCAAAAATGGTTTGGGTTATAGTAAGGTAAAAACCGTTTGTGTTTATGTGTGGGCTGGTCTTACTATTATCCTTTGATTTCAGAAAGGATTTTCCAAAGTTAAACAAGTGTGTGTTATGTGAATTTATCACTGATAGTATTCCAGACTGACCCGGTGTATTTTTTTTAAATCAAATGTGCTCGGGTCAGACCGAGTATGTTCCAGGTCAGGTTTCTCTTGGAGTTTCAGGAGCTGGAAGCAGGCGGCTTCATCGCTAGTTATATAAAGTTATTCCACTGTGTCTGATATATGTTGTACTCTGATGTTCGGTATGTATATACAGTTCTTTGTATAAAGGATTTGTTATATTATATTCTATTCGTTCCGCTGTGAGATTCTGATGTGTTCTTCTTCTTTCTTCTATTCTAATATTCTTTCTTTCTTTTCTTACCTTCTAATTTCTTTCTATTGACAATCTAGAGTTTTCGATGCTTGAATAGTCGACATGGTGATTTTATGTCGATTTTTGGGTCGAAAATCCTTGGGTCGTTATAGTGGTATCAGAGCTATTGGTTTAGAGATAACCTTGGCTCTGTGGTGTGACTCAATAGAGATGGGGTCAGTAATACCCTAGATTGAGTTTGTGTATATATACGAGGGCGCGTATTTGTGATTTGATATTAAAACTATTTTCGAAATTATTTTTGCCCAATATATTTTATAAATAATGGGGATAATGATTTTCACGAATTATTATAATATGGGCAAATTATTTGGATTTGATAATGTGATTGGGTGATATGTTTGGATGGTGTGCTCGATTTCATGGAGATAAACCTGGACATGTATCGAGTTGGTTTAAAACCAATATGAAATAAAGAAGTGGGACAACCAATCCAAATAAATGAATTTGAATGTATAATTAAAAGAAATAAATAAAGTGATTATAAATAATTATAATCTCGTGTGGTTGAACTGCGTGTATAATTGGTTGATGTGAATGATATGGGTGTTCTGAACATAATTGACAGTGGTTTTGGGAACTAATGAATTGATTTGAGTTGAGAACAGGTGAAAAGGTGCCAGTTCGGCTTTAAATTCCATCCAAGAGAAAACCCTGGAAGTTATTCAAGTCCAGTCATAATAAAGCTGGAAAATAATTAAGCAGGCTCGTATATAATATATTGCTTATTGTGTAATAGCGCCCGCAAAAAGGTACGCCTACGCAAATATGAATTTTTGGATTTTGATTTGGGTTTTGAGTTTGAATTTTGGATTTTTCCGACCATGAGAGTCGATGTATATTTATTTCTTGATCCTGCGATATTGCAGATGGTCCTCCGTACAGGGGAGACTCTGCCGAAATTTTTCCAAAATTTAAGGAGTTAGAAATTTTTGAAGATTTTTAGAAAATTATTTTATTTGAAATAAATTGCTTTTAAAAACCAATTGGCTCGGTTTGGAAATAAGTTCGAGTTTTAAAATTAATTATTTTTGTAAAAGATAATAGGGATTTAACGTTCTTTCTGCCTTAGCAATTTCGAGGACGAAATTATTTTAAGGGGGAAGGAATGTAACGACCCGTATTTTCTGCCTATTTATTTGGAATATTTTAATTATTTTAATTATTTAAAATATTGGTTTGAATTTAAATAATCAGATTTAACGATTTTATTTGGAATATATTATTTAAATTAATAATAAAATAATATTTTAATTTCCAAAATATTTGGGAAAACATAGAATTTGCCATATATTGTGATCGGGCAGTTTAAATTGGTCAAATATTGGTTATATTAAATTTACAATGACGATTTCATTTATCTAACGACGGTCGAGCGATATGGTTTATAATTTAATTAAATAACGAGCTGCAGCGGCGCGGCAGTTCGCGATTTGGCGTTTTGAACTTCAATTGGTCGTACCGGGTTCAAAATAAGTCGGATTTCCTCGAAACAAGAAACGTCGGGACCGGTTTGACGATATCTTTCTAATGGCAGAGAAAAATCCAATTTTCATAGCGTAGATTTTATTTTATGTCCAAATCAAATTTTGAAAAAGTCGCTGTGGAATTCCTTTATATATTATAGCGATTATTTATATAAAATGAATGGTTTTTAAATATTTTAAATATTTGGCTTCAAACTCAACCTAAGCTTTTTATTTGAGTAGTATATGAAATTCCGGTCGTGCATGGTCAATTTCAATATTTTAATAATATTATATTGAGGTATTTTAAAATTGGTTTATTTTATTTGAATTGGCCAGTTATAAAGGGCCATTTTTCAAACGACTTCAGTTTTCAACGAAATAAATTATGTTGGGACCGTAACAATAAACTATTGCTAGATTTTCAAACTGCACGCTAAACGGTGTTATTCTGTGAGTGTGGCAAAGTAAAATGTAAAATAAAGTGATCAATTTGGACGTGTACGAACGCTATTTGAGCAAACAGACTCGGAATTCGACGAAACAAGTTTCGTTAGGACCGTATTATCAAAATATACTATGCTGTCCAGTCACATCTCGAACGGGGTTTGTGTGTGAGCGCAGCAGCGAATAAACGATGTTCGAAATAGCGATAGGTATGAAATAAAAATCGTTAGTCAACGTCGCTCGTCAAATCAACATAAATTATATTATTTACACACTATAAAAACCCCCACAGCCCAAACCCTTAAGCCCAAATCAGAAAATTCATCGTAATTTTGCAAATAAGCTCCTGTTTACATTTTTATTTATATCTTCCAATCCGTGAAGAATTTGCCGTGGCAACCTAAATAAAAGTAGTAGATCGGGGAGTAATCTAGCCGCTGACAAAATTTGGGGCGGTTTCGTCAACCGTGGTGGCCGGAAATCGCGTTGGACAACGAAGAATGACTTACGTTTTCTGGCCAAATTGAAGAGGTACGGTCGATTTGGGGTGACGGGACCTTGGCGCTTTTGAAGAGGAGAGATAGACCTTCGATTTGGCACCGATCTCAGGCCTTACGATGGATTGTGGTGGCCGTGGCAAGGGGATGAACGTGGGTGATGTTTTAGGTTATTTTTCTGAAAGTGGCGTGCGGGTTAGGTGGCTTTCCGGTCAAAGGAGGCGGAGATGGGGTCGCGGTCTAGGGGAGATCGGAGATGGGTGGCACGGCGGTCAGGTTGGTGGCAGGCTGGTGGTCCAATTCATCGTGTGGCGGCGGGAATTTGAGGATGAACGGATTTGGGCGTATTGGGTTTTCACGGCTGTCGAGGGCAAAGGGGGAGCTGGCGTTTGGGGCGGAGGCGCTGGACGTGGAGGAGGAGCCGGTGGTGGGGTCTGGCGAGGCTCCGGTGCTTGGAGGTGGCGATGACGAGGTTTTGAAAGGGGGAAGCGCGGTGAAAAGGGTGGATGGAAGATGGCCATCGGGGTTGGCCTGGGAGGAAATAGAAAACGCGTTTTAGCATTGTTTAATGATGATGTGGAGGGATAATATTAAGGTAATTAATTTATTTAAATTTATTAATTAGTTTATAATCTCGTATATATATCAAACTTTAAAACTCGCATAACTTTCGCATACATTAACGGAATTTAACAAAACTGGATCCGTTGGGATCGCAGGGATGAGACCTATCCGATGGCACTGACTAGAAGTCAATCTGACGCAGTTGAAATTTCAGTAAATTTTGAGCATTCGTTTCAAATTAAATGCAACAAACACGTCAACCGTCGACCAAAATAAACACTGGTGAGTTAATTCTCACACCTTCTGGAATCCTATGATGTGATATATTCACAGTAAAATATATTTTTCAGTAAACAGTTTAAATTGGTTGATTGGATGCGATGGATGCAAATTGGTTATTATTGTCTGATTGGTTACAGTTATTTAAGTATTTAATTCGTATATTTCTACCAACTGATATCCGTGATGCAGAGAAGGATAGGTTGGAGGGATCCGATCGAATTCCTCAAATTAACTATATTTTTGTTTGTTGTGCATATATATGAGTTGTTCACCCTGACTGACATCAAAACCGGTTTGATTGTTGATGGTTGAATACATATACAACATTTTTTGAGTTGGAAATCAATCAACAGTAGTTGATGAAGTAACAGGCCTACATGTATGGTTTTAACGTCATCCTACCGTCAGGTGAATTGACGGACTTTCAAAGTTATAAATTATTTTATCACTGGATTAGAGTTTTAGTTATTTTACATAACAAATTTAATTAGAAGTTTATAAGGATATATTTTAATCGAGTAATAAAGGGAGTATTTAAAATGGTTTATCCCAGTTTTGAAGAATAGAGCGAGCCACAGATTTTACCTACGGGTTGGTAAAATAGGAAAATTGTTTTTAAATAATTAAAGGGTGATTTTAAATTAATTAAGTTAATTAATTAAGTTAAAAAGGGAAATAACAAATGGATTCAGTTAATGGTTAACTGAGATGTACGATTGGCAAAATCAACCGTGTTTATTTAGAATTGGAAATGGAATTAGAATGGTAATTATTTTATTTTAGCTAATAGCAGAGTTAATTATTTTGATAAAGTTAAGTATTATCTTAGCTAGCAATTAAGACGATGGCTTTTATTTAAAATCCAATTAAGAAGTGACAAAGTGATGATAAATTCGATTTAAAGTTCAATTAAAATTTGTATAAAAGAGATTTATACACCCTAGTTCCAAAACGAGATTGATGAAAGGAGAATTCAATTAACAAGTGGTTAATTGACATTAAGGTTTGATATAAAGGGGAACAAGAGATTTATAAGAGGATTATGACCTTAGTGTTCAACAAACATTGTAAATGAAAGTTGTAAGTGAGTTTAAGGATTTAAATAAGATTTTACTTAATTTTTAAATTAAGTAAAGTGAGTTTAAGTGAAACAACTTTAAAGAAAAAGGGTTAGTACATTAAGAACTAACATTTACTTAATCAAATTATTTGAGTAAAGAGGTTATTAAAAGAAGATTTCAAATGTAAGAAACAATTTATGAGATCGGTTTGAAATCGAGAAGGTAAATAAGGTTTTAGGGAAATGGTTAAGTAACAAACTAATGTTATTCTAAGGTGAGAACAGGTCGATCAAGGTCTGAAAGGTAACTAAAATACCCCAACTTGGTTGGCTTCACTATTATCGAGGAATGGTATTAGTTTGGAGTGAGTGAAGGTATTAAAAGTGGTTTTCCCTATACGAGAAATATTAAATTCTAATGCAAGTTTTTTGGGAAATAACTAATGTTACAATATTAGTTTCAAAGAAATAAGAAAAGTAATTTCCAATTATATCGAACATTTGTTATTAAATTAGAGTTGATCGAACATAGGTAGAGTTAGTCAAACATAGTTATTTAGGAAAGTTGCCATTGCATACGACTGCTAGCGTAGTTCGCTGGGCTGCAGATAGCCTAGGGCGGTCGGATGTTTCCTGAAGGAATCGGGCGTAACCACTGTGATCGCTGCGATCTAGAGTCAAGCGAATGGAGTTAAGTCAATATTTGTTAATCGATAGGAGTAATCAAGTCAAGTTAGTCCAGTTGAGTTAAATAAGTCGAATTAGTCAAGTTAGAGTTAATCGATCAAAGAAAATCAGTCAGAGTTAATCAGAGGGAATTTGGTTTATATCATTAAGTATATAAATATATTTTATAGGGGCCTAGTAAGGTCAAGGGTTGAATCAGCAAACTCATGTTACTCACACATCTATTATTTGATAGTTAAATCACCGACTATCAAAACCTAACCAATACGATTGTTGTTTCAGAAAGACCGGGATCGAATTATATATCGAAAACCATTCCGACCAGCAAATACGTAAAGACGTCGATTAGAGATGGAGCAAGTGAAGGCCGTAGATCTTCATAAGCGGAAGGGTTACTTGACGAATATCTTCTGTGTTGCAACACAATGTTATTCTGACGTG
Source organism: Allium sativum (assembly GCA_030737875.1). Classification (NCBI taxonomy): domain Eukaryota; kingdom Viridiplantae; phylum Streptophyta; class Magnoliopsida; order Asparagales; family Amaryllidaceae; genus Allium; species Allium sativum. The sequence goes on along the minus strand of CM060918.1, from coordinate 659,787,519 downwards.
ATTCGATCGTGGTTCAGATCTTACGGTTTGCAAGGACTACTCGCTACTGATCCATGGGGTGATTCCTATAAAAGATGCAGTAGGAGAGTGCCTTCGGCTCATCCTTTTTCTGGATGACTTGTATGGACGAGTGTCTGACAGAGTATTTCCAAAAGAATTACATGCGTTGATTTCTCCAAACGTACCATAGTTGAGGGCGGAGAAATGGTTATTCTCTAGCCAAATAAACTAGAGTATTTTTGGTGGACGTCAATCATGTGTGATCTGGCAGATCTGACGATGTGGCATTCAAAGTATATGATGACCAGATGTATTCTGACCTCAAGCCTCATCAACCGGTAAATGATAAAAATGGGAAGGCAGCATGGCTATGTAGGTTGCTCCCATTAGGATGTATGATCACCTATCTAGAGAAATTCCATTTGCTTCTTTAATCTATCGATGCTGTCCCTTAGCGGGAGGCGGTTGCTGATCCCAACTGTTGGTGATATACATTTGATACACTCAAGCGAAATGAGTGGTCGGTCATGTGAGGGCCGGGTTGCAAGATGTTCTTGTTGAATCCATTGTATTCGCCTCTAGAGATACACTATCGGCAAGTGGACCCATACCTTGTCAAGGTCGGAATCCAATTTCCAATAAGCGCCCGCGGTTTTTGATTGTATACAATATATGGGGAGCGTGAGATGCAAGTGTTCCTCTAGATTGTTATTATTTGTATCTAGACATTATGATAATATCAGATCAAAGTATGATTTCAAAAATGGTTTGGGTTATAGTAAGGTAAAAAACGTCCATGTTTATGCGTGGGCTGGTCTTACTATTATCCTTTGATTCACAGAAAGGATTTTCCAAAGGTAAACAAGTGTGTGTTCTGAGAATTTATCACTGATAGTATTCCAGACCGACCCGGTGTATTTTGTTTTAAATCAAATGTGCTCGGGTCAGACCAAGTATGTTCCAGGTCAGGTTTCTCTTGGAGTTTCAGGAGCTGGAAGCAAGCGGGTTCACCGCTTGTTATATAAAGTTATTCCGCTGTGTCTGATATATGTTGTACTCTGATGTTCGGTATGTATATACAGTTCTTTGTATAAAGGATTTGTTATATTATATTTTATTCGTTCCGCTGTGAGATTATGATGTGTTCTTCTTCTTTCTTCTATTCTAATATTCTTTCTTTCTTTTCTCACCCTCTAATTTCTTTCTATTGACAATCCAGAGTTTTCGATGCTTGAATAGTCGACATGGTGATTTTATGTTGATTTTCGGGTCGAAAATCCTTGGGTCATTACAGGCTAAATGGTTCAGGATTGTTTCTATGAAAGGGTTAAAGGGAGGAACACCACCGCCTGCTAACATATGATGATTCATGGTTACATATCCCATTGGGGTTGATCCGCGAATTTGCGCTCGCTTGGCAAGATTGCATCTGTAATAGGTATGCCAAATTGGCTACACAACTGTTCAAAGTGTTCCTGGTCAAGCGTGGTAGTGTGTCTTTCTGTAGCAAGGTTACTAAGCAGAATAGGATTTGGAAAAGGCTGGGGGCTGCAACTTATGTAGAGGTGTCAATTGGAGCAGACGATGTCCCTTCAATATGAACACACGCTTGCTACCTAGTAGTCATTCTGCAAAGATAAACTTATCTATAAATGAATCACAGGTACATGTGAATTTTTACGAGTTGTGCGAAAGCGGTGCTTGGCATTTGTAAGGAAATTTAAGTCAATTGGTCTCATGCACCGTTAATCGCTTGAATTAAAATTGTTGTGTGTGTGCAAGTCAGAAGTTTCAATAAGAAAATGTCACTAGGAAACATCAACTTGCATGTATACATCATTTAATTTAAATACCAGAATATGGTTCATTAATTCGTCATCGATGTGGACAATCGATGATAGAGTATAAGTCCAAATTGCACAATCGTTTGTTATTGTTTCAAGGCAGGAAGATGGGGTAGAGTGAAATAATTTGTGAAGAAGCATAAAGACCAAAGTGCTCAAAACCATTGAGTTCAAGCGTTGGTACCATAGATCTTCTAAAAAAATTCGAACTTTTAGGTCTTAATTGCAAACCAACAAATTTAGGGCATTCTGGGTAGTTTTAGGTCGGACTCAAAACTAGAGCTTTAGGCTGATTTGTGAATCACATTCTTTGGTCGTTCTGGGAGTTAAAGTCATAGATCGCTATTGAATTCAAAGGTTAAGGTCGCTCTACGAACCAAAAATCTTAAATTACCTTAACGATCTAAAAACCTTGAGTACCCAAACGACTTAGAACTGCAGTCTTAGAAACTTATGTCACATTAACGGACCAATGTCTTAGGTCGTTACCACCTTAAAAACTCTAGGTCGTATTTGCAACCTAAAGACTTTAGAGTAGGATAGTAAGACAAGATTTTGGATGGTTATATTGACCCAAGGCCCAAAATTAAAGTCACGCCCTAATACCTCTAGTAGATTCAATGACCTAAAAACAACTCAAGAAGTTAGATTACATTCACGATCCAAAAAACGTGTTGCGAACGAAATAAAATTATTGGATATGTAAAACGATCTAAATCTTGAGCCTTGACAAATTGGCATGTCTAGATAGCAGGATAAGACTTGTCCCAATAGCATTCAACATGGTACTAGCATAAAGTACAATATCAATTTACCAAAAATGGTATACAAGACATGAGCAACAGAGAACTCCAAGAAGGAACTCGAATTACAAACTTAGGACTAAACTACAAAACCTGTATATCCTCCAAATTCCAGATAAAAAATATATTCAAAATTATCTCATATACATATTCAAACAAACCCAAAAAGTCGACTTAGAACTTTAAAATGAAGGAAGCAAAACATGAGGGAACCTGAATCCAAGTAAGGACTATTTATGTCGACCCACTGATGATTGGACAACAGCTGTAAGCCTCAATTTTAATTGGATTGATCTTCGATATGAGTTCAATCGACCTGATGCGAGGAATTGGTTGAATTTGAATTGATTTGATTACAGCAATGTAGCAAGTGGAATCGATGACCAAAAAATGATGTTCGAAGATTCGGTTGAAGACTAGATTAGTTTCAGATGGTTGTTGTTAACAAGTTTTTTCTAGCTAAGAAGGAGAAGAAAGGGTTTGGCGATCTTGGTAAGAATATAAAGAAACATTAGCAGGCCAGGCTCAGGCTTAAAGTACACAGACAACCTAAGAGGTCGAGACGACCTAAAATAAGGTGGCAAGTTCTCGAACAGTCTACAGGTTCACACGATCTAGGGAGCAAAATGGTTTAAAGGTTTGAACGAGTCCATATTGGACTAAAACTCAACCCGACCCAGCATTATACTTGGGGAATCACGACCAAATGCATATCAAAGATGTCCAAGTCGAAGCTTGTATTATTTTCAATAAATATAAACTTTGAAGGGAAAATTTAATCCATAAAAATATGGCTTAGGAATGCATAGCATGGTTGGATCGTGTTTACTGAGAAATGATAGGTCGACAGTCCTTAGGTCGAAGAAAGAAGAATGCTTGAATCACACCATAGATCGTTCAAGAGTATTAACTCGTCGGGACCCTTAGATCGTCCGCATTCTTTAGGTCGTTCGGCTCTATAACCCGCCAAGTAGTTTTAGGTCGCACCACAGAGGTTCTTAGGTCCCCCTACGACCTAACGAAACAAGAATGGGAAAGCCAAGTTATAACATGGTACCAGCACGTTCTTTGGGTCGTCCCGTTATCTCTTTAATCATCAAAAGATCCCTAGCTCATTGGTATTCTTAGCTCGTTCTTGCCTCATAAAGATTGGGTCGCAGTCTCTTAAGTCCGGGACTCTTTGGCTCGATCCACATATAGAAAGCTCTAGCTTGGGATGTTTTAAGTCGTGCCTACTCCGCGTTGATTTATCCCGTCCCACATTATTTTAGCTTGTTCCGCCCTAAGCATGGAGATTTTGGTCATGAAACATAAGTAGGAAGCTTTAGGTTACCCTACGGCCTAAAGGATGCAAGAGATAATTACAAGTTTCCCACCTGGCCTTAATCACTCCTATAAATACCCCATGACCCCTTCATTAATGAGGATGGAATTTTATGACCCCGAAGGGCTGTCCAATCATTTCTTCAACAATTCTACGTGATCTCAACATCTCCAATCATCTCCAAACAAAGATCAAACATGGAATCTATCAACAAATCATAGAAATAAACAAAAGTGCTTGAAGAATCATAGGTCTACTTCTGTAATCAAGAGAAGAGTTCGTGAGGATGAAAACTAATGTAATGAGGAAATATTCAAAATTTGTAATCTTGTATGTGATAATGAAAATTTCCCTTAAAGTGGATGTAGACCTATCCTAGATCGAACCACAATAAAAATCTTTGTATTTGTACATACTTATTGCGTTTTTAGTCTCCTCCAAACCAATTGGTGAAGTACCTTTGTGGCACCTTTGGTGTTTGAACTAAATTCTGTTTAAACACACACTGTTGGAGACTTGACAAATTTTGCAGCTCTGCTTCAGCTTCGAAAAATATCTGAACTCACACAAAATACCTAAATTTGCAATGGTTGGTTTTAACAATTAGACGATGAATTTGGTGATGAATTTGTAATGGCTGATACTAAATTATTAATTGTATTCAGGATGTATATTAGACTTTACTATTGAACATGATGAATTTTTAATGGCTAATGTTGAACTAGTTATTGGATTTGGTAATGAATTTCTAATATCTACTGCTTATTTGATGATATTATTCAGATAACTTATCATGAATTTGTAATCCAAAACATGATTTTACTACTCTGTTAAAAAAGACAAATCCTTTTTTCTTTATTGATAATTTATAGTTTTGTTTTTATTACTATCTTTTTTTATTGTTCTACACACAAACAGATGCAATATGGGATACTTTTCCTAGTCAAGAAGAAGCTTTAAGATTTGTCCAAACACATGAAAACACTTATGTTTTTGCTACCAAGATCATTTGACTGCACAAATAAGGTTCCTAGTTTCTATATATGATGAGTTCTATAGGAGGTATAAAACCATGAATCCTAAGTTATGCTACCATTACGAGGTTTTTCAAGTCGGACCGCCTTGCCACTTGTATTATGATCTAGTGTTCAACATAAATATTAACACTAGAGAAAATGCCAATGAAATGGTAGATATTCTGATATCTATTAACTTCAAAACTTCAAACGACAAATACAAAATCCAAGGGATTCAAGATTTGGTTATAGAGCTTGATTCATCTAATGAAGAAAAGTTCTCTCAGGATGTGATCATTTGTATCCCAAATATTTCCTTCAAAGACAACTCAAATGTTGGAGCATTCATCTCTGAGGTATGCTCCTATATAATAAATTCAAGATTAACTAATCCACAATATGAAAAATTGTACATCAAGAAAGATTCAAGCTCATCACAGAATATAGAGCGTCTTTTCATCGAGATCGAAGTTTATACTCGTAATCGTTGTTTTTGTCTTCCTTTCTCATCAAAAGCAGGGAAGAATGTTGTTGTAACACCCTGTATTTTAACAACACTAAAGAGGATAAATTAAAGAATAATTAATTTAATATTCAAAACTAAGTGAAACGGAACGCGCCATTGTGCTCGTCTCGGAATTCTAGCCAAAATAGACACCTAGTTTGCGTAAAACGGACAACATATGAAGAAGTTATTAAGGTTTGAAGTTTATACTCGCGCAAAAATATATGTACCTATATATATATACATATATGGTCCAAAATTCAAAAATAAAATTAAAAATCATTCACAACACAGAAATTTGGCGAAGCAGGAATTCTCCCGCCCATGGGTATCGGCCCCCTAAGTGGGGGTCAATCCCCTAGGGCAGACTTGGGAGATTAGGATTTGGGGCTGGTGGCAATATATATGGCCTCACTTATCATGTTTTTGCACACCAAAAATAATGAAGGACTAGATGCTGTCGTTGCCCAGATTGAATCAAACCATTTTCTTGTTCTGCAATTGAGTTAATCAAGTTTAGAGTTATTCAAGTGTAGATCTGTGATTCAACATCTGCTATTATCCTTCTATTTTCTAGATCCAAAACATTGTGAGTCCATGTTAATTTTAGAACTAAATATTTAAAAGTAAAACTTGATATGACTATAACTTGGATCTATACCTATTACCATTTGAATCACATCAGATCTGTTATAACTTGTTTATCTAAGTTATTCTGACATGATTATGATCTAGATCTGAACCTATACCTATTTATCTTGTTAGATCTATCATTGATTGTAGATCTAATTCATTGTTTAGATCACATTATACTTGTTCTATTATGTTTATGACCAAATCAGATCTGTTACTAGTTGAACATCTAAATCATTGTTTAGATCACATCATGCATGTCCCTATTATGTTAAGATCAGTTCTATTACCATATGTTCATTAGAACTGTCCCTATGCCTATCTTGTCATTATCCTATTATATGTATATGCCTAATTTTGTCATTACATGTCAAACTTGTTAGTGTAATCATTTCTGTCATCTTCCCTTCATCTTTCCCTTTTTATTTTATATAGCCAGGCTACTTTCGAGCCTAGGCATGCCGCTGAAATATGCGAACACGTTAAATCAGGAACGAGGGAAAAGGGTCGAAATTGGCATAACTTGTAATTGGGAACTTGGGTGCAACTTGAATAAAGTATAATAATATTAATTTGGGGCATATGCTTCATTATGAACATAACTAGGGAAAAGGGGCATGAAAACCTATAATGACATAGGTAAATTTGGTTAATAATGGAAATGCCTAGGATTAAAGTAATTAGAAACTGTAACCGCGTTTAGACATGAGGTTAGATTACACTTTTGGTGGATGTCTACCAGGAACTGCCCAGCATATCCAGTAGCCATAAGTGGTGAATCCAATGTGAGGGGTCTAAGTGCATAAACACGAGACGTGCTAAGACACGAGGTTAAGCTCGACTTGTGGAAGAAGTCTGCCCGGACCTGCCTGGCATATCCAGCATCCACAAGTGGTAGACTTAATGTGGGAGGTCTAGCACATTATAATCATAAATGTACATGGCAATGAATGGGAATACTTAACCTAGTTGAATCCATAGGGATTGTATGAATACTAGTACACAGCCATGCATTGGATGGGTCTTTAAGACTGATATTTGTTTTGGTTGGGTATTTGGTAATGAATATTGCCTCATTTCTTCCCAATGGATTGTGCATTGAATTATTTATTACAAAATTCTAACACACTCAGTTGTTAAACAAAGAGGAATAGATTAAAACACAATGAATCAACACTTACACAATCGATGTCAACAATTGTAGTTTCAGAAGCATAAATAATTAGCGATACATATGAACAAAATCAGTACTAACAAACCATACAATCCACTCGTACTTTGTTATAAGACAGAGGTGATTTTCTAAAACTTCAGAACGTACAACAACAAAACTGATAAATGAAACCCATATCAGCAAAATCTATGAATAGTAAAGAAATGTTACTCTATTCATATAAATATCACAAATAAACGTAATGCAAAGATTTAATGATATAATTGTGGGTACACGTGGCCTTCCTGGAGACGATATGATCTCCAAACAATAGGCTCATGCACTATTAAAAGTGCATATCACCTATCAAGAAATCAGCACATGGAGAGAACTGACCCACCAGTTGCGCCCTAATGGTTATTCCATTTTAGCTTGCATGTATGCCAAATTTATAGGAAAGTATGAAGTCCCTCAACCCATCATTAGATCAGTTTCCTATGTGCTGTTAGGAGTGAAGTAAAAGGCTCTCCTTTCATTGGTCTTAAAGCTGGTAGTAAGATTAAACCAATAGAGGATTTATACTCCAAGTACAACGTGTTTAAATCAAAGTGTTTTAGCATTGAGAATGATTCTTCGTGCTTCCATTAATGGCATTCATGGTGTAACTCATCTTGTTAATCCTTTTCACTGATTCCTTTTCCTAACAGCTCAATGCCAATCGCTAATTTCCTTTTCAGCTTCTCGTTTAGGTTCAGTGTGTGAAAGCTGCGTTGAGAGATTACTTAGCGGACATGCATCCAACCACTTATCCTCGACAAAAATTGGATAATGTATAATAGTGGCCTGTACCAAATTCAGATGAATACAACTTCTGTAAAGTTACTTTAAAGCCCATTAAATTATCCATTGCTATACACAAATCTAAAAAATAGCAATTCAAAAAAAATCACCATATTATTTGTAACCCCCATATTCGGTAATATTGAAACTAAGACTACAAATTAACTTCAGTGAAAATACAACCTAAGGCAGTGCACATAAGCATTGCAAAGAGGAACGTAAAATAAATGTTTAACACCCTGAATTTTTAAAGACACTAAATAAGGATAAATTAAATAATAATTAATTTAATATTCAAAATTAGAGGAAACGGGCTGCACCATTGCGTCCGTCTCAAAATTCTGGTCAAGATAGACACTTGGTTTGCGTAAAATGGACAACGTATGAAAAAGTTATGAGGGTTTTAAATTTGTATACGTGCAGAAATGTTATGTATACACATATGAGTCAGAGACGAGTCGGAATTTTATCCAGAACAGTTCAAATTCGAAAATTGAAAAATAGCGGCAGAATTATCGCTCTAGGGGATCAGCCCTCCTAGAGGGGCGTCGACACCGGGGTCGACCCCCCTTTAGGGGTGTTGACCTAGGGTCGATCCACCCACAGGGGTGTCGACAACCCTACGACTGACATGGCACTCGGTTTCAAGGGGTCTGGCAGCTACATATATGTGTCCTATTATCTTCATTGGAAATCATGGAGGCCATATGCTGCCGGGTTGCGAACTGAGACGGAACCGTTTTCTACAACAACATACTTTGCAAATCAGATTGAGAAATTCAAGATCCATTCTTTCTTAATTCTATAAACCTAACACTGTGAGTTTCTAGTTGCTTTTAGGTTTAAATAAATAAAAGTAAATTGTGAAAGACCGTGAATTGGATATGTTATAAACTATGACTATATGGTAGTGTTATTTCCTATACTATGTCATGATAGATCTATTTCCCTAGATCTAATACAATTGTGGTTATTCTATTATGTTGCCTATATGGATCTTGACTTGTAACTGTATTGTGGTGAATGTACATCTATTAAATTGGACATTTGTAACATTGGTTAGATCTAGTTCCTTATGTAAATCACCTCTCACCTGTCAGATTGTGATCAATTTAGATATGTTGTAAACTTGACATGTGAATCCATCTTTAGATCTAAACATTTTACTATGTCATCCTAATTATGCTAGATCTAAATTGTTGGACATCTAAATGGTTAATTTATATCTCATTATGCTTGCTTTGACATCGTAGTAATTGCCATAAGTTCTTCAGTTTTATGCTTATATGTCCACCCTATTACCATGCTAGTTTATGCTTATGCCAAGTTATCTGGAAAGTATAACCTTTTTCATATTCCCTTTTCATTGTTTGGATAGGGTACTTTAAAGCCTAGATGCCGCCAAAATACATGCAAATACGTTAGTTAGGTAATAAGGGAAGGGGATTAGAATTGGCATAATTTAATAATATTTATATGAATTGGACATATAATTCAAATGGGAAAAAAAGAGAAATAATCACCTGTAGTGACATAGGTAGATTTGAAGAAAAATGGAATGTCTAGTAATTACAATTAGGAATTGTAATTGCACTTATGACACGAGGTATGGTTGCATTAGTGGTGGAAGTCTGCCCGGACCCGACCGGCATATCCAGCAGCCACTAATGTTGAAACTAATGTGAGAGGTCTAAGTGTGAAAATACGAATCAGGCTAAGACACAAGGTTAGACCCAACTATGGAATAAGCCTGCCCGGACCCGACTGGCATATCCAGCATCCACACGTTGTAGGCTAAATGTGGTAGGTCTAGCCCATTATAACCATAACTGGACATGGTAATGAATTGGACTACCTGACCTAATTTAATCCATATGGATTGTATGATTATGAACTTAAGTTAGGGTTAAGTAAAACTGGATAGGTATTGGGTGGGTTAAGTAAATTATAGGGGGTGGGTGATATTTACGTATATGCCCACGAACTTAAACCAATAAGGTTATGTAATTAAAGACACCTAGTGTAATGATCCGCATTGGCAGAGGTATTATAATTAATTAATTTAATTTTAAAAATGGTGATTAAAAGGATTTAATGGTCGTTGTATTAAATAATGGTGAATATTTAATTAAAATAATAAATAAAATAATATATTTAATTCTGAAATAATCAGAATTGGCTGAAGTGGCGATATGGTGTGAACTGGATCATCTGCGATATTTAATTCAGTTTAGAATTGAAGTAGAATAACAAATATATTATTTGAACGACAGTTTGAACGTATAATTATATTATAATTAAAATCAAGCTCGAAATGGCGCTGTAGTTCGTAAATTGGCGATTCGAACTTCAACTGAATGTACAGGGTTCGTTTTAAAACGAATTTCTGTGAAAAAAAAACGTGTGGAGCTGGTGGAGTATATCTTTCTAGTGGAAGAGAAAACTCGGGATTTCGTCGTGTAGATTTTGATTTATGTCCAAATCAAATTTTAGAAAAGTTGTTGTGGAATTCCGTTATAATTATAAAGGAATTTCAATATAAATCGAATATCGGGTTGACCTAGAAGTGAATATCGAGTTAGAAATTCATATAGGAATATTCTAGAGCTGTATGGTATTCCACTATGAATATATACGATAACACAATTTATTTATATTTAATTTAATTATATTTAAATATATTTATATATTTAAATGGGTCATTCAGAGCATTAAAAATAGCCAGTTTTTCATATGATCTCAGAATTCGACGAAACCAATTTTGTTGGATTCGAAATATCAAATTATTGCCAGATTTCAATTTCCGTGATTTTTGAAGTCAGTATGTGGCCGTACGGATTTTTAGAGTGAAAAACAGTAAGTAATTTGACCTTTAAAAATAGGCTGTGTGAGCAAACGAAGTCGAAATTCGACGAAACCAGTTTCGTTGGGACCGTAATGTTAAACTCTAGCTGCATGTCAATTTTCATGATTTTTAGGCATCGTGTGTGTTTTTAAGGATTTTTAGAAACCAGAAACGAATATATATGGATTAAAATAAAATAACATAAAATTTCTAAATAAAATGAGTGACCATTTAAGGTACCACGTCCTTCATTGTACAGCCACACAAGAGTTTTACTCCGGTTATAAAATCAAATTCTTTGGCCGCCAGTATCAAACCCAACGCAAGCAGTAAATCCATTTCCAAAATTCAAGTAAATTCGAAATCAAATCCAAATAATATTGGAATCAATCGTCTTGGGCTCTTGAAAGCAAGGCCTTTCACTGGTATACTCGTTTCTGTATGCAATAGATATTTGATGAGCTCGAATATGACCAGCGGAACCTAGGGTTCGTAAAATCAGAAGGATGGAGCATCAGATTGAAGAATCATTGTTGGATTTGGGTTTAGTGTTGCATTTAACATCGACTTTGTGTTTTTGGGAAGGTACAGTGCTGATTTGGGGTGGCCGACGTTGAACAGTATAATGAGGAACCTGGTGTTGGTGCGAGAAAATGGACGTCGAGTGGGATGAATTTGGTATGGAAGTGATGAGCTCTTGATGAGGATTATCTCGATAATTTTTGTCTGATTTTTAGGGGATTGTGGAAGTAATAGTGGAGATCGAAAGTTGAGGAATGGCGCTGGATTACTGTAAGTCGCGAGAGGACTTGATCAACGATCTCAAATGAGGCAACTGAGTGAGGAGGATGGTAATGAATGTGAAGAGATTTTGATGAACAAAGGAGTGGTGAGATTTGTTTTCGAAAATCATGAAGAAAGGGAGGATAAATTGAGTTCGGTCATGGCTTTCAATGTTGAGCAGCAGGATTTCTAGGTTCGGTGAAGAAGAACACTGTTCATTTCGATCTTGGGGAGAAGCTGGGCTGATGTACATGTGTGGTGAGGCCCGTTTCTATTTTAAATGGAATATTTAAGTTAAATTTTAAGTCGAGTAAAGTATTAACTTGGAAATCTTATAACATATGCATACGATGTCAAAATTCAGCGAAACAAGATCCGATGGGATCATATGGATGGTGGCTACACCATGGAACTGACTGGGAGTGAATCCGAGCCCGTTACAATTTATGGAAAAATAATTTGTCCGTCTGAATCGAGCGACAATTATCGTTATTTAACGATGAAGTCCAATGTGAGTAAAATCTCACTAAATCTGAACAGTTTATAATTTCATGTTTTATTTTTAGAACTGTTAGAAATTGTCTGATTGACTGTGTGTTGACTGTTCGATTGAACTGCTAGTCAGTTAGTTTAGTTTCTGTATTGATTCTGTTTAACAGAATATATCATATGGAACTGAAAGTGATGTTATCTATATTGTTTAACATCTGTGACGCAGGGAAACAGGTTGGAGGAATCCAACTGGATTCCTCAACAGTTATTTTATTGTTTTTCATATATTGAAAATATATGATGTGATATAATCTGTTGTTGATTATGTATTTTTGGACGATATTTATCGTTGTTATATGGTATGTTAAATACCATACGAAATACTGGATGTAGGAAAGGGGATTTTCAAAGTGTATTTTGAAATTGAATTATTTATATAAAATCAATGGATTTTATATAGAAAAGGAAAAGGATTTTTATAAAAGAAAATAAATTTAAAAATCGAAGGATAATTTAGAATAAAGGAAATATTTATTTGTTAGAATAAATAGAATAGAATATAAAAGGAGATATTTATTTGGTAAATAAATATGTTAAAAATAGAATTGAAAGGAAATATTTATAGGAAATAAATATGTTAAAAATAGAATAAAGGAATATTTATTTGATAAATAAATAGAATAAAGGATATTAGGAAAATAAATAGGATTATAAAAGGAAATAAATGAGATAGAAAAGAGTTAGTCGATTAGAGTTATCAAACAAAGTCATCAAATAGGAGTCAGTTTAATATAGTTATTCGAAAGAAGTCAATTTGAACATAGTTATTCAAAAGGAGTTAATCGAACATAGAAGTTAAGAAATAAAGTTAAACAAGATTAGAAACTGACTAGAGATTAGTTAAGTTGAATAGGTTTCTGAGTATCGATCTGATGTTTGTTTCGGCCTTCGTGGTTTATACTTGGGAAGTTGTTCTCTTATTAGTTTACAGTTAGAGTCTGAAAGTTGTGGAATGGTAGTGATTTATGATTGATTGATAGAATTTCCATTTGGAAATAATTTCGTTATTTGCACACGTATTTTCCTTCGATTGTTAAATCACAGGCTATCGAAGTTTTGACCAATTTACGTTGTTAATATGGAGAGACCGGTTGGATTATTATCCAAAGAACCACTCTGTATTGGCATAAGCGTTACGAATCATATATGCCAAGATAATTGAAGATAGAGTAAAGTACAAGGGCTATTGTATAAATCTTAGATAACAGTGCCTAAGATGGATATACTGAATAGTGCCTTCGGTTCATCCTGTTACTGGATGACTTGTATGGACGGACGTATGACAGAGTATTTCCAGACGATAACGTATATTGATTTCTCCAACCGTACCAAGAGTGGAAGCGGAGAAGGAAACTACTTTTAGCTAACACATAATGTATTGTTGAGGACGTCAATCGGTGATTTGATGGATTTGACGATGTGACATTCGAAGTGAATCTGGTTTGATGATTAAGCGTAGCTTCTAGCCTCATCAACCGGTAAATGATAGAAATCGGGCAGGTAGCATGGCTAAGTCGGTCGCTCCGAAGTTGGGTGTATAATCACCTGATCTAGAGTTTCATTTATTTCTAAAAATCTATTGTCGATACTGTCCCATTCGAGAAACGGTTGCTGATCCCAACCGTTGGTGATATACATTCGATACACTCAAGCGAAATGAGTGGTCGGTCATGTGTGGTCGGGTTGCAAGATGTTCTTGTTGAACCCAGTGTATTCCTTTCTAGAGGTACACTAGCTAAAGGTGGTTCCATACCTTGTCATAGTTGGAAATCCATTACCCAATACGTTATTGCGGTTTTGATAGTATACTCTATATGTAGAACGTGAGATGAAAGAGTTCTGCTAGATGATTATTATATTGTGGTTGATAGACATTATTATAATATCAAAAGGTTTTTGATTTAAAGATAATTTGGAATCTCATAAGGGAAAAACTCGTTCCGTTATACGGCGTGGTCTTATGAGATATCGTTTACTTGTTCGAACTGTTTTAAACTGTTTTACTCACACCAGTCCCATGACTGACCCGGAGTTTATTTGTTTGTCTTCCCTAAACTCTTGGGTGCCTAAATTTGTACGGGCAGTCAAGTAGTCGGGATTTACAAATACTTGAAGAGCTGGAGCAGGAGGCTTCAGGATCATACAGCTATAGTTTATTTCCGCTGTGTTGTATGTGTTGTACTTTGATAATGATGTATATTCAAGTACAGATTTATATTTCAAAGTTATGTTACAAATATTATATGTTATTCGTTCCGCTATGAGATTCGTGTTACTCTGTGAAACAACCCACCTCCATTAGAGTCACTCTAAAAGGGAATGCCCTAATTTTGGGGGAGGTTTATAAGTATAAGTCACAGATATACAAGACAAATATAAGAACACATATTTTTAAACAGCGGAAAAATAACAACTTTTATTTCATAAAGAAAATACCTGTTTCAACAACATGCCATAATTGTCTTACAATACTTCAAAACATAACATCTTCATAACTGTCTTGATTACATCATTTAAAGAAGCATAAAGAAAACATAAATAAACTGCAAAAGCCCCATAGTTGTTGTCCAAAGCCATAGTTCAAAGCGAAAAGGTCCAAGCAATACATTCTTTCTCTTCAAGCTGGATGTGAAGGCTGGTCAAGCTGCGGTATTCCCTCCCTGTGTACCTGGGGGGGGGGGAATGGAAGAAAAGAAGACGAAAGAAAAGTAGAGTCAGACATAAAGCCTGAGTAAGTCTAGGACTATTCAGTCTATGAATAAAGAACTGGGTATGATAAGTATAAACTCGAAATGGGAAAGTACTATAAACTTAGTTAAGTTGTCTAGGGACGAATATACTATCGTGCCCCATATCAATCTCTGAACCCATATAAACTAGTTTCCAACTGGCACCCCATAATCTGGGTGAAGTGATCCATTTCATGATGATCGGCTCCTACTCGCATAGTTACATGTGTCCTACGACCCCCGATGTTGTAGTTACCTGTGCTGGTCCCACCATGGGGTGTATCAAGACCCATGGTGGCGCCTCGACACAATCCTTGAATGCACAGGTATGCTACTGGTGCCCAGTGCCTTATTTTTCTGCGCCGGAGTGTGTGCATGCACGCACCCCGTTAGAACCTACACTGCTGCACCACCGCCGTCGATTTGACCTCTTACAATCAGCCCAGTAATCGTGCCCCACCCTGCCTAGTTTCAGGGTATCGTGATACCTTGTAGGGTTACTGCGAAAAGGGTCCTCCGCTACTAGGTTTTCTATTTCTAGCCAACATGCTAAGTTGGTTAAGTGTTTTATAAACCTAGCCCCCCCCAAATCAGTCTGTTTAGTTTAGCATGTTCCATTTTGATTAAGTCTTTAGTTCACTTAATCCTAACAATCCTGACTCAGCCTTAATTGTCTTATTAAAGCCTTGACCTCTCACATTAAACAGGTATTGTTGTGGCTGCCTGTTGCCGGTTGGTTCCGGGCAGTCTTACGCCACAACTCAGTCTAACCTCGGGTCCTTATTGGGCTCCATGTTTAACCACCCACATTGGATAGGTATTGTTGTGACTACTGGACAGCCGGGCGGTTCCGGGCAGGTTTACATCACAACTCAATCCAACCTCGGGTTAAACATATCGTATTTTCTACATTTACATATTTTGTCTTTCTTCTTTACTTTCTTATATGTAAATATTTGCGGCCCATTAAAAATCAATGGTGTAAAGGTTACACCAATCACGGGCCCAACCCATTCTTGAATTTGGGCCCCTTTACTTTATCTTTTCATTTATTAATAAATTTAACCCAACGTTATTTTCCCCCGTTTAATACGTCCGTTTATTATATATATGTTGGGCTTAGCCTTTTTAAGCCCAACTTAGCCATGCGAAAGAGGGGAGGCTTAAAGCGTGATTACATACACAAAAAGGGGAATGTGAACGCATGAACTTGCAACATAACGTTGGAACTACAAAATAGAAACTGGTGTACTTGCATAGTAGTAACATATACTTTGGTCATAAAGCATAAGTGACATGAATCAAACCATGTAAACTTGTAGTTAAGTTAAGAATATCACTATTGACACATAGGCTTAACTACAACATAAACCTATATTTTATTTAGGCATAATGTCAAACATAAGCAAATCATGTTTATAAGATTATTACATGTTTACAAAGGTGCTTACTTTTGTGACTAATACAAAAGTATAATTCAACTAGAATTAATCCAACTTAATCATGATTTTAAATCTATTCACATAACCATGGCACACATATACTTATGGCATAAATATTTCTAACATGAAATCATGATTTTTACTTTAGTCATGCAAACTTGCAAATGGGATTTTGAATCTAACCTAGCTATGTACCACATGTGTCATCATATAATTCTTGTTAACAATATAGACCTAATCATGTTTTTCAATTATGCAAAATATCAATCATAGCCTAGTCAAATTCATAAGTTCGCAAAGAGGTTTTCTAGTACCAAAGTATGGCTTAATACATAGATCATGATGCCAAATTTTTAACATAATTTCATTTGAATTATAATAACCCAAATTTGTTCCAATTACACACAAAATGATTTTTGTACAAAAGTACACATTATGATGGCATAGTAGCAAAACCACAAACTTGCATGAATTTCAATTAAAGAACTACATTCATGTAGCTTCAACATGAATTACAAACTTTGCGAATTTCCAAACGTATACTTGCATAAAACTACCGCAAACATGTAGTTTTTATAATGAATAACATACTTTGCGAATATCCAAACATATACTTGCATAAAACTACCGCAAACATGTAGTTTTTATAATGAATAACATATTTTGCGAATATCCAATCGTTATACAATATTCCAAATCGATAAGAATCATAGTAACGCACAAATATGAATTACTTATCACCACAAATCAAGTATACAAATCAACACACTTATTTATTTATACCGGAATAATACTCTACTTACTATCGTGTGGCGAATTCTCCAATTCAGGAATTTGGAGACGCGACTCCTTGTTGATTTGATTTGTTTAAGTTGCTTTATGCTTTAGAATTTGCCTCCTAATCTTCTCTCAAATTGGTGGCTACACCTAGTCGCTCCTCTGCAGCATGATGGCCTCATTCTTATTTTTGAATGAATAGATTAGGTAGAGTCTAGGGTCATTTTTATAGAGTTTATGAACTGATTAGGACCATCGATGTTGCTTGGATTGATCGTAGACATTCATTCGAAAGAGAGACCAATTAGAGCCTGCCACCTAGCCCTAATGACAAAGCTAGGTTCTGAAAATTGACCAAACACAGACCTGGCCAGCCAGGACTTGACCAGACCTGACCAGCATGTCATTTTTGACCTGGGCGCACTTGGCAGGTGCGCCAGGTCAAAAATGTACTAGCGCACTTCCCAAGTGCGCCAGTGCATTTTTGTTCTGGCGCACTTCCCAAGTGCGCCAGTGCATTCTGACCCGTTTTCCAGTTTTTCGCCCAACTTCGTTCGTCCATAACTTCTTCATACGATATCCGTTTTTCGCAAACTCAGACTCTATCTCAAGCAGAATTCCGAGACGAACGCAATGGCGTATCCCGTTTCCCTTAATTCTTTGATTTAAAATTATTTATTGTTTAATTTATGAATTTCACAATTATAAAATACATGGGGTGTTACATTCTCCCCTACTTAAAAGGATTTTGTCCCCGAAATCTTCAAGTTTAGGAAGAATGTACATCTTAACGTCCAAACATCCATCTACTCATCCATCAAACACGAGCATCCATTGTCCTTAAAAGACTTTTAATGCTTCATGATCATATGCGAAGTGTGTGTGTACATGTACTTATCTAATGCAAAATCAGGCGGTCTACTGATTCAGTTGACCTCCTTAATGCGAATTATGTAAGTGCTATGAATCCATTATGAATGCAAATCCCCCTATTCATGATTCTACATGAGTGCACAATTATTCATACACATGCAACATCCATATGACAACACATTAAAGTTCAACCATATACGAATGCAAACATATATGCATATGCAATATGAAGTGGCTGAGCCGATCTAAAACCTAGATTGTGTGTGTATATGCAACCACGAGCAACCACTAGCAATCACTTGCAACCACTTGCGACCATCATCCATAACATGTTTCAATTACATGTTTTCATCCAAAGAGTTTCTACCTAAAAGATAGGGTCGAGGAGATATACCTAAAAAAAAGGATAAATAAAAGCGCAACTTAAGGAAAAAGAAAGATCAAGGATGTACCCTCGAAAAGAAAAGGGTAGGCAGTGCGTATTCTAGCTTCAGTTTCCCAAGTCGCGTCTCCCTCGGCGTCGCTCCACTGAACTTTGACGAGTTTGACTTCGCGGTTGCGTAGCTTTTTCACTTCCGTTCCTAATATGCGGGTTAGAACTTTCCTTATGGTTGCTTCGCGTTCCACCTCTGCTTCTTCTAGGATATTTGGCTCTACCACTTCAGCAGACTCATGTAGACATTTTCGGAGGTGTGAAACGTGAAAAACGTTGTGAACTCCGGCCAGTTTCTCGGGTAGCTCTAATCTATAGGCCATCTTCCCAATTTTCTCGATGATAGGGAATGGCCCTACGAACCTTGGCGCTAGCTTTCCTGTGGTTCCAAAACGAACAACGTTCCTTAGCGGAGATACCTTAAGAAAAACTCTGTCCCCAACCTCAAATTCAAGGTCGGTTCTCCTCTTGTCGGCGTAGGACTTTTGTCTGTCTTGGGCCGTCTTCATCCTTCTTCGTATTAAGTCTACTTTCTCTGAAGTCTCTCGGATCATATCTGGTCCAAGTATGAGCTTATCAGTAGACTCCCACCAGCAAGTGGGCGATCGACACGGTCTTCCATATAAAGCTTCGAAGGGCGCCATTCCGATGGTTGCTTGATAATTGTTTTTGTAGGCAAATTCCACCAAAGGAAGGTGGTCTTCCCATGTCCCTCCGAAGTCAAGGACGCACAGTCTTAAAAGGTCCTCCAAAACTCTGTTCACTCTTTCTGTTTGGCCGTCGGTTTGGGGATGATAGGCTGTGCTTAAGCATAACTTCGTTCCTACTGCTTCTTGCAGACTCCGCCAAAACTCACTGGTGAAGATGGGGTCTCGGTCACTAATAATGCTGGATGGTATTCCATGGAGTCGAACGATTTCCTTGAGGTAAAGTGATGCTAGGGATGAGGCAGTTCTTTTACTTTTGACAGGTAAAAAGTGGGCGCTTTTAGTAAGCCTATCCACTATTACCCAAATGCTAGTGTTGCCTCTCCTAGACCTAGGCAGCCCATCTATGAAGTCCATAGAGATGCTATCCCACTTCCAATGCGGGACCTCCAGAGGATGTAGCAGTCCGCCAGGCTTTTTCTGTTCCTCCTTAACCTGTTGGCACACCATACACTTAGAAACGAATTCTGCCACGTCCTTTTTCATGCCGTTCCAGAAGAAAGTCCTTTTTATATCTTTGTACATTTTATCTCCGCCTGGGTGTATCGTCATCTTGGAGTGATGTGCTTCCTCGAGAACCTTCTTTACTAAATCTTTTGTCTGTGGGACGCATAGTCTTCCGTCTCGCCTTAGCAAACCCTTATCGTCGATGGAGTATCTGTTGAGGTGACTTGAAGTCTCACCCCTAATTAGCCTATCAATTATTTCCACAAGCTGGGGGTCTTCACGCTATGCTGCCCCTACTGAATCTATTAAAGTTGGGCGCACTTCGAGAGATGCTAGCAAGCCTGGTACAAAATCGGAGGAAGGCCTAAAGTCGAAGCTGGCTATAAACTCAAGGCTTTGTCTTTCAACAAACAGCGGGCTTATGGTCAATTTCTTTCGGCTCAACGCGTTTGCTACTACGTTGCCTTTGCCCGGAGTGTAGGAGATTTCGAAATCGTACGAGGCAAGAAACTCCATCCATCTCTGTTGCCTCAAGTTAAGATCTTTCGGCGAGAAAAGATATTTCAACGATTTATGGTCAGTGTAAAGTTCGAACTTCTCACCTAGGAGATAGTGTCGCCAAGACTTGAGTGCAAAGACGATGGCGGCTAACTCAAGATCGTGGGTTGGGTAGTTCCTTTCATGCACTTTCAACTGCCTCCCGCCATAAGCTACTACCCTTCCTTCTTGCATTAAAACGGCGCCTAGTCCTGTCCCACATGCATCTGTATAAACAGTGAACATCTTGCTCCCATCTGGCAGCATCAAAACTGGGGCTGTTGTAAGAGCCCTTTTCAGTCGTTGGAAAGAAAACTCGCAATCCAAGTCCCAATTGAACACTAGATTCTTCTTGGTCAATTTCGTGAGCGGGGCTGAGATTTTCGCAAAATCCCTTATGAACTTTCGATAGAAACCTGCTAGTCCTAGAAAACTTCGGACCTCAGTTGCATTCCTTGGTGTCTTCCAATCCTGTACCGCCACTACCTTAGCAGGGTCCACTGCTAACCCTTGTTTGGATACTATGTGCCCAAGGAACCTCACCTCTTCTCTCCAAAAGTGGCATTTGGAGAATTTGGCTTTTAGTTGATGGACTCGCAAAGTTTCCATGATTGCCCTTAAGTGTTGAGCATGTTCCTCTTCACTCTTTGAGAAAATAAGGATATCATCTACGAAGACCACTACGAACTTGTTGAGGAAATCTCTGAATACCCTACTTATCAGGTCTACGAAGTAAGCAGGTGCATTTGTCAAGCCGAAAGGCATGACAAGCCATTCAAAGAAGCCGTCTGGGGTTCTGAATGCCGTTTTATCGATGCTATCTTCAGCCACCCTTAGCTGATGAAAACCGGTTGCTAAATCGAGCTGGGAGAAAACAGACGCTCCTACAAGCTGGTCAAACAAATCGTCAATTCTAGGGAGAGGGTGCCTATTCTTTTTCGTTAGCTTGTTGAGCTCCCTATAGTCAACACATAGACGGAGTGAACCATCCGCCTTTGTAGCGAACACCACTGGAGCGCCCCATTCTGAAATGCTCCTCCTAATGAACCCCTTTTCTAGAAGCTCTTTAATCTGTTTACTGAGCTCTTTCCTCTCCCGTGGATCCATGTGTCTAACGGGCAACGCAAAGGGCTTTGCATTATCTACAAGATATATGCGGAAGTCTATTTCCCGCTTCGGAGGCAAGCCCTTCACCTCTTCGAAGACATCCGGATATTCCCGGACCACTCTAACTGATTGCAAACTTTCAACAGAGGCATCTAGCGATTCAAGATAACTAAGCATAACCGCATACGAGGGATTACAAGAAATTTCCAAAGTATTACCGAGCTGGGTTAGGAGCCTAACAACCCTTTTCTCACAATCAAGGATGGCCCTATTACTGGATAGCCAATCCATGCCCAAAATCAAACCATATCCCGAAAAGCCCAAAACAAAGGCACTACATTCAAATTCTACGCTTAGAATAGAAATTTTCAATCCCAAACAGATCATAGACAAGTGAGCTGGGCCCCCAATTGGGGTTTGAAACAATTAAGGGGTCCTCTACCGTACTAGTTTTTTTTTTTTTTTTTTTTTTTTGGGTGCAGAGATTCTACTAAAGCAGACGAGATAAAGGAGTGTGACGCGCCGGAATCAAATAAAGTGCGAACGGGGTGATCATAAAGATAAACTACACATTCTACAGAAGTATTTATACCTCATTTCTTTGGGCAGTCCTTAGCCATGTGGCCTGTCTCACCGCAAGAAAAGCACCCACCATTCATCTTGGACTTCTTTTTCCGGCAATCTTTCACTAAGTGCCCCACTTTGCCACAGAATTTACACTCACTCTTCTCTCGGGACTTGTTGTCTTTCCCGCACTTCTTAAATTCTGTCTTCTCAGGGCAGTCTTTGCTGATGTGTCTAGTCTCCCCACAATGAAAACATTCTCCTTGCTTTCTTTTCCTCTTTCTACAATCCTTGGCTATGTGCCCTTCCGTACCACAAAAATTACATTTCCTTTTTTCTCGTTTCTTATTATTACTGTTACGATCCTTTCTTGTTTGACTATTATTCGCCTTCCTACTCTGGGACTCTTCCGCTTGCTGGTTCACGTGGAGGAGGAGGAGTGAAAGCGTCAGCAGCTGGGGAGTAAGGTCTCCTGACATGCTGAAACAGAAAGGATAGATTCAAAACGAAGGATAGAAGACAGTACCTATGGCTTTGGGGGGACTTTGCCTTTTTAAAATAAAATAATATTTTATATTTTAAAAATGCTTCTTTAAATTTCCTTTTTGAAAATAATTTTTTCAGAACTTTTTATCTTATCTGGTAAACCTATGCTCTGATACCAAGTGAAACACCCCACCTCCATTAGAGTCACTCTCAAAGGGAATGCCCTAATTTTGGTGGAGGTTTATAAGTATAAGTCACAGATATACAAGACAGATATAAGAACACATATTTTTAAACAGCGGAAAAATAACAACTTTTATTTCATAAAGAAAATACGTGTTTCAACAACATGCCATAATTGTCTTACAATACTTCAAAACATAACATCTTCATAACTGTCTTGATTACATCATTTAAAGAAGCATAAAGAAAACATAAATAAACTGCAAAAGCCCCAGAGTTGTTGTCCAAAGCCATAGTTCAAAGCGAAAAGGTCCAAGCAATACATTCTTTCTCTTCAAGCTGGTGTGAAGGCTGGTCAAGCTGCGGTATTCCCTCCATGTGTACCTGGGGGGGGGGGGGGGAAACGGAAGAAAAGAAGACGAAAGAAAAGTAGAGTCAGACATAAAGCCTTAGCAAGTCTAGGACTATTCAGTCTATGAATAAAGAACTGGGTATGATAAGTATAAACTCGAAATGGGAAAGTACTATAAACTTAGTTAAGTTGTCTAGGGACGAATATACTATCGTACCCCATATCAATCTCTGAAACCATATAAACTAGTTTCCAACTGGCACCCCATAATCTGGGTGAAGTGATCCATTTCATGATGATCGGCTCCTACTCGCATAGTTACATGTGTCCTACGGCCCCCGATGTTGTATTTACCTGTGCTGGTCCCACCATGGGGTGTATCAAGTCCCATGGTGGCGGCCCGACACAATCCTAGAATGCACAGGTATGCTATTGGTGCCTAGTGCCTTATTTTTCTGCGCCGGAGTGTGTGCACGCCCGCACCCCGTTAGAACCTACACTGTTGCACCACCACCGTCGATTTGACCTCTTACAATCAGCCCAGTAATCGTGCCCCACCCTGCCTAGTTTCAGGGTATCGTGATACCTTGTAGGGTTACTGCGAAAAGGGTCCTCCGCTACTAGGTTTTCTATTTCTAGCCAACATGCTAAGTTGGTTAAGTGTTTTATAAACCTAGCCCCCCCCCCAAATCAGTCTGTTTAGTTTAGCATGTTCCATTTTGATTAAGTCTTTAGTTCACTTAATCCTAACAATCCTGACTCAGCCTTAATTGTCTTATTAAAGCCTTGACCTCTCACATTAAACAGGTATTGTTGTGGCTGCCTGTTGCCGGTTGGTTCCGGGCAGTCTAACGCCACAACTCAGTCTAACCTCGGGTCCTTATTGGGCTCCATGTTTAACCACCCACATTGGATAGGTATTGTTGTGACTACTGGACAGCCGGGCGGTTCCGGGCAGGTTTACATCACAACTCAATCCAACCTCGGGTTAAACATATCGTATTTTCTACATTTACATATTTTGTCTTTCTTCTTTACTTTCTTATATGTAAATATTTGCGGCCCATTAAAAATCAATGGTGTAAAGGTTACACCAATCACGGGCCCAACCCATTCTTGAATTTGGGCCCCTTTACTTTATCTTTTCATTTATTAATAAATTTAACCCAACGTTATTTTCCCCCGTTTAATACGTCCGTTTATTATATATATGTTGGGCTTAGCCTTTTTAAGCCCAACTTAGCCATGCGAAAGAGGGGAGGCTTAAAGCGTGATTACATACACAAAAAGGGGAATGTGAACGCATGAACTTGTAACATAACGTTGGAACTACAAAATAGAAACTGGTGTACTTGCATAGTAGTAACATATACTTTGGTCATAAAGCATAAGTGACATGAATCAAACCATGTAAACTTGTAGTTAAGTTAAGAATATCACTATTGACACATAGGCTTAACTACAACATAAACCTATATTTTATTTAGGCATAATGTCAAACATAAGCAAATCATGTTTATAAGATTACTACATGTTTACAAAGGTGCTTACTTTTGTGACTAATACAAAAGTATAATTCAACTAGAATTAATCCAACTTAATCATGATTTTAAATCTATTCACATAACCATGGGGCACATATACTTATGGCATAAATATTTCTAACATGAAATCATGATTTTTACTTTAGTCATGCAAACTTGCAAATGGGATTTTGAATCTAACCTAGCTATGTACCACATGTGTCATCATATAATTCTTGTTAACAATATAGACCTAATCATGTTTTTCAATTATGCAAAATATCAATCATAGCCTAGTCATATTCATAAGTTCGCAAAGAGGTTTTCTAGTACCAAAGTATGGCTTAATACATAGATCATGATGCCAAATTTTTAACATAATTTCATATGAATTATAATAACCCAAATTTGTTCCAATTACACACAAAATGATTTTTGTACAAAAGTACACATTATGATGGCATAGTAGCAAAACCACAAACTTGCATGAATTTCAATTAAAGAACTACATTCACGTAGCTTCAACATGAATTACAAACTTTGCGAATTTCCAAACGTATACTTGCATAAAACTACCGCAAACATGTAGTTTTTATAATGAATAACATACTTTGCGAATATCCAAACATATACTTGCATAAAACTACCGCAAACATGTAGTTTTTATAATGAATAACATATTTTGCGAATATCCAATCGTTATACAATATTCCAAATCGATAAGAATCATAGTAACGCACAAATATGAATTACTTATCACCACAAATCAAGTATACAAATCAACACAGTTATTTATTTATACCGGAATAATACTCTACTTACTATCGTGTGGCGAATTCTCCAATTCAGTTATATATATACAATAGCACTTATCAGAGTACAACACTTACAACACAGCGGAAATAACTATAGCTATAAAATCTTGCAGCCTCCTGCTCCAAGCTCTCCAAGTATATCTGTAAATCCCGACTACTTGACTGCCCGTACAAATTTAGGCACCCAAGAGCTTAGGGAAAACAACAAAGTAAACTCCGGGTCAGTCATGGGACTGGTATGAGTAAAATAGTTTAAAACATGTATAGGGTATGTCATAAGACCACGCCGTGAATACGGAACGGGTTTTTCCTTATGAGTATCTGAACAACTTTGACAAGCAATATCATTGTGATATTATAATAATGTCTAAGTACAAATAGATATCAATCTAGCAGAAACGCTTGCATCTCACGTTCTACATTCATAGTATAAAATCATAAACCGCAGGGCGCTTAACGGAGAATGGATTCCAATAGACAAGGTATGGGAGCACCTTCTGAATAGTGTACTCTAGAGGTGATACACTCAGGGTTCAACAAGAACGTCTTGCAACCCGGCCACACATGACCGCTCACTCATTTAGCTTGAGTGTCGCGAATATATTTCCACCACGGTTGTAGGCCATCAAACCGTCATCCGAAGATACAGAATAAAAAAGAAGTATAAATATGAATATTTTCTAGATCGGTGGCAATACACCCTTCTTGGGGATGACCCAACTAGCCATGCTGCCTAGCCCAACTTTTGTTACTTCCCGGTGTGAGGCTAGAAGCTACGTCTATCTTCAGAATATCTGATCACCATTCACTTTGAATGCCACATCGTCATACCCGCCAAATCACAAATTGACTTATACAAAAATAACACGGGTATATAACTAAGAGAAACGAATTCCTCCGCCACCAAACGTGAATACGTTTGAACAGATCAACTTACGCGATCCATCGGATATACTCTGTCAAACCTTCTTCCATATACGTTGTCCTGGAACTGGACAAACCGAAGGCACTATTCAGTATATCCATCTTAGTCACTGTTATCTAAGACTTATACAACAGCCCTTGCACTTTACTCCGTCTTTATTTTATCTTTGGCATATATTGCTCGCAACGCTTATGCCAATACAGAGTGGTTCTTTGGATAATAATCCAACCGGTCTCTCCATATTAACAACGTTAAAATGGTAAAAACTTTGATAGTCTGTGATTCAACTATCAAATGAAAACATGTCGGTGTACAAACAACGATCTTATTTCCAAATGGGAATTCGATCGATCAATCATCATATGTTCATATTTCCTTATTTCATATATTTAGAAAATATATGTTATTAATCATTGGAAAACATTTCCATAGTTTATTTTCACATCACTATTATTTCGCAACTATCAGTCCCTAACTGTAACTAGTATGAGAACAATTCTCTAAGTATCCATCCTGAAGGTCGAAACCAACATCAGATCGTCACTTAGAAAACTGTTTCACTTACCCTCTCCAGTCAGTTTCTGAATTTGCTTAACTCTATTTCTTAAATTCTTATCATGAAAACATTTCATTTTCTATGTTTAGAAAACATATCTGACTATATTTGGAAAACGTTTCAAAAACTCATTTACGGATTTCCAATGAACGTTGTATAAAACATCGTAAGCTTAATCCATAAATCGCTTATTTCTTAACTATATTTCAAATCAACCTTTTCTATCGAACCACAACTATTCCTTTGTCAATTCTGAAGTCAATCAAGTTGGGGTATAATTACCTCTCAGACCTTAATTGAACAACGTCCTTTATTGTGAAATAGATGAAGCTCATCACTCACTTTTTCCAATCATCTGTTTACGCAAATTCTCGGATTCAGGTTACGAATCTACTTCTTATATGAAAACGTTTGATTATAACTATAACGTTATAATTCCTACTTCTGCAATATCTAACCTAAATTATAACTTTATCTCCTAACTCGAATAATTTAACAGACACCTAATTTCTAAATCAATAACTAAATCTTGATTTAAACCCTGGAAAGTAAATAGTACTTTCCCGAATTCGCTATAATCGAATTCGACGTATAATTCTCCTTCGAGTAATCTCTATTTGATTAACTCTTCTTCGAATAACCTATATTCGATTATCTCTCTTCGAATAACTCATATTCGAAATCTCTCTCTTTCGAATAAACAATATTCGATCTCTTTCTTTCGAATATGCTATATTCGAAAATCTCCTTTCGATTTACTAATCGATAACTCCTTTCGATCAAACTAAAATTGATAACTCCTTTAACTCTATTCGAATAACTAACATTCGACTAACTCTTTTGGATCGACTCATTTGATTAACCCCTTCGAATAACTAATTCGAATAACTTACCTTCGAATAACCAATATTCGATTTACTCTAACTCGATTAACTTAATTCTAATCGATTTACTCCATTTCGATTCAACTTAATTCAAATCGATTAACTTAACTCAAATTGATTAACTCCTTTCGAATACTAAATTCGATTTAACTCTTCTCGAATAACTACATTCGATTAACTCAAATTGAATAACTAATATTCAATTAACTCTTACGTGTTTAACTCTATTCGAATAACTAATTCGAATAACTCTAATGTGTTTAACTCTATTCGAATAACTCTAATGTGTTTAACTCTATTCAAATATCTAATTCAAATAACTCATTTCGAATAACTATATTCGATTAACTCTTTTAACTTTACTCGAATAACTATATTCGATTAACACCTTCTTTCGAATAACTATATTCGATTAACTCTTCGACTAACTCCTTTGGATTAACCAACTTCGGATAACTCCTTTGGATTAGCTAACTTCGAATAACTCCTTTGAATTAGCTAACTTCGAATAACTCCTTTGGATTAACTAACCTCGAATAACTCCTTTGGATTAACTCTTCGACTAACTCCTTCGGATTAACTCTTCGATTAACTCCTTTGGATTAACTAACTCCGAATAACTCTTTAGGGTTAACTCTTCGACTAACTCCTTCGGATTAACTAACTTCGAATAATTCCTTTGGATTTACTAACTCCGAATAACTCTTTAGGATTAATTCTTCGACTAACTCCTTCGGATTAACTAACTTCGAATAATTCCTTTGGATTAACTAACTCCGAATAACCAATATTCGATAACTCTTCTCAAATGAATAACATTTGATTTCTCCACCCGAATAGACTATATTCGATAACTCTTCTTCGAATAAGTGATATTCGACAACGCTACTTGATTAACTCCACTTGGATAACTCTAACCGGTCAACTCAACTGGTTTAACCTAACTGGTTAACTCTGACTGGTTAACTCTAACTGGTCAATTCTAACTGGTCAATTCTAACTGATTAACTCAAATGGTTTAACCTAACTGGTTAACTCGTCTCGATTAACTGAACTAATCCACTTAGTTTAACTTAGCTAATTCACGTTGATTAACTCTAACCGATTCACTTAGTTTAACTCAACTAATTCACTTCGATTAACCACTTAGTTAACTTAATTAATTCACTTCGATTAACCAATTAGTTTAACTTAACTAATTCACATTGATTAACTCTAACCGATTCACTTAGTTTAACTCAACTAATTCACTTCGATTAACCACTTAGTTAACTTAACTAATCCACTTTGATTAACCACTTAGTTAACTTAACTAATCCACTTTGATTAACTCTAACCGATTCACTTAGTTTAACTAAACTAATTCACTTCGATTAACTCGACCAATTCACTTGGTTAACTCGACCAATTTACTTGGTTAACTCGACCAATTTACTTGGTTAACTCCTATTTATTTAACAAATAAATATCTCCTTTAGTTTAATTCTATTTGTTTAATCTCTAAATAAATATCCTTTATATTTCTTTTAACGAATATAATTCCTTTATATTTTGATTAACAAATATATCCCCTTATATTCGATTAACATATATATATTCCCATATATTTGATTTACAAATATAATCCTTTTATATTTGTTTTACCAACTATATTTATATTTTGATTAACAAATATATCCCCTTATATTCGATTAACATATATATATTCCCATATATTTGATTTACAAATATAATCCTTTTATATTTGTTTTACCAACTATATTCCTTTATATTCAGAATCCTTTTTCTTATATATATATATATATATATATAAAATCCCTTGATTTTATATAAATAAACTATTTTCAAAATATACTTTGAAAACCCCTCTCCTACATTTTGGTATTTCTCATGGTATTTAACACACCATATAACAACGATAAATATTGTCCCACCACACATAATCACACAGATTATATACATCACATTATATATCACAATATAAAAATCACAGTAAAATAACTGTTAAGGAATCCAGTTGGATTCCTCCAACCTGTTTCCCTGCACCACAGATGTTAGACAATACAACAACATCGATTTCACTTCACTGTGAAATATTCTGATAGCAGAATCACATATGACTATTTAACGGTTTATATATATACGTAAATATATATATAAAATCTCTACTAACTGACTAGCAGTTCAATCAAACAGTCAACACACAGTCAAACAGTCAAACAGATAATATTTTAACAGTTCTAAGAATACAACGTGAAAATAAAACTGTTTAGAGTTTGTGAGATTTACTCACATTGGCGCGTTAACCGTTGAATAACGGTTTGCGTTATTCGACTCAGTCGGACAATTTATTTCGCCATATATTGTAATGAGCTCGGATTCACTCCCGGTCAGTCTCATTATGTTGCTCCCGTCCATACGATCCCATCGGATCTTGTTTCGCTGAATTTCGATATCGTATGGCAAATTTATGTTCACTTGAATTTAATACTTTATTAAATTAAAATAAACCCTTACCATTTATATTCATTATTGGGCCAACCCTTTTAACCCAAGCCCATATCCCCTTTTTATAAATCCGACCGCAACAAATCTTTCTCCCCCAAAATCCAATTTCGATCTCCAGTAAACCAAGCTCCACGTTGACCCCCAATTTGACCGACTACCCCCATCGCTTCGGCCATCAATCCCCGGCGCCGACGCCCCCACTGACTTCGCCACCTCCTTCTGCACTTTCTCACCCCTACAACACCAACTCCGGTTCCACCGTTCAACTCGCAACTTGGAGCTCCTATAGCCACTGTCCACAGTCGCATCCCGCCTCCCTTCACCAGCCACCGTCGAACCACCACTGCCCGCCTCGCCTTCCAACCCCGAGTCCGCCCAAGCACCCAGGTTGGCGTCCGACATCACCAATTCGCCGGAACCCCAAACCCAAGCCTCGCTGAAGCATTTCAAGCCCAAGCAAAGGTCTGTCGCACCAGATTTCGAGACCATAGGATCAAAGCCCTTGAGCACAGCAGTCCAACCGATTCAGAGTTACTCGATTTTGTTTAGTATTTGTTGTATTTTTGATTTTTGTTTGTGGGAAAATCTTGCTGTGTTGGTTTATACGGCTTTTATAAGCCTCTGTTTGGTTGGTAAGAATTGTGGTTGGAATTGGATGATGCGTGGCTGGTTGTGGATCCAAAGAAAATGGGGAGGATATTTTTAATTTAGTTTTTATATTTATTTATATCGATTTTCTCCTTGTATCTACCTTCTAAAAATCCCAGCGACTACATATGATACCTAAAAATCCCCAAACCGGACATGTAGCTAGAGTTCGACATTATGGTCCCAACGAAACTGGTTTCGTCGAATTCCGACTCCGTATGTTCAAACTGCATATTTTTAAAGGTCGATTTCTCGTCTGTTTCTCAGTCAAAAATCACGTACGGCCATATATGATATCCAAAAATCACCGAACTGGTACTCTAACAAGTATTCGACATTACGGTCCCAACAAAATTAGTTTCGTCGAATTCTGACTTCGTCTTCTCAAACTGCGTATTTTTAAAGCTCTGGATGACCCATTTAAATATATAAATATATTTAAACATTATTAAATTAAATATTAACAAATTAATATTATCGTATATATCCATATACAATGTCGTCCGGCTCCAGAATATCACCTCAGATTTTTTGACTTGATTTCCAGACTCTAGATTATTCCGATATTCAGTTCGTATCAAAAAATCGATTTATAACGTATATAAAGCGTCGCAAATTATAAAGGAATACCACAGCGACTTTTCTGAAATTTGATTTGGACGTACATCAAAATCTACACGACGAAATCCCAATATTTCTCTTCCACTAGAAAGATATACTCCACCAGCTCCACACGTTTCTTGTTTCACAGCAATCCGATTTAAAATGAACCCTGTATACTCAGTTGAAGTTCAAATCGCCAAACAGCGAACTGCCGTGTCGTTACGCGCTCGATTTTAATTATATTATAATTATACGTTCAACAATCATTTATTTAATATATTCGTTATTTAAATAATTAAATAACTTAATTATTATACCTTACAAAACGCGCCATTACAGACTTCCCCCTTAAAATAATTTCGTCCTCGAAATTGCTAAGTTAGAGGATGACCCTATATATTGGAACTCCTAAGATTGGTTTACCCCTTATTTCTGATTTCAACCGAACCACTTAATATCGACCAAAATATTTATTCTTCCGACTAATTAAAATTTTCAAAAATTCTGAAAATTTTCTAACACTTTAATTTTTCGGAAAATTTTGCCATAACCTCCTTTGTACAGCCCTATCGGTAAAACCACAACTCGCCTCTCTAGGCCTTCTCCAACCCAAAAGAAAATCAAATCGCCAAGTGGCTTGCCACATCGGCTCATAAATCTCATGCCTATATCAAAAATAAACTTGTACCTTTTTGTCGGGCATATCAACTTAATCACCTTCTCCTGTATCGACCCAACATATACCAATGTTATCTCAATCCAACCTTCAACTCAAACACTTGGTTCTATCCAAGTCAAATTCTATTCAAACTCCAATATCAGATCTCAAACTCTTAACCCATCAACTTAATTCCAATCCAGGTTATTCTCTAATCAAATCCCGATTTATTTAACTTGGTTCAAGTTAAATTTTACTTTACTTATTTGTTTTTACCATCTTGATTCATTCAACTTAACAAGTTAAATTTTAAATTTCAAGATTTAAATTCCTGGGTTTTATTTCAAATCAATTTCAAACCATAACACCAATTCAAAACCTTTGAATTTCTAAACAACTTGTTTCCTCCACACAATTTGAAAACAAAACCCTTGGTAGTAATCCACCACTTAGAAACTCGAAAATCACACCGACGATGTATCGATCCATCCTCGGAATTATTTTCCAATCATCCAGGTGAGTTAGATACTATATTTATTTCAAATTGAAAAACATTTTCAAAGTCTCCCAGGAACTTAAAATTTCCTTATTTTAATTCCAAATTCTGATTAAAATTTCAGATTTTAATTCAACTGATTCCACATATTTTACTTATAGGAATTCTGATTGGTTATATATATATAACCATTTAATTTATAATCTTACTCGACTATAATGACAACTAATATATCAAATATATTAAAATCTTGATATATATATATATATATATCAAAATATACTTTGGGTAAAGTTAAATTCACTTACCCTCTTTCAAAACATATCGTGACGACCCATCGTATACGAGTGTTTA
This sequence comes from Allium sativum, assembly GCA_030737875.1. NCBI lineage: Eukaryota > Viridiplantae > Streptophyta > Magnoliopsida > Asparagales > Amaryllidaceae > Allium > Allium sativum. Next base: position 659,754,614 of record CM060918.1, on the reverse strand, counting down.
TTAACTCCTATCGATACAGTGGATCAAACTGATCGACCAGAACTCATAAACAACTCAGCCAATGAATTTCCACAATATAAAACCATTTTTATATCAAATACAAATACGCACTCGTATATATACACTCAATCTCAGTCTAGGGTATTACTAACCCTATCTCTACCGAGTCACGCCACAGAGCCAAGTAATTCTTAACTTAAGCTCTGATACCAACTGTAACGGCTGAAAATTTCCGACTCCTCGGGAGCCGGAAATTCCGAGACGTTAGTGAAAGAATTTAGATGGTGAGAAAGAAAAGATAGAACTAATAGAATAGAAGAAGAAGAATATCAGAATCATCAGAGTAACACGAATCTCACAGCGGAACGAATAACATATAATATATAACATAACTTTGAAGTAAACAGTTATATATATACAATAGCACTTATCAGAGTACAACACTTACAACACAGCGGAAATAACTATAGCTATAAAATCTTGCAGCCTCCTGCTCCAAGCTCTCCAAGTATATCTGTAAATCCCGACTACTTGACTACCCATACAAATTTAGGCACCCAAGAGTTTAGGGAAAACAACAAAGTAAACTCCGGGTCAGTCATGGGACTGGTATGAGTAAAATAGTTTAAAACAGGTATAGGGTATGTCATAAGACCACGCCGTGAATACGGAACGGGTTTTTCCTTATGAGTATCTGAACAACTTTGACAAGCAATATCATTGTGATATTATAATAATGTCTAAGTAGAAATAGATATCAATCTAGCAGAAACGCTTGCATCTCACGTTCTACATTCATAGTATAAAATCATAAACCGCAGGGCGCTTAACGGAGAATGGATTCCAACAGACAAGGTATGGGAGCACCTTCTGAATAGTGTACTCTAGAGGTGATACACTCAGGGTTCAACAAGAACGTCTTGCAACCCGGCCACACATGACCGCTCACTCATTTAGCTTGAGTGTCGCGAATATATTGCCACCACGGTTGTAGGCCATCAAACCGTCATCCGAAGATACAGAATCAAAAAGAAGTATAAATATGAATATTCTCTAGATCGGTGGCAATACACCCTGCTTGGGGATGACCCAACTAGCCATGCTGCCTAGCCCAACTTTTGTTACTTCCCGCTGTGAGGCTAGAAGCTACGTCTATCTTCAGAACATCTGATCACCATTCACTTTGAATGCCACATCGTCATACCCGCCAAATCACAAATTGACTTATACAAAAATAACACGGGTATATAGCTAAGAGAAACGAATTCCTCCGCCACCAAACGTGAATACGTTTGAACAGATCAACTTACGCGATCCATCGGATATACTCTGTCAGACCTTCTTCCATATACGTTGTCCTGGGACTGGACAAACCGAAGGCACTATTCAGTATATCCATCTTAGTCATTGTTATCTAAGACTTATACAACAGCCCTTGCACTTTACTCCGTCTTTCTTTTATCTTTGGCATATATTGCTCGCAACGCTTATGCTAATACAGAGTGGTTCTTTGGATAATAATCCAACCGGTCTCTCCATATTAACAACGTTAAAATGGTAAAAACTTCGATAGTCTGTGATTCAACTATCAAATGAAAACATGTCGGTGTACAAACAACGATCTTATTTCCAAATGGGAATTCGATCGATCAATCATCATATGTTCATATTTCCTTATTTCATATATTTAGAAAATATATGTTATTAATCATTGGAAAACATTTCCATAGTTTATTTTCACATCACTATTATTTCGCAACTATCAGTCCCTAATTGTAACTAGTATGAGAACAATTCTCTAAGTATCCATCCTGAAGGTCGAAACCAACATCAGATCGTCACTTAGAAAACCGTTTAACCTACCCTCTCCAGTCAGTTTCTGAATTTTCTTAACTCTATTTCTTAAATTCTTATCATGAAAACATTTCATTTTCTATGTTTAGAAAACATATCTGACTATATTTGGAAAACGTTTCCAAAACTCATTTACGGATTTCCAATGAACGTTGTATAAAACATCTTTATGCTTAATCCATAAATCGCTTATTTCTTAACTATATTTCAAATCAACCTTTTCTATCGAACCACAACTATTCCTTTGTCAATTCTGAAGTCAATCAAGTTGGGGTATAATTACCACTCAGACCTTAATTGAACAACGTCCTTTACTGTGAAATAGATGAAGCTCATCACTCACTTTTTCCAATCATCTGTTTACGCAAATTCTCGGATTCAGGTTACGAATCTACTTCTTATATGAAAACGTTTGATTATAACTATAACGTTATAATTCCTACTTCTGCAATATCTAACCTAAATTATAACTTTATCTCCTAACTCGAATAATTTAACAGACACCTAATTTCTAAATCAATAACTAAATCTTGATTTAAACCCTGGAAAGTAAATAATACTTTCCCGAATTCGCTATAATCGAATTCGACGTATAATTCTCCTTCGAGTAATCTCTATTTCATTAACTCTTCTTCGAATAACCTATATTCGATTATCTCTCTTCGAATAACTCATATTCGAAATCTCTCTCTTTCGAATAAACAATATTCGATCTCTTTCTTTCGAATATGCTATATTCGAAAATCTCCTTTCGATTTACTAATCGATAACTCCTTTCGATCAAACTAAAATTGATAACTCCTTTAACTCTGTTCGAATAACTAACATTCGACTAACTCTTTTGGATCGACTCATTTGATTAACCCCTTCGAATAACTAATTCGAATAACTTACCTTCGAATAACCAATATTCGATTTACTCTAACTCGATTAACTTAATTCTAATCGATTTACTCCATTTCGATTCAACTTAATTCAAATCGATTAACTTAACTCAAATTGATTAACTCCTTTCGAATACTAAATTCGATTTAACTCTTCTCGAATAACTACATTCGATTAACTCAAATTGAATAACTAATATTCAATTAACTCTTACGTGTTGAACTCTATTCGAATAACTAATTAGAATAACTCTAATGTGTTTAACTCTATTCGAATAACTCTAATGTGTTTAACTCTATTCAAATATCTAATTCAAATAACTCATTTCGAATAACTAAATTCGATTAACTCTTTTAACTTTACTCGAATAACTATATTCGATTAACACCTTCTTTCGAATAACTATATTCGATTAACTCTTCGACTAACTCCTTTGGATTAACCAACTTCGGATAACTCCTTTGGATTAGCTAACTTCGAATAACTCCTTTGGATTAGCTAACTTCGAATAACTCCTTTGGATTAACTAACCTCGAATAACTCCTTTGGATTAACTCTTCGACTAACTCCTTCGGATTAACTCTTCGATTAACTCCTTTGGATTAACTAACTCCGAATAACTCTTTAGGGTTAACTCTTCGACTAACTCCTTCGGATTAACTAACTTCGATTAATTCCTTTGGATTTACTAACTCCGAATAACTCTTTAGGATTAACTCTTCGACTAACTCCTTCGGATTAACTAACTTCGAATAATTCCTTTGGATTAACTAACTCCGAATAACCAATATTCGATAATTCTTCTCAAATGAATAACTTTTGATTTCTCCACTCGAATAGACTATATTCGATAACTCTTCTTCGAATAAGTGATATTCGACAACGCTACTTGATTAACTCCACTTGGATAACTCTAACCGGTCAACTCAACTGGTTTAACCTAACTGGTTAACTCTGACTGGTTAACTCTAACTGGTCAATTCTAACTGGTCAATTCTAACTGATTAACTCAAATGGTTTAACCTAACTGGTTAACTCGTCTCGATTAACTGAACTAATCCACTTAGTTTAACTTAGCTAATTCACGTTGATTAACTCTAACCGATTCACTTAGTTTAACTCAACTAATTCACTTCGATTAACCACTTAGTTAACTTAACTAATTCACTTCGATTAACCAATTAGTTTAACTTAACTAATTCACATTGATTAACTCTAACCGATTCACTTAGTTTAACTCAACTAATTCACTTCGATTAACCACTTAGTTAACTTAACTAATCCACTTTGATTAACCACTTAGTTAACTTAACTAATCCACTTTGATTAACTCTAACCGATTCACTTAGTTTAACTAAACTAATTCACTTCGATTAACTCGACCAATTCACTTGGTTAACTCGACCAATTTACTTGGTTAACTCGACCAATTTACTTGGTTAACTCCTATTTATTTAACAAATAAATATCTCCTTTAGTTTAATTCTATTTGTTTAATCTCTAAATAAATATCCTTTATATTTCTTTTAACGAATATAATTCCTTTATATTTTGATTAACTAATATATCCCCTTATATTCGATTAACATATATATATTCCCATATATTTGATTTACAAATATAATCCTTTTTATTTGTTTTACCAACTATATTCCTTTATATTCAGAATCCTTTTTCTTATATATATATATAATCCTTGATTTTATATAAATAAACTATTTTCAAAATATACTTTGAAAACCCCTCTCCTACATTTTGGTATTTCTCATGGTATTTAACACACCATATAACAACGATAAATATTGTCCCACCACACATAATCACACAGATTATATACATCACATTATATATCACAATATAAAAATCACAGTAAAATAACTGTTGAGGAATCCAGTTGGATTCCTCCAACCTGTTTCCCTGCACCACAGATGTTAGACAATACAACAACATCGATTTCACTTCACTGTGAAATATTCTGATAGCAGAATCACATATGACTATTTAACGGTTTATATATATACGTAAATATATATATAAAATCTCGACTAACTGATTAGCAGTTCAATCAAACAGTCAACACACAGTCAAACAGTCAAACAGATAATATTTTAACAGTTCTAAGAATACAACGTGAAAATAAAACTGTTTAGAGTTTGTGAGATTTACTCACATTGGCGCGTTAACCGTTGAATAACGGTTTGCGTTATTCGACTCAGTCGGACAATTTATTTCGCCATATATTGTAATGAGATCGGATTCACTCCCAGTCAGCCTCATTATGTTGCTCCCGTCCATACGATCCCATCGGATCTTGTTTCGCTGAATTTCGATATCGTATGGCAAATTTATGGTCACTTGAATTTAATACTTTATTAAATTAAAATAAACCCTTACCATTTATATTCATTATTGGGCCAACCCTTTTAACCCAAGCCCATATCCCCTTTTTATAAATCCGACCGCAACAAATCTTTCTCCCCCAAAATCCAATTTCGATCTCCAGTAAACCAAGCTCCACGTTGACCCCTAATTTGACCGACTACCCCCATCGCTTCGGCCATCAATCCCCGGCACCGACGCCCCCACTGACTTCGCCACCTCCTTCTGCACTTTCTCACCCCTACGACACCAACTCCAGTTCCACCGTTCAACTCGCAACTTGGAGCTCCTATAGCCACTGTCCACAGTCGCATCCCGCCTCCCTTCACCAGCCACCATTGAACCACCACTGCCCGCCTCGCCTTCCAACCCCGAGTCCGCCCAAGCACCCAGGTTGGCCTCCGACATCACCAATTCGCCGGAACCCCAAACCCAAGCCTCGCTGAAGCATTTCAAGCCCAAGCAAAGGTCTGTCGCACCAGATTTCGAGACCATAGGATCAAAGCCCTTGAGCACAGCAGTCCAACCGATTCAGAGTTACTCAATTTTGTTTAGTATTTGTTGTATTTTTTATTTTTGTTTGTGGGAAAATCTTGCTGTGTTGGTTTATACGGCTTTTATAAGCCTCTGTTTGGTTGGTAAGAATTGTGGTTGGAATTGGATGATGCGTGGCTGGTTGTGGATCCAAAGAAAATGGGGAGGATATTTTTAATTTAGTTTTTATATTTATTTATATCGATTTTCTCCTTGTATCTACCTTCTAAAAATCCCAGCGACTACATATGATACCTAAAAATCCCCAAACCGGACATGTAGCTAGAGTTCGACATTACGGTCCCAACGAAACTGGTTTCGTCGAATTCCGACTCCGTATGTTCAAACTGCATATTTTTAAAGGTCGATTTCTCGTCTTTTTCTCAGTCAAAAATCACGTACGACCATATATGATATCCAAAAATCACCGAACTGGTACTCTAACAAGTATTCGACATTACGGTCCCAACGAAATTAGTTTCGTCGAATTCTGACTTCGTCTGCTCAAACTGCGTATTTTTAAAGCTCTGGATGACCCATTTAAATATATAAATATATTTAAACATTATTAAATTAAATATTAACAAATTAATATTATCGTATATATCCATATACAATGTCGTCCGGCTCCAGAATATCACCTCAGATTTTTTGACTTGATTTCCAGACTCCAGATTATTCCGATATTCAGTTCGTTTCAAAAAATCGATTTATAACGTATATAAAGCGTCGCAAATTATAAAGGAAATCCACAACGACTTTTCTGAAATTTGATTTGGACGTACATCAAAATCTATACGACGAAATCCCAATATTTCTCTTCCACTAGAAAGATATACTCCACCAGCTCCACACGTTTCTTGTTTCACAGCAATCTGATTTAAAACGAACCCTGTATACTCAGTTGAAGTTCAAATCGCCAAACAACGAACTGCCGTGTCGTTACGCGCTCGATTTTAATTATATTATAATTATACGTTCAACTATCGTTTATTTAATATATTCGTTATTTAAATAATTAAATAACTTAATTATTATACCTTACAAAACGCGCCATTACAATTTGGAGATGCGACTCCTTGTTGATTTGATTTGTTTAAGTTGCTTTATGCTTTAGAATTTGCCTCCTAATCTTCTCTCAAATTGTTGGCTACTCCTAGTCGCTCCTCTGCAGCATGATGGCCTTGTTCTTATTTTTGAATGAATAGATTAGGTAGAGTCTAGGGTCATTTTTATAGAGTTTATGAACTGATTAGGACCATCGATGTTGCTTGGATTGATCGTAGCCATTCATTCGAAAGAGAGACCAATTAGAGCCTGCCACCTAGCCCTAATGACAAAGCAAGCTTCTGAAAATCGACCAAACACAGACCTGGCCAGCCAGGACTTGACCAGACCTGACCAATAGGTCATTTTTGACCTGGGCGCACTTGGCAGGTGCGCCAGGTCAAAAATGTACTGGCGCACTTCCCAAGTGCGCCAGTGCATTTTTGTTCTGGCGCACTTCCCAAGTGCGCCAGTGCATTCTGACCCGTTTTCCGGTTTTTCGCCCAACTTCGTTCGTCCATAACTTCTTCATACGATATCCGTTTTACGCAAACTCAGGCTCTATCTCAAGCAGAATTCCGAGACGAACGCAATGGCGTATCCCGTTTCCCTTAATTCTTTGATTTAAAATTATTTATTGTTTAATTTATGAATTTCACAGTTATAAAATGCATGGGGTGTTACACTCTGATGTTGTGCTCTTCTTCTTCTTCTACTCTAAGTTTCTACCTTATCTTTCCTCACCCTCTAATTTCTTTCATTAATGACCGGTATTTTTCGATGTTTGGTTAGTCGTCATTGAGTTTATGTCGATAACCAAAGTCGACAAAAACCCGGCTCATTACACCTAGTGGTATACATGACCGATGGAAGATATAATAAATTTATGTAATTAAAGACACCCTTTAGGTTAAGCATAACTGACACAGGGCTTTGTAATCAAAAACACCTAGAGGTATACATAGTCAGTGAAAAACCTAGTGGGAATACAAGACAAAGGGAAGAGATTGTATCATATTGTTTGGGACCCATTTCAGTCAGTAACCCGAAGTAGGTATCAAATAAAAACTCCGTGCTAGGCGGAAAAGGGGCAGGCTTACTTATTGATTATAAGAGATCCAAACGAGACGGACGGTGTAGGCTGCGCAAACCGTTCGGGCCATGTGCGTGCATGAGCCGGGCAGAGGGGGATAAGACGACCGTGACACCAGTAGATATGGTTATGCACATCTTGGGAAATGTAACATCTCGAATTTTTAACGACTCTAAAAAAGAATAAATTTAATAATAATTAATTTAATATTTATAATTAGAGGAAATGGATTGCACCATTGCGTCTGTTTCGAAATTCTGGTTAAGACAAACATTTGGTTTGCGAAAAACGGACACCATATGAGGAATTTATGAGAGTTTTAAGTTTGTATATGCGCAGAAAAATTATATACATAAGTATGAGTCAGAGATGAGTCAGAGCTGAGTCAGAATTATATCTAGAACAATTCAAATTTGAAAAATTCCTCAAAGCGCCAAAATTCCTGCTCTAGGGGGTTGACCTCCCTAGAGGGGTGTCGACCTAGGGGTCGAACCATCCACAGAGGTGTCGACACCCCAAGGGCTGAGGTGGCAATCAGTTTCTGGGGGCTCTACAGCTATAAATATGTGTCTATTTCTCATATTTTCTTGATTGGAAATCATGGAGGCCAAATGTTGTTGGATTGCGAACTAAACCATTTTCTACAACAACATACTTTGCAAATCAAATTCATAATTCAAGATCCATTCTCTCTATTCTCTAAACTTGACACTGTGAGTCCTAGGTTCTTTTAGGTTTAGATAAATAAAAGTAAATTATGAAAGACTGTGATTTGGATATGTGTAAACAATGAATCTATGCTATTATCATATCTGATAGTATGTCATGATAGATCTATTTCTTTGTGATTATTCTGCTATGACATGATAAATCTATTTCTTTAGATCAAAGTCAATTGTGATTATTCTGCTATGACATGATAGATCTATTTCTTTAGATCCAAGTAAATGGTGATTATTCTGCTATGACATGATACATCTATTTCTTTAGATCCAATTCAATGGTGATTATTCTACTATGTTATTATTGTGGATCTTGGTTTGTAACTATATTGTGGTTATTATAAATCTGTTAATTTGAATACTTATTTCATTGGATAGACCTAATCATGCATGTGAATCATGAACATATGCCACCTCGATTTGATTTGGATTGGATCTAAATCCTTATCTAAATTGTAACTTCTACGGCATGATATTATGTGGATTTGTGTAGATTTATTTTTAAACTAGTAGATCTAATTTATGTAGACATTGAAACTATTAGTTAGATTTAGATCATCACCTTATGTTATCATGTTAGATCTATTTTAACCTCTAGATCTAGATCATGTGATCCAATCTATCACCATGTGTTATTATGTTAGATCTAAACAAATGGGACATCTAAACTGCTGATTTAGATCTTACTGTGCTTATTGAGACATCATGATATGTTCACTAGTTCTATGTTCATCTTGTTATGATAATAGTTACATGTCCATGCCAGTATCTACGTTCACATTATCATGCTAAGTTTTTGTTTATTCCAAGATGACCACTTTTGTTACATTCCTATTGTTTTTCCCTATTATCGTTTATGACTAGGCTATTGTCCAGCCCAAGCATATTGCCAATTTTGTGAGGCCTCTATTTAAGGAATGGGGGAAAAGGGGTTAATATTGGCATAATTTGAATATGAATATTTTTGGATATGTAATTCAAATTACTGGGTAAGATAGGTATTGACACCTGTAAAAGGAAAGCATTAATTAATTGGTAAAATTAATTAAAAATGGAATGTTTAGTAATTACAATTAGGAATTGTAATTGTACTCATGACACGAGGTTAGCTTGCATTTGTGGTGGAAGTCTGCCCAGACCCGACCGGCATATCCGGCAGCCACTAATGATGAACCTAATGTGCGAGGTCTAAGTACGCAATTACGAATCGGCTAAGACGTGAGGTTAGGCCCAACTGTGGAATAAGACTGTCCGGACCCGACCGGCATATCCAGCATCCACACGTTGTAGGCCTAATCTAGGAGGTCTAGCCCATTGTAAACCATAAATGGACATGGTAATGAATTGGACTACTTAACCAAATCTAATCCATAGGGATTGTATGATATAGAACTGAAGTTAGCGTTAATTAAAATTGATTGGATCAGTGGGAGGTTAAGTAAATCTGTGGTAGGTGGGTAATATTAGGATATATAGGCCCACAAACTTAACCATTAAATAAACATGCTTGAATCAGCGGAAGGGTTAAATAAATCTTGGGTAGGTGGGTAATATTAGTATATATAAGCCCACAAACTTAACCCGACAAAGTTATGTAATTAAAAACACATTTTAGGGTAAACATAACTTGCAAAAATGATAGGGTTATATATTAAAGACACCTATAGGTAAGCAAATCGGCTGGAAGATTGGGGGTTATGTATTAAAGACACCTATAGGTAAGCATAACCGGTAGAAAGATTGGAATTATGTAATTAGAGACACCTTTTAGGGTAAGCATAGCTGGAAGAAATAAATAAGGTAATGTACTTAAAGACACCTAGTGGTATACATAACCAGGGGAAAAAATATAATAAAGTCGTGTAATTAAAGACACCCTTTTATTTTAAGCATAACTGACATAGGGCTATGTAAATAAATACACCTAAGGGTATACATAGTCAGTGAAAAACCTAGTGGGGATACAAGACAAAGGGGAGAGCTTGTATCATATTGTGTGGGACCCATTTCAGTCAGTAATCCGGATTTGGTATTAAGTAAAGAACTCCATACTAGGCGGAGAAGGGGAACGCTTACTAATTGATTGTAAGAGATCCAAACAAGATGGATGGTGTGGGCGTCACAAATCGACCGGGGACATGTGCGTGCATGGGCCGGGCAGAGGGGGCTAAGACGACCGTGACACCAGTAGAAATAGTTGTGCACATCCTGGGTTGCCACTTTAGGAAGTGATACCTCCTACTGTGGGGCCAGCATAGGATATCTACGGAGTAGGGAGCCGATCGATTAGGGTAGTGAACATGGTATACTTGGACGAATGACCTAAGCCTACCAACTCATAGTGGAAGGGATCATCTCATTTCACTTATACTAGTAATAGTGCAGAGTAATCATTAGAAGTATACACACCTTATCCCGTCCACCTTGTCGCACCTGCCATTTATGTAGTGATCTCTCTCATCCATTTTATATGCTTATCATTTTACTTTTATTTATTTACTGGCTAAAAGTAATTGGACTCGCCAGATTTTATATCTGACCATTTTTGTTTCCTCTTCTTTCTTCCGTTCCCCCTCCCCCATAGGTTCTCAAGGGAGGGAATTCTCAGGCTTTGTCGGGATTATGCTATCGTCTTCCTTGGAGCTTCTAGACGTATTGCTCAAGCTTCTATCTTTACTACTATGGCTTATGATTTGAGGATTATGCTTTCTTTTTTATTATACACTGATATTTAAAGTACAAGACAGAAGTTTTAATGATATACTGAGTTTATTTATTTTCAAACATATGGTGCAACCATGCTTTATGTTTAATAAAGTTTTTTTATTCCACTGCTATTTTATATCTGTCGTGTAATTATTCTGTGTCTGTTTACCGATAGCACTTCACGAAACTTAATGCATTCCGTTAGTGAGTGACTTTAACAGACGTGGGGTGTCATAGGTAATAAAGGGTTGCCACTTTGGGAAGTGATACCTCCTACTGTGGGGCCAGCACAGGATATCTACGGAGTAGGGAGCCGATCAATTTGGGTAATGGTTAGGATACACTCGGACATATGCCCTAAGTCTACCAACTTATAGGGGAAGGGATCCTCTCATTTTAGTTATACTAGTAATAGTGCAGAGTAATCATTAGAGAAGTGTATACACGTTACCCTGTCTACCTTGTCACACCTGCCATTTATGTAGTGATCTCTTTTATCCACTTTATATGCCTATCATGTTACTTTCATTTATTTACTGGCTAAAAGTAACTAGACTTGCCAGACTTTATGTCTAACCCTTTTGTTTCTCCTACTTTCTTCCGTTCCACCCCTCCCCCCAAGGTCTCCAGGAGGAAACACTCAAGCTTAGTCAGGACTCAGATATCATCTTGCTAGGAGCTATTTCTGAAGATTGGCTCAAGTTCTTCTCTCTACTATGGATTAACTCTTTTAATTGGGGAATTATGCTTTTTATATACTTATGTACTCTAATGGTGGAAGGCAATTATTTTATTGTAATGGTTTTTGTGACTTATGATATTGTGAACCATGGTATTATGATTTATGTTTGAAATAAAAATTTAAATTTCCGCTGCTATCTTATTTATATCCGTCTTGTAATTACTCTGTGTCTGTTTACCTATAACGCATCACAAAACTTAATGCATTCCCTTAGTGAGTGACATTAACGGACGTGGGGTGTCACACTTGGTATCAGAGCTAAAGGTTACGAGATTAGATAAAAGTTTTTGAAAATTATTTTCAAAAAGGTTTTAAAAGAAAGCATTTTCAAAAAGAAAAGTCTGTTTTAAAAATATTTCCCTAAGAAGCCATATCTAATATCCTTCGGTCCTTTATCTAAATTTCTTCCTTTTTCCTTTTTCAGCATATCTGGGGAACAAAACATTCCTAATATCCCATAGGGCATCACAGTACCCGGATGGTTCTGTGGGTATTTAGAGGCCACGGCGCCTGCCGAAGGACAAAGAGATGTTCCTTCCCCAGCTGCACATGTCATTCCTCCTTCTCCCCCTCCAAAAGTAGATAATTTTGCCAAGATCTGCAAGGACTTCCGTGCTATAAGAGGGAAGCTATTCCATGGGAACGAGACATTCGTAGAAGCGAGGAACTTGCTTAAGGAGACCGAGGACTTGTTTGTAATCTTTGAAGTAGAGGATCGAAGAAAGATTCAGTTAGTCGCCTGTCTACTGAAGGACGAAGCCTCATTTTTGTGGGAAGTCATTCAAGATTGACGTCCGGTGGAAACTTGGGAAGATTTTAGACAGAGGTTCGAAATGTATTTTTTTCCCAAACTGAGAGAAGCATGCAGATGGAGAGGTTCTTAGCATTCAAGCAAGGAAACTTAACAGTGAAAGAGTATGTGAACAAGATCAACAAGCGAGCAAGGTTCGGGTTAGAGTTGGTGGATACGCCGCTAAAAAGGGGTTTGCGGTTTGCTAAAGGGCTGAATGAGCCTCTGCATGGTTTATCCATGTCTCATATTCCAATGGGGGCCACTTTTGAAAAGCTTCTTGATAAGGCGCTAATACATGAGGAGGACAAGGGAGAAAAGAAGGAAGCAAAGGCCGAGGGGACATCGCAGAATACGAAGGTGTGCCCCAAGAAGAGGCAACAACAACAGCAGAAGAAAGGAGGGAAAGATAACAAAGGCAGGGATAAGAGAAAATGTCACAATTATGGAAAGGAGGGTTACTTGATCAAAGACTGTAAGAGAAGGAAGGGAAATTGCTGTAATTGCGGAGTGGTCGGACACTTCACTAAAGAGTGCCCAAAGAAACAAGGATCGCAGGGACAAGGTCAAAGAGCAGGAACTTCTGGAGGATAGGTGCATGCTCTCGCGATCAGTGCTCCTGAAAGAAGTAGAAAAATTCAAACCATCCAGTTAGAACACTTTTTGATTCTGGCACTTCACACTCGTTTATATCTAGTTCTTTGGTTGAATCTCTGCACTTAATTACTAGTATGGTAATAGATCCTGTAGTTGTTTCAAACACCATTGGTGGTTCGACTCATTTATCGATGATTTGATAGGGTTTGAAAATATCTATGTTATGCGTCGAGTTTGAGTGTGATGCGTATGTGATTGGGTTTATTGGTTATGAGCTGATTCTAGGAATGGATTGGCTTACCATGTATGGGGCCATTCTGGATTGTGAGAGGAGGGTTGTTAGACTCCTGACTTATCATGGGAAGATCCTCGAAGTTTCTTGTGACCCCTAAGGGTCTGTAATGCTTAGCTTCCTAGAGTCTCTAGATTCATCCATATATGATTTGCAGTCTGTTCTAGTGGTTCGAGATTATTCCGATATTTTTGATGAGGTACGGGGTTTACCTCTAAGGCGCGAGATCGACTTTCGCATAAATCTGGTGGACAATGCAAAGCCAGCTGCATTATCAGTGTGCCACGTGGCTCCAAGGGAAAGGAGGGAGCTGAGTAAGCAAGTTGGTGAGCTACTTGATAAAGGTTTTATTAGACGAAGCATATCTGAATGGGGTGCTCCAGTACTACTCACAACTAAGGCGGATGGTTCGCTTCATTTGTGTATTGAATATAGAGAGTTGAATAAGCTCACCAAGAAGAATAGGCACCCTTCGAAGCATTGTACGGGTGACCCTATAGATCACCAACTTGTTGGTGGGAATCTATAAAAAGGTTATTACTTGGACCAGATACGGTTAGGGAAACGTCCAAAAAGATTGACCTTATTCGACGGCGGATGAAGACAACTCAAGATAGGAAGAAGTCCTATGCAGACAAGAGAAAAACCGACATCGAATTTGAAGTGGGAGACTTAGTTTTATCAAAGTATCACCACTGAGGAATGTGGTTCGCTTCCGAGCAGTAGGGAAGTTGGCACCTAAGCTTGTGGGACCATTTACCATAACCAAGAGAATTGGCCAAATGGCCTATAGAGTAAAACTCCCAGAAAATCTATCTGGTGTTCATGATGTTTTCCACGTCTCTCATCTGCGAAAGTGCCTGCTTGACACCGTAGAAGTTCTTGAGCCGAGTATGTTGGAAGAAGAAGAAGTGGAACTGGAGGCGACAGTTAGATGAGTCCCTACCCGTATTCTTTGGTCAGAAGTTAAAAAGATACGCAATAAGGAGATCAAATTGCTAATGGTTCAATAGAGAGATAACCCAGAGGACGCGACTTGGGAGACCGAAGATAAGATTCGTGCTTCATACGCATTTCTTTTCGAGGGTATGTTCTTAACTCCTTTTTCAAAGTTTTTTCAGTGCTTGTTTCTGTCAATACAGTATATCTTATCCATAGTATTTTTCGTCCTTTAGATAGGAATCCTATGGATGTAAACATGTGTTTGAAACATGTTATGTTTGAAGGATGCAAGTTCTTGCTAGTGGTTGCCTGTGGACGCATATACGCACTCATTAGGCATAACATCGGCTCAATCACTCTCATATTGCATATGGATGTGTGTGCATTTTCTTTTCTTTTATGGATGGAAATGGATGAGTTAGCATATGGATGTTGCATGTAGACGAATGAATATGCACACATATAGAACTCACATGATATAATAGGATTATTTGCATACATATTGGATTCACGGCACTAACATACATTGCATTAACGAGGTCAACTGAATCAGTTGACCGCCTGATCTTCACATTAGTGTTGGGACATATACACACACCTCTGCATATATTTATATAAGCATTATAAACCTTTAATAACAATGGATGCCAGTGGTTGGTGGATGAACAGATGGATGATGGATGGTAGAATATGCATTCTTCTCAACTTAGAGATTTCGGGGACGAAATCCTTTGAGTAGGGGAGAATGTAACACCCCGAATTTTTAACGACACTAAAAGAGGATAAATTAAATAATAATTAATTTAATATTCAGAATTAAAGGAAACGGTCAGCACCATTGCGTCCGTCTCGAAATTCTGGTCAAGATAGACATTTGGTTTTGCATAAAACGTACACCGTGTGAAGAAGTTATGAGGGTTTTAAGTTTGTATACATGTAGAAATATTATGTATACACTTATGATTCAGAGATGAGTCAGAATTTTATCCAGAACAGTTCAAATTCAAAAATTGAAAATTAGCGGTAGAATTCCCTCTCTAGCGGGTCGGCCCCCCTAGAGGGGTGTCGGCACCAGGGTCGACCCCCTTAAGGGGTGTCGACCTAGGGTCGACCCACCCACAGGGGTGTCGGCACCCCTAGGGATGACGTGGCTCTCGGTTTCAGGGAGTCTGGCAGCTATATATATGTGTCCTATTCTCCTATTTTCTTCATTGGAAATCATGGAAGCCATATGCTGTCGGGGTGCGAACTGACACAGAACTGTTTTCTATAACAACATACTTTGCAAATCAGATTCAGAAATTCTAGATCCGTTTTTTTTTCAATTCTCTAAACCTAACGCTGTGATTTTCTAGTTGATTTTAATTTTAAATAAAAAAAGTAAATTGTGAAAGACCGTGAATTGGGTATGTTGTAAATTATGATTCTATGCTAGTGTTAAATCCTATACTATGTCATGATAGATGTATTTCCCTAGATATAATACAATTGTGGTTATTATATTATGTTGCGTATGTGGTTCATGACTTGTAACTATATTGTGGTCAATGTACATCTATTAAATTGGACAGTTGTAGCATTGGTTAGATCTAATTCTTTACGTAAATCACCTTTCACCTATCATATTGTGATCAATTTAGATATGTTGTAAACTTGACATGTGAATCCATCTTTAGATCTAAACATGTTACTGTGTCACTCTAATTATTTTAGATCTAAATAGTTGGACATCTAAATGGTTAATTTACATCTCATTATGCTCTCTTTGACATCGTAGTAATTGCCACAAGTTCATTAGTTTTATGCTTATTTGTCCAACCTATCACCATGCTAGTTTATGTTTATGCCAAGTTATGTGGAAACTATCACCCTTGTCATATTCCATTTTCATTGTTTTGGCTAGGCTACTTTGTAGCCTAAATGCCGCCAAAATACGTGCGAATACATTAGTTAGGAAATGGGGGAAGGGGATTAGAATTGGCATAATTAATATAATATTTATATGAATCGGACATATAATTCAAATGGGAAAACAGAAAAATAATCACCTATAATGACATAGGTAGATTTGGATAAAAAAGGAATGTCTAGTAATTACAATTAGGAATTGTAATTGCACTTATAACACGGGGTTAGGTTGCATTAGTGGTGGAAGTCTGCCCGAACCCGACCGGCATATCCAACAGCCACTAATGTTGAACCTAATGTGAGAGGTCTAAGCGTGCAAATACGAATCGGGCTAAGACACGAGGTTAGACCCAACTATGGAATAAGCCTGCCCGGACCCGACCGCATATCCAGCTTCCACACGTTGTAGGCCTATTGTGGGAGGTCTTGCCCATTATAACCATAATTGGACACGGTAATGAATTGGACTACCTAACCTAATTTAATCCATAAGGATTGTATGATTATGAACTAAAGTTAGGGTTATGTAAAATTGGATGGGTAGTGAGTGGGTTAAGTAAATTAGAGGGGGTGGGTGATATTTACATATAGGCCTATGAACTTAACCCAATAAGGTTATGTAATTAAGGACTCCTAGTGGTATACATAACCGGTGGAAGATATAATAAAGTTATGTAATTAGTTATGTAATTAAAGACACCCTTTGGGCTAAGCATTACTGACATAGGGCTATACATAGTCAGTGAAAAACCTTGTGGGGATACAAGACAAAAGGGAGAGCTTGTATCATATTGTGTGGGACCCATTTCATTTAGTAAAATGGAGTAGGTATAAAATAAAAACTCCGTGCTAGGCGGAGAAAGGGAACGCCTATTGGTTGATTATAAGAGATCCAAACGAGACGGACGGTGTAGGTGGCGCAAACTGATCGGGCCATGTGCGTGCATGAGCCGGGAAGAGGGGGATAAGAAGACCGTGACACCAGTAGATATGGTTGTGCTCATCTTGGGAAATGAAGGGTAGCCACTTTAGGAAGAGATACCTCCTACTCTAGGGCCAGCACATGATATCTACGGAGTAGGGAGCCGATCGATTAGGGTAGTGGTTAGTGTACACTTGGACGTATACCCTAAGTCTACCAACTTATGGTGGAAGCGGTCATCTCATTTTATAGTGCAGAGTAATCATTAGAGAAGTGTATACACCTTACCCTGTCTACCTTGTCACACCTGCCATTTATGTAGTGATCTCGCTTATCCACTTTATATGTCTATCATGTTACTTTTATTTATCTACTGGCTAAAAGTAACTAGTCTCGCAAGACTTTATGTCTGGCCCTTTTGTTTCTCCTTCCCCCTAGGTTCTCAAAAAGGAAACACTCAGGCTTAGTCAGGACTCAGATATTATCTTGCTAGGAGCTAATTCTGAAGTATGGCTCAAGTTCTTGTCTCTACTATGGCTTAACTCTTTTAATTGGAGAATTATTCTTTGTATATACTTATGTACTCTGATGGTGCAAGACAGAAGTTGTTTTATTGTAATGGTTTTTGTGACTTATGATATTGTGAACCACAGTATTATGATTTATGTTTGAAATAAAATTTTAAATTTCCGATGCTATCTTATTTATATCTGTCTTGTAATTATTCTGTGTCTGTTTACCTATAACGCTTCAAAAACTTTATGCATTCCCTTAATGAGTGATATTAACAGACGTGGGGTGTCATAGAATGGATAACACATGAAAAATAGTATTTCTCTTTCTTATTATTCCCTACTCAAAGAGCTCACATCTAGCAGTCAAAAGTAGGCAAAAATGAAGCAAAGTTAAGATAAAACCGAAGTATAACAAACAAAAACTTGCAAAAGATGGAAAAAATATATATTTCAAACTTCAAATGAAAATTAACACCATTGTAATTATTACAAGAACCAATATATATATATATATATATATATATGTATGTATGTATGTATATGTATATTACTTTCTAATCCAGTGACACAATAATAATATGTCCAATATGAAATATACATAGTACTAACTAATTAAATTTCATATCTTACGTTTTTAATAAGAAGTCTGTAAGTTCAGGCAACATGCTTAATCCACAAATTCAATCACAACTTCTTTAAACAACACCAACCTACATATATTGAGACATTAAATTATGTAAATTATTCATAGATAGAATCTTGCATACCAAATTAATTATCAATTGTAGAAGAAAAACACAATTTTATCTACTTGGAAAAGAAAGGGGTTTATCTAATTTAAACAAATGAAAAATTGAAATAATATTGGCTAAAATTTTGCAAACTCAAGGGCGGAAGATACAATAGACAAAAGAAATAGTTTAGTTTCCATACGCAATGGAAAATTGTAAGTATGAAAGACTTTCTAGCAAATAGGAAGTAAAAATATTTCATCAATATGATTCTAGAATAGGAGTAGGTGGAATGAAGTTCCATTATTTAAAGCCAAAATTGTGTAAATGAAAAAGTTTTCCTAGCAAAATTATCCTAATAGGATAACATGATCCCCTTAAATGTTTAGACATATACTTTGTATTTTTTTCAGCTCGAATTTGAAGAATTAGCATTTTCCCATCAATTAACTAAGTTGGATAAAGAAATTAAGCTTATTTTAATAGATCAAAGTTCACCTAAAGAAATGTGTTGACCAAATATTGAAGGTTAACATTATTATTCTAAAAAAACTACGATTGTCATATAAAATGAAAATTACATTTTCCTTTGATTAGAATTCCATATTTTCACTGTTAATTAATTACATGAGACTTGAAATAATGACATTGACAAACTGAAGTTAGAAACTTATAACAGAAATATAACAGTCAATTTATAAAACAAAGCTTTGAATATCCAAACATAAATTAAAAATAGAAACTACAAAAGGCTGTTCTGCAAGAAAACAAACTTTGTATTGAAAGCGGTATATTAGAATATTTAATGTGTAAATGAAAGCTATTCGTCAAAATGAGTACAAAAGAATGGCTAGAAGTTCTCAAAATGAAAATTACCATTTTCTATATCAGTTTCGGATGACCATGGTAGCATTCATCATTGCTTGCACTTAGCACCATCAACTAATTGCTTTTATGCTTTGTGCTTTCTAGTTAATCACTATCTATATAAACCAGGAACTCGGGACCTACACTATTTCTTTGTAGACGAAAGATGTTTGCTATCTCCTGTGTTACTTATTCCAGATATGTGAAAACATGCAACGTTGGTTCCTATAATTCACACACCAAATAATCAAAGTTATTTAGGAAAACATTTCTTTGGGGAGAAAGAAATGAAATCTTTAACAAATTTTTCTTTCTATACTTGAAGATATTTTCTACTTTATAAAAGAAGGGGTCACAATTCTAATTCACAAAAATTAAGATAATCAAATCAAATTATATCAAAGTATTTCAATCACAAAATTATGATACGATCCTATAAATCATGTGAGAATTAATTTTAAAAAAAACTTACTGGTTACTGAGGTAAGATGCATAAGCGTCTATGATCAGCTAATTTTGTTGAAACTTCAAGAATTGTTTATTTTATAGCAAAAAGGCATATAATGAAGATTAAAATAGATTCCATACATTAGATAGCAAGCTTTGTGGGTTAATCAAATAATTATATATACATCATAAATGGTAGATTAAACATAAATCCGAGTGGTGTGAATAAATTGTACAAAAAAGATGTTGAAAATTGTGACACCGCACGTCCGTTACTGTCACTCACAAAGGGAATGCATTAAGTTTCTTGGAGCATTATAAGTAAACAAAACATAATATTACAAGATAGATACATAAAGTAGTACTTGAAAATTTTATAACTTTATTGCAGCGGAAATAGGAATAAGTTTAGTTACATTTTCGAACACCAAAACCAAGTACATAATATCAGTCTTGTACAAAAGCCATCAGAGTACATAATTTTTAAAATCATAATCCCACTCCAAAATGCCATATGTAAGAGAAACAAAGCTAAGCATTACCTTCAACACTTCCAAGCACTTTAAGCAGAAAGAAATCTGAATCAAGCTTCTACGTTCCAACCTTGAGAACCTGGGGGAGGAAAAGGAAGAAAAGAGGTGAAACGAGAAGAGTTAGACATAAAGTCTGGCGAGTCCAGTGACTTTCAGCATAAAACAGATAATAGTATCATGACATGTAAATAAAACTGGATGAGAAATAACATTAACCGGAGTAGCAGGTATACATAGGTTAAACAGAGGAACAGAATGATATAGACCAAGTTACGCTTCTTACTTACTTTTCACTTCTCGTACAGTTCTTATGGATTAAATTAGGTTAAATTGTTCTTTCTCATTACCATGTCCAATTATGGTTATATTGGGCTAGACCTCCCACATTAGGCCTACAACGTGTGGATGCTGTATGTGTCGGTCGGGTCCGGGCAGTCTTATTCCACAGTTGGGTCTAATCTCGTGTCTTAGCCCTAGTATTATTTATACACTTAAACCTCTCACATTAGGTTCAACATTAGTGGCAACTGGATATGCCGGTCAGGTCCGGGCAGACATCCGCCACAAATGCAACCTAACCTTATGTCATAAGTGTTAATATAATTCCTAATTATAATTGCTAAACATTCCATTTATTAATTAATTTACCAATTAATTAATCTTAACTTTTATGGTGTTATTGCCCGTTCTATCAACAATTTGAATTACTACTCCAAAAATGTTTATTTCCCAATTTGCCAATATTTACTTATTTCCCCCCGTTTCTAACTATTGTCCTCACAAAATTTGACAGCATGCCTAGGCTAAGTAATTAGCCTAGCCATAAGCGATGAAAAGGAAAGCTAATAGGAATGTAACACAAGTGATGATTTGACATAACATAGATTAAAATAGTCATAAGGTTGTCATATGAACTTGTGACAATTTCTATGATGTCAAAGTGAAAAAAAATGAGATCTAAACTAATCATTTAATCATCCAGCAATTCAGATCTAGCATAGTAAGGGTGACATAGTAGCATGCTTAGATCTAAGGATAAATACGCATTGTCCAATTTTATAACATATCCAAATTTATCACAATATGACAGGTGAAAAGCGATTTACATAAAGAACAAGATCTAATCAATGTCATTACGTGTCCAAATTAACGTATTCACCTTTTCCATAATACAATTACAAGTCCGGATCTACATAGGCAACATCATAGAATAACCACAATTATTTCAGATCTAGAGAAATAGATCTATAGAATAACCACAATCGTTTCAGATCTAGAGAAATATATCTATCAAGATCTACATAGGCAACATCATAGAATAACCACAATTGTTTCAGATCTACATAGTTTAAGATTTAATACTGGCATTGATTCATACTTTACAACATATCCGATTCATTGTCTTTCACAATATACTGTTATTTATTTAAACCTAAAAGTGACTAGAAACTCGTAGTTTTAGGTTTAGAGAATTGAGAGAGAATAGATCTGAATTTTGAATTCTGAATTTGATAAGCTAAACTGTTGTTGTAGGACTTGATTCTGTTTCAGTTTGTAATCCGACAGCATATGGCTACCATGATCTCCACTGAAGAAAATAGGAGAATAGGGGACCATATTTATATCCTAGACCCCATTAATCAGAGCCAGAATCAAGTCCAGGTACATAAAATGAATTCTGTCCAGATCTGCCTGGGGGGGGGGGGTCGACACCCACGAGCGGGAATTTTCCCGCGTAGTCTTCTTTGGTCGGATTTTGGATTTTCGACTGTTTTTGAAGGTTCTGGAATTATTTTATATTTATATATTCTTCCTTATGCGTATAAAAACTTCTAAAGCTTATAACTTCTCCATGCGATATCCGATTCAAGAAAACCCAGACAGAATTCCGAGACGAACGCAATGGCGCAACCCGTTTCCCTTAATTCTTCTTCTAAAAATTAAGTATTCTTTAATCTGTTACTTTTAATATTTTAAAATTACGGGGTGTTACATTCTCCCATCCTTAAAGGATTTCGTCCCCGAAATCTTCAAGTTAAGAAGAATGTATCCTACCATCCATCATCCATCTACTCATCCATCATCCACAAGCATCCATTGCCCTTAAAAGATTTCTAATGCTTACATGAGTATATGCAGAGGTGTGTGTATATGTCCGAATACTAAAGCGAAAATCAAACGGTCTACTGATCCAATTGACCTCCTTAATGTGATGTATGATTAGTGCCATGAATTGAATATGTATGCAAATAATCCTATTATAACATGTAAGTTCTATATGTGTACATGTCCATTCGTCCAAGTGCAACATCCATATGATAACTCATCCATTTCCATCCATAAAAGAAAAGAAAATGCACACGCATCCATATGCAGTATGATAGAGTGATTGAGCCGATCTAGAGCCTAATGTGTGTTTATATGCATCCACATGCAACCACTAGCAAACACTTGGATCCATTAGCATCCATCAAACATAACATGTTTCAAACACATGTTTTCATCCATAGGACTCCAATCTAAAGGTCGAGAATACTAGGGATAAGATATGCTCGATTGACTAAAACAGGCATAGACAAAGCTTTGGAAAAAGGAGTTAAGAACATACCCTCAAAAAGGAAAGGGTACAAAGCATGAATTCCATCTTCAGTTTCCCAAGTTGCATTTTCTGGGTTGTCTCCCCATTGAACATTCAACAACTTGATTTCTTTGTTGTGCGGCTTCTTAGCTTCCGATCCAAGAATACGAGTAGGGACTCGTCTGACTGTCGCCTCCTGTCTCGCCTCCACTTCTTCCAACATACTCGTTTCAACGACTTCTGCGGTGTCATGTAGGCATTTCCGCAGATGGGAAACATGAAAGACATTATGAATACCAGACAAATTCTCTGGGAGTTTTAATTTATAGGCTATTTGGCCAATTCTCTCGGTTATGGGAAAGGGTCCCACAAACCTAGGTGCTAACTTCCCTCCTTAGCGGAAGCGGAACACATTTTTCAGAGGCGATACTTTGATGAAAACTAAGTCTCCCACTTCAAACTCGATGTCGGTTCTCCTCTTGTCTACATAGGACTTCTGCCTATCTTGATTGTTTTCATTCGTCGTCGAATAAGGTCAATCTTCTCAGACGTCTCTCTAATCATATCAGGTCCAAGTAACAATATTTCTGCAGATTCCCACCAACATGTTGGAGACCCATAGGGTTGCCCATACATTGCTTCGAAGGATGCCATACAGATGCTTCCTCGATAGCTATTATTATAGCAAACTCTACTAAGGGAAGATGCTCTTCCCAAGTCCCTCCGAAGTCTAGGATACACAGCCTCAGAAGATCTTCTAGAATTCTGTTCACCCTCTCCGTCTGGTCATCGGTCTGAGGATGATAAGCGGTACTCAAACACAACTGTGTAACCAATGCTTCTTGCAAACTCATCCAAAATTCGCTGGTAAAGATGGGGTCACGATCGCTCACGATACTGGAAGGAACTCCGTGGAGATGAAATATCTCACGAACATAAATTGCTACCAACAATGGTGCCGTCCTTTTACTTTTAGCTCGAATAAAGTAAGCACTCTTAGTGAGTCTATCCACTATCACCCAAATATTGGTATTACCTTCCTTCGATCTAGGCAAACCATCTATGAAATCCATAGAGACACTCTCCCAATTTTACTGCGGGACCTCCAGCGGATGAAGTAATCCACTGGGCTTCTTTTGCTCAGCCTTGACTTGCTATCAAACTAAACATTGAGAAACAAATTCAGCCATGTCCCTCTTCATCCCAGCCCAAAAGAAAATCCTCTTCATGTCTCTATACATCTTTTCACCGCCTGGATGTATGGTCATCTTAGAATGGTGGGCTTCTTCTAGGACTGCCTTTATCAAGCTTCCAGCTTGAGGAACACAAAGTCTTCCATCTCATCGCAACCACCCCTTTTCATCTATGACATACATACTGAGGTGACTAGAAGTCTCCCCTCTTCTGAGTTTATCGATGATGTCTAGAACCTGTGGGTCACCTTGTTGCGAAGCTCCTATCTGCTCCATAAGAGTCGGTCGTATCTCCAAGAATACGAATAAATCAGGCAAAACTTCGATGGAGGGACTAAAATCAAAAGTTGATATGAAATCCATGTTCTTTCTTTCCACAAACAGTGGACTCAGGGCCACCCTCTGCCTACTTAGTGCGTCTGTCAGCACATTACCCTTGCTGGGGGTATAAGCAATCTTAAAATCATATGAAGCTAAGAACTCCATCCACCACGGTTGCCTTAAATAGAGATCGTTCTATGAGAATAAATACTTGAGAGATTTATGGTCAGTGTACAGCTCGAACCTTTCTCCAGGCAAATAATGATGCCATGTCTTTAAAGTGAATACTTTGGCAGCTAACTCTAGATCATGGATGGGGTATTTCTTTTCATGAACTCGCAACTGCCTACCTCCATAACATATTACCTTCCCCTCTTGCATTAGAACCACACCAAGCCCTGTACCACACGCATCAGTGTAAACGCTAAATACCTTACTTCCATCGGGCAAGGTCAAGACTGGGGCTGTTGTCAGGGCCCTCTTCAGTCGTTGGAAAGCAACATCACAGTCTATATCCCATGAAAATGCCAGATTATTCTTTGTCAGCCTGGTGAGGGGGGCTGATATCTTTGCGAAGTCCTTAATGAACTTCCCATAGTAACCTGCCAACCCAAGAAAGCTTCTCACCTCGGTTGCGTTTTTAGGAATCTGCCAATCTTGCATTGCAACCACCTTTGCGGGATCTACAACTATCCCTTCTTTGTAGATTACATGCCCCAAGAATCTCTCTTCCTTTCTACAAAAGTGGCATTTGGAGAACTTTTCTTTAAGCTATTGGTCATGGAGAGTTTCCAAGACTTCTCTCAGTTATTGGGCATGCTCTTCTTCATTCTTGGAGAAGATCAAAATATCATCAACGAAGACTACGACAAATTTGTTTAGGATTTCCCGAAACACCGTACTCATTAAATCAACAAAATAGGCGGGTGCATTTGTCATCCCAAAAGGCATCACGAGCCATTTAAAGAAACCATCCGGAGTTCTAAAAGCAGTTTTATCTTTGTTGTCTTCAGCCACCCTCAGCTGATGGAACCCCGTATCCAAATCTAACTGAGAAAACACAGAGGCACCAACAAGATGATCAAATAAATCATCAATCCTTGGAAGCGGCTGTCTATTCTTCTTGGTGAATTTATTTAACTCTCTGTAGTCAAAACACAAATGAAGCGAACCATCCGCCTTAGTTGCGAATACTAATGGAGCACCCCATTTGGATATGCTTTTTCTGGTAAACCCTTTCCCAAGCTTCTCCTTTAATTGCTTACTCACCTCCCTCCTATCCCTTGGAGCCATGTGGCACACGGGTAATGCAACTAGTTTTGCATTGTCCACCAGATATATACGAAAATAAATCTCGCGCCTCGGAGGTAAACCCCGTACCTCATCAAAAACATCAGAAAAATCTCGGACTACTGGGACAGATTGCAAATCCTCTATAGATGCATCCTGAGATTCTAAGAAACTAAGCATAACAGACCCTTATGGGTCGCAAGAAACTTCGAGCGTCCTCCCATGACAAGTCAGGAGCCTAACAACTCTCCTCTCACAATCCAGAATGACCCTATACATAGTAAGCCAGTCCATTCCTAGAATCAACCCATAAACATGAGCACATAAGCGTTACATTCAAATTCGACACTTAACATGGATAATTTCAAACCCCGACAAATCATCGATAAATCAGCCGAACCACCAATGGGGTTTGAAACAACTACGGGATCTACTACCATACTAGTAATTAAGTGCAGAGTTTCAACTACAGAACTAGATATAAACGAGTGTGAAGCACCAGAATCAAAAAGTGTTCTAACTAGATGATTTGAAAGAAAAACTAAAATTTCTATGGAAATCTTTCTACCTCTTTCAGGAGCACTCATCGCGAGAGCATGCACCTGCCCTCCATAAGTTCCAACTCTTTGACCTTGTCCATGCAGTCCCTGTTTCTTTGGGCACTCTTTAGAGTAGTTTCCAAGCTCTCCACAATTAAAGCAACTGATCTTCCTTTTCTTACAATCTTCAACCAGGTGACCTTCCTTCCCACAATGGTGACATTTTCTCTTATCCCTGGCTTTGTCATTCTTCCCTCCTTTCTTCTGTTGTTGTTGTCGTTGCTAACATTGGTGCTGTTGCTGCCCCTTCTTGGGCCAAACTTTCTTATTCTATGATGACTCCTGAGCTTTCACTTCCTTCTTTTCTCCCTTGTCCTCCTCATGCATTAAGGCCTTATCAACCAGCTTTTCAAACATGGCCCTCATTGGAAGATGGGACATAGCTAAACCATGTAGAGGCTCATTCTGTCCCTTAACAAACCGCAAGGCCTTTTTGTGCAGTGTGTCTACCAACTCTAGCCTGAACCTTGCCATCTGGTTGAACTTGTTCACATATTCCTTCACCGTCAAATTTCCTTGTTTGAGTACTAAGAACCTCTCCATCTGTATGATTTGCTCCGCTTGGGAAAGAAATTTCATTTCGAACCTCTGTCTAAAGTCTTCCCAAGTCTCTACCAGACGTCCAGCTTAGGTGACTTCCCACCAAAATGAGGCTACGTCCTTTAACAGCCAAGCAGCTAATTGAATTTTCCTTCGGTCCTCCACTTCAAAGATTACGAATAAGTCCTCGGTCTCCTTGAGCTAATTCCGAGCTTCTATGAATGACTCGTTCCCATGAATGGCTTCCCTCCTATAGCATGGAAGTCCTTGCATATTTTTGTGAAGTTATCTGCCAACAGAGGAGGAGGAGGAATGATTGGCGTAGCTGGGGGATGAATGTTTCTTTGGCCTTCGGCGGGCGCCGTGGCCACCAAATACCTACAGAACCATCCGGGTATAGTGATGCCCTCTAGGATATTAGGGATGTTTTGTTCCCCAGACATGCTGAAAAGAAAAAGAGGAAGAGATTTAGATAAAGGACCGAAGGATATTACATATTGCTTTTTGGGGAATATTTTCAAAACAGACTTTTCTTTTTGAAAATACTTTCTTTTAAAACTCATTTTGAAAATATTTTTCAAAAACTCTTATCTAATCTAGTAACCTTTAGCTCTGATACCAAGTGTGGCACCCCACATCCGTTAATGTCACTAACAAAGGTAACGCATTAAGTTTCGTGAAGCGTTTAGGTAAACAAACACAAAATATTACAAGATAGATACAAATAATTTTACAGCGGAAATAAACAACTTTATTAATCATCAAAACACCGTGGTCCAAAGCATCATCTGTCTGAAATATAAAAACCAATTACAACATAAAAACCACTGTCTTGTACTTCAAAAATATCAGAGTACATAAAAGAAAGAAAATACCCCAATAACAAAATATAACCATTGCAATGACAGTAGGAGCTTGATCCATACATATCGGCAACTCCAACAGTCAAGCAAAATCACGGTCAAGCTTGAGTGTTTCCTCCCTGAGAACCTGAGGGGGGGAACGAAAGAGAGAAGGAAAAACCAAAGGGGTCGGACATAGAGTCTGGCGAGTCTAGTAACTTATAGCCAGTAAATAAATAAAGGTAATCATGACAGGCATAAAGTGGATAAGAGTGATCACTATACAAAAGGCAGGTGTGACAAGCCAGATATGGTAAGGCGTATACATGCTTCACTAATGACTACTCTGCACTATTACTGGTATAATCTAAAATGAGATGATCCCTTCCACTACAAGTTGGTAGACTGAGGGTATATGTCCGAGTGTACCCTAGTCACTACCATAATTGATCGGCTCCCTACTCTGTAGATACCCGTGCTGGTCCCACAGTAGCGGGTATCACTTCCCTAAAGTGGCAACCCAAGATGTGCACAATCGTATCTACTGGTGTCATAGTCGTCTTGTCCCCCTCTGCCGAGCCTATGCACGCACATGTCCCTGGTTGGTTTGCGCCGTCTACACCACCCATCATGTTTTGGATCTATTATAATCAATCAGTAAGTGTGCCCCTTCTCCTCCTAGTACAAAATTCACTACTCTGAAACCGAATATGGGTTACTAACTGAAATGGGTCCCACACAATATGATACAAGCTCTCCCCTTTTGTCTTGTATCCCCACTAGGTTTTTTTCACTGACTATGTATGCCCGAAAGGGTGATTTTAATTGCATAGCCCTATACCAGTTATGATTACCCTAAAAGGGTGATCTATAATTACATAATTTTACTAGGTTAAGTTTGTGGGCCTATATTACCCACCCCCTTTAGTTATACTTAACCCACCGACTAACAAATCGATTTTACTTAACCCTAACTTATGTTCATAATCATACAGTTCTTATCGATTAAATTAGGTTAAATAGTCCTTTCAAATTACCTATCCAATTATTATTAGATTGGGCCAGATGTCCCACATTAGGCCTACAACGTGTGGATGCTAGATGTGCCGGTCGGGTCGGGTCCGAGCAGTCTTATTCCATAGTTGGGCCTAACCTCATGTCTTAGCCCGAGTCGTATTTACTCACTTAGACCTCTCACATTAGGTTCAACAATAGTGGCTGCTGGATATGCTGGTCGGGTCCGGGCAGACTTCCGCCACTAATGTAACCTAACCTCGTGTTATAAGTATTAATATAATTCCTAATTATATTGCTGAACATTTCATTTATTAATTAATTTACCAATTAATTAATCTTACCTTTTTGGGTGTTACTGCCCGTTCTATCAACAATTTGAATTACTAGTCCAAAAATGTTTATTTCCCAATTATGCCAATATTTACTTTTTACCCCGTTTTTAACTAACGTCCTCACAAAATTTGATGGCATGCCTAGGCTAAATAATTAACCTAGCCATAAGCTATGAAAAGGAAAGCTAATAGGAATGTAACATAAGTGATGATTTGGAATAACATAGATTAACATAGTCATAAGGTTGTCATATGAACTTGTGATAATTTCTATGATGTCAAAGTGAACAAAAATGAGATCTAAACTAATCATTTAAATATCCAGCAATTCAGATCTATCATAGTAAGGGTGACATAATAGCATGTTTAGATTTAATGATAAATTTGCATTGTCCAATCCAAAACATATCTAAATTTATCACAATATGACAGGTGAAAGGTGATTTACATAAAGAACCAAATCTAATCAATGTCATAACTTGTCCAAATTAACGTATTCACCTTTTCCATAATACAATTACAAGTCAATATCTACATAAGAAACATCTTAGAATAACCACAATTATTTCAGATCTAGAGAAATAGATCTATAGAATATCCACAATCATGTTAGATATAGAGAAATAGACCTATCAAGATCTACATAGGCAACATCATAGAATAACGACAATTGTTTCAGATCTACATAGTTTAAGATTCAATATTGGCATAGATTCATACTTTACAACATATCCAATTCATTGTCTTTCACAATTCACTGTTATTTATTTAAACCTAAAATTGACTAGTAACTCACAGTGTTAGGTTTAGAGAATTGAGAGAGAATAGATCTGAATTCTGAATTCTGAATTATTTGATTAGCTAAACCATTCTTGTAGGACTTGATTATGTTTCAGTTTGTAATCCGATAGCATACGGCTTCCGTGATCTCCAATGAAGAAAATAGGAGAATAGGGGACCATATTTATAGCCTAGACCCCATGAATTAGACCCAGAATCAAGTCCAGGTACGTAAAATGAATTCTGTCTAGATCTACTCGAGGGGCGGGGGGGTCGACACCCCTATAGGGGGGTCGTCACACCTGTCGACACCCCTTAAGGGGGGTCGACACCCATGTCGACACCCCTTGGGGGGGTCGACACCCACAAGAGAGAATTTTCCCGCTCAGTCTGCTTCGGTCGGATTTTGAATTTTGAACTGTTTTTGAAGGTTTTGGAATTATTTTATATTTATATAATCTTCCTTATGCGTATACAAACTTCTAAAACTTATAACTTCTCCATACGATATCCGATTTACGCAAACCCGGACTCTATCCGAAGCAGAATTCTGAGACGAACGCAACGGCGCAGCCCGTTTCAATTTATTTTTCTTCTAAAAATTAAGTATTCTTTAATCTGTTAATTTTAATATTTTAAAATTACGAGGTGTTACAATGTCACTCATTAAGAGAATGCATTAAGTTTCATGAAGCGTTATAGGTAAACAGAAACAGAAACATTACAAGGATGATATAAAAGCAATAGCAGAATTCAAATTTTTATTTCAAACATAAATCATAACATCTTGGTCAAAATATCACAAGTATGAAACTACATAAAAGTCATTACAAAAACATAAAACATTCTGTCTTGTTCCATCAGAGTACCTAAAAAGCATAATTCCCACAAAAAGAGAGAAAGCCATAGTAGAGATAAGAACTAGAGAAATACTTCAAGAGAAGCTCCTTAGCAAGATAAAAGCAGAATCACGGTCAAGCCTGAGTATTCCCACACTGAGAACCTCAGGGGGGAGGGAAAGGAAGAAAGAAGAGGAAACAAAAAAGGTTAGGCATAAAGTCTGGCGAGTCCAGTTACTTTTAGCAAGTAAATAAATAAAAGTAGCATGACATGCATATAAAGTGGATAAGAGAGAGATAACTATATAAAAGACAGGTATGACAAGGTAAACAGGATAGTGTGTATATGCTTCTAATGATTACTTTTCACTATTACTTGTATAACCAAAATGAGATGATCCCTTCCACTATAAGGTGGTAGACTTAGGCAAACGTCCAAGTGTACCATAACTACTACCCTAATCGATCGGCTCCTTAATCCGCGTAGATACTCTATTTCAGCCCCATCGTAGGATGTATCATGTCCTAAAGTGGCAACCCTTCGCTGATATGCACAACCCCATAACTACAGGTGTCACGGTTGTCTTTTCCACCTCTGCCCGGCCCTTGCACGCACATGACCCGGTCGGTTTGTGCCGCCCACACCATCCTCCACGTTTGGATCTCTTAGAATTACTTCAGTAAGAGTGCCCCTTCTCCGACCTAGTTCAGAGTACTTTGTTTGATACCTACTCCGGGTTAACTGAAACGGTTCCCACACAATATGATACAAGCTCTCCCCTTTGTCTTGTATCCCCCACTAGGTTTTCCACAGGTAATATTTACCCTAAAGGTGTATTTAATTATATAACCCCAATCTTTCTACCGGTTATGCTTACCCATAGGTGTCCTTAATACATAACCCCCAATTGGTTAAGTTTTGTGGGCCTATATTAAATATCACCCACCCATCTCAGATATACTTAACTTAACCCTCCCATTGTTTAACCAAGTTTACTTAACCCCAATTCATGTTTATGTTCACCCAATCCCTATGGATTCAACTAGATTAAGTATTTCAATTCCTTACCATGTCCATTTATGGTTATAATGGTCCATACCTCACACATTAGGCCTACAACTTGTGGATGCTGGATATACCGGTCGGGTCCTGGCAGACTTGTTCCACAAGTTGGGTCTAACCCCGTGTCTTAGCCCGTCTCGTATTTGTGCACTTATACCCCTCATATTAGATTCAACAGTTGCGGTTGCTGGATGTGTCGGTC
Organism: Allium sativum; assembly: GCA_030737875.1. Taxonomy (NCBI): domain Eukaryota; kingdom Viridiplantae; phylum Streptophyta; class Magnoliopsida; order Asparagales; family Amaryllidaceae; genus Allium; species Allium sativum. The sequence continues at coordinate 659,722,512 of CM060918.1, read as the reverse complement.
GGGTCTGGGCAGACTTCCACCACAAATGTAATCTAACCTCATGTCATAAGTGTAGTTACAGTTTCTAACTACCGTAATCCTAGGCATTTTAATTATTAACCAATGAATTATACCTATGTCTTTATAGGTGTTCATGCCCATTTACCCAATTATATTCATAGTGAATTATATGTCCAAATTCATATTCGTAATTCAATTTATGCCAATTCTAATGTTTTACCCCATTCCCTAACTAACGCATTCGAATATATTTGGCGCCGTTCCTGGGCTAGAAAGTAGCCTAGCCATAAAAATTAAAAGGGAAAGATGATGGGAAAATGACAATAGTGTTTATTCTAACATAATTGGCATATATGTATATATATACTGGCACAGACATGTAACTGGCATAATTATAAGGTGGACATAAAAACGGATCGAGTGAATAGGTGATGATAAAACTAGATCTAACATAATAAGGATTTCCTAATAGGCATGAATAGATCTAGTAATGGGTTCATATGTCCAATTAATGATAGGTCTAAATTAACTACCACACGATAGGTACAAAACGATCTAGATGGAGAATTAGATCAAACAAGGTTTTAACTGTAAAATAATGACAGATCCAAATTAAACACAAACAAAGATAAAGGTTAAGATCTTCCGATCCTTTGTCTGAATCTCTTTCCTTTTATTTTCATCATGTCTGGGGAACCTAATATTCCTGAGGGCATTACGATACCAGGTTCGTTTCATATGTATGTAGAGGCCACGACCCCTGCCGGTGGTCAAGATGACGTTCCTCTCCCAGCGCACCAGTCATTCCTCCTCCTCCTCCTCCTCCAAGAGTGGATAATTTCTCTAAGATCTGCAAAGATTTCTGTGTCATTGGAGGAAAGCCATTCCGTGGAATCGAAACATTCATAGAGGCAAGGAATTGGCTCAAGGAGACAGAGGAATTGTTTGGAATTTTTGAAGTGGAAGATCGAAGGAAGATTTAGTTAGCTACCTGGCTACTGAAAGATGAAGCTTCGTTAAGGTGGGAAGTAACATAAGCGGGGCATCCGGTGGAGACATGTGATAATTTTAGACATAGGTTTGAAACGAAGTTTCTTTCTCAAGATGACAAAAGCATGGAAATGGAAAGGTTCTTGGTATTCAAGCAAGGAGGCATGACTATTAAATAATATGTTAACAAATTCAACTAGCTAGTAAGGTTTGGATTGGAACCGGTAGATACTCCGCATAAGAAAGCTTTGCGGTTTGCGAAAGGACTGAATGAACTCCCTTCATGGGTTAGATATGTCCCATATTCCAATAGGAGCAACTTTTGAAATGCTTGTTGATTTGGCCTTGATGCATGAGGAAGACAAAAGCGACAAGAAGGAAGTTGAGGTTGAGGAAACACAAATCAAGAAGGTATGGCCCAAGAAAGGACAACAATAACAACAACAAAAGAAGGGAGGAAAGAATGACAAGGCTAAGGATAAGAGGAAGTATCACAGTTGTGGACGTGTAGGTCACTTGGTCAAGGACTGCAAAAGAAGGAAGAATACTTCCTTCAATTGTGGAGAGGTCGAACACTTTGCTAAGGAGTGCCCGAAGAAACATGGACAAGGTAAGAGAGCAGGAGCTTTTGGAGGGAAGATGCATACTCTCACGACCAGTGCTCTAGATAGAGGTAGGAAAGTTTCCGCTGCTAGAGGTGCGGTTTTCTCTTATAGATCAAATAGGAGCTTCGCAGCAAGAGGATCCACATATTTTAGACATCTTGGATAGGCTCAGTAAAGGGGAGACTTCTGGTCACCTCAGTAGATACTCCACAGACGAGATGGAAGGCATTGTGTTCCTCGGAATGAGAGCTTGTTAAAGACAGTCCTAGAAGAAGCCAATCACTCTAAGATGACTATTCATCGAGGTGGCGATAAGATATATAGGGATATGAAGAGGGTTTTCTTTTGGGCTGGAATGAAGAAAGATGTGGCTGGGTTTGTTTCTCAATATTCGATTTACAGCAATTTAAAGCTGACAAAAAGAAGCTCGGTGGTTTATTTCATCCTTTGGAGGTTCCGCAGTGCAAATGGGAGAGCATCTCTATGGATTTCATAGATGGTTTTCCTAGATCGAAGAAAGGAAACCCTAGTATTTGGGTTGTAGTGGATGGACTTACAAAGAGTGCTCATTTCATTCTGGTTAAGAGCAAGAGGATTGCAGCATGGTTGGCAGAAGTTTATGTTCGTGAGATAGTCTGTCTTCATGGAATACCTTCTAGCATCGTAAGTGATCGTGAACCCATCCCCACCAGTGAATTTTGGAGGAGCTTGCAAGAAGCATTCGGTACACAGTTGTGTTTAAGCATCGCTTATCACCCTCAGACTGATGGACAGACAAAAATGGTGAACAAAGTTCTTGAGGATCTTTTAAGACTATGTATCCTAGACTTCGGAGGGACTTGGGAAGAGCATCTTCCTTTAGTAGAGTTCGCCTACAACAACAGTAATCAAGCTAGCATTTGCATGACAACTTTCGAAGCATTATATGGATGACCCGATAGGTCACCAACTTGTTGGTGGAGGAATCTACAGAAAGACTATTACTTGCACCTGATATGTTTAGAGAAACATCCAAGAAGATTGATCTTATTAGACGACGAATGAAGATAGCTCAGGATAGTAAAAAAATCTTATGCAGATAGAAGAAGTACTAACATTGAATTTGAAGTGGGAGATATGGTTTTTATCAAGGTGTCACCTTTGAGAAATTTAGTTCGATTTGGATCTATAGGGAAACTGGCACCAAGATTTGTAGGACCATTTGGTAATAGAAATGATTGGCCAAATGGCCTATAGTGTGAAGCTACCCGAGAGACTATCCGGATTTCATGATGTTTTCCATGTTTCTCATTTGCGGAAGTGCTTGCATGATACCACAGAAGTAGTTGAGCCGAGTATGTTAGAGGAAGTAGAAGTGGAATGGCGGGCGACAGTTAGATGAGTTCCTACCTGTATTCTTGGATCTGAAGTTAAGAAGCTACGCAATAGAGAGGTCAAGTTGATGAAGGTTCAGTGGCGAGATAACCCATAGGATGCGACTTGGGAGACCGAAGACAAGATTCATGCTTCGTACCCTTTTCTGTTCGAGGGTATGTTCTTAACTCCTTTTCTAAAGTTTTTATCTATGCTTGTTTCAATCATTTAAGTATGTCCTATCGATCGAATATTCGACTTTTAGGTAGGAATCTCATGGATGTAAACATGTGTTTGAGACATGTCATGTTTGATGGATGCAAGTGGATGCAAGTGTTCACTAGTGGTTGCTCGTGGATGCATATACACGCACACTAGGCACTAGGTCAGCTCAATCACTCTCATATTGCATATGGATGTGTGTGCATTTTTCTTCTTTTAATAGATGAAATTGAATGTATCATCATATAGATGTTGCATTTGAACGAATGTTTGTGCACTCATATAGAACGTACATATTATAATAGGATTGTTTGCATAAATTTTGGATTCATGACACTAACATATATTGCATTAAGGAGGCTGGCTGAATCAGTAGACCTCTTGATCTTTTGCATTAGTATTGGGACATATACACACACCTTTGCATAGTTCATATAAGCATTAGAAATCTTTTAAGGACAATGGAAGCCTGTGATTGGTAGATGAGTAGATGGATGGTAGGATATACATTCTTCGTAACTTAGAGATTTCGGGGACAAAATCCTTTGAGTAGGGGAGAATGTAACACCCCGTATTTTAACAACAATAAAGAGGATAAATTAAAGAATAATTAATTTAATATTCAGAATTAAGTGAAACGGACTGCGTCATTGCGTTCGTCCCGGAATTCTGGCCTAAATAGACACCTTGTTTGCGTAAAACGTACACCGTATGAAGAAGTTCTTAAGGTTTGAAGTATGTATACGCGCATGAAGAATATATATATGTGTGTGTGTGTGTGTGTGTGTGTATTTATATATATGGTCTATAATTCTAAAATCAAATTCAAAATCGTTCAAAATGCAGAAACTTGGGGAACTGGAAATTCTCATGCCTAGGGGTGTCGACCCCCTATAGTGGAGGCGATCCCCCTAGGGCAGTTGTAGCAGATTAGGATCTGGGGTTGGCGGCCATATATATGGCCTCATTTCTCATGTTTTTGCACAACAAAAATAATGGAGGACTAGATGTTGTCTTTTCCCAGATTGAATCAAAACTTTTTCTTCCCCTGCAATCGAGTTAATCAAGTTTAGAGTTATTCAAGTGTAGATCTGTGATTCAACATCAGCTATTCTCCTTCTATTTTCTATATCAAAAAGCACTGTGAGTCCATGTTAATTTAGATCTAAATATTTAAAAGTAAAACTTGATATGACTATAACTTGGATCTATACCTATGACCATTTAAATCACATTGGATCTATTATAACCTGTTTATCTAAGTTATTCTGACTTGATTATGATCTAGATCTGAACCTGTACCTATTTATCTCGACAGATCTGCCATTGATTGTAGATCTAATTCACTGTTTAGGTCACCTTATACCTTTTCTATTATGTTTATGACCAAATCAGATCTGTTACTAGCTGGACATCTAAATCATTGTTTAGATCACATCATGCCTGACCATATTATGTTAAGATCAGTTCTATTATCTATGTTCATTAGATCTGTCCCAATATGCCTATTTTGTCATTATGCTATTATATGTTTATGCCTAATTCTATTATTACAAGTCAACCTTGTAAATATAATCATTTTTTCATCTTCTCTTCATCTTTCCCTTTTTATTTTATATAGCCTGGCGACTTTCGAGCCTAGGCATGCCATTGAAATATGCGAACGCGTTAAAAGGGGAACGAGGGTAAAACATTGAAATTGGGCGTAACTTGTAATTGGGAATTTGGGCGTAACTTGAATAATGTATAATAATATTAATTTAGGTCATATGGTTCGTTATGAACATAACTTGGGAAAATGGGCATGAAAACCTATAACGACATAGGTAAATTTGGTTAATAATGGAAATGCCTGGGATTACAGTAATTAGAAACTATAACCGCACTTAGACACGAGGTTAGATTACACTTACAGTGGAAGTCTGCCCGGAACCGCCCGGCATATCCAGTAGCCACAAGTGGTGAATCTCATATGAGGGGTCTAAGTGCATAAACATGAGACGTGCTAAGACATGAGGTTAAGCCGGACTTGTGGAAGAAATATGCCCAGACCCACCCGGCATATCCTTCTTCCACAAGTGGTAGACTTAATGTGGGGGGTCTAGCACATTATAAACATAAATGGACATGGTAATGAATTGGAATACTTAACCTAGTTGAATCCATAGGGATTGTATGAACATGTTAAACTAAGTAGGGGTTATGTAAACGTGTTTGAAAACAGCGGGTGGGTTAAGAAAATCTGGGGTTGGTGGGTAATATTTATATATAGGCCCACAAACATAACCTATTGGGATTATGCAATTTTATGACTCTAGTAGGTAGTCTTAATCTGTGGAAAAACTAGCAGTGGGGATGCAAGACAAAGGGGAGAGCTTGCATCATCTTGTGTGTGGGACCCGTTTCAGCTAGTAACCCATATATAGGTATAAACGAGTACTTTGAACTAGGTCGGAATTGGGGTACGCTTACTAGTCCGAATGTAAGCGATCCAAAAGTAGGGAAGGTGTCTAACGGCGCTTTCCATCGGGGTCATGTGCATGCATGGCTTCGTCTGCTCGAGAAAATTAGACGTTGTGACATCAGTAGATATGGTTGTGCACATCCGAAAAATGAAGGATTGCCACTTTACGGAGTGATACACCAAACAGTTGGGTCTGCACAGGGTATTTACGGAGTAAGGAGACGATCTATTAGGGTAGTAGTTAGGGAACATGTAACGTCTCGGAAAATCCGAACCAATTTAAAAAATTTATTTTGGCGATTTTAATGTGTTTTGAATATTTATAATGAATTATTTTAAATAATAACGGTGAGAAATTTATTTTGAATAGAATTAGAACGTATATATTTATATGAATCGGTGTTAAAATATAAATAATTATTTTTAATTTTAAAAGGAATTGGAAATGGTGCGGTAGTTTGAAAATTCGATTACAAATTTCAAATGAGTGTACATGATTCAAAATAAACCAGATTTTAGCGAAACCAAAAATATAAGAATGTATTTGAGAATATCTTTCCAACGAATCCGTAAAATCAAAATTTCATTGCGGGAATAAAAAGTTATGCCTAATTGAAAATTCAGAGTAGTCGCTATGGAATTTTGGCCCTTAAAAATGGAAATTTTGCAAACAACCCCTGTTTTCGACGAAACCACTTTTGTTGGATCCGGCATGTCAAGTTACTGCTAGATTCCGAACTTCATAAATTTTGGGACTAATATGTGAGTGTGGACTTCGAGGCTGACGGTGGCTCGAGTTGCGAGCTGTGGCCAAGCGTGGGGGAAGGGCGCTGCGGCGCTTCCGAGGGCGGCCTCCGATCAAGGCATGGCGCCTTGGTTCTCGCGCCTGGAGGAGCCCTAGAGGCGAGCGAAATGGGGCTGATTTCCTATATCGTGAAACAAGGAGAAGAACTAGTTACAGAGAACAATGGGAAAAGGTATAAATTATTTAATTAGTAAATTAATTAAGTTTAATTAATTACTGTAAATTCACAGTGGATTTATTTTCAGTTTTTAATGCAAATATGATATTTTTAAATCTGAGATTTCTTATATTAAAAACATTGTAGAAAAAAAAAGTGATTTCAAAAATAATAAATAGCAAATGTTTTAGAAAGAAAAACATTCACTGTTTTGTATAAAAACAACATTGTTTGGAAATATATATATAGCAATATTTCTGAAAATATATACATGGCAATATTTTTGACAATATATACATAGCAATACTTTTGAAAAATAAAATTGCTATAGTGTAAAAATGTGATTTTTATTGTAAAAGGCTTTGTTTTAAAAATACGATTTTAAAAAATATACAGAACAATATAAAATGTGATATATATAGCGATAATAAAAATATGATTTTTATAGAAGTGGTTTAGAATAAAAATATGATTTTTATAAAATATGTGACGATATACAAATTGGATTTTGTATATGAAGTATAATATAAAAATATAATTTTTATAATGAAATATCGCTAATAAAAATATGATTTTTATTATATGAATAACACAATAAAAATACAATTTTTATGCATGGAAAGCGTCATTACAAATGTGATTTTAACATCGACTACGTGAAATAGATGGCAATGGAACGAACTGAAAGCAAAACGGAATTCAAACCGTTCAGAAATAAAGAATGGCGGAGTGAAAACCAAAGGTGAGAACTCCTCACTGTAATTTCCTATACAATTATTTATTTCATAACTGCATATATGAACTGTTTCCCCGTCGTCCACAGACCATGGACGACTGGTTTGTTTGATTGTGTTGTGCAAATTGATTGTGATTGTGTATATGAAGTAAATAAAACATTCATATGTTAAATAAATTGTTTGAATGATAAAATTCATTTTTTATCATATTTATGAAGTAAATGAAACATTCATATGTTGAATAAAGTGTTTGAACAATAAAAATAACATTTTTATTGTACGTATGAAGTATATGAAATATTTATGTGTTGAAAAAAAATTCTTTAAACGATAAAAATAATATTTTTATCATGTATGTGAAGTAATAAAAATAGTCATACGTTGAAATGAATTCTAGTTTGTTAAAAATAACATTTTTAACACATATATGAGTATATAATATAGTCACACCTTGAAATAAATATTAGTTCGCTAAAATTATCATTTTTAGCATATATATGGTATATATAAAATTGTAATATGATGGAAATATTATTAGTTCGCTAATAATATTATTTTTGGCTTATATATGGGTTGTGTGAAATTATATATGAATTGAATGAATATAAAAAAGCATCATATGAAAATGTACATATAGGCGTTGTATGAAAACATACATATACGATATATTGAACAGGTCATAGCAAGGAGGCTAGAGAAGAGGAATAAAATTGTATGCCCGACAAAAAGGTACATATTTACTGTTTTGTTTGGGTATGATGGTTTTATGAGCCGCTTGGCTGTTTCTTTTTCTTTTTGGATAGTAGAGGCCTATATGGCGATTTCGGGATTTTCCCGGTGCTCCCGTACAGGGGAGGTTATGGCGAAATTTTTCAAAAATTTGGGGTGTTAGCCAAATTTTTGAAAAATTAGAAAGTTCTTAGAAACTGAAAAGTTGAAGAACTTGAGCCAGAATAGAAATTGAAATCGTTTTCAAACGATTTATAAAATACGTTTTAAAATGGAAATTGACGAAATATATATAATATATATATTATATATATTATATGGCCTGAATAGAACGCGTCGCGCAGCGACCGTTCGTGAATTTCGACCATTGACTTCGAATTGACATTATGGGAGATTCGACCGTCGGATTCACCTAAAACCGGAACTGTTGGGTTCGTATTGAAAAGAGCTTTCCAACGAATATTATAGATTTGAAATCTAACGGTTGGATTTGGAATTATGTCCAAATCAAAATAGGAAAAGGTCGTTGTAATTGCAGTTCGATGACCGTTTATGGAAATCGACTGTACGGGCCTTGATAAAATTATTAAAAATATCAATAATTAGTGTAAAATCATAAGAAATGATTTGGAAAGAATTGGGATGAAAAATTCCATATTTGAAAAGATGAAAATATATTTTTATCGAAATGAACTTGTAATGGCCCGCAAATCCGTAATATAAGAGTTGACAACATACACCATACATCCAACCCAAATATCATGAAAATACGAATCATTTTTTATTTTTAGAAGAAAAGATAGAAGAAGAACAGAAATAACAACACAGAATCCCACATCGCAGTGGAACAAAATATAATATATCATAACTTTTGAAATACAAAATCTTAACTGTATAACATACACTTATCGGAGTATCACTATCAGAGTACAACTTACAATACAGCAGAAATAACGCTGAAGCCTCCTGCTCCAAGCTTCTTTGGATAAATCTGTAAAATCCTGAACTACTTGACTGCCCATACAAATTTAGGCACCTAAGAGTTAAGTAAACAAAACAAAATAACTCTGGGTCAGTCATGAGACTAGTATGAGTAAACAGTTTAAATCAGCTTGAACAAGTAAACGATATCCCATAAGACCACGCTGTATAACGAAACTGGTTTTTCCCTTATGAGAATCCAAAATATCTTTATATCAAAAACCTTTTGATGTTATAATAATGCCTATCCACCACAATATAATAATCATCTAGCAGAAACGCTTTCATCTCACATTCCACATATATAGTATACAATCAAAACCGCAAGAACGTATTGGGTAATGGATTTCCAACTATGACAAGGTATGGAACCACCTTCTGCTGGTGTATCTCCAGAGGATAATAAACCGAGTTCAACAGGAACATCTTGAAACATAGCCACACATAACCGACCACTCATTTCACCTTCGAATGTATATCACCAACGGTTGGGATCAGCAACCGTTTCCCGAATGGGACAGCATCGAATAGAATAAGGAATTAAATGAATCTCTAGATAGGTGATGATACACCCTAATGGGAGCTAACCACATAGCCATGCTGCCTGCCCGATTTTTATCATTTCACGGTTGTTGAGGCCTGAGGCTACGCTGACTTGCCATTCATTAATAACACAATCACTTAGAATACCACATTGTCAGATACGTTAATCACTAATTGATTTGCACAAATATTCTGGATATTATGCTAAGAGAATAAATCCGTTGCCACCATATATATTTGTACATTCCAACATATGCGATCATTGGAAATATTCTGTCAGACATTCGTCCATATAGGTTCGTTCTAAGATTGAATGAAACCGAAGGCACTATTCAGTACATCCATCCTAGGCAATCTCTACCTAGGACTTTTACAACAGCCCTTGAACTTTACTCCGTCTTCAATATATTCAGCATACTTGGTTTGCAATGCGTATGCCAATACGGAGTGGTTATTCGGATAATAATCCAACGGGTCTCTCCATATTAACAACGTTAAAATGGTCAAAAACTTTGATAGTCGGTGATTTAACTATCGAATGAAAAATGTCCGTGTACACACACCGATCTTATTTCCAAATGGAATTATCGATCAAATCATCAAACACACACACACACACACATATATATATATTCATATTTCCTTATTTTCTATGGTTTAGAAAACGTCTTTAGTTACGTTTGGAAAACGTTTCCAAACTCATTTATGTGGATCTCAAACTGACGCTGTCTAAAACATCGTTACAACCGCTCAATCCATAAATCGATTATTACTTAACTGTATTTCTAACTAACTCTCACCATCGAACCTCAACTATTTCTTAGTTAAGTAAGGAAGTCAATCAAATTGGGATATAATTACCTCTCAGACCTTAACTGAACAATGTTCTTAACCTTGCAATAGACAAAGCTCACCGCACCAATTTCTACAATCATTTGCTTACACAACTTATTGGATTCAGATTACGAATCCACTTCTCTTATGAAAAATATTTATTATAATGTTAACGTTATAAACTCTACTTCTGAAATATCTAACTTAAAACCTAACCTTTTTCCTTACTTCGAATAATTAACGTAACAACTAATTTATTTATAAATAAATAAATCTTGATTTAAAAACCTGAAAGTAATAGTACTTTCCCGAATTCGATATAATCGAATTCGACGTATAACTGTCTTTCGAGTAATCTCTATTCGATTATCTCCTTTCGATTAACTAAATTTGATTAACTCCTTTAACTCTATTCGAATAAATTATATTCGATTAACTCCTTTAACTATATTCAATTAAATTATATTCGATTAACTCCTTTAACTCTATTCGAATAAATTATATTTGATTAACTCCTATTCAACTAACTTTATTTGCTTTTTAAAGATTTCCTTTTATTTATATTATTCTATTTTTAAGTTCGTTTCCTTATCGACTTCTGTGTATATCGATATATCGATTTCTAGTTTATCAAATCTTCTTAAAAATTTCTAACTCCTTAAATTTTCGGAAAAATTCGCCATAACCTCCTTTGTACGGGGTTACCGGAAAAAGTCAAACCTTGCCACACAGGTCCTTTCCAATCAAAAAGAAAAAGAAAAAGCCAAGCGGCTTGCCGATACGGCGCATAAAATCTCATATTCAATTTAAATACATACCTTTTGTCGAGCATTATATTTATACCTCTTCTAACACTTCATTCCAAACCTGTCTCATGTATATCCATACATTTCTAATTCATTTCAACTTAATACACTCGTTCTTACTCAACTCGTTAATTAACTTACTAGTTTACTCCTTGTTGGCTCGCTTTTTGACCAAGCCACCCAGGATCATTCGTAAGAGGAAAGCATGAAACAACGTTCTCCAAGAATATGAAGGAACGGATCGCACTCTATCGACTCACGCACGGAGGATCGCGTCTCGACGGATCGCCCACGGAGGATCGCGTCTCGACGGATCGCCCCCATCTCATCAGCGAACGACGCATTCAGGCGATCCGATCCAAACTTATATTGTTGCTCAGAGCGAACCGATCCAATCCCCTGGTGCATGGCGAACCCTTTGACCCGTTCAAGCGCGAACTAGTCCTCAGCATTCCGAATCGCACGGATCTGGCGACACGTGTCCCTAACCGTCACTTGGACCGATTCTCCCCATCTGCACGATCCGATTTTCAAGCAGATCACGACACCTGTTCACAACGACTAATTTGACTGTTTCTTCAACGGTGGCGATGCAATCCGATGTTCTCGGGATTCGTGCCACGTGTCCACGATCCGCCTGACAAAATCAGCTATAAATAGCCCGGAGCTTGGCATTTTTTGGGATCTTTTGGCAATATTGAGTACAGAATTCGCCATTATTGTCAAAATACGAGAGAATAGAGAGAAATCCTTGTTGTATTAGCTTTCAGAGCATAATCTATAATATATAAAGTGGACGTAGGCTCGTTAACGCCGAACCACTATAAATTCTGTGTGTTATTTTCTTTTTCCTCGTTCTTCATTCGAAACTCTATAACATTCAGAACAATTTGGGTGTTAGGTCCAAATTTTGATCTGACATTTTGGTGCTTTCATTGAGAGAACGATCCTAAAGTTTCACTATTCACTTCTTTGAAGATTCCAGCGATTCGGATATCATGGATGGAAAAAGATCTAAGGCTTCGCAGACCAACGAAACAATCGAAGAAAGTGTGCATGAGCTGGGCAACGAAGAATCTCTGGATCGTGGGGCGCAGGGGGCGAACCGATCCGACGAAGACACCACGCTCCGAGTCGACGAAAACGAAGCGATCCGGACTGCTGAAGGGGTTGTTACTCGATCCCGAGGTATCGTCTCGCACCCTCCGCGTACCACGACCACGAGTCGACCTCAGGGGGGCGCAGCGAGTCGCCATCCACGAACCTCAGCTATCCAAATTGATGATCAGACCACAACTCGACCTGGAAAGGAGCCTATGGCTCGCTCCTATCATCTTAGACCCTGTGCTCGACCGGCTCAAGCTCTTTGCGCATAAGAGAAGGTGATGACGATCAATATGATCCTGCTGCTCCCGTTACTGAGGGGGATCTCTCTCACATTTCTGAAATGTGGGAGAGGTTGTTTGATGAAATGGCTGCCCAAAGGCAAGAAAGCTCCGTCCTGCGACAAAATCTGACTGCTATGGACAGATGACTTGATGAGCTTGCGAGACAAAGAACACCGCCGGTTCGCCCACTCACTCCAGGATATTCTTCTTCGTCTGAGGAATCACCGAGACCTCCACGACGACCGTATGAGAGAGCCGAAAAAACATAGAACAGCTTCGGTTCGGAACCCTCCCATCACAGGAAGAAGAAGCGCTGGGGGCGGGGCCCTCAAACCGTAATGTGAACGATCAAGCCGCAGCTCCCAGGGCTCGGGATATGGATAGTCCCGTAAGTAACAGGACACACCCCGTTCTCCCTTGCTTTTGGAACGGAAGCAGTCATCTCGGTTGAGATAAAAGTACCTTCTCATCGGGTGACCTATTATGATCCAATGACCAATAATGAATTACTCCTTGAGTCCCTGGATATGATCGAAGAAAAGAGGGATGAAGCAGACCTGCGTGCCTTGAGATGCAAACAACAGGTCGCCCGATATTACAACAAAAAGGTTCGAGCCCGAACATGGGAACCCGGAGACTTGGTTCTGAAACGTGTCTTCCCACCCCCAACTCATATGGGAGCGAAGTGGGAAGGACCGTACTCCATTCTGAGCAAGCTTGATAATGGAACCTTCAAGCTAGCAATCGTAGATGGAAAGGAAATCCCCAGAGTGTGGAATGCCCAACATTTACGGCCATATTTAACATGAAAGTTTCAAATTTACTCTTTTGCTTTGTTAAAAAACTATGTACAGGGCATGACTTGCCTAGAATAGTCTGATTCCTTAAAGCAAGAGATTATAAAGTGGACGTAGGTCATGATTCGACCGAACCACTATAAAATATTGTGCGTCGTTTACCTTTATTGCATCTTTACTTATCTGCCTATTTATTTTTGTGAAAATCAATAGAATGATGCAGGCACACGAAGTCTGTTGCCAACCATTCCTCCCGTAGACTGTTTAGGGGAACTCAAAGCCTTGGCAAATGCTCCAACTGCTTGTCCGACTGATTTTAATCCTCGGAGCTTAGGTTAAAATGTAAACCTAGAACGAGTTTGATGAGCGTGCATGATTGCAGACCACTTGATCTGTGACTCTAACTCTCCAGAGCTGAGAGAGAGTATAAAGGACGCGAAGATGACAAGGTAGGGCGGTGTACCATGATCGGAGCCGCCTGAGCAAAAGTCTAGCATTGGCGACCACCAGGGGAATATAAAAGCGTCCATGACTTAGCGCTGAGAAAGGACTCTTACCCCGCTGAAGGATCGAGGAGCGATGGAACGGCTGAGTCCCAACTCTAACTCTCCAGAGAGAGAGAGAATATAAAAGCATCCATGACTTGGCACTGAGAAAGGACTCTTACCCCGCTGAAGGATCGGGGAGCGATGGAACGGCTGAGTCCCAACTCTAACTCTCCAGAGAGAGAGAGAGAGTATAAAAGTGTCTCCGATTGAGCGCTGAGAAATAGCTCCTTCCCCGCTGAATTATCGGGGAGCGAATGAATCACCGAGCGCAAACTCTAACTCTCCGGAGAGAGAGAGTATAAAAGCGTCTCCGATTGAGCGCTGAGAAAGATGTCAGAAATTCAGTACCATAAGAACAGTTATCTTATGAAATTGTCTGAGTCCCCCATATTCAGAAATAGGGGGCAACCTGCGAATAATGTTAATCGATTTTTAACAAGCCCTAGTTAAGCGTTACGCCAATGACTGACTATGGGCCATATGCATATACACATGAATTTTAATGCTGCATGAAAGTTTTCTCTGTTATTTGATTGACTTGTAATTACAACTAGATGGTCTGTAACTAACCATGGAAAGTTTATTTGAATACAGGTACATAAGGATGCAAAAAGGGATAAACTTTTATTTATGTACTGCGAACCAACAAAGTGAAAAATAACCTAGAAAAGAAAGTGAGGGCCAGTCTAACAATTACATTTCCTGACCAGTGGAAAGCCTAAGGACAAAATATCAACAAACAACAAATATCCTATTTACGCTTTGGCCTCTTCTCTTGCTTCTGCCTCTCCAGCTTCGCCTTGTCGGTATCAGACGGATCCCCTTTCTTCCTCTTCCTTTTGTCAATAAGAGGAACATCTGATTCCTCTGAAGATTCCTCTTCCACCTCTTTTCTCTTCCTCCTATCAGAAAGGGGAGCCGGGAAGTCATCAGGGTTTGCAATGTGAAGCTGTCGACTGATGGATTTGGGCTGAATCTTCACAATCATCCCAGTTTTGGGATCGAATTCTGCAAGAGGGACTACGTCCAAAGCCTCATCTCCCACTTTCTTCGAAGCCAACTCTTTCTCCTGCCTCGCTTTTCGGCTGGCCAAGGTTTCCTCGTCATCATCATCGGCCTTTTTGGTTCCGATAATGTCTTCTTCGTCATCTACATGGCGCCCATCCATGTCTTTCAAAGCTTCGATAGTCTCAGCATCTCTGGGTACATCGGTACTAGGTGCCGGGATGTTTCTTTCTGTTGTTGTGACCTCGGCCTTCTTTGATACATCAGTACCAGCACCTGGAAAGACAGCCTCCTTCTCCACTTCTTTCTCTTTTTCAGCACCCTTGTCGACGGGCTCACCACCTGTATTACAAGGAACACACATTACTAATTCAATTGGTTGTTCTGCCAGACGACGACAGTTCACAATTGCTTTGATGAATTGTGGAAAAAAGAGAGAAATACCTTCAGCAGATGCTCCTTCTTGAGTAGTTGCAGAGGCTCCAATGACCATGGGAGTTCGACCCAAACGGATTAATGGATCATCGGGGTGGTATTCCTCAACCCCAGAGGTCTTGGGCTCCACAGCCGAACTCGAGCCCTCATCGGCTTTGCCTTTACCCTTAGCTAGGGCCCTCTCCTTTTCCATCTCCGCCAGGATCAGGCGGCGACCCTCTGCCAGGTCCTCAGGCTCATTGTCTCTTAAGATGCTTTTCATCAACTCATCCTCATCGACTTCTTCGACCCCCAATCTATGCTTTTCACCCTCAACAATGGCATCCCATAAGTTGGCCATAGTAACATGGTAATCCGGGATCCACGAGATGTTGCGAGTCTTGAGAACCTGGCCAAGGAAATTGAAAATCATCTCTTCAAACCCCTCGATCTCTTTCTCTCTTTCGAGGAGCTTGTTGTTAGAAGCAGTGGCCAATTCAATGGCACTTTCAACGTTCTTTTCGGCAAGGGCTGCCCTTCTCTCCGCATCCGAAACTTGGTCATTCAAAATCACTTTTTCTGCTTTAGCCCGAGCCAAACTTTCTTTTAAACTCGCTTTGTCTGCCTCCCAAGCAGCCTTCTCAGCTTCAAAATGGCCTTGTGCTGTTTTCAACTCGATGTTGGCCATTTTGAGATCTTCAACCACCTTCTTTAAGGCCATTTTCTCTTGGCTATTGGAGTCCAGTTCTGAATGAAAGCGCTGCTTGGCATTCTCTAATTCAGTCTTGTAATTTTCAGCGTCGCCCCGTGCTAAGGCAAGCTGGGACTGAGCATTTTCCGGGTCCTTCTCCAATTTTGTCCTAGCCCTTTCGTTATTTTCAAGTTTCGCCTTAGATCTGTGTGCTTCTATTTCGAGTGTTCGGATGACTTCCGAAAGGTTAACTGCGTGTTTTTTCATCATCTCATATTGCCTGGCTGCGTGCTGGATGTGCTCGATAACTTCATTATCCCAATTTTTAGGGACCGGTTCCAAGGCAGGAACGAACACCATCCTGTCAAAGAATATGCCTGGAAATTGTTCCCGCAGCTTTTCCAGCCTACCTTGGATCTCGGGACCATGGACGTAATCCCGTGACCCGGGGGCAGCTAACTCTGGTTGGCTAGTGGGGACAATGTCACTTCTCTCCTTCTCAGTCTCTTTGGATGAATCTTTGTCCCTATCTTTAGATTCGTGGTGCCTTTTAGACGACCGGCTGTGGGAAGGTGCACTCTTTGGAGGAGTTAACTCTTTTGGAAGTTTCTTTCCCCCTGTCGGAATTGTCGGATGACTTGAAGGCCTGGTAGAGGTTGATTTTGGTGGAGATCGAGGTTACAAGGAACTCGGCCTATGAGGAGGACCACGAGAGTGCTCAGTATCCGGACGAAGGCTGGGTGTGCCCTCGCGAAGAGAACGATACGAATAAGATTTCCTACGGGACATCGTTCCTGCAAAAGATAGAGAAGAGCATGTTAAAACTTTGAATACCCACGATATAAGGGTGCAGGGTCAAATAGTGTGTGTGATGTGTGCATCCCATATAATTCCCCCAAAAAGACCTGGGCCTGAAGACAGGCTCATCTGACCAGTTTCTCATCCTCTAGTTGGAGCGATCGCCTCTTTAGAAGCAGGGAAGAAAGGCCCCTCTCCGAAGTCCTTTTCCGTATATACATCATCGGGTAGAGGGATTTTATTCAGCTCGTCAAATAGCTGCTCTTCTGTCAAATCACCGGGAGCAACAGTTTCAATTGGAGCAGAAACAGGAATTTCCTTGGACATGTCACCGCGGACCTCATCCCCTCTGTATGTGTTCAAGTCCTCATCGTCTTGGATGACTATTGGAGAAGGACTCTTGCGAAATTTAGTTGCTTCTATCGCTTGTGAAGTTCCCTCTCCCTCCGTTGGGGGCACATACTTATAAGGTTTGCCGCCAGTGCCAAGTCCAAATCTTCTATCCAGAAGACGATGCTTATGAAGATTGTCATCAGTGATGCATTTTTTGATCCTTAGAAAGTCGGATCTGCTCTGTAAAAGAATGGACAATCGATTGTTGTATAGTGGACCCTCCGTTTTCGGGAAGACATGATCTGTATAAGACAAAGGAAAAGGGGGAGAATGTTAACGCCTAGACTTCTTGAACAAGATATTCGATTAGAAGCTTAAAGTTTACTTGATTTAAGCCATCTTCGTGAGCATCCGGCCTGTCTCCTTATATAAAACCAGTCAGATTTAGGGTCCCCTATATTGCTATACCCATCGTACAGAACCTTCCTATTCGCCCCGATTCAAAGAAATAGAAGTTTGGAGTTGCCGAAGAACGGTGCTTGAAAAGAAAGAAGAATGTCAAATCTCTGAATTTAAGTTCGGCATGTAGGATCTCCGCATATGCAACGTATAGGGTGTATAAAGATGCATAGGCGTTCGGATGAAGTTGCATCAGAGTAATACCCAGTCTTCTTAAAGTTTCAATGGCAATTGGAGGGAACGGAGGAATAGCTCCTACCAAGCACATGGTCCGGCTAATTGCCATATATCCTTCCGGAGCTAGGTGGGGTCTATCTTCGCTTCCGGGTGTCAAGACGTCATCCCAAGGAATTCCGTGTCTCAAGCAGATTCTCTTAAGCTTTATATCGTCGAGCTTAGATGCTAAAGAATCAGAGAATTTATCTATTCCGAGCGCGCCGGGAATTTCGTCGGGAGCTCGTTCGTCTATCTCGGACTTTTCGCTAGATGAAGTACTTTCGGACGGATCTGATTCCGTGGCATCGTACTCCGATCCAGATTCTTCACCTCCCGGATTGATAGGAATTTCAGGGTTGTATTGTTCAGGAATCTCGGATTCGTTTTCTGTTGCGGATCTTGAAGAAGAGTGATCATTCGACATTGCTGCTAGGACGAGAAAATATGAACAATAAGATTAACACTACCCGTCCCCCATGTGTGCAAGTGCCGGTGTGTGTGCTTGTGTGTGCGCATTAAAAATAAAGCGTGAAAGCAATCAAGATCATCAAAAAATTAGTCGTCATATGCAGTCAAATTGTGTGGTCATTTAGTCCAGAAAGTCCAACGTCAAGGCTCTATCCAAACTGTTCAGAATTTTATGATGACAAGGCGTTGATTAAAGTTTGAAATCTCTTTGCATCGTCAGCTATGAGTCGGATCGCAAGGCAGAGGGATCGCCCCTTTTTGGATCGCAAGGCAAAGGGATCACCCCCATCGGATCGCAGGCCAAAGGGATCGCTCCTTCACGAATCGTTGCAACCCCCACGATACGCGCCTTTGCTGCCACCACGATCTTCCGTCTCGCCAGTCGCCTTCATCTTTTCCTCTCCTTGCCCACGATCCGAACCGGCCTCCTCTCTTCTTCATCCTCCTTCGTTTTCCATCTCTTCTTCTCACCCTCGAACTCCGAGTTCTACGCCTATCAGCCATGGTGTCTCGATGGATTCCCCAAAAATCGCAAATTTCCATCATTTTTCCCACAAATTATTCGAAAAAGTTCGTGAAACAGCAGCGTTTACGAATAAGGATGTTTTCCGTGGAATTACCTTTCTAAAAATTGGGAAAGTGATCGGATATTTGAAGATTCGAAATACTGGGGTTCGTTCCTCGACGGAGCAGGCGAAACGATACGGCAAAAAGAAAGAAGAAGGAAAGTGAAGAGGGGAGGGTCGGCTTATATAGGCAAAGAGGGCGACCGTTTGTCTCCCTTTCTTTGTCCTATTCGATCCACGAAAGACCGATGGGCCGCGAACCAAAAGCCCACCACGACTCGAGGAGGAGCCCGTTTCGTTCCGAGGCCCAAATACACACCCAAGAGCGGAACGAATATCCCTCTAATGGACCGCGACTCTAGCCTGCGAAACGAGTCGATAAATTCAGAAAAATCCCAGAAAGAGAATCGTTCTCTGACTCGCGACTCGCTATGAAAAGGCGATTCTATAGTTTCAAAGCATGTTCCATCATCGATAAAACATACTTCGAGGGGGCAAAATGTTGGCTCGCTTTTTGACCAAGCCACCCAGGATCATTCGTAAGAGGAAAGCATGAAACCACGTTCTCCAAGAATATGAAGGAACGGATCGCACTCTATCGACTCGCCCAAGGAGGATCGCGTCTCGACGGATCGCCCACGGAGGATCGCGTCTCGACGAATCGCCCCCATCTCATCAGCGAATGACGCATTCAGGCGATCCGATCCAAACATATATTGTTGCTCAGAGCGAACCGATCCGTTCCCCTGGTGCATGGCGAACCCTCTGACCCGTTCAAGCGCGAGCTAGTCTTCAGCGATCCGAATCGCACGGATCTGTCGACACGTGTCCCTAACCGTCACTTGGACCGATTCTCCCCATCTGCACGATCCGATTTTCAAGCAGATCACGACACCTGTTCACAACGGCTAATTTGACTGTTTCTTCAACGGTGGCGATGCAATCCGATGTTCTCGGGATTCGTGCCACGTGTCCACGATCCGCCTGACAAAATCAGCTATAAATAGCACGGAGCTTGGCATTTTTTGGGATCTTTTGGCAATATTGAGTACAGAATTCGCCATTATTGTCAAAATACGAGAGAATAGAGAGAAATCCTTGTTGTATTAGCTTTCAGAGCATAATCTATAATATATAAAGTGGACGTAGGCTCGTTAACGCCGAACCACTATAAATTCTGTGTGTTATTTTCTTTTTCCTCGTTCTTCATTCGAAACTCTATAACATTCAGAACAATTTGGGTGTTAGGTCCAAATTTTGATCTAACACTCCTTTTCCTGTTTTACTTTTATATGTGAACATAACATGTTCAAATATAATTCTAACTCGCTTATAAACTCTTTGAATTCGATTTTCAATTCACTTTTATAAATTCATACTTTAGTTTGAACTTCTAACTTATCTAATGATAATTTATCTTACTAAATTATAAACGTCGTTTATAATTTAACTTCCTTGTTTTATAAAGTCAAAACAAGTTTCCATTTCAAATTTGTTTAAACTCAATTCATTTTATTATAAGTTATCTATATAATTATAGAATCTATTTTCATGTCTTATCTCAGTTTCTATTTAAATTAAATTTAGATATCCTATTTGGGAATAATCTATTTTTGTAAATCCGACATAGTCGAATTCAAACATAAATCCTAAGGATTTATTCAACTCCGTTTATATTCCAAATATCGGAATAAAGTTAATCGTTTATTTATTTAAACGATTCTAAGTTCTAACTTTGAATTCACTTTTGAATTTAAATGTTTAAATTATCCAAATGATAAATTTTCACCTTTCTATTTACAAACACCATTATTAATGAAATCTGGCTTTCAAATAAAATATTTCTTCTTTGGGAAAGTATATTTCCCTTCCCAAAGTCACACTTGTATTTCTATTTTCTGAATTATCCAATGATAATTCATTTCACATTATT
Organism: Allium sativum; assembly: GCA_030737875.1. Lineage (NCBI taxonomy): Eukaryota > Viridiplantae > Streptophyta > Magnoliopsida > Asparagales > Amaryllidaceae > Allium > Allium sativum. The sequence goes on along the minus strand of CM060918.1, from coordinate 659,701,670 downwards.
TATAAACTTCGTTTAGAAATGAACTACTTGTTTTTATTCTTTAAAACAAGTTACTATTACTATTCTATTCGAATTTCAAATTCTATTTTAGAAAAATAGAATTTCATTTTTAAATCTGAAAAATTCCTTTTCATGATATTTTTAAATATCAACATTTAGGCCCAGTGATATTTAAACACCAAACAACCAATTATTTATTTTAGGTTTTCTAACACATCATATATGACAGTATATATGCAAATAAATAAACAAACAGATAATATATATTTTTGAGGAATCCAGTTGGATTCCTCCAACCTGTTTTCATGCATCCACAAATGTTAGTCAACATAAATAATACAATCCTGCTTCGAGGCAGGATATTGCAGTATAAAGGTTATCCACTAAGATATTTGTGGGGCGCATAGGGAAATCATCCGCTATGAAACTATGGGCATCCTCTAATGAGACTGCGGGAACAATCCAATCATCAACCGAAAATATATATATTAATCAACCCTAAATAACTAATATATTTAAATCAGCCAGAAAGCATTCAAACAAGCAACAACAAATTTTTTTACCGAATAAAAATAATTCTAAATAACAGGTGAGTGAGATTTACTCACCAGGATTTTAATTCGCTGAATATCCCAATTTAGACAAATCGAACGCCATTCGATTTAAATTAAATCTTGCTTAATTCTGATCGACCCCAATTGCGTTATTCCACGCTTTTCCAACCTTAATATAAATTTAACAATTTATATTTTAGTTATTTATTTAAGCATTCAAACTATTTAAATGAATTAAAATTTAATTACTAAACTAGAAAAGATTACCTTAATTTGCATTTTAAAACCCCTCTTCTTCCCTATACAAAAGCATTAAACTCGACCATTTGCAACTTTATAGAGCTGAAAAAAAATCTCACCATCTATCTCAGCATCACTCATAGTATTCAAAACCAATCTTCATTATTATCTTCCTTCATTGATTCACCAAGAACCCAGACCCTTATCTTCCTGTTCGAACCCCAAATTACATCACACCACTACGTCAAAACTAGCCCCGACTCCTTCATATCCGACTGCCTCAACTCCAGATCGAACATCAGACAAAAACTTCGAACTTCACTTCAGCCATAACGGAGCTTTCCCCAATTCAGAACTCACGAAGACCCTAATTTCCCAATCGAACAACTGAAACTGTAAACTCGTAAATATTACTCACGATAACCTTACATCCCAGAATCTCGATGCCAACTGCGTCTTCCATCAATTTGTAATTCGAACGACATCTCGATTGAAACAAGTCACGACTCCTGGTTCGAGATCGACTACAAGTTGTGATACTTGCTGATGCTCTTCAGGGTATCGCGAGATCCCAAGTCGTGGATCTTCATTTGCAATGTCAGCTCTTGACTTCGAGCTGCAAACATCTGGTGATGCTGATTCGAATTGAGTTCAGTGGAAGTGGAAACCGTGATTTTTCTTTTTGATTTTATTTTAGAAATAAAACAGGAGTATCTGATTTTTTATGTTGAGCAAAGGATTTTATAAAGGATGGTGTGGTTTTAAAATTGACGGCAAGGGCAATTTATTCCCTCTTGATGTTTTGTTTCTGTCCACTAGATTTATTTTTATTTTAATTAGTTGATCCGGTGTCCTTTTATTTAAATACCCCATGACTCTGAACTCCTTTATGAACCCAACAACTGTAAATTCTAAGGTAATACCCCTATTCCGGACACACTGGGATAGGTCACGAAGTACGATTTGATCGTCTTGAGGCAATATTGATTTAAACCGATATAAATTAATCTAAGACAATTTATTCTCCTCGATAATAAATAAATATTATTATCGTTATAAATTCAAATAAAATTTCCTATTAATTATTTGAACCGTATTTAATTCCAATTAAATGTTGAATACAACTAAATCCATTTTCGTATTCTGGTAATTTAATATTTTTAATATTAAATCGAAATTAATTACTAAGAATTTGATACCTTAATATAAATAATTCGTTTATATTATTAACTCAATATTTAAATCCAGATTAAATATTTAAAATTAGTTAACCGAAATCCCGGGTCATTACAATCTTTCCCCCTTAAAAGAATTTCGTCCCCGAAATTAGTAAGGTAGGAAAAGTGTTACTAACCCATTTTCTATTCGAAAACATTCTTATGTTGATACTCAATATTTCATATTCCATATTCCATTCATATGCAATCCAATTTTATTCAAATTGATTCTAATCAATTTATTCACTTCGGTCTATTTAACTTACTTAAGTTAAATTTTAATTCCAGAATTCAAATACCCGAGTTTCTATTTCAAATTCTTTGAAATAACATAAATATACATATATTTGTAATCTTTTCAAATTCAACACATTTGAATTTTCCAAATCAACTTGTTTTCTTTTAAACAAATTTCCATCCTAACTTTTCTAAGATAGCAATCTATCACTTTGAAACTCAAAAACGAATACTGATAATGTTGCAATCATTATCAGAATAATTTTCCAGTCATTGAAGTGAGTTCAATGCTTAATTACTTGACATTCATTTAGAAAAATATTATCCAAACTCCCAGGATTTTAAATTCTGAATTCTGGTTTTGAATTCCTTTTTAATTCATCTAATTTGTATATATTTTTAATCATATACAAATTCCATTTGGTTATATATAACCATTTTAGTTCTTATAATCTTATTCGATAATAATCCTAACAATCAACTCAACCATTTAATACAATATTGTGTCCAATCTTCTGTTCAAGTGTTTATAAACTCCTATCGACCTCGTGGCGTCCCACGATTCGATCAGAATTCATAATCCACTCAACAGACTAGTCAACACAATATAAAACAGTTTTTATATCAAATAACAAATACGCTCTCTTATATATATATACACTCAACTCATTCTAGGATACTAATGATCCTATCTCTAATGAGCACATCCCCATAAAGCCTAGGTGTTCGCTCAACCTAAGCTCTGATACCAACTGTAATGTCCCGCAAATCCGTACTATCTGAGTTAACTACATACACCATACATCCAACCCAAATATCACGAAAATACGAATCATTTTTTATGTTTAGAAGAAAAGATAGAAGAAGAAAAGAAATAACAACACAGAATCTCACATCGCAGTGGAACAAAATATAATATATCATAACTTTTGAAATAAAAAATCTTAATTGTATAACATACACTTATCAGAGTACAACTTACAATATAGCGGAAACAACTATAACTAGATAACGCTGAAGCCTCCTGCTCCAAGCACCTTTGGATAAATCTGTAAAATCCTGAACTACTTGACTGCCCGTACAAATTTAGGCACCCAAGAGTTAAGGTAAACAAAAAAAAATAACTCCGGGTCAGTCATGGGACTGGTATGAGTAAACAGTTTAAATCATCTTGAACAAGTAAACGATATCTCATAAGACCACGCCGTATAACGGAATGGTTTTTCCCTTATGAGAATCCAAAATATCTTTATATCAAAAATCTTTTGATATTATAATAATGCCTATCAACCACAATATAATAATCATCTAGCAGAAACGCTTTCATCTCACGTTCTATATATATAGTATACAATCAAAACCGCAAGCACGTATTGGGTAATGGATTTCCAACTATGACAAGGTATGGAACCACCTTCCACTGGTGTATCTCTAGAGGAGAATACACCGAGTTCAACAAGAACATCTTGCAACTCAGCCACATATGACCGACCACTGATTTCACTTGAGTGTATCGAATGTATATCACCAACGGTTGGGTTCAGCAACCGTTTCCCGAATGGGACAGCATCAAATAGAATAAGGAATTAAATGAATCTCTAGATAGGTGATGATACACCCTAATGGGAGCTAACCACATAGCCATGCTTCATGCCCGATTTTTGTCATTTCACGTTTGTTGAGGCCTAAGGCTACGCTGACTTGCCATTCATTAATAACACAATCACTTTGAATGCCACATTGTCAGATCCGTTAATCACTAATTGATTTGCACAAATATTCTGGAAATTATGCTAAGGGAATAAATCCGTTGCCACCATATATATTTGTACATTCCAACATATGCGATCATTGGAAATATTCTGTCATACATTCATCCATAAATGTTCGTTCTAAGATTGAATGAAACCGAAGGAACTATTCAGTACATCCATCCTAGGCAATGTCTACCTAGGACTTATACAACAGCCCTTGCACTTTACTCCGTCTTCAATATATTCAGCATACTTGGTTTGAAATGCGTATTCCAATACATAGTGGTTCTTCGGATAATAATCCAACCAGTCTCTCCATATTAACAACGTTAAAATGGTCAAAAACTTTGATAGTCGGTGATTTAACTATCGAATGAAAAATGTCCGTGTACACACAATGATCTTATTTCCAAATGGAATTATTGATCAAATCATCAAACACACACACACACACACGTATATATATATATATATTCATATTTCCTTATTTTCTATGTTTTAGAAAACATCTTTGGTTACGTTTGGAAAATGTTTCCAAACTCATTTATGTGGATCTCAAACTAACGCTGTCTAAAACATTGTTACAACCGCTCAATCCATAAATCGCTTATTACTTAACTGTATTTCTAACTAACTCTCACCATCGAACCTCAACTATTTCTTCGTTAAGTAAGGAAGTCAATCAAGTTGGGGTATAATTACCTCTCAGACCTTAACTGAACAACGTTCTTAACCTTGCAATAGACAAAGCTCACCGCACCAATTTCTACAATCATTTGCTTACGCAACTTATCGGATTCAGATTACAAATCCTATTCTCTTATGAAAAATATTAATTATAACGTTAACGTTATAATCTCTACTTCTGAAATATCTAACTTAAAACCTATCCTTTTTCCTTACTTCGAATAATTAACCTAACAACTAATTTATTAATAAATAAATAAATCTTGATTTAAAAACCTGAAAGTAATAGTACTTTCTCGAATTCGACATATAACTCTCTTTCGAGTAATCTCTATTCGATTAACTCCTTTCAATTAACTAAATTCGATTAACTCCTTTAACTATATTCGAATAAATTATATTCGATTAACTCCTTTAACTATATTCAAATAAATTATATTCGATTAACTCCTTTAACTCTATTCGAATGAATTATATTCGATTAACTCCTATTCAACTAACTTTATTTGCTTTATAAAGATTTCCTTTTTATTTATACTATTCTATTTTTAAGTTCGTTTCCTTATCGACTTCTGTGTATATCGATATATCGATTTCTAGTTTATCAAATCTTATTAAAAATATTCTAACTCCTTAAATTTTCGGAAAAATTCGCCATAACCTCCTTTGTACGGCGTTACCGGAAAAAGTTAAACCTTGCCACACAGGCCCTTTCCAATAAAAAGAAAAAGAAAAAGCCAAGCGGCTTGTCGATACAGCCCAAAAAATCTCATATTCAATTTAAATACATACCTTTTTGTCGAGCATTATATTTATACCTCTTCTAACACTTCATTCCAAACCTGTCTCATGTATATCCATACATTTCTAATTCATTTCAACTTAATACACTTGTTCTTACTCAACTCGTTAATTAAATTACTAGTTCACTCCTTTTCCTGTTTTACTTTTATATGTGAACATAACATGTTCAAATATAATTCTAACTCGCTTATAAACTCTTTGAATTTGATTTTCTGTTCACTTTTATAAATTCATATTTGAATTTGAAATTCTAAGTTATCTAATGATAATTTATCTTACTAAGTTATAAACGTCGTTTATAATTTAACTTCCTTGTTTTATAAAGTTAAAACAAGTTTCCGTTTCAAATCTGTTTAAACTCAATTCATTTTATTATAAGTTATCTATATAATTATAGAATCTATTTTCATGTCTTATCTCAGTTTTTATTTGAATTAAATTTAGATATCCTATTTGGGAATAATCTATTTTCGTAAATCCGACATAGTCGAATTCAAACATAAATCATAAGGATTTATTTAACTCCGTTTATATTCCGAATATTGGAATAAAGTTAATCGTTTATTTATTTAAACCGATTCTAAGTTCAAATTTTAAATTCACTTTTGAATTTAAATGATTAAATTATCCAAATGATAATTTTTCACCTTTCTATATACAAATACCATTATTAAACAAGTCTGGCTTTCAAGTAAAATATTTCTTCTTTGGAAAAATATATTTCCCTGCCTAAAGTCACACTTGTATTTCTATTTTCTGAATTATCCAATGATAATTCATTTCACTTTTTTTATAAACTTCGTTTATAAATGAACTACTTGTTTTTATTCTTTAAAGCAAGTTAATATTTCTATTCTATTTTAATTTCAAATTCTATTTTAGAAAAATAGAATTTTCTTTTTAAATATGAAAAATTCCTTTTCATGATATTTTTAAATATCAACATTTCGGCCCAGTGATATTTATACACCAAACAACCAATTTTTTGTTTCAGGTTTTCTAACACATCATATATGACAGTATATATGCAAATAAATAAACAAACAGATAATATATATTTTTGAGGAATCCAGTTGGATTCCTCCAACCTGTTTTCCTGCATCCACATATGTTAGTCAACATAAATAATACCATCCTGCTTCGAGGCAGGATATCGCGGTATGAAGGTTATCCACTAATATATTTGTGGGGCGCATAGGGAAATCATCCGCCATGAAACTGCGGGCGCCCGCTAACGAGACTGCGAGAACAATCCAATCATCAACCCAATATATATATATATATAATAGTCAACCCTAAATAACTAATATATTTAAATCAGCCAGAAAGCATTCAGACAAGCAACAACAATTATTTTTACCGAATAAAAATAATTCTAAATAACAGGTGAGTGAGATTTACTCACCAGGATTTTTATTCGTTGAATATCCCAATTTAGACAAATCGAACGCCATTCGATTTAAATTAAATCTTGCTTAATTCTGATCGACCCCAATTGCGTTATTCCATGCTTTTCCAACCTTAATATAAATTTAGCAATTTATATTTTATTTATTTATTTAAGCATTCGAACTATTTAAATGAATTAAAATATAATTCCTAAACTAGAAAAGATTACCTTAATTCGCATTTTAAAACCCCTCTTCTTCCCTATACAAAAGCATTGAACTCGACCATTTGCAGCTTTATAGACCTGAAAAAAATCTCACCATCTATCTCAGCATCACTCAAAGCATTCAAAACCAATCTTCATTATTATCTTCCTTCATTGATTCACCAAGAACCCAAACCGCTATCTTCTTGTTTGAACCCCAAATTTCATCACACCACTACGTCAAAACTGGCCCTGACTCCTTCATATCCGACTGCTAAACTCCAGATCGAACATCAGACAAAAACTTCGAACTTCACTTCACCCCTAACGACACTTTCCCCAATTCAGAACTCACGAAGACCTTAATTTCCCAATCGAAAAACTGAAACTGTAAACTCGTAAACATTACTCGCGATAACCCTACATCCCAGAATCTCGATGCCAACTGCATCTGCCATCAATTTGTAAATCGAACGGCATCTCGATTAAAACAAGTCACGGCTCCTGGTTCGAGATCGACTACAAGTTGCGATACTTGCTGATGCTCTTCAGGGTATCGAGAGATCCCAAGTCGCGGATCTTCATTTGCGATGTCAGCTCTTGACTTCGAGCTGCAAACATCTGGTGATGCTGATTCGAATTGAGTTCAGTGGAAGTGGAAACCATGATTTTTCTTTTTGATTTTAGTTTAGAAATAACAAGGGAGTATCTGAGTTTTTTATGTTGAGCAAAGGATTTTATAAAGGATGGTGCAGTTTTAAAATTGACAGCAAGGCCAAATTTTTCCCTCTTGATGTTTTATTTCTGTCCACTAGATTTATTTTTATTTTCATTAGTTGATCCGGTGTCCTTTTATTTAAATACCCCAAGACACCGAACTCCTTCCCGAACCCCACAACTGTCAATTCTCGGGTAATACCACTATTCCGGACACACTGGGATAGGTCACGAAGTCCGATTTGATCGTCTTGAGGCGATATTGATTTAAACCGATATAAATTAATTTCTGACAATTTATTCTCCTCGATAATAAATAAATATTATTATCGTTATAAATTCAAATAAAATTTCCAATTAATTATTTGAACCGTATTTAATTCAAATTAAATGTTGAATGCAACTAAATCCATTTTCGTATTCTGATAATTTAATATTTTTAATATTAAATCAAAATTGATTACTAAGAATTTGATACCTTAATATAAATAATTCATTTATATTATTAACTCAAAATTTAAATCCAGATTAAATATTTAAAATTAGTTAACCGAAATCCCGGGTCATTACAGAACTAGTTATTAACTCGAATTATAATCTGATTATTATTTAATAAATAAATTGGATTGAGAAATGGTTTTAAATAACCAGAATTTTCCAACGAATAAATTGGAATGGTTTGGAATGGAAATAATCTTCGGAATATTTCCATATTGGATTCCTTTATTATACGGATATTGTCATGGGAATTTGGAAGATATCGATATCGTTATTCCTGATATGATATCTGTTGGTTTCAGGATTTGATGTTGAATATAAGTCGATACTATCTCTATTCAAAACCTTATATTTAATGTCAAAATGGACTGATTGATTGTTTGGATTGTGCTCGACCAGTTTATGAGCAAAATATGCTTTTACAGTTAGCATTGGGTTGGGTAAGAATATCTGTGTGCTAACACCTTGTGAAACACTTCACGATTTTACGATAAGGTGTTTAGCGATGTGTTCATTTCAAATTTAATGAATAATTTTGAAAAAATGTTTTTCTTAAGTGAAAAGAAATATATTCCCGATTTTGGACAGGGAATGTTTTATAAAAATGTTTTATAAAATAGAAAGGATTTCGAGGCATAAAACACAATGATTTCTAAAATGATTTAGAAATGTATTACGGTTTTACATTGTGGTTCATTGCGTATCCGATTAGTTGCTATTGATGAAGTATCTATTTGGTGGCGGAGAATTTATTCTCTTGCTTAACACCCTTCTTTGAGACATAAGAGCTCAAAGGTTATATGATTAATAGTGGCTAATCATATGTGTGAACTGCTGATGTGAAGTACTATATTATGAAAGTACTTGTGATTATTATGTTTTGAAATAGTTTTCCCTACTTCGGGATACGAAATGATTTGGTATGTGGCTAAAGATTTGGTAACCCGGTTTACTAAAAGTATGGATGGGATCCAGTGCCTTAGGGTGAGTGGTCAGTTTGTAGCCTGCTCCATGTGTGGGAGGTGCATATATATATCGAGTTGCTTAGGTACGTGCCCTTTGCCTTGTCTGAGGGGAGCCCGATATTTGGTTGCATACTTGTTTGTATGCATTTGTTTTGGAATTCATATTTCCAAATAATTTGATTTGAGATCCCGAAGTAAAATCTACTTTGATATAAAAGCTAGATATGTATTTCAAAATGATTTGAAATAAGAAATCGGGAATAAAATCCAAAGGAATAATTTCTGTAAATTGAATTGGATTTGGAAAATCTAAGTGTGGTGATTAATCTAAATGGGTAGATTGGGATATTGCATGTTGGCTGATGCATAGTAGATCCATATCTCTATTACTGATTGTTTATACACTGGCATTCATGGGGGTAAACCCGTTCTGCGTTAGCGACGTGGTCCTGTGATTTGCCTTATCATTTTAAATAACTTAATTATAACTGTTTAGAGTTTCTCACAACAGTCCCATGACTGACTCGTAGTTTTCTTTTCCCTTGCAAACTCAGGTGCCCCTATTTTCCACGGGCAGTCGAGTAGTTTATTTTGCAGATATATTTAGCAGAATTTTGGATCAAAGCTTAAAGCTGTGTCTAGAGCATTGATAGTCTTCCGCTGTGTTACTTTATTTATTTTCCGCTGTGCATTGTATTACATTTACTGTAAAATCATCTTCTGCCATATTGTTATATTTCGATATACTCTGATATTTTGTACACTTATGTAACATTATTATGATGTTTATAAAAGTCTTCTGTTATTTTTTCTGATTTGTTGTATGCCCAGAGTTAGCGTATGCGGGATTCGAACGGTCTTAGTTGATTTAGCGATCGATTAGGTCCGGGCGAAATCCGTATCGTTACAGCTGGTATCAAAGATTTGGTTAACTCAAATCTTTGGGGTGCAACTATTTAGAACGGAATAAAAGACTAATCAGAGGTAGGATTAGTAATATCCAATAGAAGAATCCTCATTAGAGATAGAATCAGCAGCATTCTAGAATGAGTGACTCATTAGAGATGGGGTTAGAAATGCCCAAGAATGAAAGCTAAACTGAAATTTGAGTTGGTTTGTAAAACAACTTTCAGCTTCGTCCTTTTCGGGGACGAAAAGATTTTAAGTGGGGGAGATTGTAACGACCCGGAAAATCCGAACCAATTTAAAAATTTTATTTTGGCTATTTTAATGTGTTTTGAGTATTTATAATGAATTATTTTAAATAATAACGGCGAGAAATTTATTTTGAATAGAATTAGAACGTATATATTTATATAAATCAGCGTTAGAATATAAATAATTATTTTTAATTTTAAAAGGAATTGGAAATGGTGTGGTAGTTTGAAAATTCGATTATAAATTTCAAATGAATGTACAGGATTCAAAATAAACCAGATTTTAGCGAAACCAAAAATATTAGAATCTATTTGAGAATATCTTTCCAACAAATCCGAAAAATCGAAATTTCATAGTGGGAATAAAAAGTTATGCCTAGTTGAAAATTCAGAATAGTCGCTATGGAATTTTGGCCCTTAAATATGGAAATTTTGCAAACGACCTCCGTTTTCGACGAAACCACTTTCGTTGGATCCGGGATGTTAAGTTATTGCTAGATTCCAAACTTAATAATTTTTGGGATTAATATGTGAGCGTGGACTTCGAGGCTGACGGTGGCTCAAGTTGCGAGTTGTGGCCAAGCATGGGGGAAGGGCGTTGCGCCGCTTCTGAGGGAGGCCTCTGATCAGGGCATGGCGCCTTGGTTCTCGCGCCTGGAGGAGCCCTAGTGGCGAGCGAAATGGGTTGATTTCCTATATCGTGAAACAAGGAGAAGAACGAGTTATAGAGAACGATGGGAAAAGGTATAAATTATTTAATTAATAATATAATTAAGTTTAATTAATTACTGTAAATTCACAGTGGATTTATTTTCAGTTTTCAATGCAAATAGGATTGTTTAAAATCTGAGATTTCTTATATTAAAAACATTGTAGAAGAATAAAAGTGATTTCAAAAATAATAAATAGCAAATGTCTTAGAAATAAAAACATTCACCGTTTTGAAGAAAAACTTTCACTGTTTTGTATAAAAACAACACTGTTTGGAAATATATATACATAGAAATATTTCTGAAAATATATACGTGGTAATATTTTTGACAATATACGCATAGAAATACTTTTGAAAAATAAAATTGCTATAGTGTAAAAATGTGATTTTTATTGTAAAAGACTTTGTTTTTAAAAATACGATTCTTAAAAATATACAGAACAATATAAAATGTGATATATATATATAGCGAGAATAAAAATATGATTTTATAGAAGTGGTTTAGATTAAAAATATGATTTTTATAAAATATGTGACGATATACAAATTGGATTTTGTATATGAAGTATAATATAAAAATATAATTTTTATAATGAAATATCGCTAATAAAAATATGAATTTTATTATATGAATAACATAATAAAAATATGATTTTTATGCATGGAAAGCATCATTAAAATGTGAACTTTAACATCGACTACGTTAAATGGATGGCGATGGAACGAACCGAAAGCAAAACAAAATTCAAACCGTTCAAAAATAAAGAATGGCGGAGTGGAAACCAAAGGTGAGAACTCCTCACTGTAATTTCTTATATAGTTATTTATTTCATAACTGCATATATGAACTGTTTCCCCGTCGTCCACAGACCATGGTCGACTTGTTTGTTTGATTGTGTTATGCAAATTGATTGTGATTGTGTATATGAAGTAAATAAAACATTCATATGTTGAATAAATTGTTTGAACGATAAAATTCAATTTTTTTATCGTATATATGAAGTAAATGAAACATTCATATGTCGAATAAATTGTTTGAACAATAAAAATAACATTTTTATTGTACATATGAAGTATATGAAATATTCATGTTTTGAAAAAAAAATCTTTGAACGATAAAAATAACATTTTTATCATGTATGTGAAGTAATAAAAATATTCATACGTTGAAATGAATTCCAGTTTGTTAAAAATAACATTTTTAACACATATATGTGTATATAAAATAGTCACACCTTGAAATAAATATTAGTTCTCTAAAATTATCATTTTTAACGTATATATGGTATATATAAAATTGTCATACAATGGAAATATTATTAGTTCGCTAATAATATTATTTTTGGCTTATATATGGGTTGTGTGAAATTATATATGCATTGACTGAATATATAACAGCGTCATATGAAAATGTACATATAGGCGTTGTATGAAAACATACATATACGATATATTGAACAGGTCATAGCAAGGAGGCTAGAGAAGAGGAATAAAATTGTATGCCCGACAAATAGGTACATATTTACTGTTTTGTTTGGGTATGATGGTTTTATGAGCCGACTGGCTAGCCGCTTGGCTGTTTCTTTTTCTTTTTGTATTGGAGAGGCCTGTATGGCGATTTCGGGATTTTCCCGGTGCTCCCGTACATAGGAGGTTATGGCGAAATTTTTCAAAAATTTAGGGTGTTAGCCGAATTTTGGAAAAATTAGAAAGTTCTTAGAAACTAAAAAGTTGAAGAACTTGAGCCAGAATAGAAATTGAAATCGTTTTCAAACGATTTATAAAATACGTTTTAAAATGGAAATCGATGAAATATATATACTATATATTATATGGCCTGAATAAAACGCGCCGCGCAGCGACCGTTCGCGAATTTCGAACATTGACTTTGAATTGGCATTATGGGAGATCCGACCGTCGGATTCACCTAAAACCAGAACCATTGGGTTCGTATCGAAAAGAGTTTTCCAACGCATTTTAGAGATTTGAAATCTAACGGTTGGATTTGGAATTATGTCCAAATCAAAATAGGAAAAGGTCGCTGTAAGTGCAGTTCGATGACCGTTTATGGAAATCGACAATACGGGCCTTGATAAAATTATTAAAAATATCAATAATTAGTGTAAAATCATAAGAAATTATTTGGAAAGAATTGGGATGAAAAATTCCATATTTGAAAAGATAAAAATATATTTTTATCGAAATGAACTTGTTGTTAACTCGAATTATAATCCGATTATTTTTAAATAAATAAATTTGATTGAGAAATGGTTTTAAGTAACCAGAATTTTCCAACGAATAAATTGGTATGATTTGGAATGGAAATAATCTTCAGAATATTTCGATATTGGATTCAGTGATTATACGGATATTATGATTGGAATTTGGAAGATATTGATATCGTTATTCCCGATATGATATCTGTTGGTTTCAGGATTTGATGTTGAATATAAGTCGATACTATCTCTATTCAAAACCTTATATTTAATGTCAAATTGGACTGATTGATTGTTTGGATTGTGCTCGAACAGTTTATGACCAAAATATGCTTTTACAGTTAGCATTGGGTTAGGTATGAATACCTGTGTGCTAACACCTTGTGAAACACTTCACGATTTGACGATAAGGTGTTTAGCGATGTGTTCATTTCAAATTTAATGAATGATTTTGAAATGATGTTTTTCTTAAGTGAAAAGAAATATATTCTCGGTTTTGGACAGGGAATGTTTTATAAAAATGTTATATAAAACAGAAAGGATTTCGAGGCCTAAAACCCGATCATTTCTAAAATGATTTAGTAATGTATTATGGTTTTACATTGTGGTTCATCGCGTATCCGATTAGTTGCTATTGATGATGTATCTGTTTAGTGGTAGAGAATTTATTCTCTTGCTTAACACCCTTCTTTGAGATGTACGAGCTCAAAGGTTATGTGATTAATAGTGACTAATCATATGTGTGAACTGCTGTTGTGAAGTACTGTATTATGAAAGTACTTGTGATTATTATGTTATGAAATGATTTTCCCTACTTCGGGATATGAAATGATTTGGTATATGGCTAAAGATTTGGTAACCCGGTCTACTAAAAGTATGGGTGGGATCCAGTTCCTTAGGGTGAGTGGTCAGTGTGTAGCCTGCTCCATGTGTGGGAGGTGCATATATATATATATATATATATATATATATATATATATATATATATATATATATATATATATATATATCGAGTTGCTTAGGTACGTGCCCTTTGCCTTGTCTGAGGGGAGCCCGATATTTGGTTGCATACTTGTTTGTATGCATTTGTTTTGGAATTCATATTTCCAAATGATTTGATTTGAGATCCCGAAGTGAAATCAACTTTGATATAAAAGCTAGGTATGTATTTCGAAATGATTTGAAATAAGAAATCGGGAATAAAATCCGAAGGAATAATTTCTGTAATTTGAATTGGATTTGGAAAATCTAAGTGTGGTGATTAATCTAAATGGGTAGATTGGGATACTGCATGTTGGTTGATGCATAGTAGATCCATATCTCTAATACCGATTGTTGTTTATACACTGGCATTCATGGGGGTAAACCCGTTCCGCGTTAGCGGCGTGGTCCTGTGATTTGCCTTATCATTTTAAATAAGTTAATTATAACTATTTATGGTTTCTCACACCAATCCCATGATTGACTCGTAGTTTGTTTTTCCCTTGCAAACTCGGGTGTCCATATTTTCCACGGCAAGTCGAGTAGTTTATTTTGCAGATATATTTAGCAGGATTCTAGATCGAAGCTTAAAGCTGTGTCCAGAGCATTGATAGTCTTCCGCTGTGTTACTTTATTTATTTTCCGATGTGCATTGTATTACATTTATTGTAAAATCATCTTCCGTTGTATTGTTATATTTCGATATACTCTGATATTCTGTATCTGATGTAACATTATTATGATGTTTATAAAAGTCTTCTAATATTTGTTCTGATGTGTTGTATGCCCAGAGTTAGCGTATGTGGGATTCGAACGGTCTCGGTCGATTTAGCGATTGATTAGGTCCGGGCGAAATCCGTATCGCTACAGTACATCTAGACTCTGGTAAGTTTAGGAGCCCGTAATTGGGTTGCCTGTTGATTGTAAGAGGTTAAAACCTCTCTCTAGAATTACGGCAAAGCCTACCATCTTATATATATTGGGGACCATCTCATTCTGGTTATACTAGTACTAGTGCAGAGAAATCGTTAGAGAAGCGTAATATACTCTATCATGTTTATCCAGTTTACCTTGTCATACCTGCCTTTATGATGTTATCTTTCTTATCCATTTTATATGCATGTCATGATACTTGTACTTATTTATATGATAAAAGTAACTGGACTCGCCAGACTTTATGTCTGACCCATTTTTGTTTCCTCTTCTTTCTCTTTTATTTCCCCTCTCCTCCCAGGTTCTCAGGGTTGGAATTTTCAAACTTGATCAGGATTCTGCTAACGTCTTGCTTGGGGATGCTTAGATGTATTTCTCAAGTTCTTATCTTTGCTACTATGGCTATGTTTCTTTTTTGGAATTATGCTTCTTTTATTATTGTACTCTGATGTTTTAAGTACAAGATAGAAATTTCAATGATGTATTGGTTTCTATGTATTTCAGATATATGATGTTTTGAACCAGGATGCTTTATGATTAATAAAGTTTTTAATTTCGCTGCTATTTTATGTCTATCTTGTAATGTTTCTGTTTCTGTTTACCTATAAAGCTTCACGAAACTTAATGCATTGTCTTAATGAGTGACAATAACAGACATAGGGTGTCACAGTTGTACTACTACCAAGCGGATGCTTTGGATGTAACAATATGAATGAGGAACAAGTGTTTACCAAATCCTTTATTTGCAGAATAGATGCTAATTTGATAAGTTATTCGAGTGCGAAATGTATCTGAAGTGTTGCAAAATTATTCATTTTAAAACCGAGGTCAATGATAACAACATGTACATCGAGGGAGATAAGTCATAACATGTTTATGGTAGCAATATACCTAAGTCCTATTGTTCAAGAAAATCTCCCTTTCTAGATTTGGATGATAAAGTTTCAACTTTTGCCTCTCATGGAAATGTTTTGGGTAAAATCAGAAGGTGTTATTGGTTTTCTGTACATGGCTACATAATTTATAACATGTCTAGAAGTCGATATTGTGAACGAATTTGAAGAGAACATAAAGGTAATCATGTTATGTACATTGTTGATTTCCAAAGGGATGGCTACTATCAGAAATTCTACGACCCGGATTGTAGAGGCTATCGGTCTCTATTGCGCCCGGTACCATGGGATGTATTGTCAAACTATTATGATATACTGAACCAATAAGGCAAAACAATCTAAAAGAAATGCATATGTCAAATGAAATATCAACTGCATAATTGCTTCAGTCTATGTTGCATTTATTTATTATTAACTAGAAAAAGTACTTAAAAAATAGCTTTTAAATTTGATAATCAAATTCTAGTAATTGATAATGATTTTGCAATGGCTAGTGTTTATACTGCTCGGTTAAAAAGATAAAAGCATTAATGTTTTATTGACAGTATGTTGTATAACTTTTGCTTCGAGTACAACTTCCCTTGTTAATTTCATTCTACATAAGAACATCACTTTATTGGAAGTTATACAACTGTTTTATTGGAAACTAATTTCAAGGAGTCACAAAGGCCAAATAAACAGATAATCATTCAACAAAACAACAATTTGCAAAATATAGAAGAAAAAATAAATATGATTATCTTTTTCAGCACCTAGAGAACAACATATAATAAAACATCAACTTGAAGAATTTAAATCACAGCTGAACATTAACCACTGCTTTAAAGCAACATTCATCACATCCATATAAGCAACAATTCAACTTACCATATTATTCAACGATAAAACTAAATGTAAAAAAATCAATCAAATACAGTGATTATAAAAAGAACTCAATCATTCAAAGAAAATCTTCTTCTAATATGTCCAAGTTTTTTAAACTTTCCACATCTATTTTTCTTTGCATGAAAATAAACACCTTCAATCCTATTCACTCGACGCCTATCAGCTCCACGAAGAGCCTTAGGAGGAAGAACAATAGATGATTCTTCATCTTCGATTACTTCTTTATCAAAAGTTGAAATCGGATTGATTTCAAGTGAACAAGAAGCTCAATAAGACTTCAACGGTGAAGTAATGATCAATGTAATCATAAATTGAATTTCTTGGCTAAGTAATACACTTCAAAGCTTGTGCACAAGGAAAACCTGTCACTTTCCATTGATTGCAGCTGTAGATGCGATTTTTAAGATCTACTTTTTGCGATGTTGGAGAATGAATTTCAAAAAGTGGAAAATAGGGAGAAGGACTAACTTAATAAAAAATTTGGTGAAAGGTACAGAATGTTTAGAATTTGGTGAGATGGACAAATGTTAGTGTAAACGGGAAAATGATAGCGGGCCCACTGAATTCCACTTTTAGTGTAAATGTGTCCTTCTCCCTAATTTTGAAACTCCATAATTTTCACCATTTTTTTTTGCAAAGTTTGTCCTTTAAAAAAATTCCTCTTTCAAAAATATATCTACAAAGTTAAAAATAAGACATGGTTAAATAAATAAACATATTACATTGCCAAATAAAATTTGTTACCATCATATATAATCTCTATAATATAACTTAGCATGTGCAGTTCCCACTTGTATAGTTCACTATACATAATCTCTTTAATATCCCGATATCTCTCTAATAAGCATTTCTTTCAAGTATGACATTGTTCTTCCAATATATAGGTTGCTTTGTGAATGTATACACATCGTGGTATTTACTGTGACAACATTTTGCTTATTCATCATGTTGAATATCACACTACAAATGCGTAAATCCTCAAATTTAGTTTGCATAGTGAACTAATACAATAATTATCCTATAGTCGCCTATTTCTCATTCATCTTTTTTATAAACTTAAAACAACATGTAATAAAATACAACATACTGACCATATAGCAAACCCAAAAAAAGATAAATGCATGTATCTTTTTCAGAAACATTTTGCATCATAAAGGAATCCTTTGAAAACTGTTTACACATAATCTGAAAGGAAAAAAACACGTACCTAGATGATTTAGAAACTCTATACTCAAACCCTTCCTTCAATTTCAACGAACAAGCTTCCATTTTTGGACAAAGTACACCAGTCCACTTAGCTTCCTCTTCTCTTCGATTAGACATTTGCATCGTAAGCTTAACCCGAATACATGTAGAGTTCTTTCATCCAAGATCCATGAATTGAAACTTTTGGCTACATTAGATTTATTTTCACCGTACCATTTTCCGGGAAAAAATAAATTAGCCCAGTGATCGTATGGCTTATCATTCAAATATTCAATAGCTTTTGGACCTCTAATTTCTTTAAATTTACCGTAGACTTTTCATATTCATAAGTACTTGAAGCTAAAGCACAATGTTCTAGCAAATGAGCTACCGAGACACCCCTCCCACTTTCCACAACACCAACAATATTAATTAGCATATGATGTAAACAATAGGAATGATGGTTATTAGAATTTTTTTAGGAATGCTCAATAACAAACCCCAATGTCTATCACTTAAAAAAGTCAATGGTTTAGCAAACTTAAAAGCTTTTTTTAAGTGAGTCAAAAACCAACTCCAACAATCTTCATTTTCATTAGGCATAAGAGCCATTATCAATGGAAAAAAACCTAAAACAAAAAAGAACAACACCAACAATTATTCTATGTATAACATGTTTCCAACAATATAGCTTAATATTTCCATTTACTAAAGAAAACTGCACTGTATACATAAAAAACAAGTTAAAAGGATGAAATCCCTATCAATTACAAACGCACTACTACTTATTTACACAAACACACTTCTAATTTTTTCTACTACTTTACACTAATTTATCAATTTCTTACATAATTTTCAAAAAATATAAGTACTGGGTTATACTGTAGTACATTCAAAAGTTACTAAACTACATTAAAAAGATAAGTTGTTTTATCATTTTCTTGTATTGCTTTTGCTACAAGTTGCACACTTCTACATGGTTCTACTACCACCTTATTACATAAATGTTTCATGCATAAACCAATATTTAACTATCTTATCATAAACTATAGTCGAAACAAAACCTTAAAACTATCAAACAAAAATATATAAATTTTAGTACCTTAATTCCCATTTCAAAAAATAATAGTACCTTGAAGATCACTATCCCACTATGTACAAAGTTAGAACATAAATCGTGTAAAAAACAAAAATATATAAATTTTAGTACCTTGATTCCCATTTTTAGTAGTAGCACCCATCAAAATACCACTTCGGCCTTTCAAAAATGTTGCATCCAAAAATACCATAGGTCGACAATACCTAAATCCGAAAATGCATGCCTCATAGCAAAAAATACTCTCTCAAATTAGTTAGTCTCTGGATCCACATTCAAATACTTGTATAAATATTCAATTTTTTTTTCAATTGCCTACAAATACCAAACCAATTCATTATATGATTTTTTTCATCACCATAGTTATCACTCACAGCCAATTTCCAACCCTTGTAAGCATATAGTAACTTAAGTCCACATTATAATCCCTCCTAAAAGTTATCCTGATATCCTTTGTTTTCCATTTTGGCTCATCATGTATTTGATTAATAATAAAGCTTTTACAAGATCATTGTTAATGGTTGGACTATTAACCGATCGAAATCCACCTCCACATGAATGACTTAACTAGATTTTTTTGCAATCAATTGATTCAATTTCTTCAATTTTCAAGAAGCATGAATTCTAAAAGAACAGACATCTACACCACATCGAACTGTCACGCGCTCCTTACATTTCTTAACATAAATACTTTAAAACCATTCTTCAAACAATATGCACTAAACATTTGATGAAATCCAATACTATAATCTAATTTTTGACCAACACTTGTAAAAAATTCCAAATTAGAATTCTTCTTCAACAAGCCATGTAAGTGTTTTTCTTGAAAAAACTAGAGTCTAAATCATCAGCACATTCAACCACATTCCTACTTGACTCTCTAACAGCAGCAAGTGAGCTTGATTTACTATTTCAACAACAACATCCATAACCATATTATTCTTTAACCGTATAAAAAACCCGAAAAACCTCCTTTTTAAACAAAGACAAGCACAATATTGCTTGAAGATCAATATCCGTCTCAACATAAATAGTTTTTGATTCTCGGACACAGATCATATCAAAGCATAAGGGGGTAAAATTGCTCCATACCTCACAAATCATATTGGTAACATAACAAATAGACGCATCCAAACCAAGACGAGCACAAAAAGAATTCTTACTGAAATCAAATAAAACCATTACAGATACATCAGACCTGCAATTGAAAACATATAGAACTAAATAGCTATACTTTAATTAAATCAAAACAAATTTTAATCAGAAACAAATTGCATAAAATATTACATAATATAAACTTTTTTTTCAAAAATTGATAAAAGATAAAAGCTATTATCTTTTTCTGTCGTACAACATATGTTCTGTTATTCGAACAACATTATCAGCACTGTACAAAAACTGCATTAAAATACACTAAAAAATAGTAATTAACAAAGCATCACATATGTCAATTCTAAATTTTAATTTCTATGTCATCATTATCTATGTAAGAAATTTGTGAACACCAAAAAATTATAACACAGCCTACTGCTTTCAATTCACCAATCTGAACTATTTCTTATAGCTTAGAAACTCATACATGTGAGCTATTGTTTTCACTTCAACAAGGTCACACCAAAAGAATTAAAACACAACAAATGTCACAAAGCAAGATCAAAAAAGATAAACATATTTGTACTTTTTAGAAACAGTGAACATCATGTAAAATATTTTTTTAAAAAGAGTACCTTTCAGAGCCCATTAATCGAACTACAGCAAGATGTAAACAACAATCCTTCTTCCAACGTGATTCAAAGTCTTGAACATCAAAAAGAAACCAAAACAATATAACGAAACAACCTCCCCTTAAAAGAGACCTACAACAACATCATCAAAAAATAAATAATCGGCTCAGCAATGAATAAAGTATAATTTGATTTCAAAAAAATTGCATTATAAGTAATCGACTCAGCAATGAATAAAAAACGAATCACCAGATAAAATACCACACTCAACAAAGAATCGCATCGCCTACCAACCTGAACACAAGAGCAAATTTGATTTCAATAAGAGAATCACATAATTTGATTAATGAATCTTGTAGACGAGCATCCAATTTAATTTCACAAACAGAAACTGTAATAACCCAAATTCCGACAGACCAGATTTTTTTTCAAAATT
The DNA here is from genome assembly GCA_030737875.1 of Allium sativum. Classification (NCBI taxonomy): domain Eukaryota; kingdom Viridiplantae; phylum Streptophyta; class Magnoliopsida; order Asparagales; family Amaryllidaceae; genus Allium; species Allium sativum. The sequence continues at coordinate 659,680,185 of CM060918.1, read as the reverse complement.
CTAATCTATCGAAACTCGTGTCGGTTTGTCTTGTATCCTGCAGAAATGGTAAAGATATAAAATATATCAGAGCTTAGAAAACATCTCACAGCCGAATGTATAAAATATAGTATAATCAAAATATAGCCTTACCCAGATAATAATACTGCCTAACTAGTATCCAAAGTTATCGTATCCCTGCCACAAATCTAACTTGTGTGTACGTTATAAGGAGAGGATCTATACATAAGTTCTGGTGATTGGATTTAAACTACACATTTTGGATAACCCTACATATACCATTCAATTACACTTTCTTATTTATTAGGTTACTTAGGTTAACAGCACTCAAGGCTTACACACACATTGTACCCATTTACTTCCCAGTGGATTAACCTAATACAATGTAGCTACCCCCAATATAAAGGTACACTCCATGGTACCCCACTTGCACGGTCTTGGCCGTAACGCAACATAAATATACGAAGTCCCTCATTCAACGCCAGAGTGATAAACGGATCTCTATATAACAACGCTACGTTCCGCATGGATCTACCATCGCCATCTACGTAAGTGAACGGACAGCCACCTTCGATCGAATCAGATTCCATCACAGAATAATGCCTTAAAGTCTACGATACACCAACCAGAGCAGACATGCATGTATCTAGACTTACCACGTTTGTACCGTCAACCGTACTCGATGCCTTAACCGCAAATATCCTCTACTGTTCACCGAGTTCCGTGGCAGGACTATACAAGAAACATGGAACTCGGTTAGGAGCTTTTCAGATATATGAATACATAGATGCTAAGGTCTGCATTTTCAGTCGCTATGGTCCAACCTGACCCTTCCCACAACTAGTGAAAGTCAAAAAAAAATGAGAACTAGTAACCTGGCCAAAGAGAAAACAATAAACATCAAATCCTAGTTGGCCTATCCCTTACCCATAGCCTTGATAGCGAAGGGTCTATGGTCTTTTGGTTTAGCTCTCTATCTTTCTGCATCATGCATCACGCTGACATTCGATGGTAGGTACCCGACGACTTGCTATTAAAAGATGGTTAGACCAGCCGGTAACAAAATGGTCATCACCTAACCTGGTCACAAGGCAACTTGAATTATCGAATCACCTATGCCACCCTACAGTCTTTTGATTGCCCACTATCGTGGCAATCAAGGTATACTCATCGAGGTAGAAACGTGCAGACCTAACCTCTACGAGCACAGTCTAATGCTGTCACAGCACAGAGGACTACCAAAAGTACCCTCCACGTCCCAGGAGGTCGCGTGCATCCCCTTCCAGTCCTTTGGAGCTAGAAGAATATCAACAGAACAACAGGCAGAACAGGAAGAATAATCAGATGGACTTGCGCTCCCCTCATGTCCTATGACACCATGATGATCTACCCCGTTGGGTTATTCACCTTCAGACGTACGGAATGGACCAAGCGCTTAAGGTTGATGTGTTATTAAACCTCATGCCTAAGCATTTAGTTACGCGCTTGCTCCACCTCATCAAATTTCTAGTTAACTTGGTTATTCCCATTCACATTAACTTCTTATTCAAGTTACTAAGTTCCTCTTGCTTATTAATTTCAGTTATATAACTTAACCCATTTAAGTTTATTAATAAGCCCATACCATGTTATTCTCTATATTGTAATCCAATGTCCGTAGTCTATAATCACTTTATATTATTCATTATCTGATTTCATAGTTACAATAACATGTTCTACTTAATATGTAATTAATTACACTTCATCTCAATTCACCTGTTTTCTTATTATTTATGATTAAATATAACTTATTTCATCACATACATTCATCTCGTTCTTTCTTATTTAGTCATAATTCCATCTTACTCTGTTACTACAACTTGTCGTTGTTTACTTATTAACTTAGTTCTCTTAACTAAGGTTTACTAATAAGTTTCCTTTCCATTTATTATAACATATGCTATAATTTCCACTTGTCCCTAGGACAAGCCTTTAACATGTTATTCTTATCAGCAGATTTCAGATTCTCAAGTTTACAGATTACTTAATTTATAATTAAGTACAACTTATTGCATTTCATAAGTTTCCCCCTTTTTCTCTACTCATTACGAACAACAAGTTTTAGGTTCCCAAATTTACTGATTACTTAATTTATAATTAAGTACAACTTATTTCATAACATAAGTTATCTTATTACCTCTATTGTTTATTATAACCTAAGTTATAATTTCCACTTGTCCCTAGGACAATCCTACCTATTATCTTTCCTTTTCCCCTTCAGTTTTATTCATAATAGGTTATTATCATTCCACGTTCATTCCTGTCCTTTTACTATTGTCACTTTCATTCATTTCATATTCGTTTCCATTAATCACAATTAGTGCCATTTATTTCTATCCTTTTATATACATATATACATATATACTTTCATGCACTGGACCTCTCACATTAAGCCGACCACATGTGGATGTTGGATTTGCCGGGCAGTTCCGGGCAGACTTCTACCACGAGTTGAACATAACCTCGTGTCTTAGCACCATTACATGTATATTTATGTACCAGACTCTTCACATCAAATTAACAACTTGTGGATGTTGGATTTGCTGGGCGGTTCCGGGCAGACTTCTACCACAAGTTGAATTTAACCTCATGTCTAAGTGCGGTTATAATTTTCTATTTTCTGTAAATTTAGGCATATCCATTCTTTCCAAATTTTACTGTACTCTATTTTTACATGTCAAACTTAACATCATATTAAGTCCATTTTCTAACAGTCATGTCGCATGTTCTTCCTAACATGTAATTAGTTCTTTTTTAACATGTAATCATTAAACCATGTAATTATTCCAATCTAATAAATTAACATCTAAGTATACCAATTCTTAAAGGGTTCCAGTACATAATATGTCACAGATTAACATGTAGTTATCCCAATTTCACTACAACTTAACATAGGACATCCGATTAACAAGTTATTAAAACATTTATGTATACAATAGTAATTGTTTCCACATATTTTAACAAATTTATACGTTTCCACATATTAAATTTCAACATATTAGCGTTTTAACATATTAATATTTCAAAATATTAATATTTCAACATATCAACGTTTCAACATATTAACGTTTTAGCGGATTTACATTGCATATTAACGGGGTATGTCAAACGATAAATATACCATTATCAAAAAGATATAACTTAAATCCACTCACCTAATTGCTTTCCAATTCATGAATTTGGTCCAGATCAAGCATTCCACGGTTCTTCTAACTGGATTTAGAACCTAAATAACCATGGATCCACAATTCTCAACAAAAAAAAGGGTAGAAAGAGGAGAAATTTAAATTGACCAGATCCAAGAATTTACCTTACTTCGAATAGAATTCTGAACACCTATTTGCAGATATATATTCTTTCCCCCCTGATCTTGAATCGGAATTTCCTCACACTAACTATTCTTTTTTTATGAAGATAATCGAGGAGGAAGAAGAATGGTAGAGCTCTAGTGGTGTCTCAGAAAATATGAGATTTATCCGAGGCTCTACTAGCCTATTTATAGGTGTTCACACACATGAAATGCTAAGTTAGCACGAGTATGGTCCAGAGAGCTGTCCAGATTCATCGAAGAATCTTCCCAGATTTGAGGGGGGTTGTAACACCCCGAATTTCAGTTAATGCTAAAATTCACTAATTACAGAATAAATAATCTCATATGTGAGAATTGGGGGAAACGGGCTGCGTCATTGCGTTCGTCTCGGAAAAATACGCGAAATAGAGTTCGAATTTTCGACAATCGGAGTCCGTATGGCCCGGTTATGGCCAAATGAAGTTTACAGAAAATTCAAAGTTCAAAACAGATTTAAAATTCAGGTTCAAATTTCGAAATTGGGGCCATTGGGCGTAGGAGGGAAAAATTCCCGCCTAGCTACCCAAGTCGACAGCCCTGTCGACTGGGCAGTCGACTCGGCTAGGACCAAGTCGACAACCCTGTCGACTTGGGTGTCGACAGGGGGTGCTCGGCCAGTTTGGCCTGGTTCACCATTCCAGGGTTTGGGCTGTGTTTTGGGGCAGGTTTCTGGAAGCTTCCGAGATCTGATGGTCCTAATCTAATTTAGGGTTAATCTAATGGCCTAAATCACTTGCCTAATCCTATAAATAAGACACTAAGCTAGCCCTAAATGATCATAATCCTATACTCTAACTAAACTATGCCAAAATTTTCTATGATCATGGCCTCCACTCAAAGCCCTAGCCTCCATCCTCTTATAAAACTATTTCTATGAAGGCTTTCATGTTCATACAAACATCTTTGAGTTGTATGAGTGATCATTAGCTTGCATTCATCATCAAGTTGCAAGCTTTATGTTCAAGGCTAGAGTTTTTGGGTGATTTTTGGCAAGGGTTTGCTTATTGGAGTTTAGTGGTGAGTTTCTATAGCCTTAATAATCAATTGTTAAATTGATTATGATAAGATATGATAAGATATGGCTATGTTTGTGGATAAATGTGCTTATGCAAGTTTAGTATAGTGTATGTTGTGTGTTTTGCAAGTTTTACGCTATATGCAAGTTTAATGCTATGTTTTATGATGCTCACTATGCAAAACACTATGTTGAACATTGATGCATATGTAACATGTTATGCAAACTGTATGTGAGATTATATGCAAGTTATATGTAACATGTTATGCAAGTTATGTATTTGGTTTTATGCATGCTAAGTATTTGGTTTTGTGCATGCTAAGTTTTTGGTTTTATGCATACTAAGTGTTTGGTTTTATGCAAGTTATGATGCAAGTTCATATGCAAGTTATGATGCAAGTTCATATGCAAGTTTGTCTCTTTTTATGATATGCATAAAATATGCAAGTTTGCCTCTAAGTATGGCATGTTATGCAAGTTCATATGCAAGTTATGATGCAAGTTCATATGCAAGTTATGATGCAAGTTCATATGCAAGTTATGATGCAAGTTCATATGCAAGTTTGCCTCTATGTATAACATAAGTACATGTGCAAGTTCATCCCTTTTAGACCTATGACATGTATACAAGTTGACACCTTTATGATAGGTCTATGACATGAACATTTAAGCAAGTTACCATCTTTATGACATATGTGATTCATGCAAGTTTGGGTTGGTTATTTATGCAAGTTGGGTTTATGGTCATATATACAAGTTGACACCTTTTAAACCCATGATAATGCTAATGATATGCTAAGTTGAACCCATTGTGTGTATGATGAATCTTCTCTTTTGAAGTGTGTCATGTTAACGTATTTACGTGGGGACGATGGGGTAAAAATTAATGAACACATAAAATTGTGTGAAATGGGTATGATTAAACATACCGTAAAGTGGATGGACATAATTGGGAATTTACCTATTAAGTTAGGTCTACCCATATTATGGAATTGGGAATTTACCTATTGAGTTAGGTCTACCCATATTCTTAAATATTTGTAATTAATTACGGATGATTAATACAAATTATGGGGGTGATTAATTAGGTGTAATTAATCTACTAAGACACGAGGTTGGACCCTTTTGTAGCATAAGACTGCCCGGAACCGACCGGCAAATCCAACGGCTACAAATTATTGGCCCAATGTGAGAGGTCTTAGTCATAAACTAAATACGTGACAAGTGTAAAGACACGAGGTTAGACTCTGTTATGGTGTAAGGCTGCCCGGAACCAACCGGCATATCCAGCTGCCATAAAAGACAGTCTAATGTGATAGGTCTTTGCAAAGGTTACGATCTTAATTGATTATGGAACACTTAACCAAATTAGCATGTAGTGAGGCATGAGGGGTTAAGTGGGTGCCTTGGGTGGCATGAGGAAACTAGTGGGGGTGCCTTGGGTGGCATGAGGAAACTAGTGGGTTGCCTTGGGTGGCAATAGAAAATACGATTAGAATACTTAACCAAAGTGGAACATGTAATTAAACATGATTAAAGGGTTAAGTAAGTGCCTTGGGTGGCATGTGGGAATTAAGTAAATGCCTTTGGTGGCATGTGGGAATCAAGTAAGTGCCTTGGGTGGCATGCGGAAATCTAGTGGGTGCCTTAAGTAGCAATTGAAATATAATTAAATGACAAGTTTAAGTAGTAGCTTGTGGGGGCCTTAAGTGGCAATTGAAATATAATTAAATGACAAGCTTAAGTAGTAGCTTGTGGGGGCCTTAAGTGGCAATTGAAATATAATTAAATGACAAGCTTAAGTAGTAGCTTGTGGGGACCTTAAGTGGCAATTGAAATATGATTAGATGATTTAACCAAACCTTAACATGTAAGTGGGCATGATTATAAAAGGGGTTAAGTGGGACGCACTAGATAAAATGGCAAGCATAAGTAGTAGCTTGTGGGGGCCCATTTCAACCAATATCCCAAACGTATCTTTGTGGGCTCGACCCAAGTCGAGGACGGGACACGCATATTGGGCTTGACTATAAGAGGCCAAAACGGGGTAGCGGTGGCAACGCGAGTCCAACGGGTTTCATATGCGTGTATGGACCCGGGCTGGTAGGTAAGACGTTGTTGCATCGTGTAGGTATAAGCCTTGCACCATTGATTATCAGGTTGCCACTTTGGGCAGTGATACATCCCACTGTGGGGCCAGCACGGGTATCTACGGTAGGGAGCCGATCGCTTGGGGAGTAGTGGGTACACCTAGTGGAGATAGGGGCAGAAGACACCTATGTAGTCAGCTAGGGGTACACGAAACTACTATTAAAAATTACTGAGTACACCTAGTGGAGATAGGGGCAGACGGCACCTAGGTAGTCAGCTAGGGGTACAAGGAATTACTGGGTAAAATTACTAAGTACACTTAGTGGGATCAACCTTTAAGTAGGAATTACCCTTGGGTGGATAGAACTGGTGTGGTGCAGTGTAGGAATTACCCTTGGGTGGGTAGATCTGGGGTGGTGCAATCTAGTAATTATCCTTGGGTGGATAAATGCGTCTTTTCGGTTATCTTAGTACATCCTGTGTTTAGTTGGCTACTTAGTGTAGTCATTATCCCCAGAGGTACCGTACCTTGTTTATATCATACCCTAATTACTTTAATGATTGTATTGTTAGGGTTATAGGACTCACTCAGACTTATGTCTGACCCCGTTGTTTCTTTATCTTTTTTTTCCCAACCCTCAGGTTTTCAGAGTGGGCCTAGCACTAGTGGGCTTTGATCAGACTGCTTTATCTATCTTTTGGAGCTTGGACCGTGGATGTAAAGCTCAGTTTATCTTTTCTATTATGGCTATTAGGTTATGTAGTGGGATTATGTACTTTTGTTTTTATCAGGATGGATATTATGTACTTGACTCTTATTTATGGTTTTGGTGTAACCAAACATGTTTTACTTCCCGCTGGAATGAAATGATGTTTTAAATTCTCAAGTATTACTTATATCTGTCTTGTTGTAATTTTTCTGTTCTATATTCACTTAAAATACTCCACCGATGTTATGGCATTCCCTTAGTGAGTGACCGTAGCGGGTGTGGGGTGTTACACGTGGTATCAGAGCTTAAGGTTACTGGAACAGATAAAATTTTTAGAAAAACTATTTTCTAAGAATATTTTTGAAAGGAGTATTTTCAAAAACATGTCTTTTAAGAGAAAAGTTTTTGAAAGAAAAGCATAATCCCCATTAGCCATATCTTTATCTTTCGAATTCTTCGTTTTGAATCTCTTCCTCTCTCGTTTTGAGTTTCCCCTCCGCGTATAGATGATCTTTCTAAGATAGATAAGAATGGAAAACCACTTCAAGGAACTTGGACATTAGTCGGACTAGAAGTTGGTTCAAGAAGGAGGAGGACTTGTAGGTACCTATTGGATAGACGATGGGAGGAAGGCTCAAATAGTTGATGTTTAATGAAGGACGAAACCTCATTTTGATGGGAGGTTGCGAGTGGAGAATGGGAAGAAGAGGGCTAGTAGTTATCCTTTTGGAGGAATAGGACATCTTATTAGGATTGTCCAAAGAAGCAAGGGCAAGGTACGGAATCTCCTGGAGGGTGGTTGTATTCCCTTAGGACTAGGGTACCAGATGGGGATAGGACCGTCTAGGTTGGAATTTGGATTTCTTTATTATCCGATTCGAACTTTATTTGATTCTGACGCATCGAGTTCGTTTATCTCATCATTGTTAGTTGAGTCACTGCACTTAGACACCAGTAAGTAGATGATCCCTTAGTTGTTTCAAACCCAATTGGAGCTCCATGATGTGTTTGGGTTTGAAAGTTGCTATACTTAGCGTTGAGTTTAGATGTGATGCTTTTTGGGCTTCACGGGGTATGGGTTAGTTTTGGGCATGGACTGGTTATCCAGTAAGGGTGCCGTTCTTGATTTTGAAGGGAGAGTTGTTAGGCTTATGACCCGCTTGGGTAACACTCTCGAGATCTCTTGTAATCCCATGGAATCTGTTATGCTAAGTTATCTAGAATCGCTTGACACGTCGGTCAAGAGTTTGCGATCTGTTAGAGTGGTCCGGGAGTACTCGGATGTGTTTGAGGAGGTGAAGGGCTTACCTCCGGAGCGGGAGGTTGACTTCCGAATATATCTGGTAGACAATGCCAAACCAGTATCTTGGCCAGTGTGCCACATGGCTCCTCGTGAGAGGAGGGAACTCCATAAGCAAGTAGGCGATTTGCTTGAGAAGGGGTTCATAAGACGAAGTATATCGGAGTGGGGTGCTCCAGTAGTTTTTGTCACGAAGGCGGATGGGTCCCTCAGACTTTGTGTAGGCTAAAGAGAACTAAATAAACTCACAAAGAAGAATAGGCACCCATTGCCGAGGATTGATGATCTCTTTGATCAGTTAGTTGGAGCCTCAGTATTTTCGCAGTTGGACTTAGCCACGGGGTATCGACAGTTGAGAGTGGCTGAGGATAGTATAGAGAAGACTGCCTTTAGGACTCCGGATGAGTTTTTTTATGAGTGGCTGGTGATGCCATTTGGTTTGACGAACGCCTCCGCATAATTTATTGATTTGATGAGAAGGGTATTTAGGGAGTACCTAAATAAGTTCGTGATGGTCTTTTCTAGGAGAAAAATAATTTTTCGTATATGCTCAATAGGATTGAGAAAAGCCAGTTATGGGATAAACGGTGGTTTTGGAGCAAGGCTGGCAAAGACATCCAGAGTTGGACAAGGGCGTAATTATTCAGCCGTTTTTTTTACTAGCATCATCTCACGTAGGTCGTCTGAATACGAAGGAGGTATCCCTTGGGTGTTTGTCTGATATTGGTTTAGGCCTTTGGGGCTTGCATTTGGGGGATGTCGAGTTCGACTAGGGTGGTCTGCGTGAGAGATGGATAGTTGTGATGATTTTGGATGGGATTCTTAGCATCCTATGAGTTTGAGATAGCGTATGCCCATGGCAAGGGTAACGTGGTAGCGGACGCCTTAAGTAGAAAAAGGTTGTCCTTGAGTTCATGGTTCGTTGAACGACGGAGCTTAGAGTTTATTTCTATGTTTGACTTTAGACCTTCCGTTGACTTTGTACCCGGTTTGCTAGCCTCCTTGGAGGTTAGGCCTACTCTTTTGGGGCGTGTTGGCGGAGCACAGCGGGACGACCCACAGTTGGTTGAGTTAGTAGAGAAGCTCATGAGGAGGGGGAGTCGTCCAGCCATTTGGGTAGGTACACCCTAGATGGTAACGGGTGGTTGCGTAGAGACGGTAGACTTTGTGTACCGCAAGACAAGGGTTTGAGGAAGGCTATACTTGATGATGCACATCGGTCGAAGATGACCATTCATCCCGATAGGGACAAGATGTACCAAGACATGAAGCGATTTTTCTTTTGGGCCGGTATGAAGAAATATGTGGCCGAGTATGTCGCTAGATGCTTGGTGTGCTAGCAAATGAAAGCAGAGCAGAAGAAACCCGGTGGGTTGCTTCACCCATTGGAGGTTCCGCTAAGGAAGTGGGATAGTGTCTCGATGGATTACCGAGATCGAGGAAAGGTAATACGGGAATTTGGGTTGAGTGCCCATTTCATACCCGTGACGAGCAAGAGGACTGTTCCATGTCTAGCTTCAGTTTATATTCGAGAGATAGTTCGACTGCATGGCGTACCTTCCAGTATAGTGAGCGATCGAGATCCTATCTTCACTAGAGAGTTTTGGAAGAGTTTGCAAGAGGCGGTAGGGACTCAGTTGTGTTTGAGTACCGCATATCATCCTCAGACGGACGGCCAGACCGAGAGGGTGAATCGTATTTTAGAAGACCATTTGAGGCTATGTATCTTGGATTTTGGAGGTTCATGAGAAGGGCATCTTCCCTTAGTTGCCCGACAGACTTAGTGGTGTACATGATGTATTCCATGTGAGGAGGTGCCTACATGAGACCGCAGAGGTGGTAGAGCCGAGCTTGCTTAGTGAAGTAGAGGTAGAGCGTGATGCGACTATTCGACGAGCTCCTACACGCATCCTTGGGTCAGAGATTAGGAAGTTGAGAAACAGAGAGGTTCGACTAGTCAAAGTGAAAAGGGGAGAAGGAGAGAGCAATGCTACTTGGGAGACAGAAGCGAAGATGCGTTCGTTATACCCATTCCTTTTTGAGGGTATGTCCTTTAAACATCTCCTTTCTCGTTTGTCTAGTGCTTATCTTATCTTTAGTATGTCCTCTCATTAGTACCTTTGACCTTTAGATAGGGTAAACCTATGGTTGAAACATGTGTTTGAGACATGTTATGTCTGATGGATGCATGTGGATGCAAGTGGTTGCTAGTGGTTGCTCGTGGATGCATATACACACACTCTAGACACTAGATCGGCTCAATCACTTCATATTGCATATTGCATATAATTGTGTGTAGGTAGCTATATTTATGGATGTATAATGATTGTGTTATCATATGGATGATGCATTTTGGTGAATGATTGTGTACTCTTGTAGATATTGTATGTGTCGATAGGGTTCTCTCGCATACATAATGGATGCATGACACTATCATGGTTTGCATATGTTCATACATTAGATAGGGAACATATACACACACTTTTAGCATATGCTCATACATCATTAGAAATTGTTTTAAGGAAAATGGATGCCCGTGTTTGATGGATTGAGTAGATGGTTGTTTGGATGGTAGGATATGCATTCTCCTTAGCTTAGAGATTTCGGGGACGAAATCCTTTAAGGAGGGGAGAATGTAACACCCCGAATTTCGGTTAATGCTAAAATTCACTAATTACAGAATAAATAATCTCAGATGTGAGAATTGGGGGAAACGGGCTGCGTCATTGCATTCGTCTCGGAAAAATACGCGAAATAGAGTTCGAGTTTTCGAGAATTGGAGTCCGTATGGCCCGGTTATGGCCCAATGAAGTTTACAGAAAATTCAAAGTTCAAAACAGATTTAAAATTCAGGGTCAAATTTCGAAATTGGGGCCATTGGGCGTAGGAGGGAAAAATTCCCGCCTAGCTACCCAAGTCGACAGCCCTGTTGACTGGGCAGTCGACTTGGCTAGGACCAAGTCGACAGCCCTGTCGACTTGGGTGTCGACAGGGGGTGCTCGGCCAGTTTGGCCTGGTGCACCATTCCAGGGTTTGGGCTGTGTTTTGGGGCTGGTTTCTGGAAGCTTCCGAGATCTGATGGTCCTAATCTAATTTAGGGTTAATCTAATGGCCTAAAACACTTGCCTAATCCTATAAATAAGACCCTAAGCTAGCCCTAAATGATCATAATCCTATACTCTAACTAAACTATGCCAAAATTTTCTATGATCATGGCCTCCACTCAAAGCCCTAGCCTCCATCCTCTTATAAAACTATTTCTATGAAGTCTTTCATGTTCATACAAGCATCTTTGAGTTGTATGAGTGATCGTTAGCTTGCATTCATCATCAAGTTGCAAGCTTTATGTTCAAGGCTAGAGTTTTTGGGTGATTTTTGGCAAGGGTTTGCTTATTGGAGTTTAGTGGTGAGTTTCTATGGCCTTAATAATCAATTTTTAAATTGATTATGATAAGATATGGCTATGTTTGTGGATAAATGTGCTTATGCAAGTTTAGTATAGTGTATGTTGTGTATTTTTCAAGTTTTATGCTATACGCAAGTTTAATGCTATGTTTTATGATGCTCACTATGCAAAACACTATGTTGAACATTGATGCATATGTAACATGTTATGCAAACTATATGTGAGATTATATGCAAGTTATATGTAACATGTTATGCAAGTTATGTATTTGGTTTTATGCATGCTAAGTATTTGGTTTTGTGCATGCAAAGTATTTGGTTTTATGCATACTAAGTGTTTGGTTTTATGCAAGTTATGATGCAAGTTCATATGCAAGTTATGATGCAAGTTCATATGCAAGTTATGATGCAGGTTCATATGCAAGTTTGTCTCTTTTTATGATATGCATAATATATGCAAGTTTGCCTCTAAGTATGGCATGTTATGCAAGTTCATATGCAAGTTCATATGCAAGTTATGATGCAAGTTCATATGCAAGTTTGCCTCTATGTATAACATAAGTACATGTGCAAGTTCATCCCTTTTAGACCTATGACATGTATACAAGTTGACACCTTTATGATAGGTCTATGACATGAACATTTAAGCAAGTTACCATCTTTATGACATATGTGATTCATGCAAGTTTGGGTTGGTTATTTATGCAAGTTGGGTTTATGGTCATATATACAAGTTGACACCTTTTAAACCCATGATAATGCTAATGATATGCTAAGTTGAACCCATTGTGTGTATGATGAATCTTCTCTTTTGAAGTGTGTCATGTTAACGTATTTACGTGGGGACGATGGGGTAAAAATTAATGAACACATAAAATTGTGTGAAGAGTGTATGATTAAACATACCGTAAAGTGGATGGACATAATTGGGAATTTACCTAATAAGTTAGGTCTACCCATATTATGGAATTGGGAATTTACCTATTGAGTTAGGTCTACCCATATTCTTAAATATTTGTAATTAATTAGGGATGATTAATACAAATTATGGGGGTGATTAATTAGGTGTAATTAATCTACTAAGACACAAGGTTGGAGCCTTTTGTAGCATAAGACTGCCCGGAACCGACCGGCAAATCCAGCGGCTACAAATGATTGGCCCAATCTGAGAGGTCTTAGTCATAAACTAAATACGTGACAAGTGTAAAGACACGAGGTTAGACTCTGTTATGGTGTAAGGCTGCCCGGACCCAACCGGCATATCAAGCTGCCATAAAAGACAGTCTAATGTGAGAGGTCTTTGCAAAGGTTACGATCTTAATTGATTAAGGAACACTTAACCAAATTAGCATGTAGTGAGGCATGAGGGGTTAAGTGGGTGCCTTGGGTGGCATGAGGAAACTAGTGGGTTGCCTTGGGTGGCAATAGAAAATACGATTAGAATATTTAACCAAAGTGGAACATGTAATTAAACATGATTAAAGGGTTAAGTAAGTGCCTTGGGTGGCATGTGGGAATTAAGTAAGTGCCTTGGGTGGCATGTGGGAATCAAGTAAGTGCCTTGGGTGGCATGCGGAAATCAAGTAAGTGCCTTGGGTGGCATGCGGAAATCAAGTAAGTGCCTTGGGTGGCAATTGAAATATAATTAAATGTCAAGCTTAAGTAGTAGCTTGTGGGGGCCTTAAGTGGCAATTGAAATATAATTAAATGACAAGCTTAAGTAGTAGCTTGTGGAGGCCTTAAGTGGCAATTGAAATATAATTAAATGACAAGCTTAAGTAGTAGCTTGTGGGGGCCTTAAGTGGCAACTGAAATATGATTAGATGATTTAACCAAACCTTAACATGTAAGTGGGCATGATTATAAAAGGGGTTAAGTGGGACGCACTAGATAAAATGGCAAGCTTAAGTAGTAGCTTGTGGGGGCCCATTTCAGCCAATATCCCAAACGTATCTTTGTGGGCTCGACCCAAGTCGAGGACGGGACACGCATATTGGGCTTGACTATAAGAGGCCAAAACGGGGTAGCGGTGGCAACGCGAGTCCAACGGGTTTCATATGCGTGTGTCGACCCGGGCCGGTAGGTAAGACGTTGTTGCATCGTGTAGGTATAAGCCGTGCACCATTGATTATCAGGTTGCCACTTTGGGGAGTATTGGGTACACCTAGTGGAGATAGGGGCAGACGGCACCTATGTAGTCGACTAGGGGTACACGAAACTACTATTAAAAATTACTGAGTACACCTAGTGGAGATAGGGGCAGACGGCACCTATGTAGTCAGCTAGGGGTACAAGGAACTACTGGGTAAAATTACTAAGTACACTTAGTGGGATCAACCTTTAAGTAGGAATTACCCTTGGGTGGATAGAACTGGTGTGGTGCAGTGTAGGAATTACCCTTGGGTGGGTAGATCTGGGGTGGTGAAATCTAGTAATTATCCTTGGGTGGATAAATGTGTCTTTTCGGTTATCTTAGTACATCCTGTGTTTAGTTGGCTACTTAGTGTTGTCGTTATCCCAGAGGTACCGTACCTTGTTTATATCATACCCTAATTACTTCAATTATTGTATTGTTAGGGTTATAGGACTCACACAGACTTATGTCTGACCCCGTTGTTTCATTATCTTTTCTTTTCCCAACCCTCAGGTTTTCAGAGTGGGCCTAGCAATAGTGGGCTTTGATCAGACTGCTTTATCTATCTTTTGGAGCTTGGACCGTGGATGTAAAGCTCAGTTTATCTTTTCTATTATGGCTATTAGGTTATGTAGTGGGATTATGTACTTTTGTTTTTATCAGGATGGATATTATGTACTTGACTCTTATTTATGGTTTTGGTGTAACCAAACATGTTTTACTTCCCGTTGGAATGAAATGATGTTTTAAATTCTCAAGTATTACTTATATCTGTCTTGTTGTAATTTTTCTGTTCTATATTCACTTAAAATATTCCACCGATGTTATGGCATTCCCTTAGTGAGTGACCGTAGCGGGTGTGGGGTGTTACAGGGGTCGACCTCGGGGTCGACCCTAGGGTCAAGACCCCCTTTTATGGGTCGACCCCAGGGTTGACTCCTGTGAGTCCAGGAGCCAGAAACTTACACTGGTGCACTTCACACATGCGTAACTGTAAACTAACCCTGGCGCACTTGTCAAGCATGCTAGTTACACTGGCCCACTTCCCGCTCGTTCCGTCAAACTTCTACCATCCGTAGCTTCTTCATACGTTTCCATTTTACGTAAAATCGGAGTCTATCTGAACCAGAATTCCGAGACGAACGTAATGATACAATCTGTTTTACTTAATTTAAATTAAGTTATCCCTAATTTATTATATTTAATTAAAAATGCGGGGTATTACATTCTCCCACCTTAGGAAATTTCGTCCCCGAAATTTGATAAGGGTATAATACAGTAATTCCTCGCATAAATCACAACCATCATGTGTGCATCCAATTTTGCAACCATTTGTGTACTAAGGAAATGTGTTATTCATCATAATAATACATGGATGAAATAAATGCCTAAGAGGTACCCTATATGTGAATGCAATTTTATTTTCAAAATATCTTTTAAAACATGGTGCTCATATCAAAAATATACTGGCAATTCTACATGAATGCAATATTTTTAAAATCAAAATACATTTTCATCCAAATTTTCCCACACTCTTAAAGAGCAAGAGCGCAGTTCATCCAATTGTTGTATCAAAAATCCTACCAACCATCTTTATTTTTCGAATTTCAGAAAAGTCTAATTTTCTAAATTCGATTTATTATGTTACAAAAAGGTAGAAAGTGGAAAACTTCACATCCTCTATTTTCTTTTAGTTATCCTTTTTCTACCTGTACCTGGATTTTATATAACTACTATATAAATATTACCTATTTTCCTATCCAAGCACAACCAACATAAGAAAACTTTCTTTATTAAAGGTTTTCTTTTTCATTTTATCTTGGAAAAATTTATTCTTATTCTACTTTTCTCAGAATTTTCCATCTTTTTTGTTAATTGTCATGTTTATTGCTTTACTAAATTTGTTGTTTCCTTTTTAGTTATGCCATTACTCTTTTCTTAGCTTATTTAACTTAATCCTCTGATCTAAGCTTAGTTTCAAATAAGCCTTCTAGTCCTTCAACTAAAACAGTAAAACAGACGCTCTACAAAACTACTACCAAGGGCCAAGTATCTCAGGACTATGTCCCCCTCAGAAAGAAAAGTTGGAACCAAGGGATCAATGACATGTTTAGGTGTTTCCCTAACAACCCAACAGGAGCAAAATAACAGAACAATCCCAACAAAATGAGTTTTGATCCTAACAAGAAAATTAGCAACGTGGTCTAGACACTTACCTGCCCTTCATTATCTATAGTCACTGCAAGTCCTTGTTGTGTACTAAAAGAAATTTTTAAGCAACATCCTAGGCTTTTCAACGCTTACGCATTCTACGGGAACATACCATTATTCCAAGACAAAATAATTCCCGCAATCTACTTCATAGCCTCAAAACTTTTTCCCGCTTTCCTAGGCAATAATCCTTACCTACTCCATACTTTTTAAAATAAGGTTTGGCCTTTTTCATTTAAATTTTCTTCCAAAAATTAATAGTGTTAAAACTTCGTTTGCTCCTCAAAACTTACTTCTGCAAAACCATAAAAACATGTCATCTCATAAAAAATGCAAATAATCATTTTTTTTCAAATAAAAAAAACCAGAGTAGACAAGGACAACTATTTCTCAATCATGTTTACAACTGCTCTTACTTACAAGGTCAGTTCAGTTTCTTACTACAAGGTGCAAATATTTACTCTATTGTTAATTTCTACAACTTATTTTATCCGCTCAACAAAATTTCTTGTTAAAACAATTTATCAAAAAAATGATTGTAAAAGAATAGAGATTTCAAAACTTTCTTTACTGAAAATTCCAGTTTTCAACAAAATTCAACATTTTATAAGTTTTGCTTTTTAATCCTTTCGTGCAATATAACAAGAAAACATGTGAGCTATACTTCCTCTGTAATGGCCACAATTTACTAAAAGAATTTTATTTTAGACAAAATTTCCACAAGAAATTAGTATTTCCAAAATATACCCCATTTTACGTCAAAATTCAATATGTTCTTTATGAAATTAAAACTATAACTTTTAAAATCAAAACATTAAACATCATAAACCATCTTCCAAAAAGCTTTTACAATTTCAAGTTCTTAAAGTTAACAATGGGGTTAGACTCAAAGCGGGTTCAAATTTTCCTAGGCTTTCCTAGACACTCCCGCGAAGTTAATTCTTTCAACTATATATATTCCTAATCCATTCTTCTCTTTTTAACCTTTTCCAATTTATAAGGTTTTTGCTGCTAAACCCACAAACCTGAAATACTAACACATGGGATTCGCCTTTCCTCACACAAAGTATATTGTACACTTCCCTCCCCAAGTTACCTAAGGGTCTCAGATTTCCATATTCGTTCCTTTAGTGTACAAAATAGATATCCCAATTCCCACCATATTATGCTCTTTCTATTTAGTGGGTTCCTCCATGGATCTAGGTATATATGTATAATAGATATTTATATTTTTAAAAATACAAATACGTTCACTCACTATTTATACAGGAATCCTTAACCTACGCTCTAATAACAAATGTAACAACCTGAATTCCAACAGACCGATTTTTTTTTCCAAAATTCTAATCTATCGAAACTCATGTTGAATTGTCTAGTATCCTGCAGAAAAGACAAGAGATATAAAATATATCAGAGCTCAGAAAACATCTCACAGCGGAATGGATAAAATATAATATAATCAAAATATAGCCTTACCTAGAGAATAATACTGCCTAACCCATGTCCAAAGCTATCCTATCCCTGCCACAAATCTAACCTGCAAGTATGTTATGAGGAGGGTGTCAGAACACAATTTCTGGTGAATGGATTTAAACTATACATTTTGGATAACCCTACATATACCGTTCAATTACACTTCCTTATTTATTAGGTTACTTGGGTTAACAGCACTCAAGGCTTACACACAAGACATGCCCATCTACTTCCCAGTGAATTAACCTAATACAGTATATATGTAGCCACCCCCAATATTAAGGTACACCCCACGGTACCCCACTCGCACGGTCTTCGCCGTAACGCCACAAAAATATACGCAGTCCCTCAGCCTACGCCGGAGTGATGAACGGATCTCTATAAAACAATGCTACGTTCCGCATAGATTGTCCATCGCCATGCAACGTAAGCTTTCGAACTTCCACCTTCGATCGAACCAGATTCCATCATAGGGTAATAACCTAGAGTCTACTATACACCACCCTGAGGAGACGTGCATGTATCTAGACTTTCCCACGTATGTATCATCAATCGTACTCGATGCCTTAACCACATATATCCTCTACTATGCACTGAGTTTCGTAGCAGGTCTAAACAAGAAACACGGAACTCGATCGGGAGCTTTTAAGATATCTGTATACACAGATGCAAAGGTCTGCATTTTCAGTGGCTGTGGTCCCACCTGACCCCTCCCTCAACTAGTGAAAGACAAACAGAATTGAGAACTAGTGACCTGGCCCAAGAGAAAACAATAAACAACAAATCCTAGTTGGCCAGTCCCTCACCCATAGCCTTGATAGCAAAAGGTCTATGGTCTTTTGGTTTAGCTATTTGTCTTTCAACATCACGCATCACGCTGACTGTCAATGGTAGGTACCCGACGACTTGCTATCAACAGATGGTTTGACCTGCCAGTAAGAAAATTGTCGTAACCGAGCCTAGTAACAAGGCAACTTGGATGTCCAATCACCTATGCCACCCTACAGTCTTTTGATTGCCCACTATCATGGCAATCATGGTATACTTATCGCGTAAAAACGCTTGGCCCTAACCTCTGCGAGCGCAGTCGAATGCGGTCATAGCACATAGGACTACCAGGAGTACCCTCCACGTCCCAGGAAGTCACGTGCTTCCCCTTCCAGTACTTTGGAGCCAACCAAATATCATAAGAACAAGAGGAAAAACATGCAGAATAATTAGATGGACGTGCGCTCCCCTCGTGTCCCATGACACCACGAAGATCTTACCCATTGGATTATTCACCTTCAGACGTACGAACTGGCCCAAGCACTTCAGGTTGATATGTTATTAGACCTTATGTCTAAACATTTAATTACGCTCTTGGTCTACCTCGTCATATTACTAGTAAACTTGGTTATTCCCGTTCACATTAACTTCTTATTCAAGTTACCAAGTTCCCCTTGCTTATTAATTTCAATTATATAACTTTACCCGTTTAAGTTTATCAACAAGATCATAACATGATATTCTCTAGACTGTAATCTAAGGTCTGTAATCTAGAATCTCTTTATATTATTCATTGTCTGATTCCATAGTTACAATAACATGCTCCACTTAATATGTAAATAAGTATACTTCATCTCAATTCACATGTTTTCTGTTTACTTATTATTTATGATGAAATATAACTCATTTCATCCCATATATGCACCTCGTTCTTTCTTATTTAATAATAATTTCCATCTTACATTGTTACTATAACTTGCTCTTAACTAAGGTTTACAAATAAGTTTCCTTTCCATTTATTATAACCTATGCTATAATTTCCACTTGTCCCTAGGATAAGCCTTTACAATTTATTCTTATCAGCAGATTTCAGATTCTCAGGTTTACAGATTACTTAATTTATAATTAAGTACAACTTATTGCATTTCATAAGTTTTTCCCCTTTTTCTCTACTCATTACGAATAACAAGTTTTAGGTTCCCAAATTTACTGATTACTTAATTTATAATTAATTACAACTTATTTCATTACATAAGTTATCTCATTCCCTCTATCGTTTATTATAACCTAAGTTATAATTTCCACTTGCCCCTAAGACAAGCCTACCCGTTATCTTTCCTTTTCCCCTTCAGGTTTATTCATAATAGGATATTATCATTCCCCGTTCATTCCATTCCTTTTACTGTTGTCACTTTCATTCATTTCCATTAATCACAATTAGTGCCGATTATTTCTATCCTTTTATATACATATATTTATATATACGTTTATGCACTAGACCTCTCACATTAAGCCGAGCACTTGTGGATGCTGGATTAGTCGGGTGGTTACGGGCAGACTTCTACCACAAGTTGAACTTAACCTCGTTTCTTAGCTCCGTTACATGTATATTTACGGATTAGACCCCTCACATTAAATTAACAACTTGTGGATGGTGGATTTCCCGGGCGATTCCAAGTAGACTTCTACCACAAGTTGAATTTAACCTCGTGTCTAAGTGCGGTTACAGTTTTTTATTGTAAATTTGGGCATATCCATTCTTTCTAAATTTTACTATAATCTATTTTTGCATGTCACACTTAATATCATATTAAGTCCATCTTCTAATTATCATGTCGCATTCTTTCTTTCATGTAGTTAGTTCTCTTTTAACATGTAATAATTTAACCATGTAATTATTCCAGTCTAATAAATTAACATGTAATTATCCCATTCTTACAGTTAAGGGTTCCATTACATAATATGTCACATATTAACATGTAATTATCCTAATTTCTCTGCAACCTAACTTACAACATCCTGTTAACAAGTTATTAAAACATGTATGTATACAATAGTAATTGTTTCCACATATTTTAACAAGTTTATACATTTCCACCTATTAACATTTCAACATATTAATATTACAACATATAACATTCTAGCAGATTTACATTGCACGTTAACGGGGAATGTCAAACGATAAATATACCATTATCAAAAATATGTAACTTAAATCCACTCACTTAATTGCTTTCCAAATCATGAATTTGGTCCAAATCTAGCATTCTATGGTTCTCCTAACTGGATTTAGAACCTAAATAATCATGGATCCACAATTCTCAACTAAAAGAAAAAGGGAAGAAAGAGGAGAAATTTAAATTGATCAGATCCAAGAATTTACCTTACTTTGAATAGAATTCTAAACACCTATTTGCAGATATACATTCCTTTCCACCAGGTTTTGAATTAGAATTTCCTTAGACTAATTATTTTACTTTTCTAAAGAGATTTGAGGAGGAAGAAGAATTGTAGATACTAATATTTTTGTTTGATGATAACAAATAGATTTTTGTTACTGGAGTGTTTGATTGTGGAATATCTAGTATTATTGGAAAATAAAATAACACAGAATTTACACAGAATATAGAAAAATCAAATAAATTTTATTTCCAATAATATTATTTATTTTACAATTCATTTACACACAAGACTTTACAAATCACTTTACAAGTAATTTCAGTACATACAATTTTTTTTACAAGCACTTCATTTTTTTTCTCATTCCTAGCTGGATTATTCTTGTTGAGAACACCTTAGCTGTCCAAAGCATCATCCTGTAACCTGTCACAAAAGAAAGAAAAATACACAGTACACTAGAACTAAAACAAATACTTTTGACAAAAATGATTTTCTGTGTGATTGATTCATTTTGTCTCAGCTTTCTGTGTGCTTTTCTCATCATATTTCAGACCTGAACAGCCACATCAAAACCATACTGGTTTGCTGATCAAAACCAACTGATTCTGACCAGCCTCAACTCAGTACAGTTTGACTGCTATTTTTTTTCTTTTTTTTCAGAATCAAACAAGGTGAATTGTCAAATTCAAGACATGTTCAAAAGAGGTCAACCAGCAAATAATTTTCAAAGTCAACATGGAGTTAAAAAAAAAAAATGATTCAAATCAAAATGCAAGTAAACAAGCAAGCATGATCAAATTCAAAGCAATGCATGTACAAAAAGGATGTACACAATTCAATGTTGCATGTACAAATGGTAATACAGCAGCAAATCACAACTATGCAGCAGTGACAATTTTTTTTAAATAGCAGTGACATCACAACATAATCACAACAATACATATGACTACATGGTGCAACAATCAAGTCGAGGCACAAGTCAGAGTTCAGAAAGCAACTCAATCAGGTTATGTGCAAGTAAGAGTGGTCAACCATCAAGGTATGTGAGCATAAGCAAAACTATGATGCAGCAAAATGAAGTATGTACACATGTAGCATGGTGATGCCAAACAGCAATGGTGGCATAGCAGCAACAAGAGCATGGCAAATGGTTTATGGTACAACAGTATAGCCAACAAAGTGACAGAGTGGTGTACAAAGTTGTATCCAACTCAGCAAAGCACAAAGTGGTTAAGCCATAATAGTTCAAGTGTGTAAATGATCAGTTTTTGCAACATGATTGCCAACAAGAAAACAAAGCAGCAAAGGTTCAAAAATACTCAAGACAACTCAACACACTTTCAGGAAATCATACTGTCAGCACATGGATGTGCATGTCATGAATGCAGCTCGACATAGTCAAGAAAGCAAGGGCAAGCAATGACATAGATAAAAGAACTTTCAGTGCAAAAGTGTCACAAGCTGTTTTGAACAAGACTCAGCAAGTTAATTTTTTTTTTCTTCTTCAAACTTGGAAAACAATAACAATCGAAACACTTTGGCAAGAAAGTTCTTTGATTTATTTTCAGAAAAATATTCAGTTCATATTTGACAATTTTTCTTAGTCATAACTTTTTTCCAGAAATCAGAATATGGGTTGCCATAAAACAGAGTTCTCTTTTTGGAATAAAATCAAATTTATTGTTTCCAAATTTTCATCACACATTCTAGGATGTTTCTGCATGCAAAGTTTTTTTAATAGCATTTCAGAGAGATAACATATTTGAAAAGGTGTAAACAATGGCAAGAAATCATTACCAGAAATCATGCTGTGGACCAAAGGAAAACTTTGGATTCAAACATATATGGTATGGTGATTCAGCAATAAGTTTTTTTTCAATTTTACATACATGGCATATGTTCAGCAAATCAAAAAAAAAATTCCAGAATTGATAATTCAATCAAAGTCAAAGGTTTTAAATTCAAAGGGGGGAAATATATTTTTAAGGCCACAACAAAAGGCAACAAACAATCACAGCAAACATTTTTGGGAAAAATTCATGTCTGTTTTCAAATTGTTTCTCCAAATATATACGGTGCTAAATCAAAGAACAAATCTGTTTTCTTTCTTAAGGGATTGAAACAATACTTTCCGTTTTTTTAAATATGCTTTCATAAAAATTCAAGGCATCATTCAAAAGAAGGAAACATTTCAAAGCAGAATTTATCAGCAAAAGCCAACGCAAAATCAGCTCAAGCCACACTCACGAAATCAGAGGCTAAGGGTTTTCTAAAACCCTATATAAGCACACCATACATCATCGACAAAAATATAGAAAACTCACAAGAGCCTCAAAGACCAGAAAGAAATTCAAATCAGAGGTTACTCACGTTTTTCCTGTCGAAATCGCAAATCAGAGAAACAAGGAGCCACCAGCGATCGATCGGAGATACTGAGATTATTCAAAATCATCAAGTGATAAATCGATTTGGGAATCCTCCAGAGAAACCCTAGCAAAATTTTCAGAGGCCGCCGCCATTATCAAATAAAAGAAGAATCGGACAAATAAAAGAAAGTGGGCCGGCCAATATGTACTTGGCCAAGCCAAGTCTTTGTTAAAAGGGGGTTTTCCTTTTTTTGCTTTTTTTTTTTGTATTGATTTTTTTTGTTTGTCTTCAATATCAATGTTTTTTTTAGTTTTTGTTGTAAAACTAGGATTACAGATTGGTGATTTATAATCTGGGAAAATCTGGTCTAGGATATACAGACTAGTCTAGGATTTTGAGCTTAGGGATAAACAGGAGCAGGAGTTGCGAGTTTGCATAGGATTGTAAGCGGGATCTGTTTGTATCTCCTAATAAAAAATCTTAGAAAGGCAGCAGTAGGCACAGTTTGCCGAAGCTGGGTATATCTGCATGTGATTTTATTTTTACTGCATTTCTTTATTACAGTGTTTTAAATTTTGTGTTAAAACCCTATTCACCCCCCCTCTAGGGTTATTATCGATCCTACAATTGGTATCAGAGCAGGTGTTTGAACCCTAGAATCATGACTTCAATAAACAATGCTTTCTCTGAAGGTCAATCTATTGCTAGACCACCCATGTTCAATGGTAGTGATTACGCGTATTGGAAAGCTAGGATGAAAATATATCTAGTGTCTGTTGATTATGATGTCTGGGATATCATTGAAACTGGATATACACCTCCGACTGAAACTGTTAATGGTATTGTAACACCTAAACCAAAAAGTAGGTGGGATGAAAATGATAAGAAATTATACTCTATAGATTCTAAAGCTATGAATGCTCTGATTTGTGCTCTTGATAAAACAGAATATAACAGAATTTCTCATTGTAATACAGCCCAGGAAATTTGGCATACTCTGGAAGTTACACACGAAGGAACTTCTCAGGTTAAAGAATCCCGTCTTGCCATGTTCAGTAATGAATATGAAAACTTCAACATGCAGAAGGATGAGAGCATCAAGGACATGTATGGACGCTTCTCCGTACTAGTCTACAATGCCAGAGCCCTTGGGAAGGTCTATACAGAAGTGGAGCTTGTGAGGAAGATTCTGCGTGTTCTGCCCATGAACTTTGAAGCAAAAGTCACAGCCATTCAAGAATCCAAAGATCTGAGCAAGCTGAGCATGGAAGAGCTTATCGGGAATCTGATGACATACGAAATGGAGCTGAAAGCAAGAGAAGATCGCAACAACTCAGATCTGAAAAAGAAGTCAATAGCTTTGTCCAACACCGTCACCAGCGATAGTGAAGATCCTATTGAACAGCTTGCCATGGCAGTCAGACAACTCACGAAGTGGAGAAAATTCAAACCTCGAAGAAATAAACCAAAGACCAACAATTCAGAAGATGAACCACTCTGCTACAACTGTCAAAAGCCTGGACACATAAAACCAAATTGTCCACTCCTCCAAAGAAACAAGAAGAAAAAGAAAGCTTTTGCTGTAACTTGGGATGACGAGGAAGGAGAAGAAGATTCAGACAGCAGTGAGGAGGAAAGCAATTTGTGCTTCATGGAAAAATCAGATCTAGAAGATACTGACGAGGAAACCACTGAGGTATACAGTTATGACGATCTAGTTTTAATGTGTAAACATCTTTCTGAAATTATTGACACGTTAGAATCAGACGTAGAGAAACTGAAAGCAGAAAACTTCAACCTGGTTCATAATAATAAGAAATTGGAATCTGAGATTAAAAATGCTTCAAAAACCAATAATCTAGATTGTGAAATGTGTAAAGATGTGAATCTAGAAATTTTAACACTCAAGAGCACCATTGAGAATCTTGAAAAAGAAAACTTGACTCTAAAAGTTGAAGATGACACTAAAAGAAAGAACTACATTAAACGATGCACCTCACTTGTTGATGAGAACACAATCTTAAAAACAAGAGTCCAAGATTTGGAAGTCACATTGAACAAATTCTCAATCGGTCAAACATCTTTTAAAATGTTACTTGGAAACCAATTGGTTGGAAATAATAGAAAAGGACTTGGTCTTGGGAAGATACAAGAAATAACTGGAAGTGACAATGCTAAAGGTAAAAGTATTTTTCCCAAATGTGTAAAATGTGGGGTGATTGGTCACAGTCATGAAAATTGCAAGATTAGTAGTAAAATTCAGAAGTTCAAAAAGGTATGGGTTCCTAAACACTTGGCACACAATTATCACAAAGATTGGAACACAAATAAGAAGAAAAACCAAAGTTGGATTCCAAAAGAATCTTATGACTATCATTCTTCTACTACTGATAAGATTAGGCCTAGAAGTTTCTCTAGGTCATCTCCTTCTCTGTTTGTATAGGTATGTTGGCGGGCTAAGGAGCAACAAAAATGGTACTTGGATTCAGGTTGCTCCAGACATATGACAGGTGATAAAAGACTATTCCTTAGCCTGGAAAAACATAAAGGTGGGAATGTGACGTTAGGTGACAACAGCAAATGTAAAATTATTGGTAAAGGAAAAGTAGGTAACAGTATCTTTGCCTTAACTGATGTTTTATATGTTGATAATCTCTTTCACAATCTTATCTCCATCAGTCAGCTTTGTGATAAAGGAATGAATGTTGTGTTTGATAGTAATAGTTGCAAAATCATTGAGATCTCCTCTGGAAAGGTTGTGTTTACAGGGAAAAGAAAAGGGAATGTCTATACTCTCTCATTCGATGATGTAACAGTATCTAGGTGTTTGGTAGCAACAGAAGAGGAGGCAATATTATGGCACAGAAGAATGGCACATGCAAGTATGGGTCTTCTTGAAAGACTAAAAGCAAATGAACTTGTCAGGGGTTTACCACATCAGAATTTCAAAAATAACAAAGTATGTAAAGCTTGTACCATGGGAAAACTTAGTCGTTCATCTTTCCGTCCAAAAAATGTTGTTAGCACTTCACGAGTGCTTGAATTGATTCATATGGACCTGTTTGGACCTACTGATACTGCTAGTTTAAATGGTAAACGTTATTGTTATGTATTGGTTGATGATTACTCTAGGTTTACATGGGTTTACTTTCTAGCCAAAAAGTCTGAAGTTTTTGATTATTTTTTAAAGTTTTCAAAACTTGTCCAAAATGAAAAAGGGGTTTCAATTAAAACTTTAAGAAGTGATCATGGAGGTGAATTTGAAAACTTAGACTTTGAAAATCTTTGTGAAGAAAATGGTTTCAAACATGAATTTTCCGCTCCTCGAACACCTCAACAGAATGGGGTGGTTGAAAGGAAAAATCGTACATTACAAGAAATGGCTAGATCTATGTTATGTGAATATCAATTGCCTCAAACTTTCTGGGCTGAGGCAGTTAATACTTCGTGCTATGTAATGAACAGAGTTATGATTAGACCAATACTTAATAAAACGTCATATGAACTGTGGTCTAACAAGAAGCCTAACATCTCATATTTTAGAGTGTTTGGATGTCCTTGTTATATTTTGAACACAAGTGAACAGCTTGGGAAATTTGAGTCAAAAACGGTTGATGGAATCTTCATGGGTTATTCATCAAGAAGTAAGGCTTACAGAATCTTCAATAAACAGTCAAGAACAATCGTGGAAACTGTCAACGTCAAGTTCAATGAATCAGATATGGATACGACACCTGAAGATGATAAAGATGATGCTGGTGCACAAGAAATTGAACAAGAAAACAATGATGTTGAGACAAACAATGAAAAAGCCATTGAAGCAGCAACAGATATCGAAAGACTAAAATTCAAGCCAAGTCATCCTCCAGATTTGGTAATTGGAAGTCCAACTGCTGGTGTTCGTACACGATCCTCTCTCAATAGGGAAGTTTGTACCCTTTGTATTCATAATGCCTTTGTATCTGAAATAGAACCAAGTTCTTATGATGTTGCTCTTAATGATGAATTTTGGTTGTTAGCTATGCAGGAGGAACTTAACCAGTTTGAGAGAAACAGAGTCTGGAACTTGGTACCCAGACCAAAAGACTACCCAGTTGTAGGAACAAAATGGGTATTCAAAAATAAGCTTGACGAATCTGGAAACGTAACAAGAAACAAAGCTAGGTTGGTCGCTAAGGGATACAATCAAATCGAAGGTGTTGACTTTGATGAAACTTTTGCCCCAGTTGCTAGGCTTGAAGCAATCAGAATTTTGTTAAGTTTTGCGTGCTTTAAGGGGTTCAAATTAAAGCAAATGGATGTGAAGAGTGCTTTTCTGAATGGAGAACTGAAAGAAGAAGTGTATGTTGAACAACCCCCTGGTTTTGAGAGTCACGATTATCCAAATCATGTATACAAACTGAAAAAAGCATTGTATGGCCTTAAGCAAGCTCCTCGAGCTTGGTATGACTGTCTGTGTACATATCTCTTGGAAAATGGTTTTAAAAAGGGAAGTGCTGGCACAACCTTGTTTTTATCTCATGATGGTGATGATTTCTTAATTGTCCAAATTTATGTTGATGATATCATATATGGTGCTACTAATGATGTCTTGTGTGAAAAATTTGAAAAAGTTATGCAGGGCAAATTTGAGATGAGTTTGGTTGGAGAGCTGAAATTCTTCCTTGGTTTCCAAATCAAACAAAGTAGCAAAGGGATTTTTATCTCTCAAACGAAGTACGTGATGGAGTTGCTAAAGAAATTTGGAGTTCAAGATGCAAAGCCAATGAAAACACCAATGAGTCCAACAACCAAACTTGACAAAGATGAAAAAGGTGTTGCTGTGGATCAAAAGAAATATCGCGGTATTATCGGTTCACTTCTTTATCTTTCTGCTTCTAGACCCGATATTATGTTTTCTGTTTGTTTGTGTGCTCGTTTTCAATCAAATCCTAAAGAATCTCATCTAAAAGCCACAAAACGGATTCTAAGATATTTGTTACACACACCAAATTTGGGATTATGGTATCCTTCTTGTGATAACTTTAATTTAGTTGGGTTTACTGATGCTGATTATGCTGGTTCACTCACTGATAGAAAAAGTACTAGTGGAACGTGTTTCATGCTGGGTCATTCACTTGTGTCGTGGTCAAGTAGAAAACAAAACTGTGTTGCTTTATCCACAACTGAGGCTGAATATATTGCTTTAGGAAGTTGTTGTGCACAGATTTTGTGGATGATGCAGACTTTATCTGATTTTGGACTTTGTTATAAACGAGTTCCTTTAAAATGTGACAGTAAGAGTGCAATTGACTTATCAAATAATCCAGTACATCACTCACGCACAAAACACATTGATGTAAGACACCACTTTCTTAGAGATCATATTGCTTGTGAAGATATTTGTATAGAATTTATTCCAACCGAATCCCAACTCGCTGATATTTTTACAAAACCCCTTCCTGAAGACAGATTTTGCAGATTACGTTTGGATTTAGGAATTATAGAAATAAATTAATCTTTTAGCATTTTTGGATAAATTTTTTCTTAAGATGTTCTGTTGGCAATTATCTTTCTGACAAATAATCCATGCTTCAAATCATCAAGAAAATACCAGTTTGTTTTTGGACATTTATGATAAATTTGTGACTGTGTAAGTTTTCAGAATATGAGATGTTTGAAAATTTGTAGCTCTGATACGATCAAATATGCTTTATAATATGAGTAATTGAAGAACTTTTTGTTCACTTTCATCTTCTGTCTCTATCACCCTTCTATCATCATTATTATTTTATATATATCAAAGGGATTTAAGTACAAAAAAAAAAAGGTATTTCTCTAATCTCATTTAAAAATCCAAGCTCTGGTCATGCATGGTTATGAGAATGCTTATTTTTTTTTCATGCTATCACTGATTCCATTTAAAAATCCAAGATCTGGTTATGCGTGGTCAGTATAGTATTGAATTTTTTTTTCATGTTGCAGCTAATTCCATTTAAAAATCCAAGCTATGGTCATGCGTGGTTAGCTTGCTATTGAAATATCCCTGATATATATTAAATATTTCGTCATTCCATTTTCTGTCTTTGTGAAATGTGTTCTTCTTTCACAGATTATTCTAATCTTTTTGTTTGATTGTTCGGAGTGTTTGAATCTGATAATGTTAAGATTTTGTGTTGTTTACAGACGTCTATAGATTTTATTTTGCCATTAATGCTAAGTGTTTAATTTTTTTTCCATTTTCAAATTCTTTACTCATGTCTGTTTACAACTGATAGGGGGAGCTCAAATGTAGGGGGAGCCCTTGTTCAAACACATCTCGTTATTCACAAAAATCTTAAGTCTGTTTGTCATCATCAAAAGGGGGAGTTTGTTGATACTAATATTTTTGTTTGATGATAACAAATAGATTTTTGTTACTGGAGTGTTTGATTGTGGAATATCTAGTATTATTGGAAAATAAAATAACACAGAATTTACACAGAATATAGAAAAATCAAATAAATTTTATTTCCAATAATATTATTTATTTTACAATTCATTTACACACAAGACTTTACAAATCACTTTACAAGTAATTTCAGTACATACAATTTTTTTTACAAGCACTTCATTTTTTTTTCTCATTCCTAGCTGGATTATTCTTGTTGAGAACACCTTAGCTGTCCAAAGCATCATCCTGTAACCTGTCACAAAAGAAAGAAAAATACACAGTACACTGGAACTAAAACAAATACTTTTGACAAAAATGATTTTCTGTGTGATTGATTCATTTTGTCTCAGCTTTCTGTGTGCTTTTCTCATCATATTTCAGACCTGAACAGCCACATCAAAACCATACTGGTTTGCTGATCAGAACCAACTGATTCTGACCAGCCTCAACTCAGTACAGTTTGACTGCTATTTTTTTTCTTTTTTTCAGAATCAAACAAGGTGAATTGTCAAATTCAAGACATGTTCAAAAGAGGTCAACCAGCAAATAATTTTCAAAGTCAACATGGAGTCAAAAAAAAAAAAAATGATTCAAATCAAAATGCAAGTAAACAAGCAAGCATGATCAAATTCAAAGCAATGCATGTACAAAAAGGATGTACACAATTCAATGTTGCATGTACAAATGGTAATACAGCAGCAAATCACAACTATGCAGCAGTGACAATTTTTTTTAAATAGCAGTGACATCACAACATAATCACAACAATACATATGACTACATGGTGCAACAATCAAGTCGAGGCACAAGTCAGAGTTCAGAAAGCAACTCAATCAGGTTATGTGCAAGTAAGAGTGGTCAACCATCAAGGTATGTGAGCATAAGCAAAACTATGATGCAGCAAAATGAAGTATGTACACATGTAGCATGGTGATGCCAAACAGCAATGGTGGCATAGCAGCAACAAGAGCATGGCAAATGGTTTATGGTACAACAGTATAGCCAACAAAGTGACAGAGTGGTGTACAAAGTTGTATCCAACTCAGCAAAGCACAAAGTGGTTAAGCCATAATAGTTCAAGTGTGTAAATGATCAGTTTTTGCAACATGATTGCCAACAAGAAAACAAAGCAGCAAAGGTTCAAAAATACTCAAGACAACTCAACACACTTTCAGGAAATCATACTGTCAGCATATGGATGTGCATGTCATGAATGCAGCTCGACATAGTCAAGAAAGCAAGGGCAAGCAATGACATAGATAAAAGAACTTTCAGTGCAAAAGTGTCACAAGCTGTTTTGAACAAGACTCAGCAAGTTAATTTTTTTTTTCTTCTTCAAACTTGGAAAACAATAACAATCGAAACACTTTGGCAAGAAAGTTCTTTGATTTATTTTCAGAAAAATATTCAGTTCATATTTGACAATTTTTCTTAGTCATAACTTTTTTCCAGAAATCAGAATATGGGTTGCCATAAAACAGAGTTCTCTTTTTGGAATAAAATCAAATTTATTGTTTCCAAATTTTCATCACACATTCTAGGATGTTTATGCATGCATAGTTTTTTTAATAGCATTTCAGAGAGCTAACATATTTGAAAAGGTGTAAACAATGGCAAGAAATCATTACCAGAAATCATGCTGTGGACCAAAGGAAAACTTTGGATTCAAACATATATGGTATGGTGATTCAGCAATAAGTTTTTTTTCAATTTTACATACATGGCATATGTTCAGCAAATCAAAAAAAAAAAAATTCCAGAATTGATAATTCAATCAGAGTCAAAGGTTTTAAATTCAAAGGGGGGAAATATATTTTTACGGCCACAACAAAAGGCAACAAACAATCACAGCAAACATTTTTGGGAAAAATTCATGTCTGTTTTCAAATTGTTTCTCCAAATATATACGGTGCTAAATCAAAGAACAAATCTGTTTTCTTTCTTAAGGGATTGAAACAATACTTTCCGTTTTTTTAAATATGCTTTCATAAAAATTCAAGGCATCATTCAAAAGAAGGAAACATTTCAAAGCAGAATTTATCAGCAAAAGCCAACGCAAAATCAGCTCAAGCCACACTCACGAAATCAGAGGCTAAGGGTTTTCTAAAACCCTATATAAGCACACCATACATCATCGACAAAAATATAGAAAACTCACAAGAGCCTCAAAGACCAGAAAGAAATTCAAATCAGAGGTTACTCACGTTTTTCCTGTCGAAATCGCAAATCAGAGAAACAAGGAGCCACCAGCGATCGATCGGAGATACTGAGATTATTCAAAATCATCAAGTGATAAATCGATTTGGGAATCCTCCAGAGAAACCCTAGCAAAATTTTCAGAGGCCGCCGCCATTATCAAATAAAAGAAGAATCGGACAAATAAAAGAAAGTGGGCCGGCCAATATGTACTTGGCCAAGCCAAGTCTTTGTTAAAAGGGGGTTTTCCTTTTTTTGCTTTTTTTTTTTTTGTATTGATTTTTTTTGTTTGTCTTCAATATCAATGTTTTTTTTAGTTTTTGTTGTAAAACTAGGATTACAGATTGGTGATTTATAATCTGGGAAAATCTGTTCTAGGATATACAGACTAGTCTAGGATTTTGAGCTTAGGGATAAACAGGAGCAGGAGTTGCGAGTTTGCATAGGATTGTAAGCGGGATCTGTTTGTATCTCCTAATAAAAAATCTTAGAAAGGCAGCAGTAGGCACAGTTTGCCGAAGCTGGGTATATCTGCGTGTGATTTTATTTTTACTGCATTTCTTTATTACAGTGTTTTAAATTTTGTGTTAAAACCCTATTCACCCCCCCTCTAGGGTTATTATCGATCCTACAAGAATGTGAGAGCTTAGGCGGCCTCTTAGAAAATGTGAGATTTAGACTCAACTCTACTAGCCTATTTATACGTGTTCATGCACACGCAACGCTAAGTCAACATGAATATGGTCCAGAAAACCGTCCAGGTTCATCGAAGAATCTGCCCAGCTCTAAGGGGGTCGACCCTAGGGTTGACACCCCTTTGTATGGGTCGACCCTAGGGTCGACCCCGTAGGTGTGCGGGTCGACCACTGTGGGTCTGGGAGCTAGAAACTTACGGTGGCACACTTCACAAGTGCGCCAGTCTAAATTAATCGTGGCGCACTTCCCAAGTGCGCCGGTTACACTGGCCTGCTTCCCGCTCGTTCCGTCAAACTTCTACCATCTATAACTTACTCATACGTTATCTGTTTTATGCAAACACGGAGTCTATCTGAACCAGAATTCCGAGACAAACGCAATGATATAATCCTTTTTACTTAATTCCCAATATTAAATTAAGTTATCCCCAATTTATTATCTTTAATTAAAAATACGGGGTTTTACAGAATCGCCTAATTTGGACAACTTGATTTCGGAAGAGAAGATCTTGCGCGATTTGATAAAATAAAATAATGCTAGAGCGCATAACTTTATTTCTGCCCTAAAAAATAATTAATTTAAAGTCTTGTCCTAGAAAATAATTGGGCCTCTGTATTAGGCCCTTACCACAAATTTCTACTAAAATATATCATAATGGTTATAAATAGGTGTAAGAATTATAACAATAACGAAGCATAATAGTTATGATAAATTTTGTTGCAACCATGAAAAACTGTTGTAAAATGTACATGTTACAACAGTGTCGCAACGGTACAAAATAGTTGTTAAAGATTTTAGTCTATTACAACTTCTTAATATACGACGGTACGGTTACGCCACCATTGTAAAAAGTAATTCATAAGGTTTTCCACCGTTCTTATATGGTCAATTTGTTGCAGTGTTTACAACTTTTAACTAGATTTAGCAAACCAAAACCAACTTCTGTACTTTACTACAAAATTCTTTCTTTTGCTATGTTCGGTTAAAAGTATCTCAAATATATAAATTATTTTGTTTTTAAATTTTAAATTTCAACATTGGATTTCAATTAAAACATTATTTTTTATTGCTGAATTTTACAGGTTGTTACATTGTTCCTTAGTTACAATGATAAAATCTTGTAATGATTACATAAGTGTGAATTTAAGCTAATAACAAAAACAATAATTTCATAAGTGTTAACGTAATAAATGGTAAATTTTACTACCATTTGGATTTCCTACTTTTGTTAGGTAAGTATTTCATGTTTAGCACCGTTGTCCTGTATTATCTTAAACTTATGTTGAGTCTTCCCACCATTTCAATATATGTTTCCTCGTCTTCTTCTGCCCACACACTGTATGTATATGTTTGTGTGTGTGTGTGTTTGCAAACGCGTGTGTGAGGGGGGGGGGGGGTATAGGGCGTGTTTACATATATGTTGAACATCAGCTAGGGCTTTCATTTGTCAGTTTTTCAATTTAGCTATGGAAGTGAGATGTACAGACCAAGCGCCCTCATGGTATGCCGTTAGGGACTATGTAGCTTTATTTCTTATTCTATCAGTCAAGGACACTATTCCCTAGAGAAAATCCTCTATACCAAAAATCCCCTGTTCCTCTATGCCCAACCAATCAAAACCTCTGTTTTTTACTTTTTTGCAATTAAATCAAAGAGAGAAAGAGAACTTAATTGCAAAGATATGGAATTCAGGGGTCCTGATTGGATGAATATAGGGGTAAAGAGAATTTTGAGTGTAGACGATTTGATTTCGTCTTTTTTCCAATCAAGGCCTTGATTCAGATGCTACCAATAGATTATGTTGCTTTGGTTTTGTACCTACCATTTTTTTTTTGTTCGTATGCATTTTATTTTTTTCCTAGGTTTTAGGAGATGGGCTTTCTGTTTTATTTTGTTTGTATTTTTTTATATGGGAAAGGGTCACCTATTAGGTTAGAAGGTTTCTTATTATTATTATTATTAATTGAAAACTAGGTACTTTTATGTACAATTGTTATGTAGTAACTTTTATGTACAATTATTAACTAGTAGGTAATATATTAGATGGCAAACGGATTAGACCCCGCAAGACAGGGATCAAACCCATGATTTCTTGCATAATTTCCAAAAGTCTTAATTAGTTCAAAAAAGAAGCTTGTCGCTGCTAACCAACGCTCGAGGGGTTACTCATTTTCCTTAAGAAAAATCCTAAATGATAATCAAATATGCAAGTAGCATTTATAGATATATTTATCATACACTATACGATAAAATTCTACTTTGAATTAAAATACAAGGAGTACACACTATCTATATTGATACAGAACCTGACTATCTACCCAAAAACCACAGCGTGCACGTAGCAGTTTTATACAATTTAGGGTTAACAGCTGACGATGGAGTAAATCAGGGTTACCAAAACTTTATTAGTCTTTTCCATAGTTGATACAGAACTTGACTATCCACCCAAAAACTATCGGCTATATCTAATATTAAGCTAAAAACCACAATTCTTAGCTGCAAAGTAATATAAGTGTAATTAATGTGAAAATACACTAAATATCTCGTAAACAGAAACCAATTTAATTTACATGTAATTAATGTGGAAATACACAGAATATCTGATGCATCACATTTATCAAAAAAAATTTGTGGCCATGATTTGCCAGTATATAAAAACGTACTAAACACGGAACAATAACCCAAATTATTCAATCTACTCAAACAAACAGTTCAATTAGACAAAAAGAATATGAGTACTGGTTACTACAACGATGATCCAAACCTCTGTTGTCGCCGCATCTATGGCTTCGTCACAGGGATATGCATCATCGCTATAGCTGCCATGGTAATTATTTATTTCGTAATCAAGCCAAAGCCTCCAATGATCTACGTCTCCTCCGTCACATTTCCAAATCTGAAGCTTGGCACGGACCAACATATTGTTTCTGGAAACTTCGTGGTGATTCCGAATGTGATCAACCAGGACAAGAAGATGAATGCTTACTTCGGTTACTTCACTACGGCTATGTTCTACCAGAGCAGTCGGTTGGGGGTTTCTGCTCCTGGAGCCTTTACCATGAAGAAGGGAGAATCTGAGAAGATCAAAGCATATGTGAACGTGAACGAGGCGTCCAAGTTGCCTGTGATTCAGTTGCCAAATGGGAATGTGAACTTCAATTTTAGGGTTCTAACAAATGCTGTATTTAAGGGTGGCTTTGCGAAGCCAAGGAGTTATCACTTACAAGCAGTCTATGATAATGTTCTGATACAGGTCTTCTTTGGCTCGCTTGTTGGTGACAGCAAGCGTTGTACTGTTCTGCTTTCTTAATTCCTCTTTTCCTTATTTTATATTGCTTTTAGGTAATAATCATTAGCTGAAATCTATGTTGAGAAAACGGGTTTACATTATGATTTATCAACTGATGTAAGTTTTTGTTAACCCTGTTAAAACACGGTTCAGAACTAAGAACTGTTCACGAATAGTGACATGCGGCTAAAATATAATATGTAATATAAGTCCACACAAATGAGTCGTTAAACATGTGAAGACCATGTGTGTATGGCACGGTTTAAAATTTAGCACGGTTTGGTTTCATGAATATGAACTGTTTGTATACATGAATTTGTATATGAAATATTAGTATGGACATTAAGTAAAATGCTAAAGCCGACTATGGATCAGTTTGTATGCTCCCATGCAAAAGAAAGTAATACGAAGCCATGAAAGTGTTCAGTAAACATGTTGGGGCATTTGTATGAACATGCAGCGTTGGCTTATAAGTTTACATACTACAATCCACGTCGGCAAAGATCCATGGATCGACACGCATTTTAGTTCATAGTTCAACATACATTCCAGCGCTTTGGATACATATTAGACCGTGCACTAGCTCGATCGTGCACCAGTTTTGATCATGCTCCAGTTCGGATCGTGCACTGCGGATCAGTCGTGCATGGCGCAACACTTCGGGTCGGTTGTGCACCGTTTCGGATCATGCACTGCTTCGGATCGTGCACTCCATTTTGGTCTAATCGGTCACCAAGTTTAATTCTAGTAGAAAGTTGGATTGTGTAGATCATTTGGCTTGTGCACATATATAAGAATGTATCCAGCCTTCTTTCGGATTGTTCGTGCATTTGTCTTGGATCATACGTTGAACGGTTGACATATGAAGGGCATGTGCTGAGTTATATGTACGATGTTGATAAGGCTCCTTAGCTTGGAGTATTATCCATGACAAGGTACATTTTAAACAATGGGATTAGCTCATGTTAAAACAAAAGTACAACTTTATATAAAGGATGGCATGGGCGTAATATAAAGGGTCGAGCAGTGTTCTTCAACATTTGGGTCGGGCATCACCTAAACGCTGGTCGTTCATTTCAACGTCATGATGGCCTTTCACCTCATTTAGTTGTTGATTATGAACCTGTAAAGTTGTAAAACCAAGACATGAACATGCAGTTATGAAGAAGCATTCATGTAATGTGTATTTATACATATATACCGTGCTGAAGATTTGTAAACACATGGACCATTTTCATGGATTGGCACTTTAGAAAGGATTGGCTTCAGCAAATAATATGACAATGGAAAAATTGTGATTCTATTCCCATAAATATGAGTTTTTCATAAAATAAGCCACATGAATTGATAAACAAATGAGTGAAGTACACAAGTGGCAAAAGATGTAATTAAAGGGTCAGTCACGAACTGTTTTACTGGGTCGCTCGCTCACTTATGGATCGCACGCTCACTTTAGGGTTTCCCGCTCATTTCTGATCGCACATGGTTAAAGGAGGACCTGTCTTACAACTAGCGACAATTTTATACAGCTGTCCAGTGGCATTTTCGTAAATACTTCCACGAACGACCCAAACCCTGCACATCATAATTATGACTCTGCTACTACCTCTAAACTACACCTATAAGTAACCCACTTTCTACCATTCAAGGGACCGATTTTTCCACCCCGAAGGGCTGTCCAAATCATTTCTCTACCACTATCAAACACTCCAACCTCCATTAACGATTTCTCAAGCTCACTCCATTTTCGTTCAACAACAAGTGGATCAAACCTTCTTCGAAGTCCATTAGAAGTCTCCTAAACTCAATCTAAGTGATCTCCAACTACCACTAACTCCCTCTAAAGCCTAGATCCAACACAAGAGCATCATGGATCCGGTGAAGATCATTTAATTGTCTAAGTGGTTTAATATCTACACAACTACCATCACGAATTAAAAGATCTCACCAATTCCTTCGCAAATCAAAGTGAAATTTAGAGTGAAAAGAGTGGAAAAATAGTGGATCATTGTTGAAGAGAGAAATGAAAGATATGAGTGAATTCACGTATATTTTAAATCCATAAGAGATAATGAAAAGTGCTTCCATAGTGGACGTAGGTCTAAATTTACTGAACCATTCTAAAAATCCCTTGTTCTTTACTTTTTGCACTTTATTTTGTGTTTGAGGCTCCACAATTTCAAATCATACTGTTTGGTGAAGTGCTCTAAGAGAACCTTTAGTGTTGTGGCCATTTTTTGGTTTCAACATTTGGCACCCACCGTGGGGCCATGTTCACACTTCTCTCAAACTTAAGAGCTTTGCATTGAAGTTCCAAGCCTGCTTCTACTATAGATTCTCTAAATTTGAGATCCAGGCCAAGTGACGCATTCTCTTCCAAGTTCAAATCCTTGTCCGAGATAATGGAAAAATCTAAGAAATCTACGAGTAAAACTATTGGAGAAACCAACAACGTTACTAACGACGAAGCTACGCCACTAACCAACTGCTTTGAAGTTGGAGAAAACTCAATAGGTGGAGCCTGTAACAACCCGGAAAATACGAGCCAATTTAAAAATTTTAAATTGGTTATTTCAATGCAATTTGAACAATTGAAATAGAATATTTTAGTAAAATAATGGATTAGAAATAGTGAGGCAGTTTGAAAATTTGAATTCAAACATTGACTGACTGTGCCGGGTGGAAAATATAATGGATTTCAGTGAAACCAAAAATATTTAAATCTTTTTATGATTACCTTTCTAACGAATCTGAAAAATCGAAGCTTCATAGCGGGAATCAAAAGTAATGGCCAAATGAATTTTCAGAAAGGTCGCTATATAGAATATATAAATCCTTGAAAATAGACATTTTGCAAACGACCTCGGAATTCAACGAAACCACTTTTTTTGGGTCCGGGATGTCAAACTATTGCTAGGTTTCAAATTTCATAATTTTCGAAGCTATGTGAGCGTGGCAAAAGAAAATGTGTTTGGTCAATTTCTGTTAAATTGGATCCACCAGAAAATGACCATTTTTCAAACGAGCTCAGAATTCGACGAAACTAGTTTTGTTGGGACCGTAGCGTAAAAACATAGCAAGAATTATTTTTCTGGAATTTTTTGAATCAGTTTGTGGCCCAAGCAAATTGAAATGTACGTTCAAATTGAATATAAAATGTTTTATATTTTAATTTGAAGAATAACTGACCGTAACAGTCGAGTTGGCCAACGAAATATATCCCATTGTGTTTGGAATGGGGGTATTTAGCTAGGGACGACAGTCGTTGGGTTTGGATTGGAGTTCGTATGAGACATGGGGTATTTTCAGATTTTTGAAATTAAATATATATATAAATAAACCCGGCCAATCACATTTTCCCAAATCAATTTCTCTCTCCCTGATCATCAGGCGCGCACGACGGAAAACGATTCCAAACTTCTCTCTTCGATTTCTCTTCCGGAGTAACTAGAGATGAACTAGACGCCATTGTTGCCAATCTAAACCAATTCTTGGAGACTTCAAATAAAGCTTTGATGGATGCTATTGACGTTTTGATGGAAAAAATGTACGCTCTTCTAATAGCTCAAGCAAATCCCGCTCCTCCTCGAAAGGTTCATGTCAACCTC
Organism: Allium sativum; assembly: GCA_030737875.1. Taxonomy (NCBI): domain Eukaryota; kingdom Viridiplantae; phylum Streptophyta; class Magnoliopsida; order Asparagales; family Amaryllidaceae; genus Allium; species Allium sativum. The sequence goes on along the minus strand of CM060918.1, from coordinate 659,640,722 downwards.
GAAGAGAACACAAATTCGGTAACTTCTGATCATCATCGTAATGATAACATGGAACGACTTGATGGATGGGAAAGAGATAGGAACGAAGCTGAAGTTCAGGATTCAAATCCAAAAGCTAAAAACCATTTGGATCGAAATACCCAAAGAGATGCTAGTCTTGCCAAGGAGGCACCTCCCCGTTGTGGAGGTAAAAGATATAGATGCTCTAATCGTGGTTGCTCGCCAAGACGGACAACCGACAAAGAGATCGAAATTCGCCCTACGGAACGCCACAACTTGAAGGAGTGTATCGAGGATATGGTAAAGAAAAACATGAAAGATAGCAAGGCTCGCAATGAAAGTGAAAGAGAATGGGAATTCTCCCCCAGCAAAAATCCAATTATGAGGAGGATCCGCAAAGCTGAGTTCCCTAAAAAGTTCACTCATCCTCCTCTTCCTCCGTACAACGGGACTTATGATTTGAATCACTTCCTATATAAATATGAATGGCATATGAATGCAGCCAAATCAATAGATGTGATCAAATTCCTATGCTTTCCTCTCTATCTGGAAGGCGTGGCATCATTATGGCTCATGAGGCTGTCGCAAAAATCCATTAATCGATTTGATGATTTGACTCTGAAATTCAAGGAGCAATTTAGGTTGCAAGATACAAAGGCTATGGATGTTATCTCTTTGACATCAATGAAGAATTATTCAGGAGAGTCTGTTAAAGCTTTCCTCAAGAGGTTCAACACTTCTTTGTCTGAAGTGGGGAATCCCGTGCCCTGCATGATCATAATGTCTCTAATCGACGCCATAGATGAGAAAGAGAATTTGGTAGATGGATTAAAATGAAAGAACCAAAAATGCTTGAGAAATTCAATAAGAAAGCAGAGGAATATACGAGAATGGACAATAATCATGTGCCTCTTCAGATTGTTGATGCTAACCAACTTCTTGAAACTCCCAAAAAAGCTGCTACTCAATACAACCAAAAGAATCCAGAGGGTCAAAAGAGAGGAAACGATGGGAAAGATAATCGAGATGGCAAGAAGACTCGCTTCTTTACACCCGCTGAATTAACCCCCCTGAATAATACTCCAAAAAACATCTACCTCGCTACTAAGGATGCAAAACATTATCCAGAACTGTCGTCGCTGAATGTTTCTAAGAAAGGTGCGAATTCTGGAAAATTCTGCCGCTTCCACAATCAACCTGGGCATGACACTAATGAATGTCGACACTTGAAGAACCTCATCGAGGAGCTGATCAGGAAAAATAGGCAACAGCAATATCTAAAGAATCCGCAAGCCTCAAATTATGCTCCAGCGCTTCAAGGGAAAAGTGCACCCACAAATCAAACCGGTCAAATGAATGAAACTCTAGCATGAGTTAATACAAGGCTGGTCATTAACTAACTACCGTTGATTGGCACTTCAATCTAAATGGATGAGAATAAGCCATCATCATCGCCACCACCTTATTTCATGTTGTGACGATCCCAAAACCCCGTGACACGGTGTTAAGGATAATCATTGGAATATAACACATTAACCATCATTAGCAGATCACAGATAATAGCATAAACAGAAAATAGAATAATTTACACACATATGACAGCGGAATCATATAGATATCATCACATCAGAGAAGCACAGTACATGATACAACTTAGTGCATAATGATACATAGTCAGTCACCATCGCCTGAGGCGGAATCATACATAAAGATTACGCAAGATAAATATCAGTCTACATCGCCAATGGCGGAATCATAATATAGATACAATAATGGCGGAGAAAATCCAAGTCAGCACGGTGTAGTCAAGCCTCGCCATGAGCCAAAAGTGCGTCAGAAACCTGTAACTAGGTTGCCCGTGTGAAAATGAGGGCACTCGAGTTTGCAAGGTGAAACAAACTACGAGTCAGTCATGGGACTGGTATGAGAAATCTACTTAACTTATTAACAACATTAATAAGGCAAATCAAAGGACCACGCCACTTTCACGGAACGGGTTTACTCCAATGAGTGCTAGTGCATGAAATAAAGAAAATGATTAAATCATCGCAATGCTTTTTATAAAATGAAGCCATTATAAGACTCAGGTCCCATCACACAATGCAACGCAAGCCGGAGGATAGAGTTTTTACCTTATAATAGCCAAAAATGCTTCATACGAATAAAACAAAAGTGTTTGATATAATTACTAGTGCATATATGTTTCAAAAGCGATTTCAATCATAAATATCAATCCTAGGCGGCATAGCTACCATCAACTATGTCGCCATACTAGTAATACAATCACGTCCGCATATTTCGTATTGGAAATTGGGTTCCTTCGTGAGTCGAGGCAAGGGGCAAGCTCCTCTCCGATTCGAGACTCTAGCAAATGTCCCAGGACCCCACTATGATCCTTGGATCTTCAGGGCCGGTCCTCTCTTACTTTTGAGGATTGGCAATTCCTGAACACACGTTTCCCGGTCCTTACAGACCTATATCGAGGCGCCTAGCATTCCAACAACCACATAGGTGAAAAGTATATATAATGTCAGGGATGGTAGGTCACTGACACCATCTTAGCTAGAAAGAAACGTCGTGCTCTCCCTGCAGTCACTCTCCCGTTTTTGACTCATACCGAGTTGTGAGGCTCGCGAATTCACGTTATACACAAAGCTACATCACACAGACCATGCTTTGATCATCAACCACAAGACTTTGCTTTGCAACAGAAGCCTTAATCATATGCCACTTAGGCATGCCACACAGGCAATCCACTCCATGCGACTGATTTCTGTCAATACATAACCTCTGAGCTCATATGTCTCAGAGAAGGGCGTTAAGCAAGAGAATAAATTCTCCGCCGCCAAGTAAATATATATTTAATAGAGATCAATCAACACAGAACAAAATCCAATGTCAGACACACAGTCCATTTACAAGTCCGTTCTGGGTCTGAACGAAACCGGAGGCACCAATTCATCGCATATCCGTACAATCAACAGTATGTTTGGACGGCTACTACTTCAGTTCATTCATGGAAGCTACTCCAATCACGAGCATTAGTAGCGCCCATCCATCCAATGTGAAGATCGTCGGTCTTCAACCGTCTTTGACTTTTCGACTTCTCAACGTCGATCGATTATTTGAAATGAGATGAACTCGGCCTTTTCAAATAATCCACGTATATTTAGATTTTCAAATAAATTTGTCACATGGTTGGACTATTCAACATTCACATTTCAGTTCTTTATTTATAATTTTCATGTTAAATACATTCACCCATCACATATCAAGCAAACACAACAAAATGGGATTATTTTCACTCTATATCGTCTATAGTATTTTATAACGATATATTGCCATTTTTATTTATTTTAAAACGGCCATATTTAATTAGACGACGTTTCAAGTCGTGTCGATGCACTGACGCTGCTTTTCATTAATTTTGTTTTACCCATATCGGAAAATCTAACTGTTGGATCTTCACAAATTTTACAACATTAGGAAGGTCATTTCAAAACAAATCCAATGGTTTCAGTTTTGGAAAAATCCGACGGTCGGATCTTCCGCACTAGTCATTTGAATTTACGATTTCAATTTTCGAACTGTAGCGTCTTTATTCGATTTAATTTAATTATATTTATATATATATATAAATATAATCGTTTCTGGCGCTGTTTTTCTTTAGATTTGAATTAAACATTCCAGACAATCCAACCGTCGGATCTTCACAAAGCTGGTGCCGTTGAAAAGATATTTCCAAGGCGAACCCAACGGTTGCAGTTTCGGGAAAATCCAGTGGTCGGATTTCCCGCACTAGTCGTTTGAAATCATGGTTTCAAAACACGAACTACACGGCCACGTTTCGTTTTAATTTTATTTATATTTATATATCTATATAAATATAGTTCATTCAAAAATTCCTATATCGTTTTCACTTCAATTATTTCACTAACGCCTTTAAATTTCGGAAAATTTCGCCATAACCTCCTTTGTACAGGAGGGGATGGGAAAATTCCCAAATAGCAACACGGGCGTCTCATGTCAAAAAGAAAAATAAAAAGCCAACAGGCTCATAAAATCATCACCCAAACAAAGCAGTAAATGTGTACCTATTTGTCGGGCAAAAAATTTTATTCCTCTTCTCAAGCCCCTTTGCTATAACCTGTTCAATAGATGTGCATGTAAATATATACAATTTCTATCACTTATCATTTTCCATTCAACTTCATATTTGATTTACTTTGGTTTAAAAACACCATTCATTCTAATGTTGCATGCATAGGCTAAAATCATATCATTAGCTAATTAATGTATATTTCAACTCATGCACATTTATTTGAACAAGTGGCTATTTTTAACACTTCGAATTTCAAAGATGATAATTTTGGCGAACTAAAATAGATTTCAACACATGACTATTTTATTTAGTTCTTATGCATGTTAAAAATAATATTTCATCCACAAATATTTATTTCAACGTCCGCATATCTCTAGCATATCACATATATGATAAAAATGATTTTTTTACCATTTAAAATATTTATTCGACAAATGAATGTTTTCAACACTTCATAGTTTCAATAAAAATGTAATTTTTATTGTTCGATCTTTTTATTCAACACATGAACTTTTCCACCACACACACTTCTCAACACGTGAGCGTTTCCACACATGGGTATTTTATTTATGTTGTTCATATAAGAAAGATAGAATTTTTATTGTTGAAACTATTTATATATATGGCGAATATTTTTCAAACTTCATATATATTATAAAAATGTGATTTTTATTGTTTAAACACTTCATTCATTCACACACGAATCTAATTTTCACACATCACTTTTTAACACACGAACATTTCCGCACATGGACATAGTTTCAACATATGGCTTTAATTTCAACGCATGAAGATAATTTCAACATATGAAAATAATTCTAACACACAAAGATTATTCAAAATTTCGGCAGCTTAACGGCAGGGTAGTTAAAACCGGCACCGTCCCTAGTACGGCTCCTCGCTCTACCTTAAAACCTCGCGGTTTTTGACAATGGGGATTCATGCATCTAATTCGCATGCAGGCGGCATGTTTATTTTTATTTCCACAAATATTTCCAATTCATTTCAATCACCAATGGGTATTTTTCAACCACAACCAAACAATGTCAACCACAAACAATTATTCAACCATTCGTATTTTTCATCCAATATTTCACACCAATTCACAACAATAAATATCGTCCATGGTTTGTGGACGAGGGGAGTAGATATGTGTATATATATATATATATATATATATATATATATATATATTCAATTGCTATATTTCACTTGCATTTCAACACATATATCAATTATTCTATGCATGTATAATTCATACTTCGCTTATATAGCTTATACCAGGCATGTACATGAGGTATACAACACGTGTGTAATTTATATTTCGCTAATATAATTTATACACGACATTTTCCATTCAAATTTATTTAATTTAGATTTCTCACATTGGTTTGTTGCTTCGCTAAAAATAGATACGATGTCCGAAAAATCCGCGGCTTCTTCTATTGGGTAGAGAGCTTCCTTGCGGTCGTGGTTTTTCCTGTTTCATCTAATTTCGTTAACACATCAAAAAGATATGATTTTTCAAAGTGTAAGCATCAAAAAGAACTCACCTTTCACGATGGTTCAAAACTAGGTTTACGGTTTTCGCGAGAATCGAGGCACGAGGGGATGATCGGCGGGTTGGATGTGGAAGAGGGAGGAGAGGGCTATCTGTCAGTGGTGATTTGGTGGCATTCGGTGGTCGGGATCGGCGGCGGCGGCGCTGGGAAGGTCGGGGCTTTGGAGCCTCGATTCAGGCGGCACAGGCGACGAGGGGTGGAGGAAGTTGGTCGGATTTGAAGGGGAGGCGAAGGCGCGTCGAGCGGCGGAGGTGGCGGAGGCTGGAAGCGGCGGTAGCGGCGGCGATCGGTTGGGGAAGTCTGGAACACGGGTCGCCGTTCGTTTCGAGGGTTTCACATTTTTTTTATTTTTTTTAATTATGAAAGAAAATTTCTGATTGGCCGGAATATATATATTTCAGAAAATTAGGGTTTTCACCAACGAACTCCTTTTCCAACCCAACGACTGTCACCCCCAGCTAAATACCCCCATTCCGGACATAATGGGATATGTTTCGTCGGCCAATTCGACAGTTATAGTCAATTATTTTTCAAACTAAAGTATAAAACATTTAATTTTTAACTTTAAACGTACATTTCAATTTGCCAGGGCCACAAACTAATTCGAAAAATTCCAGAAAAATAAATCTAGCTATGTTTTGACTTTACGGTCCCAACAAAACTAGTTTCGTCGAATTCTGAGATTGTTTGAAAAATGGCCATTTTCTGGTCGATCCAATTTAACAGAAATTAACCAAACACATTTTCTTTTGGCACGCTCACATACTAGCTTCAAAAATTATGAAATTTGAAACCTAGCAATAGTTTGACATCCCGGACCCAACAAAAGTGGTTTCGTCGAATTCCGAGGTCGTATGCAAAATATCAATTTTCCAGGGCTATATACTCTATATAGCGACCTATCTGAAAATTCATTCGGCCATAACTTTTAATTCCCGTTATGAAACTTCGATTTTTCAGATTCGTTAGAAAGGTATTGATAAACAGATTGGTTTCGCTTAAATCCGTTATATTCTCCACCTTGCACAGTCAGTCAAAGTTTGAATTCAAATTTTCAAACTGATTCACTGTTTCTAATTCACTATTTTATTGAAATATTCTATTTCAATTGTTCAAATTCCTTTGAAATCACCAATTTAAAAATTTTAAATTGGCTCGTATTTTCCTGGTTATTACACATGTCTTACTTCATGTTTTGCTTAATGTTGTATTTGAACTTCATATAACACTCTGTAATATTTTACAAACACAGTACTGAACATTAGCTCTGTGACTAAGAGCATATCTGCCTGAATAAATTTCCTACTTACAAAAACTTTTGTCAAATCAAAATTTTCTTAAAGTTGATTTTATATTACAGGCCATCTGCCGAGCGCTTGTTCCTTTAAAATCTGACAAAGGATGACGACCTTAAAAACACTTGTAACACCCCGAATTTTCTGTTAACATTAAGGTTACAAAAACAATAATAAGTTTGTAAAAGGGGGGATGTATCTAATATGCATACAAAAATAATAATAAGTGAGTAAAGGGGGGATGTATCTAATGTGCATATAAAAATAATAATAAGTGTGTAAAGGGGGGATGTATCTAATGTGTACATATTTATATGGATAAACAAATAATAGTAAATGTTGATAATGTACATTAAGAGAGTAATTATGGCATAAGTAAAATTAGGAATTATTTACATATAGGATTTGTCCTATGAGAAATGTGTACATTGTAGAGTATATATATATATATATGCTAAAACATGAAATTACATGTAATTGAAATAGTAATTATGGCATAATTCAAAATGGGGGTAATTTGCATGCATAATAATTATGGCATAATTCAAAATGGGGGTAATTTGCATGCATAGTAATTATGACATAATTTAAAATGGGAGTAATTTACAGTCCTTAATTGTGAACATAATTGGCCTCTTTTGAAATTGATGGCCTTGATTAACCCTAGCATTATCGGACGGCTCAAATTAAAATGCAACTCTATAAAAAGACCCTAGGTCTCCAACTAAATATTCACATGAAAATAAGAGTTGAAGCCGCCATGCTGTCGAATGAGAATTAGAGGGAGCCTCCATTTGAAAGAGACGAACAACAAAGCTAATACAAGTAAAAGATTAAAGCTTCTGCAACGATTCTACAACAATTAAAGGTTCTTTCTTTAATCCAATCAAGGCAAGCACAGTTATTTTCCGATATAAACTTTAATTATAATTATGATATGATTGTAAATCTGAATTTGAGGATGTTCTGTTCTGATCTATTTTACTCTGTATTTCTTTCTGCTTTCTGTTCTATAGCCAGGCTACCACGAGCCTGAGCCAATCTCATAAGAGATTAACATACGCTAAAATATTTGGGACAATGCAATGAATAATGCAAAATTGGATTGATTTGTGACTGATTTGAGTAAAGGACATAGGTTGTAAACTAGATCTAGATCTGTGCATATATGTCAGTTTGGGATTATCATATGATAATATATGACTTGTAAATTTGGAATATAAGGCAAATTAAAAATTAAGATCTGAATTAAAAGACATAATACATGTTAGACCTAGATCCTTGGGCATATTTTATATAACGGACTATGACTTGAACAAAAAGGAATGTGTGGCTTAGGCATAAAAGACCTATATTAAAATAGGATAACTATTAATGTGAACACGCCTAAATATAGATTTTGGATATTTGGCATAAATTGGATCTATGTAATGTAGAAAGGCAAGAAACTTGGTATATATGTAAATTGGCTAGGATTAGGCATATATAAATTAGTATATGTAATTTGACATGTATCATGATATATGTAAAAAGCTAGAACTTGTTATAGGTAAATTGGTGTAAATATGGTGTACATATAATTTTGGGTATATGCGTAAGTTTGGCAGGTAAATCAAGTTTTAGGCATAAACTGTAAACTAGATATAGTTTGGACATGAATTGTGAATTTGGATATTTAATCTAGATTGGTATAAAATGTAAATATAAACATTAAATCTAGATTAGGCTTAACTATTGATTTGGAACGCCAAATATATGACATAGTAATTTTGGGCATGGCTATTATGGCAAGTTTGGGAAGGTAGGGTATGGCCTACTCTGATTAACAATTTGAAATTACATGTAACTGTCATGTTAGCATAATCATGGTTAGCGACATTTAATTTGGTATAATTTACATACCAAAAATTATAAACATGATTTGAAGGGAAGGTGGGCCATAATAATAAATGTTTATTAATGTAAATTATGGAGTAAGTAAATTAGAAATAACTTACGTGTGAATAAAAGGCTATAAATTGGCATAACTTTATAGTGAATTTATGAATAGATTAATGACACATATACCTGAATGTTCTGGGGTGACAGAGAGGATAGTGTCTAGGCTTGGGTTTGGAAAATACAAGTTTCCTGCCCTCCCTGGCTATCCCTAACTGATCCGATGGACGGGATGGTTACCTTAAAAAACCTAATTTGAAAATTAGATGCGTGACAACTGTATGGACACGAGGTTGGACTCATTTATGGTATAAGACTGCCCGGACTAGCCCGGCGAATCCAGCAACCATAAATGGTAGCCCAATGTGAGAGGTCCTACAGGGTTGCGGTAGTAATATGATTAGGCTAATGACACTTAACCAATATAGTATGAATGGGTGGGTTAAGTGATATGATTAGGCTAATGACACTTAACCAATATAGTATGAATGGGTGGGTTAAGTAATATGATTAGGCTAATGACACTTAACCAATATGGTAAGAATGAGTGGGTTAAGTAATATGACATCAAAAACGTGTTGGGTGGATAGGGTTAAACCAACTAGACTAATATATGTGATAAACCCGTTCATGAATCTGTAGGCCCAATACAAAGTTAGACAAATCTGAAAATCTGTTAAATCTGTACATCTGACCCGTTAGTCTGAAAACTTGTTGATTGGATTTTCTGATCTTTGAACTGGTAAATCTGAACTCTGTATGTCTGAACATGTAAACAAGTTAATCTGAAACCTGTTAGTTTGGGGACACAAGGTTAGGAGGGAATTTACTTGTGTCATCTGTTGTTTGGGACCCATATTAGTCAGTAACCCTTTCTGGTATCAAAACTTTGACCCAACAGTAGGTAGGGTCCGGGCACGCTTACTGAACTAATTATAAGCGGTTCATTCTGATAATGGCGAGGGGTGTTGATGGTGCGTTCCAACCGGGTCATGTGCGTGCATGGATCCCGGTCTGCCTCTGTGGATGTAAGACGCCGTGACATCCATAAATAGGTCTGTGTCGTTCAAAGGTTGCCACTTTAGGGAACGATACACCCTTCTGTGGGGCTGGCACAGGGTATTTATGTATTAGGGAGCCGATCGCTTGGGGTAGAATTTAGGGTACATCTAATTCTATCTAATTCTGTTGGGGTACCGTCTGTTTCTGTTGGGTGTAATACTTATCCGCTTCAGTGTGGTACCATCTGTTCGGGTGGTAAAGGCCCATTATTTCTGTTTGGGTGGTAAAGGCCCAATACTAGCACTCTGTTTCTGTTTCTTTACCATTTGTTTCTGCTTGGGCGGTAAAAGCCCATTTACTAGTACTCTGTTTCTGTAGAAATTATTCTGACTCCGTTTCTGTTGTAGTCTGAACGCCAGGGTAACACCTAATTCTTTTATACTGGTATTAGTGCAGAGAAGTGAAAAGTAATAGCTTATGTAATTCTGTTTCTTCTGTTTAACTTAAGTATATCTTTTGCTTCTGTTACGTTATCTCTTGTCCAGCTTTATGTTCATGTCATCATTACTATTATCTGTTCATAACTGAAAATCACTGGACTTGCCAGACTTTATGTCGGACCTTGCTTGTTTTCGCCCCTTTTCTTCCATTCCCCCCCAGGTTTTCTAAGGAGGGAATACTCTAGCTTGATCCGGATTCCTTCTGCTTGAAGTGCTTAAAGTATGGCTTGGCTCATGATAGCTTCTCTTCTGTGGGGATTATGCTTTTAAAGTTTTGTACTCTGATAGTTTGAACAAGGCTGATATTTATGTACTTGAGTTTTTGATAAAGATGTAACCATACTGATTTCTGTTTTCCGCTGTAATAAAGTTATTATTTTTCAAGTACTGTTTATCTGTCTTGTAATATTATGTTCTGTTTACTAAAACTCTCCACCAAAGTTAAGGCGTTACCTTTGTGAGTGACCTTAACGGAGGTGGGGTGTTACACTTGGTATCAGAGCTTAAGGTTACCAGATTAGATAGAAGTTTTTGAAAACTATTTCCAAAAAGGTTTTGAAAAAGGAGGTATTTTCAAAAGTAAAGCTCATTTTGAAAAAAAAAACATAGTCCCCGAAAAGCCTTATATCTTATCTTTCGAATTCTCCTTTTTGAATCTTTCCTTTTTCGTTTCAGCATGGCTGAAGATTTGAACCTTCCGGAGGGTGTAATGGTACCAGGATGGTTTAGGAGGTATTTGGAGGCTAGGGCCACCGCCGCAGGCCCAGCAGATGTTCCTCCTCCCCCTGTGTAGCGACCCGGGAATTTCGACACTCGAATCCAGACACTAACACGTCCCGTGTCCAAACTCAAACATCGAAAACCCAGAAAGCTAATAGAAAGAAGTTAGAGGGTGAGAGAAGAAAGAAAGAAATATTAGAATAGAAGAATAAAAAGATCAGAATCTCATAGCGGAATGGACAAAGTATAATAATCAATAATACTTTATAAAAAAAAACCGTATATTACAACATCAGAGTATACATTCAGATCACTACAACACACAGCGGAAATAAACTAGTACCAGTATATATATGGAATACGTCTCGACTTCATCTCCTCTTCTGAAGCTCCGAGCGATACCTAACCTGATAATATACTCGGTCTGACCCGAGCACATTTGATTTAAAACAAAATTCACCCAGGTCAGTCTGAAATACTTTCAGTGATAAATTCATACAGCAACCAACTTGTTTAACTTTGAAATCCTTTTTGAAACAAAAGGATAATAGTAAGACCAGTCCACACATAAATATGGACGGTTTTTACCTTACTATAACCCAAAGCGTTTTGAAATCAATATCTTTATCTGATATTATCATAGTGTCTAAATACAAGTAAATAGAATCTAGCAGAACGCTTGCATCTCACGCTCCACATATATAGTATACAATCAAAACCGCAGGCGCTTATTGGAGATTAGATTTCCAAATATGACAAGGTATGGGACCACCTGCCGCTAGTGTATCTCTAGAGACGAATACACTGGGTTCAACAAGAACGTCTTGCAACCCGGCCCACACATGACCGACCACTCATTTCTCTTGAGTGTATCGAATGTATTGTCACCCTTTCGGCTTTTTGTCGCGACCACCGAAATCCCCGGGAGATACAGAATTGAAAAGAAGTAACAAATATGAATATTCTCTAGATGGTGACAATACACCCTAATGGGTGCGACCCACATAGCCATGCTGCCTGCCCGATTTTTGTCTTTTCCCGGTTGATGAGGCTTGAGGCTATAATCGACTTTTGAAACATCTGGCCACCTTTCACATCATCCATACACGTCATCCAGGTACAGGATGAGCCGAAGGCACTCTCCTACTGCATCCAATATAGGAATCACCCCATGAATCAGCAGCGAGAAGTCCTTGCAACCCGTAGATTCCAATCACGACAGAATCACAGTATATCTCTAGGGATCAGCCAGAGATTGTAAGTAACTCTTCCGCTTCATGAAGATCTACGGTCTTCACTTGCTCCATCTCGATCAACGTCTTCGACGTATTCGTATTTATTGGCCAGAATGGTTTTCGAATATAAATTCGATCCCGGTCTTTCCGTACCAATAACGTTGGGTCGGATTTTGATAGTCGGTTATTTAACTATCAAAATAAACAGCCATAAAAATAAACCGATCCATTGGTCTATTACACAGCATCACTTGGCCATACATTTCTTATTATCTTATCGAATCACTTATCATTCGTAAAATGATTATTACGACATCTTCTTTGGCTTCATATTTGAATACCAAAACCACCACTCATTCTTTTAGAATAAACCCATTTAAATCTCATTTCAATACTTTGACAATTTCATTAAACTTTCACCAATCTCCCTTTTTATTTCTTTATGTATGGGAATATCATTCCATACCATAAGCTCCTTTTATTTCCTTTAATTTCAGAGTCTCATTATAAATACATTCCCAAATCCTTCTAATAACGATACTTTATTATTTGACCAAAATACTTTGTTCTATCACTTTTATCATTGCGACTAATATCATCCTTTGATAATCTTCAAGTTGTTCAAGTTGGGGTATTTTAGTTACCTCTCATACCTTGATCAACAACGTTCTTATCTTAAGATAGATATCAGTTGTAATAAAACCCGACACTCATTTCCTATGTCACCACAAATTCCATTTTTAAAATAATCACCAAACTAATTAATTTAAATAAATCCCATTTGATTATTATCGTTATATAAATAATAATCATCCTTCAACCTTTATATCAAAATAACATGGTTTGTTTTACCATTAACTATCCTTAAGTGAACTAATTAACTAAACAACTCCAGTTAACGTCGTTAACTGTTCAACTTTAAATGTGATCAATCGTTATTGATCTTGTCATTTAAATTAATTAATAATTAATTAATCCTAAATAATTTTATTCACTTTGATTCCTATCAATATAAACCCATTTAAATTGTTACGTCAAATCTGGCCACTTGAATTAGCTAAATAAAGTCGTTTTTAATAGTCACTTAATAAGCACGTGCTTCGCGCACGTTCAATTTGGTTAAACAATTCAACGTATTTATATGGTTGGTTTATTCCTCTTTTTAGAATAATATATATATATATTTTTTAAAATCGGTATTCGGTCATAAAATAAATTTCATAACCTTATTTTTATCGATTCACATGACGGTGAATCGATCTTAATAAAACAGTGTATTTATGGGCCATCTGCTATTTATTTATCAACCAATACTATTTATTGATTCAAAACACAACCACATTCAACAATCAACAGGGTTTAAAGTCACGGGTCTTGAACAGTTCATATAAAATATGAAATAACAGCAAAATAAATATTTGAGGAACCGGTTTGGTTCCTCCTACCTGTTCTTCCCTGCAACACAGATCGTTAAAATATTTCATATCAGTAGACAGAAATAATTTAAATGACGATAATAAAATTAACGTCAACCATTAAAGCAACCATAGGCATCCAAGACATCCAATCAACCAATTTAAATTTTATATGAATTTAGCACATCCTAGTATTTCAGAAATGTGTGAGAATTAACTCACTTTTATCTTGATTGGCTGTCGTCACGTTATTCCGTTTGATTTTAACTGACGTTGAAAATCCAGTCGTCTCTGATCCCTTCCAAATCAGCTTAATAGCATAGTGTTTTCAACTGCGATTTCAATGAATCAAATTTTCGTGCGATTCTGATGACAAACGGATTTGTTATCGCCATTATACAGTTTATATTAAGATAATTGAATTGATTAAAATTAACCCTAAATTATATAAACTACTTAATTAATAAAATACTATATTTACCTTAATTCCCTCCACGTGTATCCAAATCAACGCGTTATCTCGTGGCTCAAACTCTCTAGTCCGATTTCTCTTCTTTCTGATGTTCTTCTGGCCTTGACAAAACACAACCCAGCGTTCCTCACTTCTCCAATGATACCCACAGTTACGTCCACCTTTTTGTATTTCTTTTGAACAGCATCCACCCAGTAAAGTAGCTCCATCCCCCTTGTATATGTTCACACGAATGCCCCTTCTCTTTTTTCTTCTTTATTCTTTCACTACTTTCCTGTACAACAACAACTTATTCACGTCAATACTCACCTTCAGACCTTCCTCCTTGTTCAACATCACGCTACACCCCCTGATCCTCTCTTACAACACACTATACCGGTCCAGTATAATTCCCTCCCTGTTCATTCACCAACTTCTCACGTGGAACCCTCTGGCCTAAGCCATGCACACAACAAACCCGATCTTCCCACTTTTCACTGCAGGCATCAACACCTGCTGTTGCATTTCTACACCATCCTCCCTCTATGTTGGCACTCCGATTCCGCCGCAGCTCGGTGAACAGAGCTCCGCCGGAACTACCAGTGCATCACCCGTGGCCACTAAGCTTCTATCGCCAAGCACCAGTATTCACGTTATAGCTCCTTCTATTTTTTTTCTTCTTTATATATTAATATATATACCCATACGGGAATAAAAATTTGAAGTAAATTTGCATTTTTGATTCACTGTCAAAAGATGTATGAAGGGAAGAATAAGCTGCCCTATTTATAAGCGGGATATTTCCTTGGAAAGCAAGGTATGGAGGAAGGGCCATCTCGACAGGTTGATTCATGGTAGTTGTGTATACTTTTTGCGTAGCATGTGAAGGTAGCTGCATGGTGACAGCTTGGAAAAATAGGCCGGTACATGTGCTTTCATTTATTTAAAAGGCTGTGTGTCCATGTTAGGGTGTACTTGAACGGATGGTAACATGTGCTTTCCCCCTTGTTAAAGCCTAAGCTAGTACGGTATTACCATTGGCCGCATCCATGAAGTCAGATGAAATGAAAGTGTATGTACGGTTTAAGGGGACTTCAGACTTAAGGCATCTACTAGATATAGGATGAACAGGGGAAAAGACATAATAAATAGGCTTGTATGTCAGGTATTTTATTCGGGTGAGTTTCTCTTTTTCGATATGGTGTTAGGCTGTGTATATTTGAGAGGAAAGAACATAGGTTTTCAGGCTAGAATAGATACTGGATGCGGCGATGGGACTTTAGTATGTAGCTACGAAAAATTCGAGGAACCATGTCTGCGCTATTTCTCTTGACAGCTTAAGATCTTGATATGGTGCCCATTAAGATTTTGAAATGACCACAGTGAATATGTACAGAGATTTGAAAATGGAACGTAGGTCCTGAAAATGTATAGGTTCGGCTTTGCTATGTCCTTTCAAATATTTATGAGTGATACAACAGTGGCCACGTTCCTTCTCAACGAAATGGGCTCTTCATTTCAATCACGTTCTAAGGACAAGTTTTGCAGAAAATGTTTCGTTGATATGACCAATGATTTTGTTGTTTTACAGTTAAACGTACCCTGCTATATAGATCTCTGTCCGCGTACGATGCACTATAGACAGAAATAAATATATCGTCGCGCCCAGCAGTGTGCCACGATCCCAAAAATATAATAATATCAGTAGCTTGACTTATTCTGTGAAACCCTAAAATATTGATATAGGGTGCGAAATACTCCAAATAAAAAGTTTCTTATTTTACGAAATAAAAATTACAGTAAAATTCTAAAAATTAAATTATAACTACGCCTCAAAGGACTTGTCTAAATTCAAGGCCAATATTTAATTATATTTAAATAATCCGTTACGGCGTATAAACGATTTCACAACGACTATTTCGAAATTTGATCTCGACGTAAAATAAAATCTACAATACGAAAACTCGATTTTTCTCCTCCATTAGAAAAATATTATCAACTTGATTCAGACGCTTCTTGTTTCACCGAAATCCGACTTAAAACGAATTCTGTGTGATCAATTTAAGTTGAAATTCAATTTTTCGAACTACCACGCAGTTTCGAGTTCGTTTTATAATTTATAATATAAATGTAAACACTCAGTCGTCGTTTAATTAACGATTTTGATATTAAATTCCAAATATTTGAATCAAATAGCCGAAAAATCCAGGTCGTTACATTCTTCCCCCCTTAAATAAATTTCGCCCTCGAAATTGCTAAGTAAGAAGAATGTTTCGAACTCAATCATTTCTAAAAATAATTATTTAAAATTTATCTAAAATATTACCAAGTTATAAAAATTTCGAAAAATTCGCCAGCACCACCTCTGTATTATTCAATCCAACCAACTACAACGCCACTTTGGGCCTTTCATATTGATCAAAAGAAAATTAAAGCCAAGCGGCTACCCATCTGGGTATAAATTCAAACACCCAATCAATAATATTAAGGTTTATCTTTTTGTCGGGCAACTTCATCCCAGTTTCGAAGCAAAACAACCAACAGTTCTTCTTTTTCCAATCTGTGCTTCAATCTCCGAGATCAAGTCAATTATCATGACCTTTTGGTAGTCTGCCCTTTACTCAACTTCCAATGCAAAAACTGATACCAGGTTATATCATATAATCTCATCCAACGACCGTTATGCTGAAATTCCTTTCTTTTCAATTCATCCAACTTCTTAATTAACTATTAATGGTTTCCATTTAATCCAATCCAGCCAAGTAAGCAACAATCACTTAATCCAATCATTTCACTTTTCTTTTTAATTTTTATTTAACTTATCTTTAGTTAAATATTTAATTTCATATTCAAATTTTATTCCATACAATCTAACTAACTCTCACTCATTCTGTTTGGGTTCATTCGCTTTTTATTTTACCCAACACAAGTCAAATTCTTGTTGGCTTATCTCAATTCCAACTCAAAGGATTCATTTTAACTCATACAAGTTAAATTTGATTCCCATTTCATACTTGAAATGTTTCCAACTTCATACAAGTTTGAATTAAATAATAACTTGAGAAAATTATAGATTTTAACTTTTTATAAAATATTTTGGGATAATTTTATATTCAAATAACAAATACGCGCTCTCGTATATATATACGCTCAACTCGATCTAGGGTATTACTAGCCCAATCTCTATCGAGTTACACCACAGAGCCAAGGTTATTCCTAAACCATTGCTCTGATACCAACTGTAGCGACCCGGGAATTTCGACACTCGAATCCAGACACTAACACGTCCCGTGTCCAAACTCAAACATCGAAAACCCAGAAAGCTAATAGAAAGAAGTTAGAGGGTGAGAGAAGAAAGAAAGAAATATTAGAATAGAAGAATAAAAAGATCAGAATCTCACAGCGGAATGGACAAAGTATAATAATCAATAATACTTTATAAAAAAAAAACCGTATATTACAACATCAGAGTATACATTCAGATCACTACAACACACAGCGGAAATAAACTAGTACCAGTATATATATGGAATACGTCTCGACTTCATCTCCTCTTCTGAAGCTCCGAGCGATACCTAACCTGATAATATACTCGGTCTGACCCGAGCACATTTGATTTAAAACAAAATTCACCCAGGTCAGTCTGAAATACTTTCAGTGATAAATTCATAGAGCAACCAACTTGTTTAACTTTGAAATCCTTTTTGAAACAAAAGGATAATAGTAAGACCAGTCCACACATAAACACGGACGGTTTTTACCTTACTATAACCCAAAGCGTTTTGAAATCAATATCTTTATCTGATATTATCATAGTGTCTAAATACAAGTAAATAGAATCTAGCAGAACGCTTGCATCTCACGCTCCACATATATAGTATACAATCAAAACCGCAGGCGCTTATTGGAGATTAGATTTCCAAATATGACAAGGTATGGGACCACCTGCCGCTAGTGTATCTCTAGAGACGAATACACTGGGTTCAACAAGAACGTCTTGCAACCCGGCCCACACATGACCGACCACTCATTTCTCTTGAGTGTATCGAATGTATTGTCACCCTTTCGGCTTTTTGTCGCGACCACCGAAATCCCCGGGAGATACAGAATTGAAAAGAAGTAACAAATATGAACATTCTCTAGATGGTGACAATACACCCTAATGGGTGCGACCCACAGAGCCATGCTGCCTGCCCGATTTTTGTCTTTTCCCGGTTGATGAGGCTTGAGGCTATAATCGACTTTTGAAACATCTGGCCACCTTTCACATCATCCATACGCGTCATCCAGGTACAGGATGAGCCGAAGGCACTCTCCTACTGCATCCAATATAGGAATCACCCCACGAATCAGCAGCGAGAAGTCCTTGCAACCCGTAGATTCCAATCACGACAGAATCACAGTATATCTCTAGGGATCAGCCAGAGATTGTAAGTAACTCTTCCGCTTCATGAAGATCTACGGTCTTCACTTGCTCCATCTCGATCAACGTCTTCGACGTATTCGTATTTATTGGCCAGAATGGTTTTCGAATATAAATTCGATCCCGGTCTTTCCGTACCAATAACGTTGGGTCGGATTTTGATAGTCGGTTATTTAACTATCAAAATAAACAGCCATAAAAATAAACCGATCCATTGGTCTATTACACAGCATCACTTGGCCATACATTTCTTATTATCTTATCGAATCACTTATCATTCGTAAAATGATTATTACGACATCTTCTTTGGCTTCATATTTGAATACCAAAACCACCACTCATTCTTTTAGAATAAACCCATTTAAATCTCATTTCAATACTTTGACAATTTCATTAAACTTTCACCAATCTCCCTTTTTATTTCTTTATGTATGGGAATATCATTCCATACCATAAGCTCCTTTTATTTCCTTTAATTTCAGAGTCTCGTTATAAATACATTCCCAAATCCTTCTAATAACGATACTTTATTATTTGACCAAAATACTTTGTTCTATCACTTTTATCATTACGACTAATATCATCCTTTGATAATCTTGAAGTTGTTCAAGTTGGGGTATTTTAGTTACCTCTCATACCTTGATCAACAACGTTCTTATCTTAAGATAGATATCAGTTGTAATAAAACCCGACACTCATTTCCTATGTCACCACAAATTCCATTTTTAAAATAATCACCAAACTAATTAATTTAAATAAATCCCATTTGATTATTATCGTTATATAAATAATAATCATCCTTCAACCTTTATATCAAAATAACATGGTTTGTTTTACCATTAACTATCCTTAAGTGAACTAATTAACTAAACAACTCCAGTTAACGTCGTTAACTGTTCAACTTTAAATGTGATCAATCGTTATTGATCTTGTCATTTAAATTAATTAATAATTAATTAATCCTAAATAATTTTATTCACTTTGATTCCTATCAATATAAACCCATTTAAATTGTTACGTCAAATCTGGCCACTTGAATTAGCTAAATAAAGTCGTTTTTAATAGTCACTTAATAAGCACGTGCTTCACGCACGTTCAATTTGGTTAAACAATTCAACGTATTTATATGGTTGGTTTATTCCTCTTTTTAGAATAATATATATTTTTTTTTTTAAATCGGTATTCGGTCATAAAATAAATTTCATAACCTTATTTTTATCGATTCACCTGACGGTGAATCGATCTTAATAAAACAGTGTATTTATGGGCCATCTGCTATTTATTTATCAACCAATACCATTTATTGATTCAAAACACAACCACATTCAACAATCAACAGGGTTTAAAGTCACGGGTCTTGAACAGTTCATATAAAATATGAAATAACAGCAAAATAAATATTTGAGGAACCGGTTTGGTTCCTCCTACCTGTTCTTCCCTGCAACACAGATCGTTAAAATATTTCATATCAGTAGACAGAAATAATTTAAATGACGATAATAAAATTAACGTCAACCATTAAAGCAACCATAGGCATCCAAGACATCTAATCAACCAATTTAAATTTTATATGAATTTAGCACATCCTAGTATTTCAGAAATGTGTGAGAATTAACTCACTTTTATCTTGATTGGCTGTCGTCGCGTTATTCCGTTTGATTTTAACTGACGTTGAAAATCCAGTCGTCTCTGATCCCTTCCAAATCAGCTTAATAGCATAGTGTTTTCAACTGCGATTTCAATGAATCAAATTTTCGTGCGATTCTGATGACAAACGGATTTGTTATCGCCATTATACAGTTTATATTAAGATAATTGAATTGATTAAAATTAACCCTAAATTATATAAACTACTTAATTAATAAAATACTATATTTACCTTAATTCCCTCCACGTGTATCCAAATCAACGCGTTATCTCGTGGCTCAAACTCTCTAGTCCGATTTCTCTTCTTTCTGATGTTCTTCTGGCCTTGACAAAACACAACCCAGCGTTCCTCACTTCTCCAATGATACCCACAGTCACGTCCACCTTTTTGTATTTCTTCTGAACAACATCCACCCAGTAAAGTAGCTCCATCCCCCTTGTATATGTTCACACGAATGCCCCTTCTCTTTTTTCTTCTTTATTCTTTCACTACTTTCCTGTACAACAACAACTTATTCACGTCAATACTCACCTTCAGACCTTCCTCCTTGTTCAACATCACGCTACACCCCCTGATCCTCTCTTACAACACACTATACCGGTCCAGTATAATACCCTCCATGTTCATTCACCAACTTCTCACGTGGAACCCTCTGGCCTAAGCCATGCACACAACAAACCCGATCTTCCCACTTTTCACTGCAGGCATCAACACCTGCTGTTGCATTTCTACACCATCCTCCCTCTATGTTGGCACTCCGATTCCGCCGCAGCTCGGTGAACAGAGCTCCGCCGGAACTACTAGTGCATCACCCGTGGCCACTAAGCTTCTATCGCCAAGCACCAGTATTCACGTTATAGCTCCTTCTATTTTTTTTCTTCTTTATATATTAATATATATACCCATACGGGAATAAAAATTTGAAGTAAATTTGCATTTTTGATTCACTGTCAAAAGATGTATGAAGGGAAGAATAAGCTGCCCTATTTATAAGCGGGATATTTCCTTGGAAAGCAAGGTATGGAGGAAGGGCCATCTCGACAGGTTGATTCATGGTAGCTGTGTATACTTTTTGCGTAGCATGTGAAGGTAGCTGCATGGTGACAGCTTGGAAAAATAGGCCGGTACATGTGCTTTCATTTATTTGAAAGGCTGTGTGTCCATGTTAGGGTGTACTTGAACGGATGGTAACATGTGCTTTCCCCCTTGTTAAAGCCTAAGCTAGTACGGTATTACCATTGGCCGCATCCATGAAGTCAGATGAAATGAAAGTGTATGTACGGTTTAAGGGGACTTCAGACTTAAGGCATCTACTAGATATAGGATGAACAGGGGAAAAGACATAATAAATAGGCTTGTATGTCAGGTATTTTATTCGGGTGAGTTTCTCTTTTTCGATATGGTGTTAGGCTGTGTATATTTGAGAGGAAAGAACATAGGTTTTCAGGCTAGAATAGATACTGGATGCGGCGATGGGACTTTAGTATGTAGCTACGAAAAATTCGAGGAACCATGTCTGCGCTGTTTATCTTGACAGCTTAAGATTTTGATATGGTGCCCATTAAGATTTTGAAATGACCACAGTGAATATGTACAGAGATTTGAAAATGGAACGTAGGTCCTGAAAATGTATAGGTTCGGCTTTGCTATGTCCTTTCAAATATTTATGAGTGATACAACAGTGGCCACGTTCCTTCTCAACGAAATGGGCTCTTCATTTCAATCACGTTCCAAGGACAAGTTTTGCAGAAAATGTTTCGTTGATATGACCAATGATTTTGTTGTTTTACAGTTAAACGTACCCTGCTATATAGATCTCTGTCCGCGTACGATGCACTATAGACAGAAATAAATATATCGTCGCGCCCAGTAGTGTGCCACGATCCCAAAAATATAATAATATCAGTAGCTTGACTTATTCTGTGAAACCCTAAAATATTGATATAGGGTGCGAAATACTCCAAATAAAAAGTTTCTTATTTTACGAAATAAAAATTACAGTAAAATTCTAAAAATTAAATTATAACTATGCCTCAAAGGACTTGTCTAAATTCAAGGCCAATATTTAATTATATTTAAATAATCCGTTACGGCGTATAAACGATTTCACAACAACTATTTCGAAATTTGATCTGGATGTAAAATAAAATCTACAATACGAAAACTCGATTTTTCTCCTCCATTAGAAAAATATTATCAACTTGATTCAGACGCTTCTTGTTTCACCGAAATCTGACTTAAAACAAATTCTGTGTGATCAATTGAAGTTGAAATTCAATTTTTCGAACTACCACGCAGTTTCGAGTTCGTTTTATAATTTATAATATAAATGTAAACACTCAGTCGTCGTTTAATTAACGATTTTGATATTAAATTCCAAATATTTGAATCAAATAGCCGAAAAATCCAGGTCGTTACACCCTGTTGCACCCATTCGTCCTCCTCCTCCTCGCGTTGATACTTTTGCAAAGACGTGCAAGGAATTTAAGGCTATGGGCGGAAAAACTTTTCAAGGCTCAGAGTCGTTTGTAGAAGCCAGAGACTGGCTTAAGGAGACGGAGGAATTGCTTGGAATCTTTGAAGTAGAAGACGAAAGGAAAGTCCATTTAGCGGCTTGGTTGATGAAGGGAGAGGCCTCGTTTTGGTGGGAGGTCACTAATGGGGAGCGTCCTGTTGACTCTTGGGCGGATTTCAGACGTAGGTTTGTGGCGAAGTTTCTCTCACGGGCAGAAGAAAATCTGTACATGGAAAGGTTCTTGACATTAAAGCAAGGAAGCTCATCAGTGAAAGAATATGTTAACAAATTTAATCAGTTAGCAAGATTTGGCATGGACTTGGTGAACACACCAGAGAAGAAGGCTCTGAGGTTCGTTCAAGGCTTGAATGAGCCGTTGCAAGGGTTGGCTATGACCCACATCCCTATGGGGGCCACCTTTGAGAAGCTAGTAGAAATGGCATACATGCATGAAGAAAAAGGCGCTAAAGCTGATAAGGCACCCGAGAAGAAAGAGGCAAGGAAGGAAGAACCACAGAACAAGAAGGCATGGCCCAAAAAAGAGACCCAAAGGAAAGGTAAGGAATCTGAAGATAAGAAGGAGAAAAAGTGCTTTACCTGTGGAAGCTCAACTCATCTGAACAAGGATTACAGAAAGAGGAAGGGCGCTTGCTTCAATTGTGGGGAGATGGGACACTTCACTAGGGACTGCCCGAAGAAACGAGGGCAAGGGCAGAGGGCAGGGACAACCTCTGGAGGGCAGGCAAACACTCTCGAGGCTAGTAGATAGGATAGAAATAGGGAAAATTTCTGTATAAGGTTTAATTTTCTTATCTGGTTATGGAGTTTAAGAATCTTTCTGATTCTGGTATTTTGATTCTGTAATTGGTACTCTGCACTTCAATACTAGTACTGT
Source organism: Allium sativum (assembly GCA_030737875.1). Taxonomy (NCBI): domain Eukaryota; kingdom Viridiplantae; phylum Streptophyta; class Magnoliopsida; order Asparagales; family Amaryllidaceae; genus Allium; species Allium sativum. Next base: position 659,617,021 of record CM060918.1, on the reverse strand, counting down.
TTCTGATTCCGCTGTAGACTTAGACCCATAAGGGTTATGACTCATCTGTTTTAAATTAAGGTTTGAGAGATATCTGTGTTAGGCGTCAAGTATGACGCATACATTCTGAGTTTTTGTGGGATATGATTTTATCATGCTTAGTTTCCTAAAAAAAAAAAAAAGAACATTTGATAATCTGATATTTACCTGTAATCTGTAAAAATCTGAATAATTCTGATTTCCAGTTGTGACATTGTCTAAAGAAGGTAATCCTCTGGGTGTCAATCTGATGTTGATTACGGTCTTCGGGGTTGATACTTAGGGGAATTATTTTCTCAACCAATGTCTAATGGGAACCAAGTTTTTGTTTTATCTGTACTCGCTTCCATCACTCGACTGTATCCTATCGATCGAATATTCAACCTATAGATAGGGATCATATGGATGTAAACATGTGTTTGAGACATGTTATGTTTGATGGTTGCAAGTGGATGCAAGTGGATGCTAGTGGTTGCTCGTGGACGCATATACACACACTAGGCACTAGATCGGCTCGAAAACACTCTCATGCTGCATATGGATGTGTGAGCATTTTAAATTTTTATGGATGAAAATTGGTTGAAACAACACGTGGATGTTGCATATGAGTGAATGGTTGTGCACTCATATAGAAATGATATGTATCAAATAGGAAAATTTGCATACATAATGGATTCATAACACTGACATAATTTGCATTAAGGAGGTCAACTGAATCAGTAGACCGCCTGATTTTGCATTAGATAAGGACACATACACACACTTTGCATATGATCATGAAGCATTAGAAGTCTTTTTAAGGACAATGGATTCCTGTGATTGAATGGTTGAATAGATGGATGATTGGATGGTAGGACACATTCTTCCTAACTTGAAGATTTTGGGGACAAAATCCTAAAAGGAGGGGAGAATGTAACACCTCGAATTTTCTGTTAACATTAAGGTTACAAAAACAATAATAAGTTTGTAAAAGGGGGGATGTATCTAATATGCATACAAAAATAATAATAAGTGAGTAAAGGGGGGATGTATCTAATGTGCATATAAAAATAATAATAAGTGTGTAAAGGGGGGATGTATCTAATGTGTACATATTTATATGGATAAACAAATAATAGTAAATGTTGATAATGTACATTAAGAGAGTAATTATGGCATAAGTAAAATTAGGAATTATTTACATATAGGATTTGTCCTATGAGAAATGTGTACATTGTAGAGTATATATATATATGCTAAAACATGAAATTACATGTAATTGAAATAGTAATTATGGCATAATTCAAAATGGGGGTAATTTGCATGCATAGTAATTATGGCATAATTCAAAATGGGGGTAATTTGCATGCATAGTAATTATGACATAATTTAAAATGGGAGTAATTTACAGTCCTTAATTGTAAACATAATTGGCCTCTTTTGAAATTGATGGCCTTGATTAACCCTAGCATTATCGGCCGGCTCAAATTAAAATGCAACTCTATAAAAAGACCCTAGGTCTCCAACTATATATTCACATGAAAATAAGAGTTGAAGCCGCCATGCTGTCGAATGAGAATTAGAGGGAGCCTCCATTTGAAAGAGACGAACAACAAAGCTAATACAAGTAAAAGATTAAAGCTTCTGCAACGATTCTACAACAATTAAAGATTATTTCTTTAATCCAATCAAGGCAAGCACAGTTATTTTCCGATATAAACTTTAATTATAATTATGATATGATTGTAAATCTGAATTTGAGGATGTTCTGTTCTGATCTATTTTACTCTGTATTTCTTTCTGCTTTCTGTTCTATAGCCAGGCTACCACGAGCCTGAGCCAATCTCATAAGAGATTAACATACGCTAAAATATTTGGGACAATGCAATGAATAATGCAAAATTGGATTGATTTGTGACTGATTTGAGTAAAGGACATAGGTTGTAAACTAGATCTAGATCTGTGCATATATGTCAGTTTGGGATTATCATATGATAATATATGACTTGTAAATTTGGAATATAAGGCAAATTAAAAATTAAGATCTGAATTAAAAGACATAATACATGTTAGACCTAGATCCTTGGGCATATTTTATATAACGGACTATGACTTGAACAAAAAGGAATGTGTGGCTTAGGCATAAAAGACCTATATTAAAATAGGATAACTATTAATGTGAACACGCCTAAATATAGATTTTGGATATTTGGCATAAATTGGATCTATGTAATGTAGAAAGGCAAGAAACTTGGTATATATGTAAATTGGCTAGGATTAGGCATATATAAATTAGTATATGTAATTTGACATGTATCATGATATATGTAAAAAGCTAGAACTTGTTATAGGTAAATTGGTGTAAATATGGTGTACATATAATTTTGGGTATATGCGTAAGTTTGGCAGGTAAATCAAGTTTTAGGCATAAACTGTAAACTAGATATAGTTTGGACATGAATTGTGAATTTGGATATTTAATCTAGATTGGTATAAAATGTAAATATAAACATTAAATCTAGATTAGGCTTAACTATTGATTTGGAACGCCAAATATATGACATAGTAATTTTGGGCATGGCTATTATGGCAAGTTTGGGAAGGTAGGGTACGGCCTACTCTGATTAACAATTTGAAATTACATGTAACTGTCATGTTAGCATAATCATGGTTAGTGACATTTAATTTGGTATAATTTACATACCAAAAATTATAAACATGATTTGAAGGGAAGGTGGGCCATAATAATAAATGTTTATTAATGTAAATTATGGAGTAAGTAAATTAGAAATAACTTACGTGTGAATAAAAGGCTATAAATTGGCATAACTTTATAGTGAATTTATGAATAGATTAATGACACATATACCTGAATGTTCTAGGGTGACAGAGAGGATAGTGTCTAGGCTTGGGTTTGGAAAATACAAGTTTCCTGCCCTCCCTGGCTATCCCTAACTAATCCGATGGACGGGATGGTTACCTTAAAAAACCTAATTTGAAAATTAGATGCGTGACAACTGTATGGACACGAGGTTGGACTCATTTATGGATTAAGACTGCCCGGACTAGCCCGGCGAATCCAGCAACCATAAATGATAGCCCAATGTGAGAGGTCCTACAGGGTTGCGGTAGTAATATGATTAGGCTAATGACACTTAACCAATATAGTATGAATGGGTGGGTTAAGTGATATGATTAGGCTAATGACATTTAACCAATATAGTATGAATGGGTGGGTTAAGTAATATGATTAGGCTAATGGCACTTAACCAATATGGTAAGAATGAGTGGGTTAAGTAATATGACATCAAAAACATGTTGGGTGGATAGGGTTAAACCAACTAGACTAATATATGTGATAAACCCGTTCATGAATCTGTAGGCCCAATACAAAGTTAGACAAATCTGAAAATCTGTTAAATCTGTACTTCTGACCCGTTAGTCTGAAAACTTGTTGATTGGATTTTCTGATCTGTGAACTGGTAAATCATAACTCTGTATGTCTGAACTTGTAAACAAGTTAATCTGAAACCTGTTAGTTTGGGGACACAAGGTTAGGAGGGAATTTACTTGTGTCATCTGTTGTTTGGGACCCATATTAGTCAGTAACCCTTTCTGGTATCAAAACTTTGACCCAACAGTAGGTAGGGTCCGGGCACGCTTACTGAACTAATTATAAGCGGTTCATTCTGATAATGGCGAGGGGTGTTGATGGTGCGTTCCAACCGGGTCATGTGCGTGCATGGATCCCGGTCTGCCTCTGTGGATGTAAGACGCCGTGACATCCATAAATAGGTCTGTGTCGTTCAAAGGTTGCCACTTTAGGGAACGATACACCCTTCTGTGGGGCTGGCACAGGGTATTTATGTATTAGGGAGCCGATCGCTTGGGGTAGAATTTAGGGTACATCTAATTCTATCTAATTCTGTTGGGGTACCGTCTGTTTCTGTTGGGTGTAATACTTATCCGCTTCAGTGTGGTACCGTCTGTTCGGGTGGTAAAGGCCCATTATTTCTGTTTGGGTGGTAAAGGCCCAATACTAGCACTCTGTTTCTGTTTCTGTACCATATGTTTCTGCTTGGGCGGTAAAAGCCCATTTACTAGTACTCTGTTTCTGTAGAAATTATTCTGACTCCGTTTCTGTTGTAGTCTGAACGCCAGGGTAACACCTAATTCTTTTATACTGGTATTAGTGCACAGAAGTGAAAAGTAATAGCTTATGTAATTCTGTTTCTTCTGTTTAACTTAAGTATATCTTTTGCTTCTGTTACGTTATCTCTTGTCCAGCTTTATGTTCATGTCATCATTACTATTATCTGTTCATAACTGAAAATCACTGGACTTGCCAGACTTTATGTCTGACCTTGCTTGTTTTCGCCCCTTTTCTTCCATTCCCCCCAGGTTTTCTAAGGAGGGAATACTCTAGCTTGATCCGGATTCCTTCTGCTTGAAGTGCTTAAAGTATGGCTTGGCTCATGATAGCTTCTCTTCTGTGGGGATTATGCTTTTAAAGTTTTGTACTCTGATAGTTTGAACAAGGCTGATATTTATGTACTTGAGTTTTTGATAAAGATGTAACCATACTGATTTCTGTTTTCCGCTGTAATAAAGTTATTATTTTTCAATTACTGTTTATCTGTCTTGTAATATTATGTTCTGTTTACTAAAACTCTCCACCAAAGTTAAGGCGTTACCTTTGTGAGTGACCTTAACGGAGGTGGGGTGTTACAACACTGGTTCAAGCGTCAAATTCTGCAAATATCAACATGAACGTGTGCAAAAATAGAAAATCATTGCCTTGAAAAGTGAACGGAAAGAGTCAAAAAGATTCAAATAGTGAGCAAGCACCACGACAAACAAATGAGAGGGTTGTTACTTTTGTCGAAAGTGAACTTTCCCGAATTCGAGGTCCAAGGCCACAGTTCCTAAATTGAGATAGCCCTCCAAGTCAAGCGTCCGACAAAGGAACTAGCGCCAGCCCCACAAAATGATGCAATAAGGAAAAAAACCTTCCTAAATAAAGAAATGCTTCCTTAGTGAAGTGTAAAGACCTCCCATAGTAGGGGCACAAAATATAAAGACCTCCCCAAGCGGGGGCATTAAACCCAAAGTCCTCCTTAAGCGGGGGAACTAAATCCAAAGAACTCCCCGAGCGGAGGCACTAAATTCAAAGACCACCTCGAGTGGGGGCATTGAATCCAAAGACTTCCTCGAGCGGGGGCACTAAATTCAAAGTCCTCTCCAAGTGGAGGCACTGGATTCAAATTCAAAATTTTAAATCCAACTAAGTTATTGCAGCATGCCTAAAAATAGTCAATTGGCAAACCAAAGACTGATTCGTTTACAATCCAAAAGCCGCAGTCGCTCTAGTCTCAAAAGCATAAATTGAGTTTCCATTTTGGACAGGTAAACGTTTCAAAAAACGCAAATGGTCGTACAAGATTATATAAGTCGTTAAAAGAGTGAGGCTTGAAATCTGTATTTGGTAAACATATCGATTAGCAGAACTCAAGTATCATTGTGAATTTGGATTACAGTATCGTATTTATACAGACAATGTTTGATGAATTATAAACAGTTAAACAAAATGGTTCTGTATGAGTACGTTATTCAATCCTGGTCACAAAACTCACTATAATTCATTTTTTATTGATTAACTAATCTGTTATCGATGTGGACGATCTGTAACAAAGTATAACTCCAAAACCGTGCAAGTGCTTGTTTTAATTATAGAACAGGTGACATGAAGCATATAAACTCAACTAACAAATTCCGCGCTTGGACCACTTGGAATCAATGAGTCAATGGATCAAAGCATGATTTTCCATAGCAAACAAAAAGCTACGACTGAATCTCAGCGCAAGTTGTATTAACAATATTCGGTTCGAAGCCCGCATATCTCGCAAGCAAAAAATACGTGCTTCGAGGGGTAAATGTTAACATTGTAAAAACGCGGCTTAGAACTAAGAAGTGTTCACGAAAATTGACACGCGGCTAAAATATAATATGTAAAATAAGTCCACGTGAATGATTCATTAAACATGTGAAGACCATGTGTGTATGGCACAGTTTAAAATTTAGCACAATTTGGTAGCATTAATATGAACTGTTTGTATACACGAATTTGTACACAAAATATTTATGTGGACATTAAATAAAATGTTAAAGCCACATATGTATCGGTTTGTACGCTCCCATGCAAAAGAAAGTATTAAGAAGCCACGAAAGTGTTCAATAAACATGTTGGGGCATTTGTATGAACATGCAACGTTGGCTTAAAAGTTTACATACAACAATCCACATCAGCAAAGACCCATGGATCGACATGCATTTCAGTTCATTGGTCAACATACATTCCAGCTCTTTGGATCGGACATGCAGACATATTAGATCATGCACCAGCTTAATCATGCACCAGTTTTGATCATGCTCTGGTATGGATCGTGCACCGCAGATCAGTCGTGCATGGCGCAACACTTCGGGTCTGTCATGCACTGTTTTGGATCGTGCATCGCTTCAGATCGTGCACTCCATTTTATCTTATCGGCCACCAAGTTTAATTCCATCTGAAAGTTGCATCGTACATATCATTTGGCTTGTGCAAATATATAAGAATGCATGCAGCCTTCTTTCGGATCTTTTGTGCATTTGTCTTGGATCATGCGTTGAACGGGTGACATATGGAGGGCATGTGCTGAGTTATATGTATGATGATGATGTGGCTCCTAATCCAAGAGTATTATCCATGATTGGGTGCATTTTAAACAAAGGGTTGAGCTCGTGTTAAAACAAAAGTATAACTTTATGTAAACGATGGAATGGGCGTAATATAAAGGTTCGAGCAGCGTTCTTCAACAAATAATACGACAATGGCAAAATTGTGAATTCTGTTCCTCTAAATATGAGTTTTGCATAAAATAAGCCACATGAATTGATAAACAATTGAATGAAGAAGTACACGTGTGGCAAAAGATGTAATTAAAGGGTCAGTCACGAATTGTTATACTCGGTTGCACGCTCACTTCTGGATCGCTTGCTCACTACAGGGTCGCCAGCTCTTTTATGGTCGCGCATGGTTAAAGGGGGACCTGTCTTACAGCTGGCGACAGTGGTGTACAGCTGTCCAGTGGCATTTCCGTAAATACTACCACGAACGACCCGAACCCAGCACATCATAATTACGACTCTGCCACTACCTCTAAACTACACCTATAAATACCCCACTTCTCAACCATTCAAGGGACCGTTTTTCCACACCGAAAGGCTGTCCAAATCATTTCTTCACCACTCTCAAACACTCCAACCTCCATTAATGGATTCTCAAGCTCACTCCATCTTCCTTCAACAACAAGTGGATAAAACCGTCTCCGAACTCCATTAGAAGTCTCTCAAACTCAATTTAAGTGATCTCCAACTACCATTAACTCTCTCCAAAGCGTAGACCCAACAAAAGAGCATCACGGATCCGGTGAAGATCGCTTAAGTATCTAAGTGGTTGAATATCTACACAACTACATCACGAATTAAAAGATCTCAGCGATTCCTTCACAAATCCAAGTGAAATCTAGAGTGAAAAGAGAGGAAAAAGTAGAGGATCGTTGTTAAAGAGAGAAATGAGAGATATGAGTGAATTCGTGTATGTTGTAAATCCACAAGAGATAATGAAAAGTGCTTCCATAGTAGGCGTAGGTCCAAATTGACTTAATCACTCTAAAAATCCCTTGTTCTTTACTTTTTTCTCTTTATTTTTTGTTTGTGGCTCCATAATTTCAAATTATACCATTTGAAGTGCTCTAAGAGCACCTTTGTTGTTGTGGCCATTTTTTGGTTTCAACCGTTTGTATTCGTTCTTCTATGATCACTGAGCTTATTGAGTATAGAGGGGTTTTCTAGATTAGACTTTTATGTGCTTCAACTAATAGACATTTATATTAAACCTACAAAGGTTTTCACGAATGCGAAAGTTATATAACCAACGCTTCTGGTCTATAATGACTTGGTGTACAATAAATTTTAACATCTATCTTCTGTTATTTTTAGCTTCGTAGGTGTTACGTTATAGTGCATTCTTGTTAATTTTAAGTATAAGGTACATGTTTTTAATATGAATTTATCACCTGTATTAATTATCAAGCACTCTAACCTACAAAAGCTTGAGTTTAATTTAGCACTTATCTATGTCGAGATGAGTGCCATAACACCATTATTTTGTAACACTTCAAAAACATTCTGATAATTTCACTACAAGAAAAATACATTCTTACAATGTAGGATAAACATTTAGGGCTGTAAACGGATGCAAACGGATAAGGATAGTTCTGTATCCGAATCTGTATCTGAAAATGAAAATCTGTATCCGTACCCGTTATCCGCGGATACCCATTTAATAATATTCGTATCTGAATCCGTGGATATCTAATATCCGTATCCACCATAGCAAATACGAATATAAGAAAATATTCGAAAATATCTGTATTCGAAACTTAAAAATGTACACTGGATGCGGGTATCTGAAAAAATATACTAAAATATCCGAAAAAATATCTGAAAATAACCAAAAAATATTCGAAAATAAAACAATAAAAGTTTACAAACACATCACTCGCATGCAAATTTGATTCATTAAATATTTTTTGAAAAGATGAATACATCTAATTAAAAATTACAAGTAAGACATCGATCTAATAAATTTCATACAATAAATATTTTAAGAGATAAAGTGTCTCAAATATGAAATAAACCACTTTAAGACTAAAATAAAACAATACATAAATACTATAAGCATATACATAGTTATGTCTTAATTATAACATACCATAAAATAAAATGAGTACATGATTTAAAATGTTGCATAATACCGGATAAAACAATCTTTTATAATCCAATAGTTGAGATTAGTTTAGTTATTTTAAGGAAATTTATATATTAGTTTAAGCTTAGGTGTAAATTAAAAATTATATATATAATACACACACACATACACACACACTCATTAGAAAATCAGACGGAAATTTTTCGGAAATGGATACCACTATAACCATATCCGTATCTGGAAGGATTTTCGGGTATTTGATATCTGTATCCGCATACTAGATAAAAGATATATTCCGTATTTTTAGATACGAATGCGGACGGATATCGAATTCTTCGCGTACTCATTGATAGCCCTATAAACATTGTTAAAATACATCAACAACGTTTCTTCTGCCGTCTTCATATGTATGGTTGCAAAAAGCAAGAGTTTTTTACATCGTTTACCTAACTTTGTAGAGAACATTGTAAATTTTAGATAAACAACATATTTGAGAGTAGTACATATTACTTGCATTAATTAGAAACAATATTCGCAATGATCAAAAAATATTATAAAATAAATTTTCAATAACATATTATCAACGCCGATGAATTTTATTTTTTTCTTTTCCATCTAGTATAAGAAATCATTTAATCCTTTTTTATCATTTTTTGGATATTGTAAATACAAATCTAAAACAATGGAAAATATTGTATGAAATTAGGCATACAACAATAAAAAAGAGTGATGCTTTCCTTTTAGACTTCAATTATAAAACATTGTAAACAAGATTATTACAACAACACTGTGACATCTCGCTTGTTATTTCAACAATGTGTAATATTCTTTATGTTCAGAATGAGTTTCTTCCCATGTGGAAAAGCCCATATTTATTTGGATCAAACATAGCTGTACGATATTTCATGATTTTGTTTGAAAAGGTATCTTACTGGCCTTTGGTGTTGTTAACCTCGTTGTGAAAATGCGGTTTAGAAACTGACGTGTCATATTGTTGCCACGTGGAATCCTTGTTCATACGCCATTTTGAACGTGATATAAGCAAATATATATAGTGTTGTAAAGCTATTTGCATGGATGGATCATTCAATACAGTACCATTCAAAAATTCATAATTTTAATTAGCAAACTCTTTTATTATGTTATACATTAAATATGCATTAACATTCCGGAAAAAAATGTTGTTAACCCCATTATTAACGCGGTTCAGAGATTGATACGTTAACCTCTAGTGAAGCGATCGCTCGTACACCATTCCGGTCGGGCCAATCGACATAAAAAAGAGTGGCCCATCCGTTTAAAAGGAGTGTAGCCGATCTGGTTAAAAAAGGAGTGGTCGGTCAGTGTGAAAAAGAGTGGCCAATCGACATAAAAAGGAGTGGTTGATCGGCATAAAAAAGTGTGGACGATCCGTATAAAAAAGAGTGGACAAACGACGTGAAAAGGAGTGGCCGATCGGCATAAAAAGGGTGGTCGATCGGTATAAAAAAGAATGGCTGATCAGTAAAAAAAGGAGTAGCCCATCGGTGTGAAAAGGAGTAACCGATCGGCATAAAAAGAAGTGACCGACCGACATAAAAAGGAGTGGTCGATCTGTATAAAAAAAAAGTGGCTGATCGGTGCCGTAATCCCAGCTGTATACAGCTATATCCAGTGGACGTAGATCGGTGTGAATTCATGTATGTTGTAAATTCAAAAGAGATAATGAAATCGTTGCCAAAGTGGACATAGATCTGTCCTATATCAACCACAATAAAAATCTTTGTGTTTTTACTTAATTTTTCCCGTCTATTTTGCGATCGTGGCTCCTTTCAACTCCTAGCCATATTGTTGAAGTATGGTTCACGTACCTTTGGTGTTGAAATCCAATTTGGGTTTTAACACCTACGAAGCTAAAAATAATAGAATATAGATGTTAAAATTTATTGTACACCAAGTCATTATAGTCCAGAAACGTTGGTTATAACGTTTGCACTCGAGAAAACCTTTGTAGGTTTAATATAAATGTGTGTCAGTAGTCGCACATGAATAAAAGTCTAACCTTGAAAAAAAAACATCAATACTTAATAAATAAGCTCTGTAACATTCAAAGAAGAACAAATACAAACTTATATTAGTAAATAAATCATAAGGTTAACCTATGTTCTTAGCACAGATCTCAGCTATAGTGATTATTATTTAAAAACAATATAAAATAAGGAAAAGAGGAATTAAAAAAAGTTGAACAGTACAACGCTTGCTGTAATGAATAAGCGAGCCAGAGGAGATCTATATCGGAACTTCATCACAGAGTGCCTATATGTGATTATACCTTGGCTTCGCAAAGCCAGCCTTAAATACGACGTCCGACTGAACCACAAAATAGAAGTTCACATTCCCATTCGCCAACTACAACTAACAATTGTGGTTATATAGCCGATGGTTTCTGGATGGATAGTCAAATTCTGTATCAATTGTGGAAAAGACTAGTAAAGTTTTGGTAATCCTGATTTACTCTGTCGTCAATTGTTAATCTGAAATTGTATACAACTGCTGCGTGCACGCTATGATTTTCAATTTAAGACATTTATTAACCCTGTTATTTACGCGGTTCAGAGATTGATACGTTAACCGTCTAGTGAAGCGATTGCTCGTACACCGTTCCGATCGAGTCGATCGATATAAAAAAGAGTGGTTGATCGGTGTAAAAAGAAGTGTAATCGATCAGGTTAAAAAAGTAGTGGCGGATTGGTATGAAAAGGAGTGGCCGATCAGTATAAAAAGGAATGGCTGATCGATATAACAAAAGAGTGGTCTATCGGTATAGAAAGAGGAGTGGCTGATCGGCATAAAAAGGAGTGGTCGATCGGTATAAAAATTAGTGTTCGATCGGTATGAAAAAGGAGTGGCCGAACGGCATAAAAAAGAATGGCTGATCGGTATAAAAAAAAGTTGTCTATCAGTATAAAAAAGGAGTGGCCGATCGGTGTGAAAAAGAGTGGCCGATTGGCATAAAAAGGAGTGTCTGATCGGTGCCCTGATGCCAGCTGTATACAGCTGTACCCAGTGGTAGTTTCATAAATACTGAAAAATACTGATCGGTACCCTATGCACTCTAATTACAACATTGTCATTACCTCATACTTCACCTATAAATAGCCCACTTCTCCACCATTCGATCGACCAATTTTTCCACTGCGAAGGGCTGCCCAAATCATTTCTCCACCACTCTCCAACGCTCCAAGCTCCATTAATGGCTTCTCCACTCAATCCAACTTCATGCAACAAAAAATGGATCAAATCTTATTCTAACTATATTAGAAGTTTGTCCAACACCATTCATGTGATCTCTAATCCCCGCTAACCCTCTCTAAAGCCTAGATTTAATGCTAAATCGCGATGGAATCCATGAAGATCATCCAATTTCTAAAGTGATTGAAGATTCATACATCCACCATTACAAAGCAAGAGATCTCTCCAATTCCTTTGCAAATTCAAGTGAAATTTAGAACAAAGAGAGAGAGAGAGAGAGAGAGAGAAAAGAAATAAATGAATATGAAGAGGTAAAACAGAATATCATAATGAGAAATGATTCAAAAGTGAACGTAGATCTATTTTAGATCTTACGACTGTAAAAATCTTGTTCTTCATTTTTGCTTTTTATTTTGTAATTGTGGTCTCAATCTAACCGTTTGGTGAAGTGTTTACATAACACCGTTGGTGCTGAAATCAAATTTTGGTTTTAACAGTAGGCGTTACATTACAATGCTTGCTTGTTAATTTTAAGTATAAAGTACATGATCGTTTAATATGAGTTTATCATGTTACTACAAGAAAAACTGTGTATCCCGACGCTCTTAAACGTAGGTATTTCGTCGAAAAAAGTAACCATTGATATATTACCGATGAAATAAAAACATCGCTATATTTAGGGTCATTAATTTTTTTGATGAAATTTCCGATGTTTTATCTTTGGAAATGTCAACGTTTACCGACGACTTTAAGATGTTTCTTTGTAGCTCACCAACGAATTTACCGACGATTTTACTATGTTTTTCTTTTTCGATTACGGACAATTTTACGATTTTTTTTCATCATTTACCGAAAATTTACCTACATTATTTTTTTCGTTTATCGACGATTTTACGATGTTTTTTCTACATCACTTACAGACGATTTTCCTACGTTTTTTTGATACGTAAATTACGATTTTATGATGTTTTTTGACATGTAAATTACCGATGATTTTACGTTGTTTTTTCATCACTTACTGATGACTTTACTACGTTTTCCTGGCATGCTATAGAAACAAATATATAAACATAGATAATATAATTAGACCACATAAATCAAATATGATCATCCAAATAAGAAAATATAAACAACAAAGTAAAAAAAAAAACACGTAATAACTGTTTCTAAAGTGCTAAAGGATAAGTAAGGATAAAGATAAGTTTACTCTATCCTTATTCATGCCCTTTTTTCTCAACATTCTCCCATAGAACACTAGTAATAAGTTGATGCAACTTGTTGGACTTTTATGATAATCTTATAACAAGTAGCCTACACATATGGATACAGGGTTTTAGCACTTCTAATTGGACAGAACAATCAAGTTAAAAAATACATAAGGTTAAAAAATTGTTAGAAAAATAATATAATCGTTACAGTAGGCTAAAGTATATAGTAAAATTGTTACACATATGAATACAGATCTAGTCACTTCTACTTTAGTCTTCTTGGACAAAATAAGCCACCGTGTGAATACATGGGGCCAAAAAGTAGCCATGATCATACTGTAACTTATGTAATGAAAATCCAGAGAATAAATAAGGCCAAAAGTTCTTAAAATTCATAACAATCTACTTAAATATCTACTGTAACTTATATGATGAAATATATCATATACATTGTTAATTCAATCAACATTTATTGACAAAATTGCTAAATTTGGCATGTAAAATAGTAGTAAATGTCACAGCATCAAGCCTAGAACCATAAAAACTCAAGTAGAATTTTGACTTAAATGGAACCAGATTGCCTACCAACAAAAATTACCATCATACGAGACATCTCTGATTGCATATGCTCATGCATTCCGTTCATCTCCACCCGCTCCATACGCAATTGCTCCTCAAACTCCACTCGAAGTCGCTAATCTCTCTCTCACTGTTCATGCTTAAGTCTTTCGATATCCTCCTGTCTAGATTTATGTTGCTAATTATTCACGTTTTATCTCTTCCTGTAGCTCTTTGACAATTTTCTCAATATTCTCTAACATTTTCTTCATATGAGTTGCTTCCTCGTTATCCACCATAATAGAAGACGAAGTTAAAAGTGCTTGAATAAATGTACAAATATTTTTAGGTTTCAGTGCCATGTGACAAAAAACAGATATTAAAAAAAAAGACAATAGGCGGCATTAGCACTGATGATGATAACTCCCTACACACATGCCATAAGAATTTTGAGACAAAATTACAGCTGAAATGCTGGTATTTTAATTAAACAAAAGATGCTAACTACTATTTTAACTTTCACTGAGCACGAGACATGAACAAGTGCATATGCACATGTTAAAATGACCAGAATTGAATATATCACCAAAAACACCAATCAGTGTCCTCCCTATAAACTGTTGCTGTAATTTTAGCTTTTGCTTCAACAGTCAACAAAGGAACTCAAAAAAAGGGACAGGCAAAATGCCAGAACTCAACCCACCTATCTAAGCTTCCTATATGAAACACATGCCTGCACTTCAGTTCTCTTGTTTCTTCCCCTTCTTTCATAATGCAGAGACAAATAATACACTTCACTTACTTTTCTCTTTCTTTCTTGAAGCTACATACTTTGAATTTTATGCCACAGTTTGACATTAACTGTTGAAGACTTATTGGAGTTTGGTCGGTCAATTAAGAATCATCCGTCTAGGCAATACGTGATAACGACTTTGAAAGTTTTAGAATTGGTTTGATAATAAAATATATATAGGTTTCAACCACTCAGATTATACCCAATTAAATTCAAATTTTTGGGTTTGGAAATCATGGCATATATACTTTCAGATGTTAAAATATCCTATTGTTTGGCAATGCTTCGATGCCTCACTATTATCCTCATATTTTATAAAGCAACAGCAAAACACTGTCATTGGTGAGGAGCTAACCATTTGAAATGTTTTGGGAATATTTCATAATTACTAAATTGTTGTTTATGCAATATAAAGTAGAAAGCAACTTTTGTGCACCTCTAGTTTTTGGTATCACGAATACAGTGAGCTCATTGAGCACCGATCTTCAATTTTAAGAAAGTTTGACGATGGGCGGTTGTGTGATCACTAAAGAGTGCGTTGCACAGCTGATGGAGGAAAATGCTACATTTTTGATGGCCATTACGAAAAAGAACAAAATTGTAGAATTAAGTGGTATTGAATTGCAGAAGCTTAGATTCACAATAGAGAAATACTGTCAATAGATAAGATAAGATTAAGTTGGAAAAATGATTCATTTTTTATAAAGATGAATTATTTAAAAAAAATGGATTAGTGTGAGGTGACTTATATATGAATAGTCCCACATCATGAGACTATATGAAATGAAAAAAAAAACAGTTTTTTTTATTTGACTTGGTAAAAAATTGAGATCCATTTTTTAAGATCTGAACTGACTTTCTCTACAAGTATTACCACGTTTATTTTTTGTCGAACTACTCAGAAAAAAAAACAACTTTTTTATTCTTATCTCTATCTTCTTCTTCCTCCACCATTAAAATTTCTTCAAAAACAAAATCAGAACGAGCAGTTAAATTTAAATCGAAAGTGCAAATCTGAATTGGTTTGTTGTGCAAGCAAATCAATTATTTTTCAGAAGACTGTTTTATCCCAGAGGCGGCGGCGACAAGTACGAATTGGTTTGCACCACCGACCAGATCACCGAATCATCTTCAAGACAGCGACCTAGTCCGTGACTCAGCCATTGTTTCCAAACAATTTGAAGATGATCTCGAAACAATGGCTGCAACCCTAACTTGCTTGAAGGTGCCGCCATCTTCCTCTATCTACTCAATGCTTTGAAATACTCAACGCCTTGAAATTTTACTCAAAAAATAACTGCGACTCCTTCTACTATCTTCTCTGGCAACGAGATATCGATCAAGTGGAAACTGGAACATTAAAGAGGAATTGATTAACTACAGCCAAGTCAAGTGCTTTGGAACTAAGTAGCGAACTTCTTTGCATGTTTATTACTGGCGTCAAAAGAAAAAGTAGAAAGATTTGACGTGAAATCTGGATTTGCCGTCATCTACATGAAATCAAGGTTAAAAGGTGGACAATTTGGTAGGCATGGAAGGTGGCTTCGCGCTGCAGTTACGTAGTGGCATCATGAAATCCAAGTTTGTGAGAAATAGATCGATGGGCTGCAGCCCCCACCAGGATGAGAATAAGAGAAAGGTAATATAATTTTTTAAACCCTTTCTAATGCATGCTTAAATTGATAGCTGATTGTGCCTGGTATTATGGAAAATTCACTAGAAAGGTATTAGGTATTAGGTAATTAATATATTCTATTTTGGCTTGTTAAGTACCAACATAGAGGTTTCTTGGCTATGCCTTCTTTTTCCAACGAGCTTAAGTCACCTTCTGAGTTGCATTTTAATCAGAATCCTTTAGAAAAAGAAAAATAGAAGTCAAAAAGGAAGCTTATATGTATAAATTTCATTGGACATAGAATGATACAAACTATAAGTTACTGTTGGTTGTCATTGATCCAATAGCCTTAAAGAACTGTAAGTATGTCATCTTTGTAGTTGTAAAATGGTAGCATGGTGGAAATTGGTTTATAAAACTTTGAAATTTGATAACTAATCATGAACCCTGCTCATTATCTTGTACTGTAGTTTTGGGTCACACTAATCACTTTGCTTGAGTCCTAAGAGTGTGCATTATTTGATTAGAACAATGTTAACTGACTGAACCTAAGTATTTTTTGAACCCAAGTGTTTTGATACATTGGTTTATGTAGTCTCTATATATGATGATTAAATTTACCATGTAAGTTATTTACCATTAATATGGTCCACAAGTGTGGTGGAATGGTACAAATGCAGAAAATAACATTTTATGTGAATAATTTATATTAGCCTATGAGTTTACAGATATTTTTCTATGAGAAAAATATAAATTTTCAAACATATTAACATCTCAAGCAATAGTAAGCCTCCATAGCCGGTCAGTTGAGAATAGAATGGGAATCCACAAGGAAACCGTAAAGCACAATAGCAACCAACCAAAAAGAATGATTCTAGACAGTTGCTTCTATATTACAACTGTGGAAAACCAGGTCATATGGCATGACAATGTCGGAACAGACTAAGCCATGCACCGCAGGCAAACCTGACATAGAAGCCTTTAATGGCTACGACTACTGAGATTCACTTTGATGGTGGATCAGAGGGTTGGTGGGTAGACACCGGTGTTTCTCGCCATGTCTGCTATAATCGTGATACATTCACAATATACACGGCTGCTGATGATCAGAAAGTGTTGTTGGGAGATCCTCATACCACTAAAACTGTAGAGATTGGTAATGTGAAAATAAAGCTTATAATTAGAAAGATAGTGTTTCTTAAAGTTGTGATGCATTTGACATGTTTGAAACATTAAAAACTGAAATTGAGTAATAAGAAAATTAAGAGAATTCATAGTAATAGAGGAACAAAATATGAATCTGGTTTATTCTGATTTTTTTATAAATTACATGGTATAGTACATGAGAGAACTGCACCATATTCACTTGAAATGAACGTTAAAGCTGAAAAAATAGGACTTTTACCGAATTAATAATTGCCATTTTATTAAATTTCGGTGCAGCAAAACATAGGTGGGGGGATATTTTAATTGACCGCATGCTATATTCTGAATAGAATCCCCTAATCTAAGAATAAAATTTTACCTTATGAAATTTTAAAGAATTATAAATCCAATGTGTCATACTTTAGAACTTAGGGTTGTTTAGCACATATTCGCATTCCAGACCCTAAGAGAATAAAATTGGCAAGTAGAGCATATGAATGTGTATTTATAGGCTATGCTATTAATAGCAAAGCATACCGATTTTATGACCTAAATGCACATAATATAATTGAATCAAATGATGCTGATTTTTATGAAACAACATTTCTTTTTAAATTAAGGAATAGTGGGGGCACATCAAATATGCCTATCAGAACAGAACTTAATAAAAATTCTGAAACTGAACCTCGAAGAAGTAAAAGAGCAAGAACCGTAAAAGATTTTGGTTCGGATTTTTGTGCTTTTACTATAGAGGAGGATCCCTTAAACCTCCAAGATGCCTTATCTTCTTTAGATGCCAATTTTTTGGCAAGAGACTATAAATGATGAGATAGATTCTCTGGAATCCGATAAGACTTGGCATTTGGTAGATTTATTCTCTGGTTGTAAATCTATAGGTCGTAAATGGGTGCTTAAAAAGAAATTAAAAATCTGATGGCACTATTGATAAATATAAAGCACAATTAGTAGCTACATGTTTTAAGCAAAGAGAAAATATAGATTTCTTCGGCATTTTTTTTACTTGTAACTAGAATTACATTCATTGGGTATTAATCTCACTTGCTTCTATTTGTTATTTATTAATACACCAAATGGATGTTAAAACCACATTTTTTAAACGATGAATTAGAAGAAGAAATTTATATGGACCAGCCTGAAGGATTTATAGTACATAGTCAAGAACATAAAGTATGCAAATTAGATAAATCATTATATGGTTTAAAACAAGCACCTAAACAATGGCATGAAATTTTTTTGTTAACTTAATCATTTCTTATGGTTTTAAAGTTAATGAGAGTGACAAATGCATTTATTACATATCTAAGAATGACATTTGCACTATTATATGTCTTTATGTAGATGACCTTCTCAACGTTGGGTCAAATATTCATGCCATAAACTCATTCAAATCCTTATTAAGTGCCATTTTTGATATGAAAGATCAAGGTAAGGCGAGTGTAATCCATGATATTAAGATTACTAGGTAAAAAGTGGGATTTTCTTTGGATCAATCTCATTAAATTGAGAAGACACTAAAGAAATACGATTACTTTGACTGTAAACTTGCATGTACAACATATGATCTCAGTGTAAAGTTAATTAAGAACACTGGTGAATGTATAAGATAGTCTGTTTAAGCGAGCATCATTGGCAGCCTTCGGATGCCATTGATTGTACTAGACCCGACATTACCTATGTCATGGGATTATTATGCATGTTTTTCAGTAGACCTAGTACATAGCATTAACATGCTAATGAGAGGGTTATGAGATACCTATAATAAACTATGAATATTGGATTACATTATGAAAAGTTTTCAGTTGTACTTGAAGGATATTCTGATACAGGCTGAAATACTTTATCTGATGATTCTAAAATGACCAGTGGCTATATATTTAGCATCGCTGAAGAAGCTGTCTCTTGGAAAACCAAGAAACATACTATTTTGACTCAGTCTACTATAGAGACTGAGATAATAGCACTAGCCACAGCTAGTTAAGAAGAAGAGAACTAAAGAAATATGCTATTTGAGATCCCCATAAGGAAAAAACCGACACCAGTGGTGTAATCGATTGCGATAGTACCGCGGCTATTGCAAAAAGTATAGAACCGTTATTACAATGGTAAAAGACGGCGTCGTAAGTACAATACTGTAAGAAAACATCACATACATAGTGATGAAAATTTGACGACTATTGAAAGAAGGACAGTACCGGTATTACAACGGTAAGAAATGACAGTCGTATGCAGAGTATTGTTAGAGAACATCACATATGAAGTGATGACAATTTGACAAATCCTTTGACGAAAGGACTAACCAGAAAGAAAGTCCTTAATGATTCTAAAAGAATGGGACTATTGCCTAGAGATTGTAGAATCACGCCCGATGGTAACCCGACCAAAATGACTGGAGATCCCAAGAACTAGATTCAATGAGTAAAAATAAGTTGTGTAGTGATAGTAGATGAACATGCTAAATTTTTGTATTAAGAAGCATTTATTCCTGAAGTGATTAGAGGATGATTTGATAGAATCTCTTAATGAGATCTATACTCTAATTGGAGTGGAGTACCTACCTTCAGGAGCACTCTTGATAGATCCACCTATGTGAATGTGGAAATGTGGCCATTTCCTATGGAGTTTTGGGCAAAATTTCTAGAGCGTTCACTAAACTGGGATAGACGTACATGGCCATTAATGCATGGGCTTATTTGATTGCACTATAGAAAAGGTTGTGTGTGGTTTGATGTCAGGAATAGAGTTCAAGACTACCTGTCACTCTAGTAAAAACTGAATCTTATTCACTATGCAAAGGTTCAAGTCGGATGACACCTTTGTTTATGCACAATCTTACGTTTCTAGAAATTGCTCGAAATATTTTTTTAAAAATTCAAGTGGGGGATTGTTGGAAAAATGATTTATTTTTTATAAATATGAATTATATAAAAAAATTGGATAAGTGTGAGTTGACTCATATATGAATAGTCCCACATCATGAGACTATATGAAATGAAAAAGAAAAAACAGTTTTTTTTTATTTGACTTGGTAAAAAATTGAGATCCATTTTTTTAGATCTGAACCGATTTCCTCTACAAGTATTACCACGTTTATTTTTTGTCGAACTACTCAGAAAAAAAAAACAACTTTTTTATTCTTATCTCCCTCTTCTTCTTCCTCCACCATTAAAAGTTCTTCAAAAACAAAATCAGAAAGTGTAGTTAAATTTAAATCGAAAGTGCAAATCTGAATTGGTTTGTTGTGCAAGCAAATCAATTATTTTTCAGAAGGCAGTTTTATTCCAGAGGCGGCGGTGACAAGTACGAACTGGTATGCACCACCGACTAGATCGCCAAATCGTCTTCAAGAAAGCGACCTAGTCCGCGACTCAGCCATTGTTTCCCAACTGATTACTTGCACAAGCTAATACTCCGATACAAGCAGAACTTACATTGTCTAAGGAGAGAAATAAGACTTCGCAACATGAGCTTGGATGCACGGCATAGCTGCATAAATTCAAAAATTCAAAACTAGAAGAAAAGGAAAATTTGATTCAGATATTAAGTGAGAAACTGATGTTAGAGGAGAAGAAGCCGATCAAACAATTGGATGATAGTAGTGGCATGGATATAGAGTAGTTAAACCATGTGGAGCTTGCAAATGGTGACTATTTCTGCCTTTCCAGTAGGAAGCATCCATGTAGAAGCAAACCTATAGGCTCCACTACTTCAATCATTCAACCAAAGCAAAAACCATGCACGGAATGACACAATAATATTATTTACCAGGAAGCCGATGGATTAAATGAGTCCGATGAGATGAGATATGTCAAGGATGATCATCATGAGTGATCAAGTTGCTTGTTGTGCATTGAGATCAAATGTAGTTTATGATACCATGTCAAATAAACCATCAAGGCATGAACCAAGAGGCAAAAGCTTAAATAAAACTGTTACTGCTATGAAACAAGGGGAAGCAAAGGCAACTTGTGCCAAAAGAAAGTATTTAAAGAGTAGATCAAACATGACTTCTAAAGCATGGAAATATGAGGACTTATTTGGTGATTCTGAATTTCCAGCTGATTCGATTAAAAGTGAACCTTTGAGTGAAATTGAATTGAATGGAGAAAATTGTACCAGAATACCATGGAGAAAAGGGTTTAAAGGAACAAAATATGAAACCCAAAAATCTGAAGAAATTTCTGCTGGGACATCAAGAGGAGTGAGTTGGTTAAAAACCAAATGTTGTACTAACTTAGCTAGAAACAACATGTATAGGAAAAAAATAACAACTAGCCTAAAAATCCAAATAAAGAAAAGTTTGATAGTTCAATTACTCAACTTATCGGCTGATTTCCAAAACCATAATTTTTACTTTGGATTTTGTTAAGTCGATGGAATATGGTGTATTCTTGCTCCAATGTGATTTCAGCATCCCCAAATTCCTCTTTCATCTTCACATAATCATCCTGTTGACATTGCATATGTAGATTACATAAGTACCCAACTTAAACTCAACACTATATATTAAATAAGTACTTATACTTACAATAAATGCGAAGATCTCTGATCTACCCACTCATATGTTACGTTCCATCATCATCCTTTACCTCGACCCTATGAACCCGCAAGTACACCTCCATATAAGTTGGTTCTCTTCCGAACTCCTTACGCTGAAATAAAATCAATGCAATGAAATCCAAAGCTAAGATATTTTTAAATAATATATCTAATTGTAAATTAATTAATATGATAGATATCTAGCTGCAAATTTAACTCGTAGCAAATCCCGTCGGTGTTGCATATATGACATTGACCCACCTTTGAGCAATGTGACATTCTTATGTCGATTTCTAGTGTTTATCTCTGACATTTTCTTCACTGTAGGCTTCTTTCAATATTCCTCGAACTTCTTTACAATCATATAATTTAGCAATAGTCTAATCATAAGAATAATACCGAAAGAAAAACAGAACCAATGCATCAAAACCTGTAGTAGTCTAATCGTAATTGAAAGCAAAACCAGCTAAAGAAAAACTACACAGATTTCCTTCATCAAATCTAACCTAACGCGTAGCTGAAAGAAAAAAAATCTTTCTTTGTACGGTCATAATTCCTTTGTGTTTTTTGCCATGCACTAAAAAATAAAAGCAGCTTTATCTTGGTTTCGTAAATACAAGCATAAAGAACTATTATGATGTGCATATACTGCTAAAACAACACACATACACTGTTATGATCAGCTATGATACCACTATCAACAATGTTCACATTATTCATCTAGATGCAATCCATTAACCAGTGAGATTCATGTTAAAACAGTGGTATAATTTCATTATATAGGTACAAAATTTAGTAATATTTTCACTGCAATCTCCACACAAAACAGCATGAGCAAATAATTTCACTACAATCAGTTATGAAAATAACATCATAGGAATAAGAGATAATTACATTGAAAACGTTGCACAGTTCTTTAAAAACGAAAGTGAACTTTCTGTAGTAAAATGAGATTTAGATTAACAGGAAATCCATCACAGCAACTCCAAAACCAGATCAAAAGTTTAAAAATTATCAACTGAATACCAAAAATTGAAGGGAGTAAAAAAGTATCAAAGAGATTCCCATCAAGACTTAGTCATCATCCTACAAAGGAAATTAACTAAAATATTCCCATTAGAATGAAGCCTTGTCTTGTAAACCTATAGTTGTGAGAAATATGGTTTCATTGTTAAACTAGTGTAGCCAAAGCTGCATCAATTGATCTTTACATATTTTGCATGTTTTTTATAGGAGTCCATGCTGCAACACAAAATTTTTAGAATGCTACTCATTTCAACTGTTTGGCCAGCTAAACCTAGCCTGCAAAAAACTTCCAGCTATGATAAATTACCGAATACATTAATGAATGCTAATCTTAAAATCAATCCAGTCTAAACTTAACAATATAGAATCATCAAAAATATTCTAGACATGCTTCTCTTTCATTTTTAGGATTAGATCTTGTGAAAATTTACTAGTATGCTTTATGTATTCTTCTAGTTTAAATGGCCATTTAAACCATAACCTTCTAGGTTAATACCAAATGTAGTAGTTAAATAACACGATGGAAAATCTAGGACTTAAACTGGGATGGAACATGACTCTAAGAATAAAAGTATGCACCATAGGTGCACCTTAAAAAACTAAACAAGAAACAAAAAGGTAAGCATAACCATGATAAATAGAGAACCGAAAATTTTTGGTCATCTAGCATGGTGAATCAACATACAAAGCTATTGACAAAAGAAAAGATGCCTTTCCAGTAGTTATAGAAGCAACCAATGCGATATTTTGTTTAGAATTTTTGAACTCATAGTAGTAATAAGTCCTACATGCATATAAACTCAAATTACTAAAATAACAGTTATTGTATAAGTGATCACAAATCATAAAGTGTCAAACTCCACACGTGTACCATTTTATTCTCAACTATTGTGCTACGACAATGGCAGTTCAGTACAAGGTCATTTCTAAAACCTAACTCAACTATTAAACATAGTGGCCTAAACTAAACATGTATGTGCACATATGTGTGTATATGAAGAGAAGGAAAAGGGTAGAGGACTCTGGTTAATTTTTGTCATGTTCATGAAATAGGTAGGTACATGTAGAATATTACGAACGGTTTTAATTACTTCTTGCTGCTTCAAGATTTCAACACTACGACTTGCTTGCTCAATAATGTCTACCCATTTCCGCAAACACGAAATTATGCAAATGTGTACTAGACAATACAATATGATATTGTGACCTTCCAGGAGAATATAAGAAAAATAATATAAGCACATGATTTGGAAGCTCCATCAACTATTAAAGATACTCCACCCTTTTTCTTGCCTCTGTCTCTTCTTGAATCATGTGCCCAACCTTTAGAAACACAACTGACAAGGATGAAATGTTGGAGTTACAGTTAAATAGATGTGGTTTAAAAAAGCAACTTGCTTGTTCATTATGTATGATTACCGATTCGTCAAAGGAATGGATCTGTTGGGGCCCTAGGGCTACATCAGTACTTGCAAGATTAGTCAGAAGTTCAGACAAAAACACTCCCTCTCGCCAACCTAGTCATCATGATAGGCATTAGTAGAGGTGGACTCCACATCAGGGAACAACCAGGCCCGGCCCAAGGGCAAGGCCCATCAGGCCGGCGAATTGGGCAACCCACCCTATTAGGGCAAGAATTTATAAAAAATAATATAAAAATGTTAATAAAGGATGTGTTGCTGGGTGAAAATGTTAGTAAAGGAAGCTCAGCTGGGTTGGAAAAGGCATGATAGCCATTTGGAGCAGGGGCAGGTTCGATTCTCAGTAGGTCCATTGCAAGAAATTTTGCCCCTCATTTCCAATTTTTCCCTGTTGGGCTTCCCATTACCAAGTTTTCTCCGTTGGGCTTCAGTTCTGCCTTGGGCAGCCCAGATCATTGGGCCGGCCCTGGGAACAACTCATATGTAAAAGATAGCAAATGAAACATGAACTTAGCCATGATGATTGATGATTAACAAAGACTAAAAAGAGTTGCAAGTATGTGTAATGAGTTTATTTGATAGGGTCAAAGTTAACGAACTGTACATGTACAGACATTAAATCTACACAGGAAAGTAATTAAGAGAATATAAGTTACCCATGTAATTACGAATTTTCACTTGCATTTTTGAACGATTTTCAAGAAAGTATCGCATGTCAAATCCAAAATGAGCATTTTTTTGTTAGAGCAATAAAAGGAAAGAGCGTTGAAAAGAAAAAAGAGTGGTGTACAACAACACGACAAAAATACATAACTGGGACATCTTATTATTAGGCTAAAGATAACAGAGAAACAGTAACAAATTATCCTTAATTGCAAACTTGATTTACAACTTAGGTAAACGACTATATTAGAAACACATTCTAGTTCAATAGTAAACACAGAGAAACCATAAAAGATTGTCCTCAATTGCAAACATGATATACAACTTCGGTAAAATACTGTGTTAAAGACACATTAAAGTTCAATAATAAACAAAATCAAAACATATGATTATGAAGAACATCTTATATGCATGCAAAGTACACGCTCTATTAGTTAGACCTATTAGCAAATATTATGAATGTCAATGATAAGCATAAGCATTACTTATGGCTGACAAATAAGCATCATAATAACTTCAAAGTAGTTAGAAAGACGTACTCATCGTCACTGATGTAACAGATAAATGTTTCATTATGTGGATTTACAGAAACATGTGCAAGTGTATCGATTGCTTCATACACCAGAAAATAAGTATTCTTTTTGAGAAACAAAATATGCTAAGATCAACTTTACTCATTTTGCTTTTGCAAAACTCTAATTTAGAAAAATTGGTTAACTATATGAATTTGTCCCTCAAACATACTTCATTATGCAAAAATAGAAAGATTGACCTCCGTTTTCACTAGATGAAGAAGTTCATAACAAAAAATAGAGAGATTTCCTTCTTTTACCAAGTTGGAATATGAATATACAAAACTATTGGAGAGCAATAATAATTGGAAAGATAAAAAAATATGGACACAAAAAATCTCAAGCAGTATGACATCGATCTAACCGTTCTTAAAATAGACAGGAAATCTGTATTGTTGTCCAAGTAATGGAACCATAAATTTTTGATAAGATAATCAATATCCAAACAAAAGACAAAAGGAAGTGAAAAATTAATTGCAAATTCATACCAGAATGCATTGCGGAGGGCTTCTCATCAAATATCAGTTTTAACATAAACCAAGACGAAATAATATGAATTATTGTTAAACCATTAATACTTTATAAATCAGGACAAGAAAACATGAATTATTGTTGAATCATTAATAATTTGTAAATGCCTAATCCAAGAATATAGATAAAAACTAAATAATTATGAAAAATGGTCTCTTGAACTCCTATATGTGTTTCATGCATGAACTCAAACAATCTGTTCACAACTGTTTTCAGAAACTTAAGGTGCGTTCGCAGCAAAGTTTTGGCACGCTCAATTTTGTATTCGCGTCCGACGCGTCGGACGCGAGCACTTTTTTCCACTTCCAAATGGAACGACCGCTGGATGTTGGAAATCAAGCCATTGGCGTCCGACGCGTCGGACGCCAACGGATTGATTTCCAACTTCTCTTCCTCCCTATATATTATCCCCTCTATCTTAACACCTTACACAATACTACTTCTTCGACTCTTTCTACTTATTCGACTAATGTCAAACTCCGATTCATCCTCCGAGAACGAAGATTTGATGGAGCTCTACGGGGTATATCTGGTTCAGAATGAAAGGAGAAATCATATGACGCAGATTAATACTTCGTAGTTCACTGGCTTATCTTGGATCAACGAAATTTTGAATGGCCATCAAAGCCGTTGTCAAAATAATTTTCGGATGAAAAGGCTTTGTTTCTACGCATTATGTGAGAAACTGCAACATCATGGTCTCGCTTCCAGACCAGAAATCTGTGTCGTCGAAATGGTTGGTATATTCATTTATACAATGGCTACCGGGCTTTCAAATAGACAAATACAAGAAAGATTTCAACGATCAGGTAGCACAATTTCCGTTTGTTTTCATGATGTCCTAAACGCTTTTCAATTACTCGCTGCTGATGTAATAAAGTCAGCGGAACAACAATTTAATACTGTTCCACATCACATCAGAACTTCCACCCGGTATTACCCGTATTTCAAAAATTGTATTGGCGCTATAGACGATACCCACGTATCTGCACATTTACCCGCTGATCAAATTATCCCTTATATTGGAAGAAAAGGGTTTGCAACTCAAAATATGTTAGCGGTTTGTGATTTCGATTTACAGTTTACGTATGTTATGGCTGGTTGGGAAGGGACTGCACATGATAGCAGAATTTTTAATGCTGTTACAAACGATAGAAACTATAACTTTCCTTACCCTCCAGCTGGACAGCATTATTTAGTTGATTCGGGCTATCCACTACAGACTGGATATTTACTGCCATATCGAAATATGAGATATCATATTCCGCATTTCCGTGATACAATGAATCAACCAAAGTCGGTCAATGAAGTGTTTAATTACTACCATTCGAGTTTACGGATGGCCGTAGAACGAACATTTGGCATTTGGAAGAAAAAATTTACCATTCTCAACAAGATGCCTACATATCGGTTTCAAACTCAAGTGAAAGTTGTGGTGTCTACAATGGCCTTACACAACTTCATACGCAAATACAATAGTGGTGACCCAGATTTTATGGCTTTTGATGATGATCCTGAACGAATACCCGATAATTACTTGACGGAATATTAAAGTATGAGAAATACGACGAATAGAGGTACGGAACGTGTTCAAGCAGAAGGATCCCGAGAAATGTCATTAGTTCGAGATACCATTAGAGATCGGTTGGTTGCTGCGGGTCTGCACTAATTTGTGTTTGTATTTGTAACTGTACTTGTATCTGTATTAGAAACTGTATTTGTATTTGTATTCGAATTTGCCAAACCATCTCTATTTAAATCTTATTTTAAAAATACCACGCTCAAATACCCCGTTCGTAGCTAAAAACACAATTCCCCTTCGCTACAGTACCACGCTCAAATGGCACGCTCAAATGCCACGCTCACGTTCGTTAAGAACGCACCCTTACGGTATGCCCGTAGAAATCATGGATATTGACCAACCACGTACCTTCAATGGTACACAAAAATCAGGTGGTTACAATAACTAAGACCAAAAGCCAAGAAATATATGTCAGTTGAAACGTACATGATATTGATGGCAATAACAGCCTTGTTGTCTTTCCCTTTAGTAATTTCACATAATGACAGCAGATCCCTTATGACCATCAAGGCCGGCTCGAGAAGGTGGGTTGCCCTAGGCAAGCCGGGGAAAAAGCGAAGGTAGGTGCAGCCCGGTTGAAGAAAATGGGCAAAAAAAAAAAAAAACATTGAACCTGGATCAATACTGCCAGAGCTGATGCAATACCAACTGACCCACATACACTGTCATGATGGTATGCTGATACCTATTTAAAATCTATTATATGCCAACAATCTCCATCACCTCCTCCACCACCCCAGGTGTTGCTCCGCCAGAGGTGGGTTTCCCTCTTCGGCCGCCTAGCCCTGTAGCTGGGCCTGATGACCATTACAATAAATCTATTTTCCTACAAAAGACAAAATTTCTAGAAATAATTCTATTTATGATAACACTTAATTTAGAAGCCAAAAACACATGAGTGCAAGAAGGAGCATTAGCAGAAAGTTGTCAGATTTAAAAGTGACCAGAGTGGAATTATATGCTAATAAAAGACAAATTTGCACCAACTACTATCATGGCATACAACATATATATTAACTAATATTTATGTGAAATTAAGATGTCATTATGAAAAATTACTTGCAAAATGAATTTTAGATTTTGGCTAGAACTTGCTGTATGTTGGCTGGTTTTTTGGACCAAGCCACCAAGAGTACAAGTATTCATAGTCAAATACGAAGGAGGATTATACATTCAAGCTCAGAGACGAATATACCATGACATATGAAGACCCATGATCCCGTTCGTGACAAACCTTCACATCCCGCTCGTGATGTAGTACCACGACCCCCGCTCAAGTCAATTCTCCACGACCCGCTCGTGAAAGCTGCTCCACGACCCGACCATGCTGAAGGACCACGAACCGATCCGATATCCCTACAAGCCTATCCACGACTTGGTCATCCATGATCCGTTAATTCAGGATCTTGTAACACCTGTCCATAACCGCCATTTTGATAATTTCTCCATCAAGCCACGAACCAATCCGAGATCCTAGGGATCCATGCCACGTGTCCCTACGAACCGCCTGCAGATATCACCTATAAATAGCCCATACTTGGTATTTTTCCGGATCTTTTGGCAGTTCTGAGTATCATTTCCACCATTACTGTTTCTTCATTATTTCTTATCAGTATTATATCAAAATTACTGAGAGAATCATAATTGTAAGTGTGAGATTGAGAGAAATCATTGATTGTACTTGCATTCAATGTATAATCTAAAACAAATAAAGTGGACGTAGGCTCGTTAACGCTGAACCACTATAAATTTGGTGTGTTTGCTGCTTTTTTTCTTCATGTCTAGATATTATTCTCTGTGAATCTGAACAATTTGAGTGTTAGAGCCAAATTTGGATCTAACATTTTTGGTGCTTTCACTGAGAATTGAAATCTCAGCGCATTGGATTATTGCTCTACTGTTTGGACATTCAAGTCCGAAAAAAATAGTCCGAATCTTCACTGTTTTGATTTCTGAAGACTTTAGCAAAGTCAAGACATTATGGCTGGAAAGAAATCCAAGGATGTATGAGCTTCGCAAGAAAATGAAGCTGCAAATGAAGTAGTTGAAGTAAGTGTTCAACAGCAGCCTGAGATGGGCTCCCCGGCTCTTGGTTCGCGGGGGCAACCCGACTCGGAGAGGGGGTCATGACCCGATCGCAAAGAAATGCCATCACGAACTGCCCTGATGAGCCCATCACAAGCCGACCTAGGGGAGCTGCCATGAACCGTCTTCAGGGAACTATCACAATCCAGGAACCAAAGGAAGGAGCTATGAACCGGCCACCAGAGGGGGTCACGAACCGCCCTTCTCATAGGACTACAACTCGACCTAGAAAGGAGATTATGGCT
The DNA here is from genome assembly GCA_030737875.1 of Allium sativum. NCBI lineage: Eukaryota > Viridiplantae > Streptophyta > Magnoliopsida > Asparagales > Amaryllidaceae > Allium > Allium sativum. The sequence goes on along the minus strand of CM060918.1, from coordinate 659,586,979 downwards.
CGTTCTGCACATGTCGGTACCTCAGTTCGACTTAGTTGGAGTACTCAACATCCAAGAGCAAATATTGATGATCGGTTCAACCCTTCTGCTCCAGCTACCAAGGGAGATCTTTCTCGCATCCTCGATATGTTGGATAGGACGAACGATGAGTTAGCAGCCCAAAGACAAGAGAGTTCCTTATTATGACGGAACATTACTACGTTAGACAGAAGAATTGATGATCTTTAGAGGCAGAGGACACCTCCGCCAGCCCGTCCACTAACTCCAGAGTACTCGTCTTCGTCTCGGGAATCTCCAATACCTCCACGACGACCATTGGAAAGAGCTGAAAATATAGAACAGCTTTGATTTGGATCGCTTCCTTCTTAAGAAGAGACGACACTTAACTTGGGGTCCGTCAACCGCAATCTGAATAATCCTACAACACTTCCCAGAGCTCAAGTTATTGATGATCCTGTTGAGAATCAACCATTGCAACCCCCTCGCCGCGTGATTGTCCATGGCAATAGGGGACAAGGAAGTTCTGCCCAAGCCCCAAATTTCGTGGCAGCACGTCAAAGGGACGTTGGAGGGCCCCGTAGGGCAAGGAGTGCTGATCCTTAATCTACACTGACTCGTGCTGATGTTGGAGCAATGATTAGGCAGACCATGGTAGATACCCGTGGATAGAGGAATGAAGATTGGGGTATAGGCCACAGTCATACGCACTTTACTGATGATATATTGGATGTCCGATTCCTGAAATGATTCAATATGCCTACCATGAATCGTTATGCAGGCATGATAGATCCAGTTCAGCATCTGATGAGGTATTCATGGTACATGAATGCTGATGCTGCCCCTGATGCAGTAAAATTCAAAGCGTTCCCGATATTCCTAGAGGATGTACCTTTGATGTGGTTTACTCGTTTGCTTGCACGGTATATCGCCAACTTACAGGAACTGAGCGAAATGCTCATAAACCAGTTCGACTTCACGCTCAAAGGTCCAAAAATGTCGTCGAGCTATCGCTCATCAAATAATGTCCCGACGAAACTCTAAGGTCATATTTGGACCGCTTCAATTTTGCAGTCACAGAATTTAAAGATCCACATGAGCAATCTGTCCTGATGGCCTTGATTGACGAAGTAGGAAACACAAGGAATTATGCCAGTATTTGGCAGGAAAGCCGCAGCTAAATAGAGAAGTATTCTATGAAAAAGCTAATGTTCGTTTGCGGCAGGAAGAGATATATGCCAATCGGAAAAGAAAGGCTGCCGACAAAAAGGATATATAGAGCAATGTGGCCATCAAACAATCTGGGGACAGTTCTGGAAAGGTAGAGGTCAACGTTGGGAAAAAACCAGGGGAATGGTCGCCTGTTCGGGAACGACAACAAGAGGTGAAATCGAGGAAATGACTCACAGAGAAGGCCTCGATTCAAACCATTTGAAAACTTCATGCCATTGAATGATACATTAGAAAAAAAATTCCTGGATACCTATAACGTCCTTCAGTATAAGAGACCTCCACTTAGAGATTCAACAGAAAAAGAACATGAGATAGGAAAGTTTTTGCTTTTTCATCATACCCTTGGCCATTCCACCAATGAATGCCATCAATTGAGAGACATCGTCGAAAGGTTGAAGTTGATCGAATACAAGGTTGCTCCGAGAGACAGGGGGCAAGCTGGGCAGGCCCCAAATCAAAACCAACCAGCTGCTAAGCCGACTGCTCAGTAGAAAGGAAAGAACATTGTCATCAATACTATAGTAGGAGGTCCTCATCCTGCTGGGCACAGCTTCAGGGCAATGGATCAATGTGTGAATGCGGCTAAACATCTTGAAGCTGGAGAACGCAGCAATTCTAAAATTGCAGCCCCGATAAAGCAGCATAAGACAATGTTTGGCGATATCGTATTTCGTGATAGAGACTGTATTGGAGTTCACGCCCCCGATCCTTTAGTGATCACGACAACCATCGGTCTCACCTTGGTCCATAAGGTTTTGGTGGATAATGGAAGTTCAACAAACATCCTGTTTAAGAAAGCTTTTGATCAGAAGAAGCTTGAGGCGAAAGATTTGAAGCCTTGTAAGGGATGGATACGTGGCTTCAATGGAGCGTCAACAGCTCCGACCGGATATATGGAATTATCAGTAACTTTGGGAGAAGGAGATCGTCGGAGAGTGAGAATTAATCCGTTTGTGGTATTGGATATTGAGCAACCTTATAACGCCTTCTTGGGCCGACCGACCTAGTAGAATTCAGAGCTCATATTGCACCTTGGTGCTTATTATTAAAGTTCCCGACGGATGCAGGAGTAGGAGTACTTAGTGGTGATCAGGTCGTAGGACGAGCTTGCTACATAGCATAGTTGAAGTTGTTGCTCAAAGGATTAAACGTAGAACCAAAGGGTACTCTTCCACCCGCAAAGGAGGACATAACATAACAATTAAAGATGGCCCCGAGGGAGCCACCGAGAGAACTGCCTGAGGATATAGATCCCAAAGAGGACGAGGAACCTGGGGCCGGAATGGCGACTCCAAACAAAACAACTGTGGATATTCCAGTCGAGGATAATGACCCAGCGAAGGTCTGGAAAATCGGATCCCAGTTAGACCACCTTCGTGCAAAAGAATCGACCGACTTCATAAAGGCCAACCTGGATGTCTTTGCCTGGACCCATGTTGACATGTATGGGATATCACCCTCAGTTATGCGCCACTCCTTAAGAATCAACCCAAACCATCCACCTGTCAAGTAGAAAAGGCGAATGATTGGCCCGGAGAGGTCTGCTGCCTTGAAAGAAGAGATTGAGAAGTTGAGGAGTAATGGATTTAATAGAGATTCAACTTACCCGGATTGGATTTCAAACCAGGTTTTGGTGAAGAAGGCCAATGGGAAATGGCACACTTGCATCGATTTTTCAGATTTGAACAAGACCTTTCCGAAAGACAGTTTCCCACTTCCTAGAATTGGTCAATTGGTGGATTTGAAGGCGGGTCATGATCTCCTCTCCTTGATGGATGCATATTCCGGATATACCCAAATTCCTATGCATGTCCCAGACCAAGAGCATACTAGCTTCATCACAGATTTGGGATTTTACTGCTATGTAGTGATGCCTTTTGGCTTAAAGAACGCTGGAGCTACATATCAACAATTGGTAAACCGGATGTTCTGCAGTCAGATTGGGAAAACGATGGAAGTGTATGTTGATGATATGCTTGTGAAATCCAGACAATCATCCAACCATACCACCGATTTAGCAGAAATGTTTGACATCCTTAGGCGATACGGGATGAAGCTCAACCCTCTAAAGTATTCATTTGAAGCAGCCTTTGGAAAATTCTTTGGCTTTATCGTTAGCTTATGCGGAATTGAAATCAATCCAGATCAAATTGCAATGATCAGGAATATTCAAGAACCAAGGAAAATCAAAGATGTGCAAAGCCTCGCTGGGAAAGTAGCCGCATTAAGTAGATTCATCTCCAAAGCTACGAATAGGTGCATTCCATTTTTCGACTTGATAAAGCAAGGGAAGCACAATTTCAAGTGGACTCCTGATTGTGTAGAACCATTCCAGAACCTCCTGAATCATCTGGAAAAACATCTGATATTGTCCAAGCTGGTAGATTACGATGATTTTTTGTTCGTGTACTTGGCCATATCATCCCACGCAATAAGTTCAGCCCTGGTAAGGGAAGAAGATAAAGTCCAAAGACCGGTGTACAATGTAAGTAAGAAACTAGAGGCGGTGGAACTGAACTACCCAAAGATAGAAAAGCTTGCAAGTAGTTTGCTGATCGCTTATAGAAAGCTTCGCCACTATTTTCAGGCTCATCCTATCACTGTGTACACTGATCACCCACTAAGGCAAATTTTGCCAAGACCGGAGGCATCGGGAAGACTATTCAAGTGGAATATCGAGTTGAGTCAGTTTGACCTGAACTTTCAGCCCCGAAGATCGATAAGGAGGCAAGTACTGGCAGATTTTATAGTAGAATTTACTATCCCGGAGGATGATATGGTGAGCGAAGAAGTTGATCCTCCAAAACAACTTGTTGACCCTAATGCCTGGAAACTGTACACTGATGGAGCCAGGAATGACAAACGATCCGGTGCTGGGGTGGTACTGGTAACTCCCAAATAACGATCAATATATTATGCTTTGAGATTAGAGTTCCACGACACCAACAAAGACTTGAAGTATGAAGCCCTGATTGCCAGGCTTAAGCTTGCGAGGGAGCTAGGAATAGTGAAGCTGGATATCTTTTGCGATTCCAAGATAGTTGTGAACCAGGTTAAAGAAGAGTTTCAGACCAAAGGGCCAAGGCTTATATCGTACTTGAAGGAAGTAAGAAAGTTGCTGGGTAGCTTGGAACACTACAACATAAAATAGATCCCTCGATCAGACAACCAGAGAGCAGATAAGTTGGCTAAGATGGCTAGTTCTAATAACCCCAAGGACACAGAAATGGTACCGATAGAGTGCTGCATTCTCCGCGTATCGATCAGATGGAAATTGACCTTGTACTGGAGACTGAACCAGAAAGGGAGTTGTGGATGACTCCCATAAAGAACTTCCTGATAAATGGAACACTTCCCATTAGAAAGAGCGCAAGGCGTGCTGTCATTCGCAAGGCTTCTCGATATGTCATGCATGGTGAAACTTTATACTGACAAGGGTTCTCAGTTCCACTTCTTCCGTGTATAGCCCATGACGACATAGAAAGAATGTTGAGAGAAGTTCATGATGGCGAGTGTGGAGACCACACTGGAGGACAAGCGCTAGCAAAGTAGATACTTCGATATGGCTATTTCTGGCCAACTGTGAACAAAGATGCGGCTAAGTATGCACGGCGTTGTGACGCATGCCACAAGATCTCTGTAATGACCCGGACTCTTAGGGGTAAATTTTATAATATTTGATATGGATTTAAATATTGAGTTAAGTAAATAAATCAATTTTTATAGGGAGTTATGGATTTAAAAATCAATTTCAATTTATTTTTGAAAATATTAAATTATCAGAATAAGAAAATGGATTAAGTTGAATTCAAAATTTAATTTGAATTAAATACAGTTCAATTAATTAATGAGAAATTTCATTTGAATTTATAATGATAATAATATTATCGCAGAATTTAAAAGATTTGAAATTTAATTTATATCAATATAAATTAATATCCGTTGAGGAAGATTGAATGGGACTTCGTGACCTATCCCGTTGTATCCGGAATAGGGGTATTACCCTAGATTTGACAGTCGTTGGGTTCAGAAAGGAGTTCGGGATTTTGGGGTATTTTAATTGAAAAGACAGTGGATTTTAAAAGCTAATTAAATTAAAATAAAACTAAAATAAAATTTCCTCCTCCTCTTTTGTGGACATCAACAAAAGACGGTGAGCTCTCTAACTCCACACGAATAAGGCCCCGTTGTTCATTGTATAGCCGCACCTCCCTTTTATAAAATCAACAGCCAACCCTTTCCCTTTTCGATTCAAACAGAAGCTTCAAAATGAATTAGAAATGGCCATCGCTCCCTTTTCGTTTAAAATCGAAATCAAGTCCCCCATTTAAACCTCGACCGATTTGCAGAAGCTTGACATTTCGTGGAAGCGTACTGGCGACTTGGGAGAAGGGTGTTTCTAATGGTTTGCTGTTTCAGGAGGGTCACGATGGTGCGATACTGGTATTGTTGAAATCTGGTGGGAGTTCGATGTGAAGGACGGGTTGGATTGGGGTTCGGCTTGGCTTTGGAAATGAGTGGTCGCGATAAGCAGAAAGACAGGGGAGGTCGATGAAGCTGGCGAAGCGATCGATGCTCGACTGCAAACAACCAGGGATTTCAGCTTCGAGTACACTGCGATGGGAAAATCGAGATGTTGTCAAAGGCCGATGGGGAGTTCGATAGTCTAGACGAGGGGTCTGGAGCTGAAATGTTGGCATTGCAGCGGAGGTTGAGGCTGTCGGACATTGGTTCGGTGTTGATGATGAAGTGACCATGAAGTGTTCGAGAAAATGTCACAAGGAAAAGGAGCATTATTTGGAGCTAATTTCTTTCGTCGAAACCACTCGATAATTTGTTACATAAATTAGTCGAGTAAAACAAGGTACTCTTTGTTTCAAAATACATAGATCCAGTTTATTTACTCGTTAAGTAATTTTAAATTAAATAATCGTTAACCGTTAATTAAAAATTTATAATCTAGGAATAAATCTATCTGAGATAAGTCAAGACGATTATAGACGCGACGATTCAGAAATTAAATGGATAGGCAGAAATGGCAGAAAAATCATCGGTGAGTAAACCTCACTCACCATTTTATTTAGAAATTATTTTTATATAGTTAAAAATATTTGTCTGTGCTTGTTTGAATGCTGTCTGATTGTTTTAAAATATATATAGTTATTTAGGATTGGTTGACTATTATATATATATATATATATATATATATATATATATATATTGGGTTGATGATTGGTTGGATTCCCGCAGTCTCATTAGCGGATGCCCGCAGTTTCATAGCGGATGATTACCCTATACGCCCCACGCTATGATTAGTGGATGACCTTCATACCGCGATATCCTGCCTCGAAGCAGAATGGGTGTTACTATGTTGACTAACATCTGTGGATGCAGGAAAACAGGTTGGAGAAATCCAACTGGATTCCTCAAAAATATATATTATCTGTTGTTTGTTTGATATCATATATATTCATGTATGATGTGATAAAAATCAAATGATTGAAAATTGGTTGATTGATTGTTTAAAATATCCCTGGGGCTTGAATATTGATTCATAAAAATATCGGAAAGGGTATTTGATATTTAAAAAGGAAATTCTATTTTTATAAATAGAATTTGAATTTTAAATAAAACTATAGAAAATATTAACTTGTTTTGAAGGTATATAAAACAAGTGATCGAATTTATAAACTTTGTTTATAAATGAAAGGTGGGTTTTGAATCGAATTTATAAACTTTGTTTATAAATGAAAGGTGGGTTTTGAATCGAATTTATAAACATTATTTATAAATAGAAAGATGGGATTTGAATCGAATTTACAAACTTTGTTTATAAATGAAAATATGGGATTTGAATTGAATTTATAAACGTTGTTTATAAATGGAAAGGTGGGATTTGAATTGAAGTTATAAACGTTGTTTATAAATAATGCCGAGAATTCAAATGGACTTTGAATATAAGGAATTGAAACAGAGATTTGAATAATCGAATTCAAATGGAGTTTAACTATAGAATTTGAATATAGTATTTCAAATGGAATTTGGATATAAAAATTCAAATGGACTTTAAACTATGGAATTTGAATATAGAAATTCAAATGGACTTTAAACTATAGATTTGAATATAGAAATTCAAATGGACTTTAAACTATAGATTTGAATATAGAAATTCAAATGGACTTTAAACGATTTGAATATAGGATTTAAATGGAATTTAAACAATAGAATTTGAATAGATTTGAATAATAGAATTCAAATGGAGTTTAACTATAGAATTTGAATATAGAATTCAAATGAAGTTTAAATATAGGGATGCAAATAGAATTCAAATGAAGTTTAAATAAAAAGAATTCAAATAAAATTGATTTGGAATTTGAATAAGAAGTCGATAAGGGAACGAGAGTATGAGTATAATTAGAATTTGTTAATATGCAGTTAAAATATATTTGAACATGTCATGTTCAAATATGAAGGTGAAATAGACTGAAAAGTTAAGTAACAGATTTAATTAACAAATTGAGTTAAAACGATTGGTATTGTTAAAATAGATTGGACAGGTATAGACGTACAGGAGACAGGTATGGAATAAAGTATAGAAGTGAAATAAATAGAATGACCGACAAAAAGGTACGTATTTAATTTCCATATGAGATTTTATGTGCCGTATCGGCTAACCGCTTGGCTTTTTCTTTTTCTTTTTGAGAGGAGAAGGACTGGGAAAGCTATTTGAAATTTCCCGATGCTCCCGGTACAAAGGAGGTTATGGCGAATTTTTCCGGGAATTTAAGGAGATAGAATATTTTTAAGATAATTTGATAGTTAGAAATTAACATATCAAAATATATAGAAGTCGATAAGAAAACGAACTTAGAAATAGAATAGTATAATCAAAAAGGAAGTATAAGAATAAAATCTAGTAAGAATAGAAAGAAAAAGTGTATACATGTTTAAAGGTAAAGAAGTAGTTGTATGTTATTGATTGTTCGAGTAAGTAGTCATATCTGTTTTGACGTTATAAATGTTATTCAGTCAAGGTCTGAGAGTTAGTTATACCCCAACTTGATTGATTTCATTATTAACAAATGAATAGTTAGATTTCAGGCTCGAAGATCAATGTTGAATAAGATTCAGTTGAATGCAGTATTTGGGTTGTCGTAACGATGTTTTACACAACATCCGTTTTAACCCAAATGAAATGTAAGCTTGGAAATAGATGTTAAATATTTCCTAAGTATAGGAATAAACGAGATTGGAAAAGAGATAAGTAATTGGAATATTTTCCAATTATAAATAAAAAATATTTTCTAAATTTAGAAAATAAAAAGAAGGCGATATATGGAAATGTTTTCCAAAGAACGTAAAAGGGCAATATGGTTATTGAAATATTTGATTAACAAATATTGATAAAGAAATAGAAAAGAGATTTAATTAATGGAATATTAATTAAAGGTTCAGTGATTGTTGGATGTTTGGATGAACACTTGTTTTATTCGATAGTTACATCATCGACTATTGAAACACTTGTTTTATTCGATAGTTAAATCATCGACTATCGAAACACTTGTTTTTATTCGATAGTTAAATCACAGACTATCGAAGTTTTGACCATCGTTGTCAATATGGAGAGACCGGTTGGATTATTATCCGAAGAACCACTCCATATCGGCAGTAGCGTGCGAATCAGATTATATAAAGATAATCGAAGACAAAGTAGAGTGCAAGGACTTTTTCTATAAATGGAAATAGTGCCTTCAGTTCATCCTGTTCCTGGGTGACTTGTATGGATGAATGTCTGACAGAGTATTTCTAGAAAGGTCACTACATTGATTTCTTCAACTGTACCAAGAGTGGAAGCGGAGGAGGAAACTTCTTTTAGCTGACACGTAATGTACTGTTGTAGACGTCAATTAGTGATTTTCGATGGATCTGACGATGTGACATTCGAAGTGAATCTGGTGTGATGATAAAGCGTAGCTTCTAGCCTCAACTTCCGGTAAATGACAGAAATCGGGCAAGCAGCATGGCTATGTAGGTCGCACCTATTAGGGTGTATAATCACCTGATCTAGAGTTTCATTTACTTCTAAAAATCTATTGTCGATGCTGTCCCATTCGGGAAACGGTTGCTGATCCCAACCGTTGGTGATATACATTCGATACACTCAAGCGAAATGAGTGGTCGGTCATGTGTGGCTGAGTTGCAAGATGTTCTTGTTGAACTCGGTGTATTCTCCTCTAGAGATATACCAGCGGAAGGTGGTTCCATACCTTGTCATAGTTCGAAAATCAAATACCCAATACGTGCTTGCGGTTTATGATTGTATATATATGTGGAACGTGAGATGCAAACGTTCCACTAGATTGTTATTTACTTGATTTAGACATTATTATAATATCAAAAGAGTTTTGATATAAAGATAAGTCAAGTGTTCGGATTTTCATAAGGGAAAAACCTGTTCCGTGTTATACGGCGTGGTCTTATGAGATATCATTTAGTTTTCTGAAACTGTTTTAAACTGTTTACTCATACCAGTCCCATGACTGACCCGAGGTTTATTTTGTTTTGTTCTACCTAAACTCTTGGGTGCCAAAATTTGTACGGGCAGTCAAGTAGTTCAGGATTTTCCAGATATATCTAAAGGAGCTTGGAGTAGGAGGCTTCAGCGTTATCCAGTTATAATTGTTCCGTTGTGTTGTAAGTGTTGTACTCTGATAAGTGTATGTTACACAGTGAAGATTTTGTATTTCAATGATATGATATATTATATTTTGTTCCGCTGCGATGTGAGATTCTGTGTTGTTATTTCTGTTCTTCTTCTATCTCTTTCTTCTTAAAAAAAATGTTCCGTATTTTCGTGATATTCGGGTTGGACGTATGATGTATATAGTCAACTCTGATGTTACGGAAATCTGGGCCATTATAGTTGGTATCAGAGCTTAAGTTGAGCGAATACCTAGGCTTGTTGGAATGTGCTCATTAGAGATAGGATCAGTAGTATCCTAGAATGAGTTGAGTGTATATATATACGAGAGAGCGTACTTCTTATTTGATATAAAAACTGTTTTATATTGTGTTGACTAGTCTGTTGAGTAGATTATAAATTTTTGTCGAATCGTGGGATGCCACGATGTCGATAGGAGTTTATAAACACTTGAACAGAAGATTGGGCATGATATTGTTTTTAAATAGTTAAGTTGATTGTTAGGATTATAATCGAATTAGATTATAAAACAGAAATAGTTATATATATAACCAATGGAATTTGTATATGAAATCAAATACAAATGAGATAAATTAAAATTGAATTCCAACCAGAATTAAGAATTTAAAATCCTGGGAGTTTGGAAAATATTTTTCTAAATGGAGTTTGAAAGAAATAAAGCACTGAACTCATTCAGTAGCTGGGAAATAATTCTGATGATGATTGCAACCTCATCAGCGTTCATTTTCGAGTTTCTAATTGATGAATTGCTGCCTTAGAAAAAGTTTTGATGGAAATTTGTTTGAAAGGAAAAACAAGTTGTTGGAAAATTCAATGTTTTGAATTTGAGATAGATATAAATATATGTATATATTTATATAACTTCAAAGGAATTTTGAAATGAGAATTTGAATATAGATGTCAAATAGAAGTAAAATAAAGGAATTTGAATATATATATATATAATTCAAATAGAAGTGAAATAGAATTTGGATTCAAGGGAATTCAAATGAGTTTGAATAAAGAAAATTCAAATAGAAATTGTATAAGAAAAATTGAAATGGAATTTGAATTCAAAGGAATTCAAATGGATTTGAATAAAGAAAAGTCAAATAGAGGTTTGAATATTAGAATTCAAAGAAAATATAAAGTTTGAAATAGAATTTTAGATAAAAGGAGTTTAAATAGAATTTGAATTTAAAGTGAAATTAAATAGAATTTAAATTCAAAGGAGTTAAGATAGAATTTAAATTCAAAGGATTTCAAATAGAAATTGAATAAAGGAGTTAAAATAGAATTTAAATTGAACAAAGGATTTCAGATGGATTTTGAATAAAGGAATTCAAATAGAAATTGAAGATAAGAAATTCAAATAGAATCTGAAAATAAGGAAATTGAATTAGAATTTGAATCGAGGAAAATTCAAATAGAAATTAAATAGAAGGAAATTCAAAAGAGTTGGAATAAAGAAATTCAAATGGAATTTGAATATTGTAAATATATAGGATTTCAAATAAAAGTGAAATAGATCGGGAATATTATGTGAAATGGATTGGATATATATTAAAAATATATCAGAATGGAGTTGAATTTATTATAAACAAAGTTAAAACGTTTATATTTATAATATAATTAAAACGAGCTCGTCGTAGCACGGCAGTTCGTAAATTGGCGATTCGAACTTCAATCGAGTATACAGGACTCAAACTAACTCGGAATTCTTTGAAACAAGAATCGTCGGGACCGGTTGAACAATAGTTTCTAATGAAAGAGAAAAATCTGAATTTCGCCGTATAGATTTTGAGTTATGTCAAAATCAAATTTTTAGAAAAACAACGCCGGAACCATTAGAAAACCATAACGGTTTAATTAAATAAACAAAGGGATTGTTAGGGAAAAAAAATCCGAATTGGCATTAGAAAAATCCAGACTGGAGATATAAAATAAATATGAACTCCAGTGAAGTAAGTGAAATGATTTTTAAGACAAAAATCATATTTTAAATAGTTAAATAGAATTAACTAAATTGGAGAATAATTAGTTAAAGGAAATTTGAATCGAAATTGGGTTTTTGGATAAGTCAAAGAGATTGAGAATTTATATTCGAAATCGAATATATAACTCGAGTTGAAAATATAATTAGATTAGTCTATAATTGAGTTGACATCTATTTGAACAAGTTATATTCAAATAAAAAGGATGAAATAGCCAAAACGGTTAATTAACAAGTAGTTAATGGGAATTTGAATGGTTGAAATTAAATTTAACTTAAGTAAGTTAAATGGATCGAAACGAATAAATTGAGTAAAATCAATGTGAATGAAATATGAATTGGGTGTGAATGAAGGAAAAACCAAAAGAGTTAAAAAGAAAATATATTTGTAAGTCAAATATAAAGGAAATATATTTGTAACACAAATACAAAGGAAGTTATGTGCAAACAAATAGAAGGAGAGATATTTGTAAAAACATTTGCAAATAGAATTTGAACAGGAAATATTTGTAAAATATTTACAAACAGATTCAATGGAAATATTTATTTATAGAAAATAAATAGAATGTTATAAGTGAGATATTTATTTGTTAAATAAATAGAATTTAATCAAAGGAATATATAGAAGATGAATAGAAAATGGAAATCTGTTTTTAACAGATAAATAGAAAGGATTAATTTATAAATAACAGTTTATAAATTAAATTAAATATTTATCATTTGATAAATGGAATATATAAGTCTGAACTTATATAGAGAGGAGATATTGGTTTTTAACACCGATAGTTTTAAATAGAAGAGGGTACACAACACTTGTATAAGTGAAGTAACGTTATTAAAGAGAACATTTATAAAGTGAAGAACCGTTACTAAAAGTAAATCTTTATAAATGAATAAACGTTATCCAATAGGAGTTATTCGAATATGAGAAGTCGATTAGAGTTAGAAATAATCGATAAGAGTTGGAATAAATCGATTAGAGTAAGAATTAACCAGTTAGAGTTAATCAGTTAGGATTAATCCATAGAGTTAATTGAATATTAGTTATTCAATTAGAATTTATCAAATATTTGTTATTCAGATTTAGAGTTAACCAGATAGAGTTAGTCAAACATAGTTACTTATGATAAGTGCCATTTCGTACGACTGCTAGCGTAATTCGCAGGGCTGTAGATAGCCTAGGGCGGTCGGATGTTTCCTGAGGGAATCAGGCGTAACCATTGTGATCGCTGCGATCTAGAGTCAAGCGAATGGAGTTAAATCAAATATTAGTTTATTCAAATAAATTAAATGAGTTATCGAATATAGTTTATTCGGAAGGAATTATCGAATTTGGTTATTCGGAAGGAGTTATCGATTTTTAGTAAATCGGAGGAGTTATCGTTTATTTGTTAATCGAAATGAGATATCGATTATAGTTTAATCGAAAAGAGTTATCGATTAGTTTAATCGAAGTGAGTTATAGAATATTGGTTATTCGAAGGAGTTATCGAATTTAGTTATTCGATGGAGTAAATTGATAAGAGTTAAATCCAATAGAGTTAATGGATAAGAGTAAATTGAATACAGTAAATCAAATATAGTTTATTCGAAGAAAGGTTTTCGAATCTAGTTATTCGAAAGAGAAATTATCGAATATAGTTATTCGAAGGGAGGAGTTATCGAATAGGGATTTATTCAAAAGTGAGTTACGTAAGGAAGTTTGAAATGTTGAGTATCAACATAAATAAGTTCTGAAAAGTTAATGGGTTTGTAGCACTTTTTCTACCTTAGCAATTTCGAGGACGAAATTTTTTTAAGTGGGGAAGATTGTAAGGACCCGGACTCTTAGGGGTAAATTTTATAATATTTGATATGGATTTAAATATTGAGTTAAGTAAATAAATCAATTTTTATAGGGAGTTATGGATTTAAAAATCAATTTCAATTTATTTTTGAAAATATTAAATTATCAGAATAAGAAAATGGATTAAGTTGAATTCAAAATTTAATTTGAATTAAATAAGTTCAATTAATTAATGAGAAATTTCATTTGAATTTATAACGATAATAATATTATCGCAGAATTTAAAAGATTTGAAATTTAATTTATATCAATATAAATTAATATCCGTTGAGGATGATCGAATGGGACTTCGTGACCTATCCCGTTGTATCCGGAATAGGGGTATTACCCTAGATTTGACAGTCGTTGGGTTCAGAAAGGAGTTCGGGATTTTGGGGTATTTTAATTGAAAAGATAGCGGATTTTAAAAGCTAATTAAATTAAAATAAAACTAAAATAAAATTTCCTCCTCCTCTTTTGTGGACATCAACAAAAGACGGTGAGCTCTCTAACTCCACACGAATAAGGCCCCGTTGTTCATTGTATAGCCGCACCTCCCTTTTATAAAATCAACAGCCAACCCTTTCCCTTTTCGATTCAAACAGAAGCTTCAAAATGAATTAGAAATGGCCACCGCTCCCGTTTCATTTAAAATCGAAATCAAGTCCCCCATTTAAACATCGACCGATTTGCAGAAGCTCGACATTTCGTGGAAGCGTACTGGCGACTTGGGAGAAGGGTGTTTCCAATGGTCTGCTGTTTCAGGAGGGTCACGATGGTGCGATACTGGTATTGTCGAAATCTGGTGGGAGTTCGATGTGAAGGACGGGTTGGATTGGGGTTCGGCTTGGCTTTGGAAATGAGTGGTCGCGATAAGCAGAAAGACAGGGGAGGTCGATGAAGCTGGTGAAGCGATCAATGCTCGACTGCAAACAACCAGGGATTTCAGCTTCGAGTACACTGCGATGGGAAAATCGAGATGTTGTCAAAGGCCGATGGGGAGTTCGATAGTCTGGACGAGGGGTCTGGAGCTTAAATGTTGTCATTGCAGCGGAGGTTGAGGCTGTCAGACATTGGTTCGGTGTTGATGATGAAGTGACCATGAAGTGTTCGAGAAAATGTCACAAGGAAAAGGAGCATTATTTGGAGCTAATTTCTTTCGTCGAAACCACTCGATAATTTGTTACATAAATTAGTCGAGTAAAACAAGGTACTCTTTGTTTCAAAATACATAGATCCAGTTTATTTACTCGTTAAGTAATTTTAAATTAAATAATCGTTAACCGTTAATTAAAAATTTATAATCTAGGAATAAATCTATCTGAGATAAGTCAAGACGATTATAGACGCGACGATTCAGAAATTAAATGGATAGGCAGAAATGGCAGAAAAATCATCGGTGAGTAAACCTCACTCACCATTTTATTTAGAAATTAATTTTATATAGTTAAAAATATTTGTCTATGCTTGTTTGAATGCTGTCTGATTGTTTTAAAATATATATAGTTATTTAGGATTGGTTGACTATTATATATATATATTGGGTTGATGATTGGTTGGATTCCCGCAGTCTCATTAGCGGATGCCCGCAGTTTCATAGCGGATGATTACCCTATACGCCCCACGCTATGATTAGTGGATGACCTTCATACCGCGATATCCTGCCTCGAAGCAGGATGGGTGTTACTATGTTGACTAACATCTGTGGATGCAGGAAAACAGGTGGGAGGAATCCAACTGGATTCCTCAAAAATATATATTATCTGTTGTTTGTTTGATATCATATATATTCATGTATGATGTGATTGTGATGGCAAGGAATTTCGCTCGGTCCGAACCAGTCGCTAAACCGACCTAGACCGCTCGAAAACACCCTATCGTTTGAGAACACGACAAATCAGAATGCAGACGGAAGAACATTTCATTGTATATTACAACAATGCATCAGAATACAGGAATAAACAGAGTATAAATGAATATTACACAGAAATAACAGAGATTTGAATTACATTTAAATACATAGCAGCGGAAAATAATACAATACACAACTAGAAGGGATATACGGATACAAAGCTTTCCGGATATCGTTCCAGCTGTAAACCAGGATCCTGTGAATATAAATCTGCAAAACCAAAACTACTAGCTGCCCGTGTCAAAATAGGGGCACCCAGAGTTTAGGTTAAAACAATAAACTCCAGGTCAGTCATGTGACTGGTGTGAGAACTAAAACAGTTAATCTTTATTTTTAAAGTTCGGTAAATCAAGGGACCACGCCGTATAACACGGAACGGGTTTCCTCCCAAGAATACCAGTGCATAAAACAAACAACGCAATGCTAAATAAAGAAAAATGAAGCTGTTATAAGACCTAGGTCCTATCACACAATGCAACGCAAGCCGGGGGATAGGGTTTTCCCTTATAACAGCCAAAGAATGCTTGATACGTTTTAAAACACATTATTGATACTATAATAAGTGCATAGTGTATAAAACAACTTCAAATCATAAGTATCAATCATAGGCGGCATGGGTACCATATATCATGTCGCCATATATAGGATTACAAATAAAACCGCAAAGTCACGTATTTGGAAATTGGATTTCCGTCTATGAACCGAGGCAAAAGATAGTCCTCAACCGATTCGAGACAATCTAGCCCATGTCTCCGGAGCAGCCGCAACTGCCCCTTGGATCCTCAGGGCCGGTCTACCGATGTGGATTATAGTGCCTGAACAATACGTTTCTCCGCCCTTTGGGGCGTAAATGAGCCAACTAAATGACTCCATCGGTTCGAGAACGACCGATCAATCCGAGGCGCCTCGCAACAGCAACAACCACATAAGTCAAACTCGTCAGGGCGTGTAAAACCACTGACGCCACTTCTAGCTAGAAAGAAACGCATGCCCTCCCTGACGTCCGTCTCCCGTTTTTGGTTCATACTGGGTGTGAAACTCGCGAGGAAAACCGTTACACAAAGCTACGCCACAAAGGCCGTGCTTTGATCATCACCACAAGACTTTGCTTTTCAACAGAAGCCTCGATCAATTTCCACTTAGGCATGCCACACAGGCAATTCACTCCATGCGTTTGATATCCATCAATATATAACCCCTGAGCTCGTACGTCTCAGAGAAGGGCGTTAAGCAAGAGAATAAATTCTCCGCCGCCAAACAGATAGATATTTAATAGAGATCAATCACACGGACTAAAATCCAATGTCAGACACATAGTCCATTTACAAGTCCGTTCTGGGTCTGAACAAAACCGGAGGCACCTAGTACCCCGCATATCCATCGATCTCCAAGTACGTCTGGACGATCACTAACTGTTTCCATCTTCTTGGGTGTACAGCCCAATCAAGATCATCAGTAATTACCCAAACGACGTGAAGACCTCCGGTCATCGACCATCGTCTTCATCTTCGACTTATCGTCGTATCAGTTATTCAGAATGGGATAAACCCTGGTCTTTCCGAATAACTCACGTATATTTAAATAAGTGTTACACAAACACAACATACGCCTCATTCCAATTCATCAGTCACTAACCGTAAATTAATCAAGAGAATAATTCCCCAAATATTAACCCCGAAGGCCGAAACCAACATTAGATCAATATCCAGAAAACCATTCTGCTTAGCTAACCGACAGTTAGTTTCTGATTTCACATTCATAGGGAAAGGTTCCCATTAATTTTATCCAAGATAATTTCTTGAATTTATTCTCTAATCTTCCTTTGAATTTCGATTCAACTAGTCGGAATTAGCGAACCTTACCGTAGTAATCATTGGTTTTAATTCCCCAATCCCAACCTATTCATCCCATGAAGTAAAACTGGTAATACTTAATATCTAACACCACTGTGTTATCGGTAAATTCAATTACCATTTCACGTTCAAATCTAATTAAAGATTTAACTATCGCCTGGAGCAAAACTGGTGGTACTCCATTTTCGATCTTTTCAATCTAATTAAAGATTCATTAAAACTCCACTTAGTTTTAATCGTTAACTGGGTTAAAGAATCAGTGTCGTTTAAAAACACGGTCCACGATAAACCCAAAATCACATTCCATTAATTATCGGGTTAAAGAACAAGTGTTATTTAAAACACTGTCCACGATAAACCCAAAAATCAATATCGATTCAATTCCAATTAAATATTATTTAATTGGTACACTTCATTAAATCTAAATAAAAAGATTTAATCTTTTCTCAACTGGGTTCAAGAACAGTGTTAATGAAGACACCATTCACGACAAACCCAAATCACATTTGATATTCAATACAAGGCTCTGAATAGAAAATATATCGGCTTATATTCAATATCAAATTCTACGACTAACAAATGTCGTATTGGAAATAACGATATAAATATATATCTTTCAAATTTCCATAACAACACCTGTATAATCACGAATTCCAACATCGAAATATTCCGAAGACAATTTCGATTCAAATCCACTCCAATGCAATCATTGGATATTCTAGTTATTTTTAAAACCCTTTTCAAATTCAATTTATTTATTTAAAAATAAATAGAATTATATTTCTAGTTCAAAACTAGTTCATTTCGATAAAAATCTATTTTTATCTTTTCAAATATGGAGTTTTCATCCCAATTCTTCCCAAATCATTTCTTATGATTTTACACAAATTATTACTATTTTTAATAATTTTATCAAGGCCCGTACAGTCGATTTCCATCAACGGCCATCGAACTGCACTTACAGCGACCTTTTTCGAATTTGATTTGGACGTATCTCCAAATCCAACCGTTAGATTTCAAATTTCTAACATTCGTTAGAAAGCTCTTTTCGATACGAACCCAACGGTTCCGGTTTTAGGAGAATCCGACGGTCGGATCTCCCGTTATGTCCGTTTGAAATAAATGGTCGAAATTCGCGAACTGCCGCGGCGCGGCGCGTTCTATTCAGGCCATTATATTATATATATAATATATATAATATATATTTCGTCGATTTCTATTTAAAACGAATTATATAAATAGTTTTAAATTCGTTTCAAAAGTAATTTCAACTTCCTTTTCAATTCAAATCAAAATTGAATTCTTCTTTATAAATTCATTTTAAAATTCATTTCCATTCAATTCAAATTTCAATTCAATTTGAATTCATTTCAATTTGCTTTCAATTCAATTTGAATTCGTTTTCAATTCAATTCATTTCGAAATCGTTTTCAATTCAATTCATTTCGAAATCGTTTTCAATTCAATTCATTTCGAAATCGTTTTCAAATCGATATAAATATCGTTCACTTCAAAATGGCGTCAATCTAATCATCACGGCTTCACATATTTCTATTTTCAAATATTCTATTTCAAATATTTCCTATTATCAAAATATTTGTTATTATCAAAATATTCTTTATTTTCACGATTGGAATGAGGCCCAATCAATTACCATATAAAGTTAATTATATGGATTCCATACAACACATGTATATAATATCATTGAAAAATAATCAACCATCAACCAAAGTGCACTACACTGTATAAGCATCAAATATAGATATCTAACGCTTATAACAGCCTGTCAATCGATCGATCGACATATTTAATCAATCAGGATGAGTGAACTTCAAATTTCATCCCAACACCCGTGTGGGGTTTCAAACAATCAAACACATTTTATTTGTGCTGTTGGGCGATGTGTAAAATTTATCGTCCCAATCAATGTCATTCAAATAGGTGTACATAAACAAACCGTCTGGTTTATAAATGAATATTTTATTTTATTCACTTCACGTTAAAATTATATTTTTAACGATAAAACATTTTATTTCAACCTATGAATTTCTATTCAATTCATTTACACAATAAAATGATATTTTTATTTTCTAACATATTTTAGAAAATTTCGGCGGCATAACGGCACGATACTAGAAACGGGACAAGGCCTAGCCTTATCCCCTTGTCTAGTGAAGGCCCACGCCATTCACACATCAATCAAACCATTCAATTCACCAAACAATTCAATTTCAAATCAAATCATATAACTAACCTATGCAACCAAACAAACAAGTCCATGGTCTGTGGACGATTGTGTCGGGTGCTACTAAGCACCGTCTGCATCCTAGTATATATATAACTAGAAAATTTAAATTGAAAGGTGAGAAGTTCTCACATAAAGCTATCCTAGCTCCACGGCACTTCTAATGCAGGAAATCTTCGCCAACTCGCCTTTTTGTTACCTTCGTTGTCCGCTTTCACTACCTATGTAAAAATCGAATTCTTACTTCGCTATTCAATATATAAAAATCATATTCTTGTTTCGAAGTTCAATAGATAAAAATCACATTTTTATTTCGAAGTTCAATAGATAAAAATCACATTTTTAATTCGAAGTCATTTAAAGAAAAACCATATCTTTATTTTTCTAAAAGTATAAAAACCATATTTTTATTTTTCCTATGTATTAAAAATTATATTTTTATGTTTCTAGAAATCATATCCTTTTGTTATTAAAAAATATAATCTTTTCGCTTTCAAAAATCTCGTCTTTCCTTATATCAAAAATCTCGGCTTTCCTTATATCAAAAATCTCGACTTTCCTTATTATAAAAAGAAATCTCCTCTTCTTACTATGAAAAAGCATTTCTTATATAATTGAAAAACCATATATTTTTTTATAATCAAATTCATTATTTCATATCAAAGAAAATTTATTTTCAGATCAAAGAAAACCAAATTTGTAATCAAAGAAAGATCCATATATTTTCGCTATTCATATATGGAAAAATTATATTTTTATTCGCTACCCAAATAATAAAAATCACATTTAATTTTGTCTACTCCATAGTAAATATCATTTTAATTTCCTTTTAAAAATCAGGTTTTTATTTCCTTTTTAAAAAATCAGGTTTTTATTTCCTTTATAAATCAGTTTTTAAAATTCCTAAAAATCAGTTTATAAATTCATTATAAAATCAGTTTATAACTCTTTTTAAAAAAAATAAAACAGTTTAAAGTAAATAATAAAAAAATAAAAAATAAAAACAGTAAGGAACTTACAGGGGGGGCTCGTCGGTTCTGGGGGGCTTCAACGAGGCGGAGGGGTCTTCAACGAGGCGGAGGGGTCTTCAACGAGGCAGAGGGGTCTTCAACGAGGCGGAGGGGTCGCGATTTGGGGATCGCGTCTTGGGAGGAGCGGCGGCCTGGTCAGATCGAGGTGGGGAGTTGGAGGCGTCGATTGAAGAGGAGTGGGGAGCGTCGATCGAGGGGATGCGGTGGTCGGAGCTGGTGAAGAGGCGGCGCGGCGACGATCGTGGAGGGGCTGGAGCATCGGCGGTTTTATATTTTTTTTTCTTCTTCTTTTTTTTTCCTGAAATGATACGGGGGGGGGGGCAGAGGTATAAGGGGAAGAGATTTTTTTTTATTTACTTTATTTTATTTAATTCGAAAAAGTTGACTTTTACATACAAACTCGAAACGAGGCCCACCGCCTGTCGCCCATAGCGTTTTACCCCCATTCCGAACACAATGGGAAATGTATCGTAGGCTGATTCGACTGTTACAATCAGTTTCCGTTAAAATCAACATATAACTCTATATTTTGAATTTAAACGTGCATTTCATTTTACCGAGGTCACATACTAACTCTAAAAATTCCAGAAAAATATTTTCTAGCTTCGTATTGACTATACGGTCCTAACAAAACTAGTTTCATCGAATTCTGAGACCGTTAGAAAAATGGCCAATTTCCAGTCGATTAAAATCAACTGAAATGGTCAAAACACGTTTTCCTATGCCACGCTCACATATTGATTCGAAAAATTATGAAATTTGAAACCTAGCAATAACTTTACATCATGGACCCAACAAAACTGGTTTCGTCGAAATCCGAGGTCGTTTGCAAAATGTCCATTTTTAAGGGCCTGAATTCCATAGCGACTATTCAGAATTTTCAACTGGACATATCTTTTGATTCCCGCTAAGAAATTACGATTTTTCTGATTCGTTGGAAAGATATTATCAATTAGACCCCACCATTTTTGGTTTCACTAAAATCCGGATTGTTTTGCACCCGGTAAATTCAATTGAAGTTTGAAATCGAATTATCGAACTACCGCGCCATTTTCAATTCTATTTATAATTATATATAAATATTTATATTCTAACGACGACGCGTATAATATATACGTTCGAATTCTATTCAAAATAAATTCCTCTTCAATATTATTTAAAATAATCTATTTTAAATATTCAAAATTCGCTAAAATTGCTAAAATAAAAATTTTAAACTGGCCCAGAATTTGTGGGTTATTACAGTGATAAAAATCAAATGATTGAAAATTGGTTGATTGATTGTTTAAAATATCCCTGGGGCTTGAATATTGATTCATAAAAATATCGGAAAGGGTATTTGATATTTAAAAAGGAAATTCTATTTTTATAAATAGAATTTGAATTTTAAATAAAACTATAGAAAATATTAACTTGTTTTGAAGGTATATAAAACAAGTGATCGAATTTATAAACTTTGTTTATAAATGAAAGGTGGGTTTTGAATCGAATTTATAAACTTTGTTTATAAATGAAAGGTGGGTTTTGAATCGAATTTATAAACATTGTTTATAAATAGAAAGATGGGATTTGAATCGAATTTACAAACTTTGTTTATAAATGAAAATATGGGATTTGAATTGAATTTATAAACGTTGTTTATAAATGGAAAGGTGGGATTTGAATTGAAGTTATAAACGTTGTTTATAAATAATGCCGAGAATTCAAATGGACTTTGAATATAAGGAATTGAAATAGAGATTTAAATAATCGAATTCAAATGGAGTTTAACTATAGAATTTGAATATAGTATTTCAAATGGAATTTGAATATAGAAATTCAAATGGACTTTAAACTATGGAATTTGAATATAGAAATTCAAATGGACTTTAAACTATAGATTTAAATTTAGAAATTCAAATGGACTTTAAACTATAGATTTGAATATAGAAATTCAAATGGACTTTAAACGATTTGAATATAGGATTTAAATGGAATTTAAACAATAGAATTTGAATAGATTTGAATAATAGAATTCAAATGTAGTTTAACTATAGAATTTGAATATAGAATTCAAATGAAGTTTAAATATAGGGATGCAAATAGAATTCAAATGAAGTTTAAATAAAAAGAATTCAAATAGAATTGATTTGGAATTTGAATAAGAAGTCGATAAGGGAACGAGAGTATGAGTATAATTAGAATTTGTTAATATGCAGTTAAAATATATTTGAACATGTCATGTTCAAATATGAAGGTGAAATAGACTGAAAAGTTAAGTAACAGATTTAATTAACAAATTGAGTTAAAACGATTGGTATAGTTAAAATAGATTGGACAGGTATAGACGTACAGGAGACAGGTATGGAATAAAGTATAGAAGTGAAATAAATAGAATGCCCGACAAAAAGGTACGTATTTAATTTCCATATGAGATTTTATGCGCCGTATCGGCTAGCCGCTTGGCTTTTTCTTTTTCTTTTTGAGAGGAGAAGGACCGGGAAAGCTATTTGAAATTTCCCGATGCTCCCGGTACAAAGGAGGTTATGGCGAATTTTTCCGGGAATTTAAGGAGATAGAATATTTTTAAGATAATTTGATAGTTAGAAATTAACATATCAAAATATATAGAAGTCGATAAGAAAACGAACTTAGAAATAGAATAGTATAATAAAAAAGGAAGTATAAGAATAAAATCTAGTAAGAATAGAAAGAAAAAGTGTATACGTGTTCAAAGGTAAAGAAGTAGTTGTATGTTATTGATTGTTCGAGTAAGTAGTCATATCTGTTTTGACGTTATAAATGTTATTCAGTCAAGGTCTGAGAGGTAGTTATACCCTAACTTGATTGATTTCATTATTAACAAATGAATAGTAAGATTTCAGGCTCGAAGATCAATGTTGAATAAGATTCTGTTGAATGTAGTATTTGGGTTGTCGTAACGATGTTTTACACAACATCCGTTTTAACCCAAATGAAATGTAAGCTTGGAAATAGATGTTAAATATTTCCTAAGTATAGGAATAAACGAGATTGGAAAAGAGATAAGTAATTGGAATATTTTCCAATTATAAATAACATATATTTTCTGAAGTTTAGAAAATAAAAAGAAGGCGATATATGGAAATGTTTTCCAAAGAACGTAAAAGGGCAATATGGTTATTGAAATATTTGATTAACAAATATTGATAAAGAAATAGAAAAGAGATTTAATTAATGGAATATTAATTAAAGGTTCAGTGATTGTTGGATGTTTGGATGAACACTTGTTTTATTCGATAGTTAAATCATCGACTATCGAAACACTTGTTTTATTCGATAGTTAAATCATCGACTATCGAAACACTTGTTTTTATTCGATAGTTAAATCACAGACTATCGAAGTTTTGACCATCGTTGTCAATATGGAAAGACCGGTTGGATTATTATCCGAAGAACCACTCCATATCGGCAGTAGCGTGCAAATCAGATTATATAAAGATAATCGAAGACGGAGTAGAGTGCAAGGACTTTTTCTATAAATAGAAATAGTGCCTTCAGTTCATCCTGTTCCTGGGTGACTTGTATGGATGAATGTCTGACAGAGTATTTCCAGAAAGGTCACGTACATTGATTTCTTCAACTGTACCAAGAGTGGAAGCGGAGGAGGGAACTTCTTTTAGCTGACACGTAATGTACTGTTGTAGACGTCAATTAGTGATTTTCGATGGATCTGACGATGTGACATTCGAAGTGAATCTGGTGTGATGATAAAGCGTAGCTTCTAGCCTCAACATCTGGTAAATGACAGAAATCGGGCAAGCAGCATGGCTATGTAGGTCGCACTTATTAGGGTGTATAATCACCTGATCTAGAGTTTCATTTACTTCTAAAAATCTATTGTCGATGCTGTCCCATTCGGGAAACGGTTGCTGATCCCAACCGTTGGTGATATACATTCGATACACTCAAGCGAAATGCGTGGTCGGTCATGTGTGGCTGAGTTGCAAGATGTTCTTGTTGAACTCGGTGTATTATCCTCTAGAGATATACCAGCGGAAGGTGGTTCCATACCTTGTCATAGTTGGAAAATCAAATACCCAATACGTGCTTGCGGTTTATGATTGTATATATATGTGGAACGTGAGATGCAAACGTTCCACTAGATTGTTATTTACTTGATTTAGACATTATTATAATATCAAAAGAGTTTTGATATAAAGATAAGTCAAGTGTTAGGATTTTCATAAGGGAAAAACCCGTTCCGTGTTATACGGCGTGGTCTTATGAGATATCATTTAGTTTTCTGAAACTGTTTTAAACTGTTTACTCATACCAGTCCCATGACTGACCCGGGGTTTATTTTATTTTGTTCTACCTAAACTCTTCGGTGCCTAAATTTGTACAGGCAGTCAAGTAGTTCAGGATTTTCCAGATATATCTAAAGGAGCTTGGAGCAGGAGGCTTCAGCGTTATCCAGTTATAGTTGTTCCGTTGTGTTGTAAGTGTTGTACTCTGATAAGTGTATGTTACACAGTGAAGATTTTGTATTTCAAAGATATGATATATTGTATTTTGTTCCGCTGCGATGTGAGATTCTGTGTTGTTATTTCTGTTCTTCTTCTATCTCTTCTTCTTAAAAAAAAGGTTCTATATTTTCGTGATATTTGGGTTGGACGTAAGATGTATATAGTCAACTCTGATGTTACGGAAATCTGGGCCATTACAATCTCGAATATTCCTAGGGCACCTCCTGTCCAATTAAAGATGATGATGAGTCCATGGCCCTTCGCTGCTTCGGGAATTGACATTATTGGATGCCTCCCCATAGCGAAGGGTGGAGCAAAGTTCGCTGTTGTAGCCGTGGATTACTTCACAAAGTGGGTTGAAGCGGAACCATTGACCACGATCACAACCAAGAAGGTGATCAACTTTGTCATTAGAAATATCACCTGTCGATTTGGAATTCCAAAAGCCATTATAACAGATAATGGGACTCAATTTGACAGTACCGAGTTTAGGGATTTTTGCCAGAGGCATCACATTGAGAAGAGATTCAAAGCTGTGGCGCATCCGTAGTCAAATGGATAGGAGGAAGCAGCCAACAAAGTAATCAAGTCCATTTTGAAGAAGCGGGCCAAAGCCATGTTGGTCGACGAATACCTTTGGCATTGTAGGCCTATAGAACAACCTTTAAATTAGCCACCGGGCATACCCACTTTCCCTTGCTTTTGGATCTGAAGCAGTCATTCCGGCTGAGTTGAAGGTGCCGTCTCATAGGGTCAGTTACTACGACCCAATGACTAAAAATGAACTACTCCTTGAATCCCTGGATATGGTAGAAGAAAAGGGGGACGAAGCAGATCTACGTGCCCTAAGACACAAACAACAAGTCGCTCGGTATTACAACAGATGGGTACGAACTCAAACCTTTTAACCCGGAGACTTGGTTCTAAAGCGTGTCTTTCCACCCCAGTACATTTGGGCCCGAAATGGGAAGGACCTTATACCATCCTACGAAAGCTTGATAACGGAGCCTTCAAGCTAGCAACCGTGGATGGAGATGAAATCCTCAGAGTGTGGAATGCCCAGCATTTGCGGCATTACTTGACATGAAATTGTCAATTTTATTCTTTTGTTTTTAGGACCATGTAAAAAGGCACGACTTGCCTAGAACAGTTTGGTTACTTAAGCAAAAGATTATAAAGTGGACGTAGGTCTTGATTCAACCGAACCACTATAAAAATATCATGTGTCATTTACTTTTATCGCACAATTACTTATTTACACTTTCATTCTTTATTTACGTGAACCGTTGTCGTTATAAAAGTTTGCCACATACTTCGTGACGATCTCAAAGCACGTAATTCAAAGTGCCTTCTATCAGATCAGAAGGTCAACAATATGCAGAGCACCAAGGGCACACTGGAATAAATGACACAACTATCGACAAACTAGTTCTCATGATTTGAGAAAGAATATGAAGGGCAAAGAAATAAATTGTCCACGAGACGTGAAGGGGCACCATGATTAAAATGACATGTTTCAACAACACTCTACCCGTGGCATTCGACGGGAGAGTATAAAGGCGCTAGACACTCAGCTCTACAAAAGAACCCTTACCCCGCTGAAGGATCAAGGGGAAAACTGAAAGCCGAGTTCGAACTCTATCCTGGGAATTCGATAGGAGAGTATAAAAGTGTTTCGATCAAACGCCATTAAAGGGCTCCTAATCCGTCACACGACCAAGAACAAGAACGAAAGCTAAGCCCGAACCCCTTATTTCCGGGCATGGGGGCAGCGCACCTTAACCCTAATCAATCCTTGATAAGCCCTGGTCACGCATCATATTAATGATTGATTGGGGGCACATTCATACACATGTATACACACAAAAGTGTAGTGCAGAAATTTTAAAGTTTTATTGCTAGAATGATTCATGATTTGATTTTTACTTAGTTACGATTTGAATATTTGTGTTCGTGACTAAACATGATGAACTTGTAGGAACACAACAGTTTAAAAAGAAATGGAATTTCATTCACTAATGCAGGTTTATACAGTGAAGCTGGAAAAAAGTGAGAGCCACTCTAACAACTACATCACAAGGCTAGTGGAAAGTCTAAAAAAATATGGACTAACAAGCAAACTCTACTTGGGCTTAGGAGAAAACCTCGTCCTCTTCTCCTACTTCTGCTTTTCCGGTTCCTCCTTGTCGGCGTCAGATTTATCATGTTTTCTCTTCTTCTTCTTATTCTTATCGGAAGGAGGATCCTATGGAGGATTAGAAGACTGGGCTGCAAGCTGCGTAGTTATTGATTTACCGGACAGCTCTATGATTAATCCATACCCAGGGGCAGCTGAAGAGATAAGTGCCACATTTAGAGGCTCTTGCTCCTCTATCTTTAAGCCCAGCTTCTTATCCCTTTGCGCCTTCATGTCAGCCAAAGTCACGCTGTCATCATCCTTGGTCTCCCCCATGATCTCTACTTCATCTTCTTCATCCCTTTGACCATCATCGGTATCTTGCAAGGCTCCAATAATTACAGCATTTTTTCAGACATCCATGCTTGATCCCCCAATGGCCTCCTTGGTTGTCTCAACCTCAATTTGCTTTGAAGCTTCGGGGATGGCCTCGGTGATTGGAGGCACGTCGAACTTCTCGAGCTCAACTTGCTTTTCTGCAACTTCTTCGGTAGACTTGACACCTATATCACGGGAAGCAGCTGTTATTAGTTTGGGGGAAAATGTGGTCTCCTTGATTGTTTGCTCCACAACGCGATGACAAGTTATAATAGCTTTGATTAATTGTGGGGAGAATGTAGAGATACTTTCCACTGACTCTTCGCCCGATGTTGCAATAGGAACCCCAGCGGCAGGAGGAACTCTAAGGATTAACGGATCATTTGGATTATATTCCTCAACCTCAGAAATGTGGGTCTCCGGCGCCGAGCTCGAACCTTCATCAATTTTGTTTTTACCCTTGAGCTTCAGCTTTTCCTTCTCCATAGCCTCTTGAATCTGACGCCTACCCTCTGCTAAAACCTCTGGCTCTTCACCCCTGAGGAAGGTCTGCACCAGCTGGCTCTCATCGACCTCATCCACCTTTAAACGTTGCTTCTCGCTATCGACAATCATATCCCATACATTGACCAAGGTGGTGGAATAGTTCTTAATCAAAGAAACGTCTCGAGTCTGAATGACTTGAGCAAAAAAGTTCATTAAAATTTCTTCAAACCCCTCTACCTCTCGCTCGACGACAGTAAGATTAGCGATGGCAATGGAGGCCGACTCGAGAGCAGTGTTGGCATTACTTTCTGCAAGAGCTACCCATTCCCCAGCATGAGCAAGTTTGTTGTTCAAGTCCGCATTTTCCTTTTCAATATGAGCGAGATTGTCCTTTAAGCTTGCTTTTTCCTATTCCCAAGCAGCCTTCTCTGTAGCATGCCTATTCTCTGACGCCTTTAGCTTAGTGTTTGTTGTCCTGAGATCCTCTATCTCTTTCTTTAGAGCCACGCGTACTTGGCTGTGTGAATAAAGCTCAAGATGGAAGCGTTTTTTAGCATTATCCAACTTAGATTTATAATTTCCAGCGTCTCGGTGAGCTAAAGCAAGGAAAGCATGTGCATCCTCAGGAACCTTTTCCGCCTTAGTCCTGGCCCTAGCATCATTGTCGGTATACACTCAAGCCCTGGCTGCTTCCGTTTATAGACGGCGGATAACTTCTGAAAGATTCTTGGCATGTTTCTTCAGTATCCTATATTGCTTAGCTACATGGCCGATTTGCCCCACAACTTTGACATCCCAGTCCTCAGGAACCCTGTTCAAGATCTAGGATGAAAACCATTCTTTCAAAATAAATATCGGGTAACATTTTTCGCAAATGCTCTAGTTTGGCATTGTTATCAAAGGACAAGGCTACCTCCTATGTAGTAGAGTATTCCAAGTGATGCTGACCAGAGGGAACAAGAGCTGCTTTCTCTCTTCCCTTATCTTTTCTTGACTCCTTTTGTGTGTCTTTGGGTTCATGATGCTTCTTAGAGGATTTGCTCGGGGGAGTTAAGTCTTTCGGGGGAGTCGGAGCCTTGGGAAGTTCTTTACCCCTCGTTTGTGGTACTTGGCAACTGTGGGACTTCTTGGGATCCTGCTTCGAGGCAGAGCAACAGCGCGTGGAGCGAGGTTGATAAGAATCATGGTGCCATTGGCTGTTCCTTCCTCCACTATCACAACGATCATGTTAAGATATAGAAGATAGCCTTGGTGTGTTCTCACGAAGATCGCGGTAAAAATAAGAGTAACGACGAAGCATTTTTCCTATAGGAAATAATAAAACAGGTGTCAGGATCGTGGATACAATGAGTGTATAAGTGTTATGACGAGTGGTGCATGTGATTTGTGTGTCCCGTGTAATCCCCCTAACAGACCAGGGCCCGAAGTTTGGCTCGTCTGTGCGGTGTCCTAATTTTTGGAAGGAGAGGTTTCTCCCTCGGAGACAGGGAAGAACGGTTCCTCTCCAAAATCTCCAGAGGTATAGATGTCGTTTGGCAAAGGGATCTTTTCTAAACCCCCGAACATCTTCACCTCTGTTAATGTAGGCTCTACCGGTCGTGGAGTCCTCAGGGGAGACTGTCTCTCGGGGTTAGGAGCATCCTTCGGTTCGTTAACGCAAACTTCATCTCCTTTGTACACATTCAATTCCTCGTCATCCTGGTCAATCATTGGCGAAGGTCTTTTAGGAATCTTTCTCGTCTTCGAAGCCTCTGTAGTCACTTCTCTCTCGGCGGGGGCACGTACTAGTAAGGCTTGCCACTTGAACCGAGACCAAATCTCACATCCAAAAGACGGTGTTTGTGAAGGCCCTCGTCGGTTAAACACTTTCTGATTTTGCATAAGTCAGATTTACTTGCTATAAGGCGAATAATCGATCTTCATATATCGAACCCTCTGTTTTTTCAAAGTTGTGAGCTGCACAAAAAAAATGAACACATTAGCACGTTAATTGTGCAATTGGAATACGCATTGAAGTATCTGAAGCCTACTCAATTGTAGCCACTTCCTCGCACATCCAGCTTAATGTTTTATGTAGAACCAATCAGATCTGGCATCTCCTAAGTTGCTATGGCCATCCGACAGAACCTTTCTGCCAGGAACCGACTCGAAGAAAGTAACATTCGGGGTCCCTGTGGACTGATGTTTGAAATGATAATAGAATTCCAAATCTTTGAAGGTGAGCTCGGTCTTTAAAACCTCTGCGTACACAATATATAAGGTATACAGAGCTACATAAGCATTGGGATGGAGCTGCATGAGAGCAATGTGTAGTCGTCTCAGGAGATCAACGAAAATCGGAGGAAACAAAGGGATAGCGCCTACTCAGCACATGATTCTGCTGATGGCCATGTACACTTCTGGAGTAGAATGAGGCCCATCTCCTTCCTCCTAAACTTTCACATCATCCCAAGGAATCCCATGCCTTAGACAGATTTTCTCTAACTTTAACTTGTCCAGTTTGGAGATTACGGAATCACACAGTTTCTCTTTCTTTACCTCTTTAACACCCGGAATTTCATCGGGAGCCCGATCATCGTCTTCTTCCTCTAGTGATGTGCTCTCAAAAGACACTGATTATGTTTTGGGATCAGTTTCATGATCGGATTCAGAATTCTCCGAGTCTGGACCCGACGGAAGTACGTCGAGATTATAGTAATTTGACGACTCTGGATCTATATTCTTCTCTGACAATCTTGTTGAGCGTCTGTCAGACATGGCCGTGTTGGCAAATAAACATGAGAAATTAGAACACAATTACCCATACCCCGTGTGTGCAAGTGTGCATAATACTGGAAAATAAAAGCACAAAGTAAATTGGATAAGCGTGATATTGGTCATTGTATGCTACTGAGTAATGCTATTATTCAGTCCAAAATGTTCATCCGGAAGGCTCTAACCTAACTGTCCATTGGTACACATCAAGATTACATTGCATTTTTTAGTCAATATGTATATCGGATCATTGATGAAACTAGTTCGCAAAGGTATCGTAGGGCGGCTCATGACCAAAAGTGGGCTCGTGATATAGAACTTGGTTCGTGGTCAATTGATGGCTTGTGAACACGTCCGAATCGTGAATGGACCCCCAGATCGTGTTCTGGTTTCGAGAAAAGTGTTGAAATCCGAAGACCCATCGGTTCGTGGATGAAAAGCCTGCGAGCTACCTTCACGACCCGACCCAATTCCATGCCACCTACCATGATCCACTTCTTTGACCTCATTCACGAACTGCGCCTCTTTCCACGAGCCGACCTTATAGCTTTCTTCATGGCTCGCCTCACTTCCTCCACTTCATGATTGCCACGTGCCATTCCAACGACCCCAGTCACGAATCTGATTATCGAAATCCATCTTCTTCCCTACCAACCACTCCACCCTTCTTTGCCAATTGATTCCTAACTCCTTCTTCACGATTGAACCCATTGCTATAAGCTCGGTCCACCACGAAACAATCTCTCATGAAATCTCGAAATTCATATAGAAATCGATCTCAAGTTCGCTATAAATGGTTTAAATCATAATCGAAGATCAAATTACCTATCGAGCGAGCTTGGGGATCAGCGATTTGGTTGAAAAAGAATTAGGGTTAAGGATTGGGAAAGGAGAGGCGGCAGTAAGAAAGTAGAAGAAGAAGAGGAGTGGAAGAAAAGGCCTATTTATATAGGCATTAGTTGGCCTTTGGTCATCTCGTTTTGTCTCATTCGGGACCGTGAAAACCCATGGGCCACGAGCAGGAGCCCACCGTGGCTCGTGTAAAGGCCTGCTCCCCCATCAATTCTTGACTCACGATCGGAAGCATGGACTAGGGAATGTTTTTAACGATCGGAATTCCAGAATGGCTATTAAATCGAGAAGCCGAGATTTCTTACATAAAGGAGTGATAAAATTCTTTAAAATACCCATGGAATTTAAAGCTTACCTGACAAGTTGATCGCGATATGTTCCGGAATCTAAAAGATGAAAATCGACCAATGAATAAAGAAATAATTGGAAACCAGGCAGTATATTTATACCCGTCAGGGGAAGTGATCCTTTGAAGTAGTACGACGTTACAAACAAATGCGACTATCTGAAACATTGTGACCATCCAGGCAGATACAACCACTGATTCACACTGTTTCATGAAAGAGCGCCTTAGCATGTTCGAAGCACGTTCCATCTCCTATAAAACATACATCGAGGAGGCAAGATGTTGGCTGGTTTTTTGGACCAAGCCACCAAGAGTACAAGTATTCATAGTCAAATACAAAGGAGGATTATACATTCAAGCTCAGAGACGAATACACCATGACTTATGAAGATCCATGATCACGTTCGTGACCACCCTTCACATCTCGCTCGGGATGTAGTACGACGACCCCTGCTCGAGTCAATTCTCCACGACCCGCTTGTGAAAGCTGCTCCACGACCCGACCATGCTGAAGGACCATGAACCGATCCGATATCCCTACAAGCCCAACCACGACTTGGTCATCCACGATCCACTAATTCAGGATCTTGCAACACCTGTCCATAACCGCCATTTTAACAATTTCTCCATCAATCCATGAACCAGTCCAAGATACTCAGGATCCGTGCCACGTGTCCCCATGAACCGCCTGCATATATCACCTATAAATAGCCCCATACTTGGTATTTTTCAGGATCTTTTGGCAGTTCTAAGTATCATTTCCCCCATTATTGTTTCTTCATTATTTCTTATTAGTATTATCTCGAAATTACCGAGAGAATCATAATTGTAAAAGTTAGATTAAGAGAAATCATTGGTTGTACTTGCATTTAATGTGTAATCTAAAACATATAAAGTGGACGTAGGCTCGTTAACGCCGAACCACTATAAATTTGGTGTGTTTGCTGCTTTTTTCTTCATTTCTAGATATTATTCTCTGTAAATCTGAACAATTTGGGTGTTAGAGCCAAATTTGGATCTAAGCTGTACAATTGAATTTCAAACTAGCGACTATTAACCATTCTATTTCAAAACAAAATTATCACTCTAACTTAATTTCATTGTACAACAAGTTCTAAGCAAAAATTAAAATAACAGTGATAACATATAATGTTTGCACTGGCTATTATTATGAAATAGAATGGTTAATAGTCGCTAGTTTGAAATTCAATTCAAGCATCAACTCAAAACAAATTATCACTTTATCTTAATTTCACTGCAGAGGAAGTTTTGAAAACTAAAAAAGAATCAAATGTCCTTATCAAATTAGAACAGTGTTTGTATCTTATTTATAATCATGTCCCTAAAGAAGATAGGTCTAAATAAGATCCTCTTAAACTATATATGGTAGTTTATAACTTATTGGCCGCCCACAAAACATTCGGGCATCAAAACTGAATGTTGGCAGCAACCAGAATGCGTTGTTTACTCTTATCAAGAAAACCACAAAGAAAGAATGAAAATTTAGAAGTTAATTTAGTTATAGGACCTTTGACATTAGAGAAGTTTTATGAAATCAATGTATTCTGAATATATGTATGGTTCAACATCTAAAGAAGAGTTAACACGATTCTCACTGAATTAGAATTGTCAAATACGGATCAAAAAAACATATGTGCATAACAGGTAAATACATCCTGATAGATTTGTATCCATAACTACCCTAGGAAATCTTTCAGGAAAACCTAAGTCCCTTGTATCTATTTCCTAGCATATATCCATTTGTTTAAATACCCTGGTCTCATCTGTATAACTGAATCACTGGGACACATTGTAGTAATCTAATTCACATTACTACAGAAAGATCTCAGGATCAAAATGAGGCCGTGTGTCAAACTTGCAGCTCAAGTGCAAGCCATTCCATAGCATTTTAACCAGAAATACCTTAGTGAAATTACTAAGTGTTTCCTTTTTATTTTCCAGTGACTATTTACCTAAATATGGTAAACTAACACAACTAGAATCACTTCATAATGCCATGGGTTCCATAGAAACACCCCAAACAATCAAAACAAGCATTCAGGGAAGAATATAAACCATTAAGTACATATAGATATTCCAGAAATTCATTTATCTTGGGGTTTTAATGAGGTAAACTCCTCATCTTAAAATATAATTACTATTATACAGGTGTATATGCTTATCTGAATATGCATCTGATATTAATATATGGCTTTTATGAATATTTTTAAGAGATTTTTCCACTATGCATAAACTAGTTTCAAATAAATTTCAAAACCTAGCTGAGACATAATGTTTGCATTCTTGATTAGAGATCAACAAATAGAAAATCCTACTGCTCTCTAAATAAACCATTTTATAGAACCTCAACACCTATACACAAGTATATTGCAGCTCATATGCGTTTTTATGAGAGATTACCATAGATCAGTATCATTTGTATATGTCCAGATTTATAAGGTTTTCCAAAGTATCATTAAAAAGGGTTTTCAAGGTATCATAAATTAAATAGATTCAAATAATAAATTTAAATCCATATTGTTAAACTCGAAAATGTTTTTAAATAGAGACATTAACATATTTATATTCACATGCAAACAGGTAAAATGATCAAAGGATCATATTCGGAATAAAATGAACATATAAAGATATTTGCTGCCTTTTAATCTTAGGACTTAATGCCATTTGTTTTAAGCGAGAACGCTCCCCAAATCTCCTTCTTCAAGGTTAAAGAAACATCTGAGAAACCTTGCTTTACACTCAGGCTTTCCTTCTTCCTTTCTAAGTAAATTTTTATGTATTTTTATTTATTTTCACTAGGAAATTTAATTTTTCCTGGCCACCATTACTTATAGCATCAAATTCCTAGGGTTTCCCCAGATGATACAAAGTCAGTTTTTCCTCTTATCAGATCATGTTATTTGTGTGAGTGTTATTCACATTATTTGCTTTATTTTCTTTATAGTGCTCGGGTGTAAAATTACTAGGAAAACCTATTTTACCTTTTTTAGAAATAAAGAAATGTTTTTGAACCTTTTTCCCGCTATAACAAGTCATGAAAAAATAGTAAATGGACAAATAATCCCCTTTTTTCTAAATCCGGCTATGCACCATTTAATCTCGGTGCACTTGTTTTTTCCATATACATGTATATGTATTGTCTCAAGTTCCTTTTATATTGTGCACTAAATCAATCCATATGTTTTAATTTTAATTGCCACTGGAAATACATGTATTCTCTCATACATGAATCATATTATATATCCTAGAATTATGGTTTTGCCTTGTGCATGTTCCTGTTGTACACATGTGCGCACACACCCATACATGCACACAGTTCAAAACTCCACTAATTCCATGTCAAATTCAATAAACATTTTAAACCATGTTAAAATAATTTTTACCAAAAATTTTGGCTCATTACAAACATCCCACCTTTTTGGAATTGTGTCCTCAAAATTTTCTACAAAATTAAATAATTTTTTTCAATTTGACTCAAAGATTATAAACCCTGATTAAACACATTCATCTAATTAATCAAATTGGGTAATCAAACATAAGATATACACTTATGATGTAATAAAAAAATAGTGTTACCTTTAATTTGCAAACATCTTAGGATAATTCACCCTAACCTTTTCTTCTAATTCCCATGTGCAATCATTTGGATCAATATTCCACTGCACTTTCACAAGCTTCAAGGTTTTATTTCCCAATTTCTTTACCTCTTAAACAAAAATTCCCACTGGTTCGTTTTCATAAACCAAATCTGAATTGATGTGAACTTGTGATGGTGATTCCGGAATATCCTGCTTGTCATGAACCCATCTTCTTAATTGTGATGCATGAAAAGAATTTTGTATTCCCTGCATATCTTCAGGAAATTCTAACTTATAAGTCAAAGAACCAACTCCTTCTAGAATTTGTATGGTCCTATATACCTAGGTATCAGTTTTCCTTGATTTCCAAACCTTAAAACCCTTTTCATTGCTGAAATTTTGATGAATACAAAGTCCCCACCTAGTATTCAACATGCCTCCTCTTTCTATCTGCATATTTCTTTTGTCTGTCTTGTGCAGCTACCATCCTTTTCCTTATCAATGCAACTTTTCAGTTGTTTCCTATAACGACCCGGGTTTTTGTGGGCCTAGATTTTCCGATATACAACACATATCGAACATCCAAGGGTCGAAAATACTGGATGATTAATGAAAGAAATTAGAGGGTGAGAATAGATAAGATAGAAACTTAGAATAGAAGAAGAAGAAGAAGAAGAAGAAGCAGAAGAACACAACATCAGAGTAACACGAACCTCACAGCGGAACGAATAACATATAATAGATAACGTATCCTTGAAATAAATTCAGTATATGTATACAATAACATTATCAAAGTACAACACTTACAACACAGCGGAAATAAACTATAGCTATATGAGCCTGAAGCCTCCTGCTCCAGCTCTTCAAGTATCTGTAAATCTCGACTACTTGACTGCCCGTACAAAATTGGGCACCCAAGAGTTTAGGGAAAACAAAACAAAATAAAATCCGGGTCAGTCATGGGACTGGTATGAGTAAAACGGTTTAAAACAGTTCAAGCAGGTAAATGATATCTCATAAGACCACGCCGTATAACGGAACGGGTTTTTCCCTTATGAGAATCCAAATTATCTTTATATCAAAAACCTTTTGATATTATAATAATGTCTATCAACCACAATATAATAATCATCTAGCAGAAACACTTTCATCTCACGTTCTACATATATAGTATACAATCAAAACCGCATGCACGTATTGGGTAATGGATTTCCAACTATGACAAGGTATGGAACCACCTTTCGCTAGTGTACCTCTAGAAAGGAATACACTGGGTTCAATAAGAACATCTTGCAACCCGGCCACACATGACCGACCACTCATTTCGCTTGAGTGTATCGAATGTATATCACCAATGGTTGGGATCAGCAACCATTCCCCGAATGGGACAGTATCGACAATAGATTTTTAGTAATAAATGAAACTCTAGATCAGCTGATTATACACCCTACTTCGGAGAGACCGACTTAGCCATGCTGCCGGCCTGATTTCTGTCATTTACCGGTTGATGAGGCTTGAGGTTACGCTTCATCGTCACATCATATTCACTTCGAATGTCACATCGTCAAATCCATCAAATCACCGATTGAAGTCCTCAACAATACATTATGTGTTAGCTAAAAGAAATTTCCTTCTCGGCTTCCACTCTTGGTACGGTTGAAGAAATCAATATACGTGATCGTCTGGAAATACTCTATCAGACATCCGTCCATACAAGTCATCCAGGAACAGGATGAACCAAAAGCACTACTCAGTACATCCATTTTAGGCACTGTTATCTAAGACTTATACAATAGCCCTTGCACTTTACTCCTTCTTCAATTTTTCTTCGGCATATATGATTCGCAATGATTATGCCAATATAGAGTGGTTCTTTGGATAATAATCCAACCCGTCTCTCCATATTAACAAAGTTAAAATGGTCAAAAACTTCGATAGTCTGCGATTTAAGTATCAAAGAAAAACAGGTGTGCAAACAATGATATTATTTCCAGATGGAAATTCTATCAATCAATCGTCAATCATATATATATCCATATATATATATATATATATATATATATATATATATTTCCTTATTCTCTATGTTTAGAAAATATACATTATTAAGCCTGGAAAACATTTCCATTGTTATTTACCCATCACTATCATTTCACAACTATCAGTCCCTGACTGTAAACTAGTAGGAGAACAATTCTCTAAGTATAAACCCCGAAGGCCGAAACCAACATCAGGTCGATACTCAGAAAACTATTCAACTTAACTAAACTCTATTCAGTTTCTAATCTTGTTTAACTCTATATATTTTTTTAACTCTAATTGATTAACTCTAACTGATTTACTCTAGCTGATTTTCCCTTTTAACTCTATTTGATTAAACTATATTCGAATAACTCCCCTTTAACTTTATTTATTTAACAAATAAATATCTCCTTTAATTTTATTCTAACAAATAAATATTTCCTTTTATATCTATTCTATTTATTCTAACAAATGAATATTTCCTTTATTTTATTCTATTTATTCTAACAAATAACCTTTATAATCCTATTTATTCCTAAATAAATATCTCCTTTATTAAAATCATTCGATTATATAAATTCCTTCTTTTATAAAATCCTTCGATTTTATAAATCTATTTCCTTTATAAAACCCTTTTTTCCTTTTCTATATAAAATCCATCGATTTTATATAAATAATTCATTTTCAAAATACACTTTGAAAATCCTCTTTCCCACATCCAGTATTTCTTATGGTATTTAACATACCATATAACAACGATAAATATCGTCCAAACACACATAATCAACAACAGATTATATATCACATCATATATCACAGTAAAATAAATGTTGAGGAATCCAGTTGGATTCCTCCAACCTGTATCCCTGCATCACAGATGTTAAACTATATAAATCAACATCACTTTCAGTTCCATATGATATATTCTGTTAAACAAAATCAATATAGAAATTCAACTAACTGACTAGCAGTTCAATCAACAGTCAACACACAGTCAATCAACCAATATTTAACAGTTCTAAAAATATAATATGAAATTATAAATTGTTCAAAGTTAGTGAGATTTACTCACATTGGACGATCATCGTTAATAACGATAACCATCGCTCGATTTGATTTAGACGGACAATTTATTTTGCGATAAATTGTAATGAGGTCGAATTCTCTCCCAGTCAGTCCCATTGGGTAGCTCTCGTCCATACGATCCCATCGGATCCGACCGTTCGTAAATCCATTTCTGAAACCCGGCCCATTACTCATTTTTGAAGGTCCATACCACGATGGCTTTGTCTTCTCGAAAAAAACAAAGAACGAGCTTAAGTATGTAACTGCATCCATATGTATTTCGAACAGAAAATTGGGGATATCATCACCGCAAGCTCATTTCTCATCAACATTTTGACTGTTGGTCTCGTCCCTTAAATCATTCTTGACTACAAGACCAAGGTTGTCCACTAACTTATGTCTCACAAGGTCACCTGCACACTTTCTCACCTTCCATAAGAAACTCCTGCTCCACCAAAATGGCTGTGCCGTGCATCCTTATCCCCTGTCTCGCGTTCATACCAATTTTCCCCGCACTGTCCTTTGCGTTGTGATTCCAGCAACAGCACATGAGAGAAACCTGCTCCTCATTTCTATCTTCTCCCTCGGTAACAAAGCAAACGGTCCCCTACCACCGCATGTACCCCTTCCATGTTTTCCACTTCCAAATCCTCAACTACTCCCTCATAATTTAACATCCACATCAACCCTTATCTTCTCCATTCGCTCCAGGATTTACAACCCGCTTCCTCGTTTCATCACAAACCCATTTCACCTTAAACTCCACATAAAAATATCATCAATCTCCGCACCGTATTTCTCAGTCCAAATAGTATCTCGTCCCCCTTATCCTACCATTTTCTGACCATCGTTCCTCGCCTTAAAGCCAGCGCGAAACTCCCTTCAATTCCTTGAATCACAAATGTAAAGACCCGAAAAATCGAACACTTAATCTTCGAATATCGTAACAATTTGTAATACTGTTAAATGTTATAAATGTGATTTTATAACCTTGTAAAATATCATTTAACAAGTAATTAATGATACTAGACTCATTTTAGAAAAATGCTTTCGAAAATATATTTTTGGTAAAATATTGATAAAATGACCGAAAATCATTTTATTGATAAATGGATGTTTTCTCAATAAAAGTTGTTGAAAATTTTAGTGGATGTCTAATTATTCATTAGGAAAGTAATTAGTAAATAAAATTATTTTTCATATTTATGGTTAACTATTTTGATGATGTCATCATTTTCAAAAATGAGCATTTAAGGAAAGTTTTTTATTTTGGGTATTTAAATATTCAAATAAGTGATTTATAATTTAAGTATGCTTGTTTTAATTGTTTAAATAAGTTAATGAATTTATTTCCATGTTTTGTTTACTTGAATAAATCATTTGATAAAGAACTAAAAATATGATCGAGATTCAACTTCCAGATTCGCATCCTATCGTTGAATAGAAGTTGTTTCACATCGTTGCAACGTTGTATGATATATATGCACATACATGCTTATACACATAAATGTATGCATAATTAGTCACATCAAAGGTTAATAAAATATCCTAAGTGTATGCATATAAGCTTCTTATATGTATACAAATGAATGCTTACTTAAAGTCTTTGAAAAAAAAGCAAACTTACCATCTCTTACACACCTTTCACTTCTCTTACACACCTTTCACTTATTTCATGAGTACGTTTAGGGTTTTAAGGGCATTTTGGTCTTTTCCCATCCACCTTCTTTTTCCTATATAAGGAGGGGTATACCTCCTTCTTTCTTACACAAAATTCCCAAGCAAAAGTGAAGCTTTTAATGGCTTATCTTCATCTTCTTCCTCTTCCTTACTAACTTTCTCAAAGTACACTCAAATGAACTTCAAATCAAGCCAAACTTTGAGTGAAGCCTTCCTACACCATTACAAGATCTTCTAGCTAGTTAGAAGTTGAAAAATCGAAGAACCTCTCCATTCTCTATTTTAGGCCGTGAGCTATATACAAGAAGGAAGCAAGGAAAAGCAAGGAAAGGAAGGGAAGAAAGGAGGTTGCC
Source organism: Allium sativum (assembly GCA_030737875.1). NCBI lineage: Eukaryota > Viridiplantae > Streptophyta > Magnoliopsida > Asparagales > Amaryllidaceae > Allium > Allium sativum. The sequence goes on along the minus strand of CM060918.1, from coordinate 659,546,051 downwards.
AGTTTGGATCATGGTTCTTATTCTTGGAGCTAGGATTTGCTAAGGATTAAGGTGAGTTTACTCACTATTTAGGACAGCGAACATAAATCTTTTGCATGTTTTTAACTATTGTTAAAGTTCCTTGAATGTTGGTAACTTATGTTAAAAATGTTGTCTTGATTCTTACTTTAAAAGTAAGCGACATATGTGATCCATGTTAATGGATTGGAATGGACTTGAATGAACTTGGAATTGGACTTGAATTGACTTGTATAACAAGTGGAATGGACTTGAAATAAAGCACATAAGGATTAGTTGGGAATTGACATATTGTGGACCTGAACTTCAAAGTGCACTTATAGCGATAGTCGCTATATATGCAGTTTTAATTGTTGTGTTTTCAATACATTGTATGGAACTTTGTGATGACGTACTTAGTGATTTCTTATCATATTAAAATGGTTGTTTAACTTGTATGTTAAATTGAAGTAAGTTTGAAAGTGTGTGAAGCTAGAATAGTGATATGAGTGCACTTCCTAATTACTTGTTTATTGAATATCATGGTTACTGTGCTTAATTCTAATAAGCCGACGAGTAGGCTTATCTATCTGTGAGTGTCAAGAATGGGGTGTCTAGGCAAGGGGTGATATGCAACCAGTGCTCTAACTTACCTGGCCTCACTCTTGACCGAGGGATAGTTAAGTTGATAATGTCGGAAACGAGTTAAGTGCACGAAGTGTGATTTCTATAAGCATAAAATGGTTTTGGGTTTGTCGTGACAATGTTTTAATTACATTAGTCTTTAACCCTCTCAGATTATATCATGGAAGTAAATATAATTGAATCTTTAAACAAACATTTAAAGATAAATTATAAAGGATTGTTTTGGGTTTGTTGTAAACATTGTTTTAGCAACACTTGTTTTAAACCCTTGGAATGTAGTTAAACTGGAATATACGGTTTAATGGTTTTGAATATACTTAGATCTTTAATAATTTATTTTAAAAATAGAAACAAGTATAGAAATCTTTCAGAATAAAGATATTGACTAAGATGTTTAACTTATAAAAGAGAAGAGGTTCTTTATTAAACAATGGTTTTAACCTCTTTGATTATATTTTAAGAAAAATCTTATAAATTGATTATGGTTATACTTATACCGGAGGGATAAGTATATGAATACGTTTTGTAGTATTGAAGTTAAATAGGAAATCTTGGAATTGAATTGTGATTATACTTATACCGGAGGGATAAGTATATTAAAACCCTTTTTGGGTAGTAAGACTATAACGGATTAGGTAATTCGTAGAATATATACATATACACATTTTATATGTATAAGTTGAATATATACGCTAGTATATAAAGGAATATTAATCGAGTATGAGTTATTGATTAATAAGTGATGTCTAGTTATACAAATGAAGTTTTATTAGTTAAAAGAAGTTATACTAATAAAGGAATATTAATCGAGTATGAGTCATTGATTAATAAGCGAAGTCATATTCGACAAATGAAGTTTTATTAGATAAAAGGAGTTTTACTAATAACAGAAGTTTTAATTAATGAAAGGTTAATTAAATGGGAATGGGATTAGAAGCCGTTTATATGAGTTAACCGTGCTTCAACTGTTTATCATGCTATGTGACTTGATTGTGATTTGATTGTTTAACACGCTTTGTAACCTTGATAGTGCCTTGGATGTTTATTCAATTGTTATGGAAATTAAGCGAGGCTGTTTTCCATATACAATCGTTTATTGTGTGAATTGTAGTCGGTTAATCGACTATAGAACTTGCCCTTAAATCTATTGACTGGTTTTGAGGAGGCCGGAATTGGTAAGTGTTCTACTTATCAAAAACCACTTCAAAACTAGTATACAGGTTCTATGTTTTGGAAGCGGTTGTGAAGTGAAGGCCATATGGCGATTCGAGATCTGTTGAGATGCTCGAACACATATAGTGATTCTAAGATGTATGAAAGAATCTATGTGTGATTCCAAGATCTGTTGATGTATTGGAATCCATGTATGATTCCGAGATCTGTGAAGGAGTCTATGTGTGATTCCAAGATCTAACGAGCTGTGGGATTCCAACTGGGAATCTTGTTTTGTTCGAGTGGTGAAGATTCATGTGAACGATGCTGAACGAAACCTCGACATCGGAAATGGCTAAAAACAGAGTAGGAGCACAATCTGGGGTTTTGCTAACCTACGGCAGGATATATTGACTCCATATCTAGTGTATGCTTATTATCGAATCGTTGCGGGAGCTCTTTGAAGTTGCGCGCGGGAGTTGGGTATATTTGGTTCCACGTGGTGCACTCCGGTGTTTTCGTGCGTGGGCCAGTTGTGTTTACCTTATTGTATATTTCATCTAGAGATATACGACGCTCGGAGGTACTTTCTGACCCTTGTGCATGGAGTTCGGATATATATTGAGAGATCTCCGATGGAAGATCCAATATGCGAACGTGCCTTATCGGTTTTGTTTGTACACTTAATAGTTGTTGAATGTAAACAATGTAACCATTCCTTCTATGTGAATTTATTTATATTCTACACCCTAGACATTATTTATAATACAACTATACTTCTCATAATAAATGGTTGGTTTCAATTAAGGGGAAAACCAGAGCGGTAATCTGCATAGTTCCCTCAGTGTTGTTACATGCAATATGTATCTTGAGTTTCTCATACCAGACTGATGTCTGACGCTTGGTTTTGTTTTCCTTAAAATCATCACGTACTCGTTCGAGTAGGCTGAGTATGGCAGGTTTTACTTTGGATTCCTTGGAGCTTTTGGAAGAGAGTTGGAGTTCAACTTACCATACTTTTTATATCCGCTGCATTCTATGTTGTACATCAACATTAATGAGGACGGGTTGTTATAACTGTCCAAGTTGATGATTGGTTAGTCATCTCTAATAGTTGTAATCATACAGTTTTATTTGGTAAAGATCATTCATTATATTATATGTTACCGTTCCGTTGTGAGATTCTGATATTGTGTCCTCTTCTTCCTTAGTCTATTTACTTTTTATTTTATTTCACCCTAACTTTTCGTCTTTCCGGCACTTGGGTGCTCGGCACGTGAATACCGTGGATGTATTAGTGTCGACATTCGAGGGTCGAAAAGTCGGGTCGTTACAACAAATCAGTAACCCCACCCATTTTCATTGGTAGAAGGGACATCTAAATAAAGAAGAGGACGAGAGAGGCTGTTGAAATGTTTGCTGTAAAAAACGTTCTTGGTTTGGGAATGCGATGTATAAATAGGAAGAGAAGCTTTAAGGCTAAGGAAAAATAGGACTAGGATAGGACGGTGGCAATTCGTGGCCAGTAGGTTAACTCAGCGGTGAAGAAACTGTACACGTACATACCCAAGCTCAAGCAACGTACATCTTCTGTTTCTAAATGCTGTATATAATGTGGATGATACTGAACATACTGATTGATTAAGTATGTGTGGCTGTAAATATATAATGTAATATTAATTGAAACATGGATTGGAGGGAGGCCGTATGTTATATACGGTTTTTAAAATGAAAACATGGTGCCGGTGAACACCAATCGTGGTCTTGCGGTTAAGGGGATATGCAACGATGTGGAATAGGGGACTTAGGAATAGTAGTAAAAATACATATATATTATTAAGTCTAGTGAATTTCGTTAAGAAAAATCACTTCATGTCCGAGCTGGTACGGACTAAAATAAGGATACAGTCGTGTCCATGGATGAGCCACGATCCAAAATATATAATAATACCGGTAGATTAACTCATATTGTGAAACCCCAAAATCGCCGAATAAGGGCGCAAAATACTCCAAATAAAAAGTTGGTTATTTAATTAATTAAAAATTACAGAAAAATTCTAAAAATTAAATTATTGTTATGTCCCAAAGGAACCTTGTCTAAATTCAAACCCGATCTCTAGTTATATCGAATAAACCGTTACGGCCGATAAGCGATTCTATAACGACTATTTTAAAATTTGATTTGGACATATCTCAAAATCTACATGACGAAATCCTGATTTTTCTCTTCCGCTAGAAAGATATACTTCACCAGCTCCAAACGTTTCTTGTTTCACAGAAATCCGATTTAAAACGAACCCTGTACATTCAGTTGGAGTTCGAATCGCCAATTTACGAACTACAGCGCCATTTCAAGCTCGATTTTAATTATAATATAATTATACGTTCAAACTATCGTTCAAATAATTTATTCGTTATTCAAATTCAATTCCAAGCTGAATTAAATATCATAGATGATCCAGTTCACACCATATCGCCATTTTATCCAATTCTGATTATTTCAGAATTAAATATATTATTTAATTTATTATTTTAATTAAATATTCACCATTATTTAATTCCACGACCATTAAATCCTTTAATTCACTATTTAAATAATTAAATAAATTAATTATCATACCGCTAAGAATGCGGGTCATTACATTCTTCCCCACTTAAAATAAATTCGTCCTCGAAATTGCTAAAGCTAGATGACGACCCTATCTACTGGCCAGACTTATTTGTTCACTTCTCAACTCCGGTTTCACTAAACCAATTTATTTTTATTAAATTATTAATCAATTCTTATCAACGAAAATTTTCAAAAATCCTGAAAATTATCTAACGCCTTAAATTTTCGAAAAATTTCGCCAGCACCTCCTTTGTACTGGTTAATACGCCAAACCACCACTCGCCTCTCTGGGCCATCTCCATCCCACAAGAAAATCAAACAGCCAAGCGGCTTGCCAATTTGGCTCATAAATCTTATATGCAATAGAAATATAAACTTGTACCTTTTGTCGGCATATCATTATATCCTTTCCACCTGTTATCAATTCAGCATATACAAGGGTCATCCCAATCTAATTTCAATCTGCTTTTATCCATAAATCCAACCATTCGCTTACACCTAAGTTGAATTCAATTTCAAACCAAAGTTCCATTTTCGATTTTTAAATTCCTACCTCATCAATCCATCCTACTTGATATCATTCTAATCCAACTCAATTACCGATTAACTGGCTTTATTTTTAATTCAATTTTTCTTTCATAAATTTCTATTAAATTTGTTTTTAATTCAACAGTCTTTCCCTGGAGTTTTTAAACAGTTTACTCTTTTCAAAAATCAAATTTTCCTTTTTGAAATTCAACACAACTTGTCATTCCCAAAACAAATTCATAACAGTATCTCTGGTAGTAATTAGTCACTTACAACTCGAAAATGGATACTGATGATGCAGCTGTCATCATCAGAATCTATTTTCTAGCGATCGAAGTGAGTTCAATACTATAAAACCATTTCTAAACGTTTCCACTTTGAAATTCATTTCAAAATATAATTCACACTGCTTGCAAAACAAACTTAAAATCTCCCAGGATCTTAAATTTTCCTTATTTTTAAGGATTAATTGACAGGAATAATCCGAAGTTTGACGAGTCTTCCTGTATTAATCCGAAGTTTGGATTATTTTGAAATAATCCCAAGTTTAGGGGGTCCTTTCCCATATTGATCCCGATGACTTATTAACTTGTTGTAGTCAGTTATCAAACTTAAATTCATTTTCCCCAAACAGTTTTTCTGGAGTAAAAAACTAGTTTGGGGAAGACGAATTTAAGTTTGTTAACCGACTACAACAAGTTAATAAGTCATCGGGATCAATATGGGAATGGACCCCCCAAACTTGGGATTAATTAAAAATAATCCAAACTTCAGATTAATATGGGAAGACACATCAAACTTCGGATTATTCCTTTCAATTTATCCTATTTTTAATCCAAATCCATTTACAAACACTTATCCAATTTTCCAGAATTTTAATTCAATTTCTGGTTTAAATTTCAGATTTAACTCATCTGATTTCACGTATTTCACTTATATGAATTCTGATTGGTTATTTACATAACCATTTAATTTATAATCTTACTCGATTATAATAACAACCAATATATCCACTATATTCTAATTTTGATATATATATATATATCTTCTCTATATCAAGATATAACTTGGGTAAACTTATTCTAATTTACCCTCTTTTCAAAACATATCATGTCGACCCATCGTATTCGAGTGTTTATAAACTCCTACCGATACAGTGGATCAAACTGATCGACCAGAACCCATAAACAACTGAACCAATAAATCTCCATAATATAAAATTATTTTTATAACAAATACATGTATGTTCACTCGTATATATACGCTCAAACTCAATCTAGGGTATTACTAACCCCATCTCTACCGAATCATGCCACAGAGCCAAGGTAATTCTTTTAACCTTAAGCTCTGATACCAATTGTAACGACCCGGGTTTTTGTCAGCCTTGATTATCCGATATACAACACATATCGAACATCCAAGGGTCGAAAATACCGGATGATTAATTAAAGAAATTAGAGGGTGAGAATAGATAAGATAGAAACTTAGAATAGAAGAAGAAGAAGAACACAACATCAGAGTAATTCGAACCTCACAGCAGAATGAATAACATATAATAGATAACATATCCTTGAAATAAATTCAGTATATGTTTACAATAACATTATCAGAGTACAACACTTACAACACAACGGAAATAAACTATAGCTATATGATCTTGAAGCCTCCTGCTCCAGCTCTTCAAGTATTTGTTAATCCCGACTACTTGACTACCCGTACAAAATTTAGCACCCAAGAGTTTAGGGAAAACAAAACAAAATAAAATCCGGGTCAGTCATGGGACTGGTGTGAGTAAAACGGTTTAAAACAGTTCAAGCAGGTAAATGATATCTCATAAGACCACGCTGTATAACGGAACGGGGTTTTCCCTTATGAGAATCCAAATTATCTTTATATCAAAAACCTTTTGATATTATAATAATGTCTATCAACCACAATATAATAATCATCTAGCAGAAACGCTTTCATCTCACGTTCTACATATATAGTATACAATCAAAACCGCAAGCACGTATTTGGGAATCGATTTCCAACTATGACAAGGTATGGAACCACCTTTTGCTAGTGTACCTCTAGAAAGGAATACACTGGGTTCAACTCGAACATCTTGCAACCCAGCCACACATGACCGACCACTCATTTCGGTTGAGTGTATCACACGTATATCACCAACGGTTGGGATCAGTAACCGTTTCCCGAATGGGACAGTATCGACAATATATTTTTAGAAATAAATGAAACTCTAGATCAGGTGATTATACACCCTACTTCGGAGCGACCGACTTAGTCATGCTGCCTGCCCGATTTCTGTCATTTACCGGTTGATGACGCTTAAGGTTACGCTTCATCATCTCATCAGATTCACTTCGAATGTCACATTGTCAAATCCATCAAATCACCGATTGGCGTCCTCAACAATACATTATGTTTTAGCTAAAAGTAGTTTCCTTCTCCGCTTCCACTCTTGGTACGGTTGAAGAAAACAATATACGTGATCGTCTGGAAATACTCTGTCAGACATCCGTCCATACAAGTCATCTAGGAACAGGATGAACTGACGGCACTATTCAGTACATCCATCTTAGGCACCTTTATCTAAGACTTATACAATAGCCCTTGCACTTTACTCCGTCTTCAATTTTTCTTCGGCATATATGATTCGCAACGCTTATGCCAATACAGAGTGGTTCTTTGGATAATAATCCAACTGGTCTCTCTATATTAACAACGTTAAAATGGTCAAAAACTTCGATAGTCTGTGATTTAACTATCGAAGGAAAACAGGTGTGCAAACAACGATATTATTTCCAAATGGAAATTCTATCAATCAATCATCAATCATATATATATATATATATATATATATATATATATATATATATATCCTTATTCTCTATGTTTAGAAAATGTACGTTATTAACACTGGAAAACATTTCCATTGTTATTTACACATCACTATCATTTCACAACTATCAGTCCCTGACTGTAAACTAGTAGGAGGACAATTCTCTAAATATAAACCCAGAAGGCCGAAACCAAAATCAGGTCGATACTCAGAAAACTTTTCAACTTAACTAATCTCTAGTCAGTTTCTAATCTTGTTTAACTCTATATATTTTTTTAACTCTAATTGATTAACTCTAACTGATTTACTCTAACTGATTTGCTCTTTTAACTCTATTTGATTAAACTATATTCGAATAACTCCCCTTTAACTTTATTTATTTAACAAATAAATATCTCCTTTATTTTTTTTATAATTATTCTAACCAATAAATATTTCCTTTATTTTATTCTATTTATTCTAACAAATAAATATTTCCTTTTATATCTATTCTATTTATTCTAACAAATGAATATTTCCTTTATTTTATTCTATTTATTCTAACAACTAACCTTTATAATCCTATTTATTTATTCCTAAATAAATATCTCCTTTATTAAAATCCGTCGATTATATAAATTCCTTCTTTTATAAAATCCTTCGATTTTGTAAATATATTTCCTTTATAAAACCTTTTTTTCCTTTTCTATATAAAATCCATTGATTTTATATAAATAATTCATTTTCAAAATACACTTTGAAATTCCCCTTTCCCACATCCAGTATTTCTTATGGTATTTAACATACCATATAACAATGATAAATATCGTCCAAACACACATAATCAACAACATATTATATATCACATCATATATCACAATATATGAATCACAGTAAAATAAATATTGAGGAATCCAATTGGATTCCTCCAACCTGTTTCCCTGCATCACAGATGTTAAACAATATAAATCAACATCACTTTTAGTCCCATATGATATATTCTGTAAAACAGAATCAATATAGAAATTCAACTAAATGACTAGCAGCTCAATCAACAGTCAACACACAGTCAATCAGCCCATATTTAACAGTTCTAAAAATACAACATGAAATCATAAACTGTTCAAAGTTAGTGAGATTTACTCACATTGGACTATCATCGTTAGTAACGATAACCATCGCTCGATTTGATTTAGATGGACAATTTATTTTGCGATAAATTGTAATGAGGCCGAATTCTCTCCCTGTCAGTCCCATTGGATAGCTCTCGTCCATACGATCCCATCGGATCCGACCATTCGTAAATCCGTCTCTGAAACCCGGCCCATTACTCATTTTTGAAGGTCCATACCACGATGGCTTTGTGTTCTCAAAAAAACAAAGAACGAGCTTAAGTATGTAACTGCATCCATATGTATTTCGAACAGAACATTGGGGATATCATCACCGCAAGCTCATTTCTCATCGATATTTTTACTGTTGGTCTCGACCCTTAAATCATACTTGACTATAAGACCAAGGTTGTACACTAACTTATGTCTCACAAGGTAAACTGCACTCTTTCTCACCTTCCATAAGAAACTCCTGCTCCACCAAAACGGCTGTGCTGTGCATCCTTATCCCCTGCCTCGCGTTCATACCATTTTTCCCCGCATTGTCCTTTGCATTGTGATTCCGGCAACAGCACATGCAAGAAACCTACCCCTCATTTCTATCTTCTCCCTCAGTAACACAGCAAACGGTCCCTTACCACCGCATGTACCCCTTCCATGTTTTCCACTTTCAAATCCTCAACTACTCCCTTACACTTTAACATCCACGTCACCCCTTATCTTCTCCATTCGCTCCAGCATTTACAACCCGCTTCCTCATTTCATCACAAACCCATTTCACCTTAAACTCCACATAAAAATCTCATCAATCTCCGCACCGTATTTCTCTGTCCAAACAGTATCTCGTTCCCCTTATCCCGCCATTTTCTGACCATCGTTCCTCGCCTTAAATCCAGTGCGAAAGTCCCTTCAATTCCTTGAATCTGAAATCAGTAAACCCCCTCATTTTCATTGGTAGAAGGGACATCTAAATAATGAAGAGGACGAGAGAGGCTATTGAAATGTTTGCTGTAAAAAACGTTCTTGGTTTGGGAATGCGATGTATAAATAGGAAGAAAAGCTTTAAGGCTAAGGAAAAGAAGGACTAGGATGGGACGGTGGCAATTCGTGGCCAGTAGGTAAACTCAGCGGTGAAGAAACTATACACGTACGTACCCAAGCTCAAGCAACGTACATCTTATGTTTCTAAATGTTGTATATAATGTGGATGATACTGAACATACTGAAAGATTAAGTATGTGTGGTTGTAAATATATAACGCAATATTACTTGAAACATGGATGGGAGGGAGACCATATTTTATATACGGTTTTTAAAATAAAAACATGGTGCCGGTGAACACCAATCGTGGTCTTGCGATTAAGGGGATATGCAACGATGTTGAATAGGGGACTTAGCAATAGTAGTACAAATACATATATATTATTAAGTCTAGTGAATTTCGTTAAGAAAAATCACTTCATGTCCGAGCTGGTGCGGACTTAAATAAGGATACAGTCGTGTCCAGTGATGAGCCACGATCCAAAAAATATAATAATACTGGTAGATTAACTCATATTGTGAAACCCCAAAATCGCCGATTAAGGGTGCAAAATACTCCAAATAAAAAGTTGCTTATTTAATTAATTAAAAATTATAGAAAATTTCTAAAAATTAAATTATCGTTATGTCCCAAAAGAACGTTGTCTAAATTCAAATCCGATCTTTAGTTATATCGAATAAACCGTTATGCTCGATAAGCGATTCTGTAACGACTATTTTAAAATTTGATTTAGACATATCTCAAAATGTACACGACAAAATCCTGATTTTTCTCTTCCACTAGAAAGATATACTTCACCAGCTCCAAACGTTTCTTGTTTCACAGAAATCTGATTTAAAACGAACCCTGTACATTCAGCTGGAGTTCGAATCGCCAATTTACGAACTACAACGCCATTTCAAGCTCGATTTTAATTATAATATAATTATACATTCAAACTGTCGTTCAAATAATATATTCGTTATTCAAATTCAATTCCAAGCTGAATTAAATATCACAGATGATCCAATTCACACCATATCGCCATTTCAGCCAATTCTAATTATTTCATAATTAAATATATTATTTAATTTATTATTTTAATTAAATATTCACCATTATTTAATTCCACGACCATTAAATCCTTTAATTCACTATTTGAATAATTAAATTAATTAATTATTATACCGCTGAGGATGCGGGCCATTACATTTCCTTTATGTATTCAGGGCCTAAAAAGTCTTTCCCCAGTTTCAACCTAACATACTGGAGACGAACATGGCCTGCAATATAAAGCTTCAAATGGTGTCATCCCTATACTTCTTTGATAATTGTTATTGTATGTAAATTCAGCTAAGTGGAGGTGATCTTCCCAATTACCGCCAAAGTCTAAAATACTGGCTCTCAACAAATCCTCTAGCACCTTGTTAACTACTTCAGTTTGCCCATCCGATTGAGGATGGTAAGCAGTGCTCATGCAAAGCTCACTTCCAATAGCCTCCTGAAAACTTCTCCAAAATTTAGATGTAAAGATAGTATCTCTATCACTCACAATAGTCTTGGGTATACCATGCAATTTTACTATCTCCTTCATGAATACTTGAGCCAGTTTTGGTGCATTTATATTTGATTTTACTGAAATGAAATGTGCTACTTTAGTTAGCCTATCAACCACAATCCATATACTAGTATTTCCTCTTTTTGATCTTGGTAGACCATCTATAAAATACGGGGAGATGTCCTCCCATTTCCACTGAGGTATACTTAATGGTTGAAGTAAACCTGAGGGTTTTTGTGTCTTTGCCTTTGTCTGTTGGCAAATTATACATTTGGCTACAAATTTAGCTACATCGCTCTTCATTCCTTTCCACCAATAATCCCTCTTAAGATGATGATACATCTTAGAATTTCCTGGATGTATGGAGTACTTGCTTCTATGATATTCATTTAGTATCTCCTCTTTTAATTCTGCATCTTCATGCACCCAAATTCTACTTTTATTCCTCACATATACCCTCTCATCAATGTGCAAGTTTTTCACGTCTTCTCCTCTTTCCAAAAGGGTTCTCTTTTCTAAAATAATGGGATCTTGATTTTGCATATTTCCCACCATCAGAATTAAATCAGACTGCAAAGTGACCATACTTAATCGCCCCATATTTCTTGTGTATCCTGTACTTCCATGTGCACATCATTATTCTCTTTTATTTCTAGATCAGTGAGTAACATCAAATTCTTGAATTCTTCCATCATCATTAAACTTATTTTAGCATGTTTCCTACTCAAAGCATCAGCTACTTTGTTAGCTTTTCCTGGTGTATACAATATGTCAAAATCATAAGCAGCTAAAAACTCAACCCATCTATGTTGCCTCATATTTAAATCTTTTTGTGAGAATAAATATTTCATAGATTTATGGTCAGTGTAGAGCTCAAATTTGGCTTCTAACAAATAATTTCTATAAAGTTTTAAGCATAAACAACTGCAGCTAATTCCAAGTCATGTGTTGGTTATCTGACTTCAAGTGGTTTTAATTGCCTTGATGCATATGCCACTACTTGACCTTGTTGCATCAATACTACTCCTAAACCATATCCACATGCATATGCATATATTGTTAAATCATGGTTTCCTTCTGGTACTTTTAAGATAGGTGCATTTACCAATGCTTCCTTTAATTCTTTAAAAGCTTTCTCACATTTTTCTGTCCATATATATGCTTGGTTCTTCCTAGTTAAGTTAGTAAGTGGTGCTGAGATCTTAGAAAAATCTCTAATAATTCTTCTATACTATCCCGCCATTCCCATGAATGACCTAACTTCACTCACTATTTTTGGTCTTTGCCAAGTCTGTATGGCTATCTCTTTACTTGGATTTACTGAAATCCCTTGTGCAGAGATTACATGTCCAAGAAAGTTTACCTCCTTTCTCGAAAAGATACATTTATAAAAAAAATCGTTTAAATTATTTTGCCTTAATCTGCTCAAGACTAGATGCAAATGATTTTTGTGTTACTCCATTCTTTTTGAATAAATCAAAATGTCATCTACAAAAATTAACATAAACTTCTCCAAATAATCCTTGAATATTCTATTCATCAAATCAACAAAATAAGATGGTGCATTAGTCAGTCCAAAGGGCATTACTAAAAATTCATATAACCCATATCGGGTGTTGAATGTTGTGTATTTGATGCTAGACTCTTCCACTTCCATTTGGTGAAAGCCAAAGTCTAAATCAAGTCTAGAAAACTCTTTTGATCCAGCCAATTGATCAAAAAAATCATCAATTCTTGGCAAAGGGTATTTGTTCTTTATGGTTAATTTATTTAATTGCCTGTAATCTATACACAACCTTAAAGAACCATCTTGTTTCTTCCTAAATACCACAGGTGCACCCCGACAAGAATTACTTGGTCTTATGAAACCATTCTCTTCTAACTCATCTAACTGTTTCTTCAGTTCTATTAGTTCACTTAGTCCCATTCTGGTAGCCTTTTTAATCACTGGACATGCCCCTGGGATTAAGTTGATTTCAAATTCCACTGGCCTATTGTATGGGATACCTTTAACTTCCCCAAAATCATCCAAGTATTTATTTAAAATGGTTATGTGCTCAATTGAAAATTCATAAATTTCATCACCTAACCCACACAAATGAAATAACCTTTTTTCCTTAGCAGATTCACAAAGCACTGTAATCCTTTGCTTCTTACTGTTTTGAAATGAAACGGTGGATGTTTCTAAATTAATTATAGCCTTGTGTAGCTTTAACCATTCCATACCCAATAAATACTTATGTTTGGGTAATTTAAAACTATATATTAGAAATGAAAAAAGTTCCTCCTATAATTAACTCTGCATCTACACACATCATATCCAAGACACAAGAACTTCCTAGAGGACTTTTAATAAGTAAAGGTCTCTCTATGAAAATGCAATTCAGTTTCAATGTTTTAACTATATCATGAGAGACCAAAGAGTGTGTTTCTCTTGTATCAAATACTATTGATATAGGCACTTGGGAAATAAATAATATACCTTCCATTTATCCAAGGTTTTCTACATTAGACTCCACTATGGACTTGCCTTTTGTCTCTAGAGTTGCCACTTTACCTTGTTGCTTAATCTTAGGGAAGTTCCCCTTCAAATGGCCTTCCTTCCCACAAGTATAACACTTGAATGCCCCACCTTTCAACTCTGGACATTTTGGCTTAATATGCCCTTCCTTGCCACAGTGGTGACACACCAATTTCTTCTTGTTTTCACCAGTTTCAACATCTTCTTGTTTCTTTTCATATGGACGATACTTTCCCTTACCCTTTTTTATTATTGTTGTTTTTAAAATTCTGGAATTTGTCCCTTTCTTTATCATATTGCTCAAAGTTTAAAACCAAATCTATCACTTGATCAAAAGTTTTATCTACATAGGATATCATAGCTCTACTTAAGCTTGGAATTAACCCCTTAATATACCTGTTATTTTTGGAAGCTTCATCAACAACTAGCATAGCTCCATACTTTGATAGTACTTCAAATTTTTGAGCATACTCAGTGACACTTAAATTCCCTTGTCTAAGTCTTATAAACTCTTAAAGCAAAGTTTCCTTAGTTGATGCAAGCACAAATCTGGCTTCCATTAATTCCTTAAATTGATTCCAAGTGATGTCATTTTCAACTCTTCCAACTATGACTACCTCCCACCAACTCAAACCTACTCCCTTCAACTGTCTAGAAGCTACTTGCCTCTTCCTTTGACCATCTAATTGCATGTCTCCCAAAATCCTTTCCAAGGTTCTAACCCAAACTTGGATTTCCATTACACTTCATTCCCTTCAAAGCTTTTGCCTCCCAAATGAGTATAGGTCTTTAGTAACTTAGAGAGCTCTTCATGTGGATTCTCAGGTCTATGCCCCATTCCTTCTCTCAGAGCATTCACTAATTCTTGCATATTCACCATAGGTGGTTCTCTTGGTCTTCCAACCATGTTTCTTAAGTAAAAGGAATCTTTGGGTTAGCTAAATTTCCTACTCATATATGGTATTATTCCCCCATATGTGTATATAATAATCAAGCACACACAAGCAACCAATCATACAAATTAACTTGAATTATTCTATCACCTAGTAATTGAATATTATCTGTGTTTTCAATTAACATGGCTCTGATACCACAATGTAACGACCCTGCTTTTAACAAGAATTTTGGTATGTTTTTTTAGTGTATGAAAGGTTCTCTAGTTTCAAAGTTATAAGCCAGAGCCATTCTTCCCAGTCAAAAATTTAGGATCCAACATTATACCAATTTAAAAATATTGGATCATATAGAAAATGTTTTGATATATATATATATATTTATATTTGTGTATATGAAGCTATATATATATCCCTCTTGCTTTGAATCAAAGTACAAAGAAAGCAAGAGATCCATTGACCTCTTTATAGATCAATGTTAAATACATATTTAAAGCTGATATTCTTATACCTACAAAAGTGATACTTTTGTATCATAGGCCTAAAAATGATACTCCTATACATGCAAAAATGATACTTCCATGACTACCAATAAAATTGATATTCTTGTGACGACAAAAATGATACTGTTGTGCCCACAACATGATACCTTCAAAAATGACACTTAAATGCATGCAGAGATGATACTTATAAAGGTGATACTCTTGTGCATACAAAAATGATCCTTTCAAAATAGTGCTATCAAAATGATACTCCTATGCATAAATAGATGACACTTTTTAAAATGATGATAGCAAAAATGATAACTCTTTGCATGCATAAATGATACTTTTGACATAATGAGTGTAGCATACACATGTTTACTATCCTAGTCTTTGGTGCATGGATCCACATTGCACCTCTGGTTAGTCCCTCTCTGATCTGAACTGTAACACCCCTAAGTCCCACATCGTGGAAGCCTGTGTGAAGTGGGTAATTATATAGTAGAGCCCATCTCTTACTAAAGACGAGGCCTTTTGAGGAACAAAACCCCACACCTATATGGTGGCTAAGTTGGGGATAATATCTTGCGTGAACGGAGGGCGGGATGTTACAGTGGTATCAGAGCTAATACCCAGTCGGAATTGTGGCTCCTGTGTGGACCACAACGCCTGGGTGAGCTGTTTGTGAGCCAACGGGGACGTTGGGCTCTGTAGGAGAGGAGAATGTAACACCCTAAAGTCCCACATCGTGGAAGCATGTGTGAAGCGGGTACTTATATAGTACAGCCCATCTCTTACTAAAGTCGAGGCCTTTTAAGGAACAAAACCCCACACCTATACGGTGGCTAAGTTTGGGATAATATCTTGCGTGAACGGAGGTGCCGGCTGTTATAGTGGTATTAGTGCCAATACCCAGTCGGAATTATGGCTCCTGTGTGGTCCACAGCGCCAGGGTGAGGTGTTTGTGAGCCAACGGGGACGTTGGGCTCTGTAGGAGGGGACAATGTAACACCTCTAAGTCCCACATTGTGGAAGCCTATGTGAAGTGGGTACTTATATAGTAGAGCCCATCTCTTACTAAAGCAGAGGCCTTTTGAGGAACAAAACCCCACACCTATACGGTGGCTAAGTTGGGGATAATATCTTGCGTGAACGGAGGTGCGGGCTGTTACATGAACTGAACTAAGTGTGCCCATGTGCACCACTTTTTGTGTTTGAGTTTACTGAAAGAATGCACCAACAAACCAGCGTACAAACTTGTACATGTGCACTTCACTTTTCTAAAATGATTCCATATTGACTAATACAAATAATATTATTAAAATTATATAGTTCAAAACATATGTTTTCTCAATTCCAGTTTGCGAAATGATCATATTGAATACTCTTTAGCTAAACATTAACATAGTACATTACACTTAATTCTCTTATCATCTAACCATAATTTTTTAGGACTCAGCTTAATATTTACAAAATTGATTCATAAAGCTATTCTTAAGGATTCATGCAGATACAACCATTCATAAGCTTTTATTTTCTAATTTTAAGCAAGCTATCATACATGAAAACAAGCCACACTGCTAACCCAGATCTTACTTAGCTCCACCATTTCCTGAAAAAGAATTAGAGGTTGTCTCATCATATAATGAGACACCCCGTTTGCTATGAGCAAACCAGTTCAGAATAATGTGTCTGGTATGAGCATCTCAATTAAAACTTGATTAATAAAAATGAACATAAAGTCTATGTAGGAATCATATTTTTAAACGGCGTAATTTTGTAAAATTAATTGATAATCTTGTGCTACTGCACTTTCACTTATTTACACAGTATTTACCATTAATGTTCCGAATAATACATACAGATCAAACAAACATATGTGCATAACAGGTAAATACATCCTGATAATATTATGATTTGTATCCATCACTGCCCTAGGAAATCTTCTAGGAAAACTCAAGTCCTTTGTATCTATTTCCTAGCATACATCAATTTGTTTAAATACCCTGGTCTCATCTGTTTAAGCGAACCACTAGGACACATTGTAGTAATCTAATTCACATTACTACAGAAAGAACACAAGAACAAAATTAGGCCATGTTCAAACTTACAGATCAAGTGCAAGCCATTCCACAACATCTTGACAAGAATACCTTAGTGAAATTACTAAGTGTTTCCTTTTTATTTTCCAGTGACTATTTATCTAAATATGGTAAACTAACACAGCTATAATCACTTCATAATGCCATGGATTCCATAGAAACCGCCCAAACAATCAAAAAAAAACATTTGGGCATGAATATAAACTATCCAAGCAAGAATTTAAACCATTAAGTACATATAGATATTACAAAAAGTCATTTATCTTGGGGTTTTAATGAGGCAAAATCCTTGTCTTAAAATATAATAACTACTATACGGATGTATATGCTTGTCTGAATATGCATCTGATATTACTCTATGGCTTTTATGAATATTTTTAATAGACTTTTCCACTTTGCATAAACAAGTTTCAAATAGATTTCAAGACCTAGCTGAGACATAATATTTGAATTCTTGATTAGAGATCAGCACATAGAAAATCCTATTGCTCTCTAAATCAACCATTTTATAGAGCCTCAACACCTTTACACAAGTATATTGCAGCTTATATGCATTTTTATGAGAGATTGCCACAGACAAGTATCATTTGTATATATCCAGATTTATGAGGTTTTCCAAAGTATCATAAAAAGGTTTTTTAAGGTATCATTAATTTAGTAGATTCAAATAATAAATTTAAATCCATGTTTTTAAACTCAACAATGATTTTAAATAAAGACATTAACATATTTATAATCAAATACAGATAGGTAAAATGATCAGAGGATCGAATTCAGAATAAAATGAATATATAAAGATATTGGCTGCTTTTTAATCTCAGGACTTAATGCCATTTGTTTTAAGTGAGAATTCTCACCAAATCTACTTCTTCTAGGCTAAAGAAAATTCAGAGAACCCTTGCTTTACCCCCAAGCTTTCCTTCTTCCATTCTAAGTAATTTTTTATGTATTTTTACTTATTTTCAGTAGGCAGTTTAATTTTTCCCGGCCACCCTTACTTATAGCATCAGATTCCTAGGGTTTCCCTAGGTGATACAAAGTCAGTTTTTCCCCTTATTAGATCATGCAATTTTTTGAGTGTTATTTACATTATTTGCTTTATTTTCTTTATAGTGCTCAGGTGTAAAACTGCCAAGAAAACAAATTTTACCTTTTTCAGAAATAAAGAAATTTTTTTAAACCATTTTCCCTCCATAACAAGTAATGACAAAAGGGCAAATGGACAAATAATCCCCCTTTTTCTAAATTTGGCTATGCACCATTTAATCTTTATGCACTTGGTTTTTCCATATACATGTATATGTATTATCTAAAACTTCTTTTATATTATGCATTAAATCAGTCCATATGTTTTAATTTTAATTGCCACTGGAAATACACGTATACTCTTATACATGAATCATATTAAATATCCTGGAACTATGGTGTTGTCTTGTGCATGTTCCTGTTGTACACATGTGCAAACACACACATACATGCACACAGTCCAAAGCCCTACTAATTCCATGTCAAATTCAATAAACATTTTAAACCATGTTAAAATAATTTTTTCTAAAATTTTGGGTCATTACACCTCCATGTAGGCTTTATGGCTTTACGTTGCTGGCTCTACATTGATTCAAATGAACTTGCCTGTCCTAATCTAGTTGGGGTTTGTAGTGGCCCGAAAATCCGTGCCAATTTGAGCTGACTAATATAGTACACATTCAACTCAAAGTGCACGAAAATACCGGGACATTAATAGAAGAATTTAGAGGGTGAGATAGAAAAGATAGAACTAATAGAATAGAAGAAGAAGAGGATCACAACTGAACAGAATCAGAGTAACACGAAACTCGCAGCGGAACAAAATAAGATGTATTATGTAACATAACTTTGAATACAAAACCGTATTATTGTATATACATACCATTATCAGAGTACAATACATCATATCACAGCGGAAATAACTCTACATAACTAATGGTGAAGCTTCCTGCTTTTGAACTCCTCCAAGTGAATCTGCAAAGCCTGAAACGCTTGACTGCCCGTACAAATTTGGGCACCCAAGAGTTTAGGGAAAACAAACAAAATAAACTCTGGGTCAGTCATGGGACTGGTGTGAGTAAATTCCAACCATACTATTTTACTTTGAAAATCCTTTTCAAAACAAGAAGATAATAGTAAGACCAGCCCACACATAAACATGGACGGTTTTTACCTTACTATAACCCGAAATATTCTTGATATCAAAACCCAGTGATATTATGATAATGTCTAACCAAATAATTATACAAGTAGTAGAACGCTTGCATCTCACGCTCCACATATATATAGTATAAAATCATAAACCGCAAGGCGCTTATCGGGGATTGGATTTCAACAGACAAGGTATGGGAGCACCTTCTGAATAGTGTACTCTAGAGGGGATACACTCAGGGTTCAACAAGAATGTCTTGCAACCCGGCCACACATGACCGCTCACTCATTTAGCTTGAGTGTCGCGAATATATTGCCACCACGGTTGTAGGCCATCCAACCGTCATTCGAAGATACAGAATCGAAATGAAGTATAAATATGAATTTTCTCTAGATCGATGACAATACACCCTGCTTGGGGATGACCCAACTAGCCATGCTGCCTAGCCCAACTTTTGTCATTCCTAGTTGTGAGGCTAGAGGCTACGTCTATCTTCAGAACATCTGATCACCATTCACTTGAATGCCACATCGTCAAATCCGTAATCACACATTGATTACACAAATGCACACTGGGTGTAGAATAAAGAGAAGTCACCTTCTCCCCACCAACTTGGTATATTCATAAAATCAACGGCGTGACCGTTGGAAATACTCTGTCAGACACTCGTCCATACAAGTTGTCCTGGGACTGGACAAACAAAAACACACCATTCTATAACTGGACGATCCTTGCATTTAACTCCGTCTTCAATTATCTTCAGCATATCTCATTCGCAACGATTATGCCTATACGGAGTGGTTTTCGGGTAATAACCCAACCGGTCTCTCCGTATTGACAACGATGGTCAAAACACTTCGATAGTCGGTTATTTAACTATCAGAGTTAAAACAAACATCCATTCACAAACACTGGCCCTTTTATTTAATACTAACTTTCTAGTTTCCCATATTTCTATAAACTCTTCCTTACTTCCCTTCATTTCTACTCTATTAGTTCCTCGTTATAAATCGGTAAGTGAATAAATTTCTAAGTATCAACCCCGAAGGCCGAAACCAACATCAGATTGACGCCTCGAAAGTTACTCAACTCAACCAACGTACAATGGGTTCTAATTTCTTTAAAACTATATCACCCTCCTTATCATGCTCATTATATTTTTTTAAAACATTATAACTTATCGACTTACTTTAAAACCGTTATATTTTAACTAATGCTGCTATCCTTTCCTTTATAACTAATGCAATACGCTGCTATATTCTCTTTTATAACTACTGCAATACGCTGTTGTATTCTCTTTTATAGCTATTTCAATACGCTGCCATATTCTCTTTTATAACTACTGCAATATGCTGCCATATTCACATTTCATTTGATAAACTCCGTTTTCTAAGTCAGGTTCTTATTAAATCAATATCAAGTTTATAACTAAATACTGATTACATATCCTATTATAATTTGTTGGTTTAAAACTAAATTCTAACTAGCCTATCAGATTATAATTCCTAATAATGTTATTTAGGTTCAGGTCGTATATATAAATACTATACAACAAACAGTACATACAAATATTGAGGAATCCGGTCGGATTCCTCCAACCGGTTTCCGCATCCACAGGTGTCAATCAACACAATTTTCACTAACTCTATACTAGGGGATATTCTAATCGATATTATCAGTGTCCAACTGATGATGTGTACATATATATAACGGTATATAATATTCAACCAAATTAATTGTAATCAACCTAATCAACCATCACACATCATTCAAAAACATTAAAATATAATTGCAATATTTTAAAATAGATCAGAGTTAGTGATTTTACTCACCTTGGCGCGTTAACCGTTAAATAACGATTTGCGTCGGTTGATTATACCCGGCGCTCTATTTGCCTAATTCGCAGTGAACTCCAATCGTTTCAACCCAGCTTCGGATCGTAGTCTGCGGTCACCTGGTTTCGACACGACTGATTATTTGAAATCCGCCTCGCTTGCTGCGACGAAGAGCGGCATCATCCTTCTTCATATCGGTTTAAAACAAACCATCATCCATTCTTTTCCTGTCGTTTTAAAAGCTGTTACCTGCTTTCTCAGTCCCACCACTGTCATGGGCTTCAACACAAAGCCTCCTTGTTTCCAACGTACTCCACTTCTTCTTTATTTAAACAAAACCGCCTGTTAAACAAAAGAACCCCAAACTTCACTGGAGCGTGCTCCTTGCCTTCACGTGAAACCGTCGATGCCACCACGCTCTTGCTTCACGTCCATGCATGATTACTCCATTTACTTCATGTTTCCTGGATCGCCCTTCCTAATTACCTCACTAGAAAAAATCACCTACTTAATACACGTGTTAACATCTTCCCTCATTACCGATACAAACAAAGCTTTCACTTCCGTTCGACCGAGATCCGCCACTTACTATTTCTTCACAAAGGCATTACTACTCCTGTAACCTCTCACCGCCCAAAACACCACATGTTCCTCCTTCCTTATTTTCTAACTTCCAGTCTTCACGCAAAATGGACATGCTACAGTCCACACACCCATCCACCGACAAACTTCCCCCTCCATTCACTCGCAATACTCACAACGTTGGCCATCATTTTCGGGTTTTAGTTTATGTATATTATTATAAATTTAGATCTGGTTTTAGAAGAGAAGTAGGAGAAGAGTGCAGGGAATGCTTTATTTATTCTTCTAAAATGGGACATTTTCGTGTGTATATATAGGCTTATACAGCTTAGTTTTCACGCAATAGGTATTAGGGTAGTTTCATTTTTCAATGTACAGGGTGATGAGTTGCCGTCCTTTTGTCTTTTATATGTAGGGGATGGTCTTCACGCAGCTAGCTAGGGTTATGGTTTTAGGGTATGGTTCGTTACTTAAGTAGGAAGCAATAGGTAGAAAGGAGGTCCCGCGCTATATTTGTTTGTAGAGATTGGTTTGCCTTAGTTTCTAACATTATACTTAGGTACAGACAGAGATAAAAGTACAGTTGTGCTCAACGGGGTATCACGATCCCAAAAATATAATAATACCGGTAGTTGAACTCATTCTGTGAAACCCCGAAATACCAATATAGGGTGCACAATACTCCAAATAAAAAGTTGCATAATAATTAATTAAAAATTACAGTAAAATTCTAAAAATTAAATTATCGCTGCGCCTCAAAAGAACCTTGTCCCGATTTGCACCAGATATCAAGTTATATTCAAATAACCGTTACGGTTGATATACGATTTCATAGCGATTTTCTGAATTCAATATTTAAACTGATTTAAATATTCTAATTCAAACCGACAAAAATGCGGGACGTTACAGTCCTTCCCCCTTAAAATAATTTCGTCCTCGAAATTGCTAAGATAGGGAAAATGCTAAAATCTCTGTTATAAACAGGTTAAAAATCTTTTTGGTTTACTTTATAATTTTATTTTCAACTGAACTGATTAATTCTAATTAAAATATTAATTTCTTCTTATTACCGAATATTTTCGAAAATTCTGAAAATTTCCTAACAGCTTGAATTTTCAGAGAATCTCGCCAGCATCTCCTCTACACAGCTCATTCGGTATTACAACAACTTGCCACTCCGGGCCTTCTCCAATCCAAAAGAAAATCAAACAGCCAAACGGCTTGCCCAAACTGACTCATAAAAATCTCATACTCGTATATAAACGTGTACCTTCTCTGTTGGGCATTCAACTCTATCTCTGCCATCTGCTATTAAACTAGCATATATCCAAACATTTCCAACTGATCTTCAATCAATTTATCTTCAAATCCAATTCACTTATATCCAAGCCGACACCATTTCAAACTCCCGTTTCATTCTTGGTTTCAAACTTTTATCTATCTGAGTCCAATTCTTCAACCAAGTTAAGTTCTATTCAAACTCTTATTTCACAAATTCAATTCAAAATTTATTTCACTTAGTTTTAAGTTCCACTTTTACCATTTTGACTCCATAAGTTAAATCCTTTATTTCAAAGTTCTAATTCCTGGTATTTATTTCAAATCAGTTTGAAATCATAAATAATTACATATAATGATGGCAATTCAAAACATTTGAATTTCTGAATAATTTGTTTCCTCACAATAATTCAAAAATAAAATCTTTCGGTAGTAATCCGTCACTCTGAAACTCGAAAATGACACTGATGATGTGGCCAGCATCATCAGAATTATTTTCCAGTGGTCGAAGTGAGTTCAATACTATATTACATTTCAAAATTCATTTTGAAACACTTCCATTTTGAAAATCACTTCAAAATATCTTTCACATCATTTGGAAAACAATTTTTAAATCCCCCAGGATTTTAAAATTCTCTTATATCTAATTCAAATTTAATTTCAATTCTGGTTTAAATTTCAGATTCAGCTCATCTGATTTTTCATATAATATTTCGATTGGTTATTTATATAACCAATTCCATTATACATCTTATTTGATCATAATAATGATCACATATCCAAGATATTATAATAATTTCAAGATATATATTTCTTTTATGTCAAAATACATTTTGGGTAAAATTATTTCATTTACCCTCTTTTCAAAACATACTGTGTCGAATTACTCTGTTCAAGAGTTTACAAACACCTATCGACGCAGTTTGCATTACTGTTTCGACCAGAATTCATAAACTACTCGACTGACCAGTCAACACAATATAAAACAATTTTTATATTCATTTTCAAATACGCTCTCGTATATATACACTCATACTCAATCAAAGGTACTACTGACCTCATCTCTATTGAGTCACGCCACAGAGCCAAGGTAATCACTTAACCTATAGCTCTGATACCAACTGTAGTGGCCCGAAAATCCGTGCCAATTTGAGCTGACTAATATACTACACATTCAACTCAAAGTGCACGAAAATACCGGGACATTAATAGAAGAATTTAGAGGGTGAGATAGAAAAGATAGAACTAATAGAATAGAAGAAGAAGAGGATCACAACTGAACAGAATCAGAGTAACACGAAACTCGCAGCGGAACAAAATAAGATGTATTATGTAACATAACTTTGAATACAAAACTGTATTATTGTATATACATACCATTATCAGAGTACAATACATCATATCACAGCGGAAATAACTCTACATAACTAATGGTGAAGCTTCCTGCTTTTGAACTCCTCCAAGTGAATCTGCAAAGCCTGAAACGCTTGACTGCCCGTACAAATTTGGGCACCCAAGAGTTTAGGGAAAACAAACAAAATAAACTCTGGGACAGTCATGGGACTGGTGTGAGTAAATTCCAACCATACTGTTTTACTTTGAAAATCCTTTTCAAAACAAGAAGATAATAGTAAGACCAGCCCACACATAAACATGGACGGTTTTTACCTTACTATAACCCGAAATATTCTTGATATCAAAACCCAGTGATATTATGATAATGTCTAACCAAATAATTATACAAGTAGTAGAACGCTTGCATCTCACGCTCCACATATATATAGTATAAAATCATAAACCGCAAGGCGCTTATCGGGGATTGGATTTCAACAGACAAGGTATGGGAGCACCTTCTGAATAGTGTACTCTAGAGGGGATACACTCAGGGTTCAACAAGAACGTCTTGCAACCCGGCCACACATGACCGCTCACTCATTTAGCTTGAGTGTCGCGAATATATTGCCACCACGGTTGTAGGCCATCCAACCGTCATTCGAAGATACAGAATCGAAAAGAAGTATAAATATGAATTTTCTCTAGATCGATGACAATACACCCTGCTTGGGGATGACCCAACTAGCCATGCTGCCTAGCCCAACTTTTGTCATTCCTAGTTGTGAGGCTAGAGGCTACGTCTATCTTTAGAACATCTGATCACCATTCACTTGAATGCCACATCGTCAAATCCGTAATCACACATTGATTACACAAATGCACACTGGGTGTAGAATAAAGAGAAGTCACCTTCTCCCCACCAACTTGGTATATTCATAAAATCAACGGCGTGACCGTTGGAAATACTCTGTCAGACACTCGTCCATACAAGTTGTCCTGGGACTGGACAAACAAAAACACACCATTCTATAACTGGACGATCCTTGCATTTAACTCCGTCTTCAATTATCTTCAGCATATCTCATTCGCAACGATTATGCCTATACGGAGTGGTTTTCGGGTAATAACCCAACCGGTCTCTCCGTATTGACAACGATGGTCAAAACACTTCGATAGTCGGTTATTTAACTATCGGAGTTAAAACAAACATCCATTCACAAACACTGGCCCTTTTATTTAATACTAACTTTCTAGTTTCCCATATTTCTATAAACTCTTCCTTACTTCCCTTCATTTCTACTCTATTAGTTCCTCGTTATAAATCGGTAAGTGAATAAATTTCTAAGTATCAACCCCGAAGGCCGAAACCAACATCAGATTGACGCCTCGAAAGTTACTCAACTCAACCAACGTACAACGGGTTCTAATTTCTTTAAAACTATATCACCCTCCTTATCATGCTCATTATATTTTTTTAAAACATTATAACTTATCGACTTACTTTAAAACCGTTATATTTTAACTAATGCTGCTATCCTTTCCTTTATAACTAATGCAATACGCTGCTATATTCTCTTTTATAACTACTGCAATACGCTATTGTATTCTCTTTTATAGCTATTTCAATACGCTGCCATATTCTCTTTTATAACTACTGCAATATGCTGCCATATTCACATTTCATTTGATAAACTCCGTTTTCTAAGTCAGGTTCTTATTAAATCAATATCAAGTTTATAACTAAATACTGATTACATATCCTATTATAATTTGTTGGTTTAAAACTAAATTCTAACTAGCCTATCAGATTATAATTCCTAATAATGTTATTTAGGTTCAGGTCGTATATATAAATACTATACAACAAACAGTACATACAAATATTGAGGAATCCGGTTGGATTCCTCCAACCGGTTTCCGCATCCACAGGTGTCAATCAACACAATTTTCACTAACTCTATACTAGGGGATATTCTAATCGATATTATCAGTGTCCAACTGATGATGTGTACATATATATAACGGTATATAATATTCAACCAAATTAATTGTAATCAACCTAATCAACCATCACACATCATTCAAAAACATTAAAATATAATTGCAATATTTTAAAATAGATCAGAGTTAGTGATTTTACTCACCTTGGCGCGTTAACCGTTAAATAACGATTTGCGTCGGTTGATTATACCCGGCGCTCTATTTGCCTAATTCGCAGTGAACTCCAATCGTTTCAACCCAGCTTCGGATCATATTCTGCGGTCACCTGGTTTCGACACGACTGATTATTTGAAATCCGCCTCGCTTGCTGCGACGAAGAGCGGCATCATCCTTCTTCATATCGGTTTAAAACAAACCATCATCCATTCTTTTCCTGTCGTTTTAAAAGCTGTTACCTGCTTTCTCAGTCCCACCACTGTCGTGGGCTTCAACACAAAGCCTCCTTGTTTCCAACGTACTCCACTTCTTCTTTATTTAAACAAAACCGCCTGTTAAACAAAAGAACCCCAAACTTCACTAGAGCGTGCTCCTTGCCTTCACGTGAAACCGTCGATGCCACCACGCTCTTGCTTCACGTCCATGCATGATTACTCCATTTACTTCATGTTTCCTGGATCGCCCTTCCTAATTACCTCACTAGAAAAAATCACCTACTTAATACACGTGTTAACATCTTCCCTCATTACCGATACAAACAAAGCTTTCACTTCCGTTCGACCCAGATCCGCCACTTACTATTTCTTCACAAAGGCATTACTACTCCTGTAACCTCTCACCGCCCAAAACACCACATGTTCCTCCTTCCTTATTTTCTAACTTCCAGTCTTCACGCAAAATGGACATGCTACAGTCCACACACCCATCCACCGACAAACTTCCCCCTCCATTCACTCGCAATACTCACAACGTTGGCCATCATTTTCGGGTTTTAGTTTATGTATATTATTATAAATTTAGATCTGGTTTTAGAAGAGAAGTAGGAGAAGAGTGCAGGGAATGCTTTATTTATTCTTCTGAAATGGGACATTTTCGTGTGTATATATAGGCTTATACAGCTTAGTTTTCACGCAATAGGTATTAGGGTAGTTTCATTTTTCAATGTACAGGGTGATGAGTTGCCGTCCTTTTGTCTTTTATATGTAGGGGATGGTCTTCACGCAGCTAGCTAGGGTTATGGTTTTAGGGTATGGTTCGTTACTTAAGTAGGAAGCAATAGGTAGAAAGGAGGTCCCACGCTATATTTGTTTGTAGAGATTGGTTTGCCTTAGTTTCTAACATTATACTTAGGTACAGACAGAGATAAAAGTACAGTTGTGCTCAACGGGGTATCACGATCCCAAAAATATAATAATACCGGTAGTTGAACTCATTCTGTGAAACCCTGAAATACCAATATAGGGTGCACAATACTCCAAATAAAAAGTTGCATAATAATTAATTAAAAATTACAGTAAAATTCTAAAAATTAAATTATCGCTGCGCCTCAAAAGAACCTTGTCCCGATTTGCACCAGATATCAAGTTATATTCAAATAACCGTTACGGTTGATATACGATTTCATAGCGATTTTCTGAATTCAATATTTAAACTGATTTAAATATTCTAATTCAAACCGACAAAAATGCGGGACGTTACAGGGTTCACAAACACCAATCTCAAAACAAACCCAAAAAATAAACCGGCTACTAATAATGCATCTCCCTCACGTGATACACTACACTAAAATGATCTCAAAATTGTTTGTAATACCACAGTGACCTCCACATAGGCTTTGTGGTTCACGATGCTGGCTCCTCCTTGATTCGGATGAACTTGTCTCCCCTAATCCAGTTTGAAAACTCATAACATTCTTAACCATTTTTCGAAGCAATTTATATATGTTATTATTTCTCCGTCTTTCACGCAGAAGCTCCTTATTACCCCTCCAAACCCTTGTGACTCCACCTCTAGTCGAAAGATTGCAGCCTCTTTGTTCTAACTATCCTATTGAAGCAAGATTCTTCTTAATTTATTGGATTACCTAACTCCTTTTAGCTTCAACACATTTCCATCATCCATATTCAACTGAACCAAACCTATGCCTGTAACATGAAATCTCGATCATCGATAGATTCCACTTTACTAGTTTGTTCTTCAAAATCAATAAATGCTTCCTTCTGATGGTATACGTGAAAACAAGCTCATAAATTATGTATCCAGTCTTTGCTTTCGCCTTCATTAACACATAAAATGTTTCCCTCAAGTTCGTCACCAAGATTCACCTCATTATCGATATTATTTTGTTCATCTGACTCGTCTTCCAATGCCTTCATCTTCTCCTTATCCCTTTTAAGCTTATGACAAAATCTAGGTTAGTGACCGGGTTTGTCACAGTAAAAAAACAAATGTATTCCTTTAAAACACAAATGTATTCCTTATTCAAGTCTGGTCTATTGGATTGTCTTTTTATATTTCGATGATTAATCCTTCTTGCAATAAAAGCCTTTTCAATTAGAGTTTCAATTTCCGTTGCCTCCTTTTCTTTTCCTTTCATAAGACTCTTTCTTTGCATCTCCTCGTTGAGCAAGCTACTGACCACTGACCACACTGAAACAACGCTACCTGAATTTGAGTTATTCAATGCAACCACAAGTGTTTTCCAACTCTCTAGTAATGAACTCATCATCAGTAAAGATTATGTTTCGTCATCCACCTTGAAATTCACGGCAGCCAACTGATTCACAATTTCCTGAAAATCACTAAGATGTTCTCCAATAGTTCCACCTTTCTTAAGCTTCAAATTTACCAATCTTCTCATAAGAAGAGCCTTGTTTTTTGTGAAGTTCTTTGCAAAAACTCCTTCGAATTTCTTCCATATTGCATATGCAGATGTTTCATTAGCAACAATATGAAACACTGAATCATCCAAAAAACTTTGAATAGACGCAACAACCTTCTTATCTAAAATCTTCCAATTTGCTTTAAATAAATTGCTAGATTTTTTGCCATTATTCTCTAATGGTTTATAAAGATCATTAAGATAAAGAAATCTTCCATCTTTGCCTTCCATAATTCCCAATGTCTTCCATTAAGCTTTTAAATAATTATTTTATCCATATTCAAACCCTCTTCAAAAAAATTGTGTAGAAGGCTCTGATACCAATTTTTAGGGTTTCCTTAGGATCACTATACAATTAGATTTTAGAAGAGGGAAGAAGAAAACAATAAAAAACGAATTCCTCCAAACAAATCTTTATTAATTCACAAATTGATTACAAAGAAAGACCGAAAATTAAGAAGATATCACAATCCCTAAAAACAAAACCAAGTTTTTCTCCCTTCCAAGTGCAAAAATAAATCTATCTCTAAAGAGATGCTTATATAGGCAAATAGAAAGAGCAGAACAATACACAATTGTGTCAAGATAAATCTTTCGATAAAACTCGGTCAAAGTAAGACTATGTCGACTTAAAAGTATGACCTGGACCGTAAGACGTCTGACCAAACTTTTGGGAAACAACTCCCTGACAACTCAGACGTCTGATCTGATGCCTTAAACGTCTGATCTCCTGCTCTGTCTATTTTCAACACTTTCAGCTGCAACTTCCAGTATCTTGAGTTACCGAACTCCAAAACTCCTTCTTCAACATCCATTTGATAAATATCACAACTACAATAGTTTCTTCTTTGACATCCAAGTAAAAGAATCATTTTCAATGAAGAATACAAACCAATAGGTCATCTTACCATCATCTAGGTTGCCACTCCAATCATTATATTTTACATGCTTGGGTAGAAATAAAGAGGTTATCTACTCTTTCTTTATTACCCTTTTGTTTATTCCAATGTTGATATCTTTGATGTAGTTTCACAACTCTATTTTTTTCCTTATTCATTTCTTCCATAATCATCATAATAGACTTCTCTGAAAAACATACATTCTAATTGTCATTTAATTGTAGTTTCGTGAATTTTAAAAAAGTCACTTTTTTCCGGTCTCCCATAACTTCACTCTTTCAATCTTTGAATTATCTAGTTTCTTTTTATGTATTCCAAGTTTTGCTTTTGCATGTTTCTTCCAAAAATAGAAATTAAGTTCGTTCAAAGTAGAAAGCTTATAAAATTTGTTCAACTTTTTGTTCCCATGGTTAGGAAATTCTTTATTTTCTGCATTGTTGCCCATTTTGAACATTTGAATTTTTATTTCTTTAATATCCTATGTTGCAATTTCATTTAAAAATTTTCTCGTATTTCAATTCTTCCTCAAGCTCCTAAATTTCATCTTCTTTACTCGTGTCCTCTTCATTATCATCTTCTTTGTTTCATGCTCTTCTCTAGTAATGTTATCATCACAAGCTTTATTATCTTCATTTTCTTATTTTTGATCCTTTACGCATTTTTCTTCTTCTTTTGTATTCATTCTCTAATTCTTGGAATTTCAGCAGCTTTTTCATATTTTCTCCTCACTATCCTTCTTTTCCCTTTTTGGACTGATAGCTTTACGTTATTTTCCCATATACCACTTCTAATAAATTCCTTAAATCTTCGACATAACTTCCACCAAGAATGTAGTCGGACACTACTACACTAAAGTTCTAACTCATCACCACATGACTTGAAGACCATCCCATTATAATTTCACAAGTGCTCTCTTTTCTACTTGTGATATGCTTTGAAAATCATGTAACCATTCATAACCCTTTTTATTACGATCTTCTATAATCTGTTGGAGATTAACACCTCTTTCTTTCTATTAATTCATTCTTCAAGACTTTCTTTTGTGAGAGTAAACAACGAAAGAAGGAGATATCCCATGATTTTGATTAGACTCTAGTGCCACTTTGTTGGAAACAAATATGAAATAAAAGTGGTTTTGAACTATTAATTCAACTTTTATTTTGACTTGACATAAAACTGTGGGAGGATACCTGTAATTATAGGTTTCTACGAAAAATTGTAGAAAGCTAACCACTAAATTATTCTGGATAATTTCCATTATTACCTAGTAGAAGGAAGAATTTCTAGGAAAAGCTCTCAAACAAACAAGAATATATATATATATATATATATATATATATATAGTCTGGAAACTATGGTAAATGTCTCCATAGTTTCTAGTAAGGTTGTGAAAATTCTCACATAAATCAGAAGTTGAAAGCTAATTGAGCATTTTGATAAACATTTCATTATTAGTTTATCTATTGTTATTTATATCTATAAGTGCAAAACTAATACCATTGACATATTTTTAATTATATCTTTAAAGGATAAAATGCTTAAGTTTAATATTCTATATGTTAAAACCTTGCTTTGAATATATGAGAGAATAAATTTATAATCTTTAATAAAATTAGAGGGCCTTAAGCACTATTATCTTCATATTATCATATATACTTCAAAAAAGTTTAGGTATGAAATCAATTTATCACAATATAGTATATTTTTGGATGGTTTTACTTAAGATTGATAAACACCAACTCATTTCTAGAAGTGTAAAAGCATAAATATGTTTAACAACAAGTGAAGTATGCTTATTTGTAACAAACTAGATTTTTAATAATGAATATTTAATTAATTTAAATATTTAAAATGAATAATTTTCAGATGTAATTTCTTGAGTTAAATTGAAAATGAGAATATGATTATATAATTTAATTCAAATTGAAAATATTGTGTTTAAAAATCCAATTAAATCTATTATGAAGCAATGCAAAATTATTTTTGAATAGACGATAATAAGAAATTATCATCGATGAATGTGAGTGTTTTGGAATCGATAAATTATTAATTCGATTTTACTAACATGTAAAAATATTAAATTTTCAAAGAGACCTTGGATTTTAGCAAAACTAATTTTGTAAAATTAATAATGGTTAACGATTGTATGGTTTCAAGTTTCATATAAATCGAAGTTATCGTGTGATCGTGTGGGATATAAAAGCGTATCGATTTACGGTTTGAAATTAAAATAGTGTTTTTGCAAATAATCTCAGAATTCGAGGAAACTATTTTCATCGGTTCCGGAATATTAAATTATTGTAGGATTTCAATTTTCATAACAACCGAGACTACGATGTTGACGTGCAAGTGTGAAATGTTTGACTTATAAATGAGTGAATATAATATAATATAATATAAATTCATCTATAAATAATCTATAACTTGTGACCTAATTCATTCCCCTCCCCCAACCATTTTCTTACCTTTGTTGTGAAACATTTGAGCTGTCATAACCAATGAAAAAAAGAGAACTTTAAAAATCCAAATCTCAAGCTATACTTCACGATAAATTCAAAAAAAAAAAGTTTGTTTGCACTCGTATAGTTTAAATCATCGATTCTATACTCGATTTGATAGTGTTCGATAAAATGAAAGGGGGTGCGACATTTTCATAATGTGTTGCATGGGTTTTATACGAGCTAGGGTTAGAGATTCTTGAAA
This sequence comes from Allium sativum, assembly GCA_030737875.1. Taxonomy (NCBI): domain Eukaryota; kingdom Viridiplantae; phylum Streptophyta; class Magnoliopsida; order Asparagales; family Amaryllidaceae; genus Allium; species Allium sativum. The sequence goes on along the minus strand of CM060918.1, from coordinate 659,512,975 downwards.
ATCTAGGTGGAGTAGGCTTTGTGATTTTGTAACAACCCGGAAATTCTTAGCCAATTTAAAAGTTTTATTTTGGCAATTTTGATGAATTTTGAATATTCAAAATGAATTATTTTAAATAATAACGACGAGAAATTTAATTTGAATAGAATTAGAATGTACATATTTGTTTGAATCGTCGTTACAATATAAATATTTATTTTTAAATATAAAATGATTTGGATCTGGCGCGGTAGTTTGAAATTCGATTTCAAATTTAAAATGAACGCACAAGATTCAAAATAAACCGGATTTTAGAGAAACCAAAAATATTATAATCTAGTTGAGAATATCTTTCCAATGAATCCGAAAAATTGAAATTTCATAGCGGGAATCAAAAGTTATGTCCAGTTGAAAATTCATAATAGTCGCTATGGAATTCTGGCCCTTAAAAATGGAAATTTTGCAAACGACCTCATTTTTTGACGAAACCAATTTTGTTGGATCCTGGATGTCAAGTTATTGCTAGATTCCAAAATTCATAATTTTATGAACCAATACGTGAGCGTGGCGCATTTAAACACGTTTGACAATTTCAATTGAATTTAATCGATTGTAAAATGACCATTTTTCAAACGGTCTCAAAATTTGACGAAATTAGTTTTGTTAGGATCGTATCGTCAATACAAAGCTAGAAAATATTTTTTGGGAATTTTTAGAGTCCGTATGTGGCCCCGGTAAATTGAAATTCGCGTTAGAATTCAATATATAGATTTATATTTTGATTTTGACGAAAACTGGTCGAAACAGCTGAATCGGCTTACGATACATATCCCATTGTGTTTGGAATGGGGGTAATTAGCTTTGAACGATAGACGGTGGGTCTCGTTTGGAGGTTGGAATAAAAAGTTACTTTTTGAAATTAAAATAAAATAATAAAATAAAATGGGCCAAAGCCCTTATCCTTTCTCTAACCTAGTCAAAGCCCTTAGAATAAATGAACGTGACGCTAACTCTCCCCGCCACCCACCGCCGCGTCGCACCCCACCCCTGACCTCCGCCCGCCTCCGACGAGACCGCCGCCACCTCAGCCTTCTTCTCCGCCGTCCCTCCTCCCTACTTCTATCTCGAAACGTCCAAAGCCCTAGCCCCTCCCTAAATCGAGGCCGCGCCACCCTCTGGGCCCCCCAACAACCGCGCCACCAACATTAACCCGCCGCCGCCGCCTGAAGACCCGGCGCCGCCACTTCTCCCCCCTTCCTCCTCTAGCGATCGAAGAAACCCCTCTTCCTCCCTCTTCTTCTATAATACAAGTGAGTTTTCCCATTTATTTATTAATATGTAATTAGATTTTAGTTTGATTTTTAGAATGATAAAGATTATATTTTTGATAAATAAAAAGGTAGTTTTTTTTAATAAAAAGCTTTGATTTTTATAAACAAAATGCTGTGATTTTTGCTTATATATAATATGATTTTTAAGTAGGTAAAGATATGATTTTTAATTATATAAAGATTATATTTTTAATTAGTTAAAGGCGATATTTTTATCGTATGAAAGGCGAGATTTTTATCGTATGAAGGTGAGACGACCCGATTTCCCGTTTCTCACGGAAACAAGGTTATCTTTTGGAATATAACACAGAAACAGATAATAGCAGAACAGAATTAAATAAATACACCAGAATGAACAACAAAATATACTGGATAAAAGTAATCATCAGAGTTACACAGTATACAGGATCTTACTTAGTACAAATACAGTTCAGCTATACATAAATGTCTACAGCGGAAATAAACAAAATATGTACAATAGGAGCTGAACAGCATAAAAAGAAATAAATGATAGAATCCATCTTCAGCTCCAGCTATCCAGAAAGAACCAGCTAAACCTGAATACAAGGCTGCCCGTGTAGAAAAAGGGGGCACCCGAGTTTGAGAGTGAAACAAACTACGAGTCAGTCATGGGACTGGTATGAGAAATCCACTCAACACATATATAATTGGCTAATCACAGGACCACGCCACTTTCGTGGAACGGGTTTACTCCATTGGATTGCCAGTGCTTTAAAACAAATCTTTCTTTTAAACATCGCTATGCTTTTATAAAAATGAAACCGTTATAAGACTCAGTTCCCATCACACAATGCAACGCAAACCGGAGGATAGAGTTTTTACCTTATAACGGCCAAAATATGCTTGATACGAATAAAACAAAGGCATTTGATATTATTGCTAGTGTTTATATGTTTCGAAAACAATTTCAAATCATAACTATCAATCATAGACGACATGAGCGTCCCATGCCACTATGTCGCCAAATGTATATGTATACAATCGAAACCGCATCGTCACGTATTTGGAAATTGGATTTCCGTCATGAACCAAGGCAAAAGATAGTCCTTACCGAATTCGAGACAATCTAGCCCATGTCTCCGGAACAGCCGCAACTGCCCCTTGGATCGTCAGGGCCGGTCCACACGGAGTGGATTATAGTGCCTGAACAATACGTTCCTCCGCCCTTTGGGGCGTAAATGAGCCAACGAATGACTCCATCGGACCCGGATCGTCCGACCAAACCGAGGCGCCTCGCAACAGCAACAACCACATAGGTGAAAAGTATATAAATGTCAGGGCTGGTAGGTCACTGACACCACCCTAGCTAGAAAGAAACGCATGTCCTCCCTGATGTCCTCTCCCGTTTTAGGTTCATACCGGGGAGTGAGGTTCGCGAATTCACGTTATACACAAAGCTACGCCACACAGGCGGTGCTTTGATCATCACCACAAAACTTTGCTTTTCAACAGAAGTCCTGATCACTGCATCTTAGCATGCCACACAGAATAAATCCTATGTCAGACACACAGTCCATTTACAAGTCCGTTCTGGGTCTGAACGAAACCGGAGGCACTAAATACCTCGCAAACCCTTCGATCAACACGTACGTCTGAACGATCACCACTCATTATCCATATTTCGGGATGCCTCCCAATCAGGACCTCGGTTACCATCCAAACGAGGTGAAGATCTCCGGTCTTCGACCATCGTCTTCATCTTCGAATTTCAATCGTCGGTCGATTATTCGAAATGAGAATTAACTCGGCCTTTTCAAATAATTCACGTATATTTAGAATTTCAAATCGATTTATTTCAATGGTTAAATTATTCGACAACACCAATTGTGTTCTTTAATATAGTTTTCACACCAAACACATTCAACCATCAAACATCACATAAATCAAGCAAATTCAGTTTATTTCCATTCCATATCGCTTACGATATTTTATAACTATTTATCGCTATTTTTATTTATTTTAAAATAGCCATTTTATTCAAAACGACGCTTCGGGCCATAAGGCGGCCGTGGCGCTGTTTTTCTTCAGATTTGATTTACACATATCTGAAAATCTAACCGTTGGATCTTCACAAAATTTACTTCATTAGAAAGGTCTTTTCAAAACGAATCCAACGGTTCCAGTTTCGGGAAAATCCGACGGTCGGATCTCCCGGTACAATCGTTTGAAGTTTCGATTTCAAAATACGAACTGCAGCGTCGTTATTCGATTAAATATAATTATATTTATATATATAAATAAATATAATCGTTTCTGGCGCTGTTTTTCTTCAGAATTGAATTAAACATTCCAGACAATCCAACCGTTGGATTTTAACAAGGTTGGTGCCGTTGGAAAGATTATTCCAAGGCGAACCCGACGGTTGAGGTTTCGGGAAAATCCAATGGTCGGATTTCCCGTACTAGTCGTTTGAAATTACGGTTTCGAAATTTCGAAATACGAACTGCACGGCTTCGTTTCGTTTTAATTTTATTTATATTTATATAGTTATATAAATATAGTTCATTCAACAATTCCAATATCGTTTTAACTTCAAAAAATTTTCTAACACCTTAAATTTTGGAAAAATTTCGCCATAACCTCCCCTGCACCGGGAGCGTCGGGAAATCGCAAATAGCGTCCCGGTCCTTCTAATCTCAAAAAGAAAAAGAAAAAGCCAAGCGACTAGCCAACAGGCTCAAAATCATCACCCAAACAAATCAGTAAATGTGTACCTATTTGTCGGGCACAAAATTTTATTCCTCTTCTCTAGCCCCTTTGCTATAACCTGTTCAATGAATATGCATGTACATATATATACAGTCCATATCATTTTTCATTTTCTATTCAACTTCATATTCGATTTCTATTTGGTTTAAAAACACCATTCATTCTAATGTTACATAAATAGGTGCAAATCATTTCATTAGCTAATTAATGAATATTTCAACTCATATATGTTTATTTTGAACAAGTGGCTATTTTTAACACTTCACATTTTAACGATTTATGCATACAATAAAAATGTGATTTTTATTGTAAAACAACTCATTTCGAAACACTATTCTTCTATATAGTTCAAGTTGGTGATCAAAATGAAATTTTTATCATAAAACGATTTCTTTTAAATCGAGGTTATTTTACATAGTTCATATAATCGATAAAAGGTGATTTTTATTATTATCAAACAATTTATTTCAAAATATGAATACCATTCAACACATGAATTTCTAAACAACGAATGAATATCAATTCAACACATGAATGTTTTCTATTGTTTTTATATATAGATAAAAATGTGATTTTTATTATCGAACAGTTTATTTCAAAATATGAATACCATTCAACACATGAATTTCTAAACAACGAATGAATATCAATTCAACACATGAATGTTTTCTATAGTTTTTAGATATCGATAAAAATGTGATTTTTATTATCGAACAATTTATTTCAAAATATGAATACCATTCAACACATGAATTTCTAAACAACGAATGAATATCAATTCAACACATGAATGTTTTCTATAGTTTTAGCATATGAAAATAATTCAAACACACAAATATTATTCAAAATTTCGGCAGCATAACGGCAGGGTAGTTACACCGGCACCGTCCCTAGTACGGCTCCTCGCTCTACCTTAAAACCTCGCGGTTTTTGACAATGGTGTTCATGCATCTAATTCGCACGCAGGCGGCATGTATATATTTATTTCATTTCCACAAACTAATCCTATGTGGTTTCCACCAAATATTTCACAACCACAAATGGGTATTTTTCAACCACAATCAACCAATATAAATCACAAACAATCCCAAACAATCAATCGCTATCAATCAATTTTCACCTCAATTTCAACCAATATATATCGTCCATGGTTTGTGGACGAGGGGCGTATATATATATATATATATATATATATATATATATTTATATATAGCAATTCACTTTTACTTCACACATATATATTTGTAAATTTTAAATCAGAAATCTCACCAATAGCTATCCAACTGCACGACACTTCACTTATAGAAATCTTCGCCTTTTGTCGCTTTCGCCCGTATTCTCTACATATGTAAAAATAAAATTTTTACTATGCTATCCAATATATAAAAATCGAATTTTTGACTTCGCTATTCAATATATATAAAATATGATTTTTACTTTTGCTTTCAACATATAAAAATATGATTTTTACTTTTGCTTTCAACATATAAAAATATGATTTTTACTTTTGCTTTCAACATATAAAAATATGATTTTTACTTCTCTTGAAAGTTCAAACCTTTCTTCCCATTTTAAAGCTTTTACCTTTAAAACTAAATCAGTTTTATTTCTTATATAAAATCAGTTTTTCTCTTTTATAAAAATGCAGTTTTTATCTTCATAGAAAATGCAGTTTTTATTTTTATAAATTGCAGTTTTAATTTCTTCCTAGAAAAAAAAACAGTTTTTAACTTTAAAAACATAAAACAGTTTTTATTTTAAACATAAACAGTTTTTAACTTTAAAAACATAAAACAGTTTTTATTTTAAACATAAAACAGTTTTTAACTTTATAAAAATTTCTGTTTTAATACTTTTTTTAAAAAAAAAAAAAAAAATTCAGTTTTAACTTTGCTTTTAAAATCAATTCAGTTTCAGTTTTTATTATATTTTTTTTTTTAAAACAGTTTCATACTAAAAAAAAAAAAAACAGTTTAACCCTTTAAACAAAAATCAGAATTAAAAAAATAAGTAAAATAAAACTTACAGAGACGGAGGGGGAAGGAGACGACGTCGGCGGCTCAGGTGGCGTTCGTGGAGGTGTTGCGGCAAGGCTCCAGGATTCGACGGGGGGGGGGGGGGGGGGGGGGGGCTGCTTCGTCGATGATCGTGCGATGGGGGGGGGCTTCGTCGGAGTTCGTGCGAGGGGGGGGGGCGTCGTCGGAGTTCGTGCGAGGGGGGGGGGGGCTTCGTCGGTGATCGTGCGAGGGGGGGGGGCTGGCGATTTAGGTTTTCTTTTTTTTTTTATTTCTGGAGAATGAAATAGGATTGAACGGGGGGGGGGGCAGGAGGAAGAATAAAGGGAGGGAGGGAATTAGATATTTTTTTTTATTTAATTATTTAAAGTTGACTTTTACCCACGACCACGAAACGAGGCCCACCACCTGTCGTCCATAGCGTTTAACCCCCATTCCGAACACAATGGGATATGTATCGCAAGCTGATGTGATCGTTACAATCAGTTTCTGTTGAATTTACATTTAAATCATTATATTGAATTTTAAACGTACCTTTCAAATTACCGGGGTCACATACTAACTAGAAAAATTCCAGAAAAATATTTTCTAGCTTCGTATTGACGATACGGTCCTAACAAAACTAGTTTCGTCGAATTCTGAGACCGTTTGAAAAATGGTCAATTTCCATTCGATTAAAATCAACAGAAACTGGTCAAACGCGTTTTCTTTTGCCACGCTCACATATTAATTCGAAAAATTATGAAATTTGAAACCTAGCAATAACTTGACACTGCGGATCTAACAAAAGTGGTTTCGTCGAAATCCGAGGTCGTTTGCAAAATGTCCATTTTTAAGGGCCTGAATTCCATAGCGACTATTCAGAATTTTCAACTGGACATACCTTTTGATTCCCGCTATCAAATTTCGATTGGTCGGATACGTTAGAAAGATATCATCAATTAGATACTAATGTTTTTGGTCTCACTAAAATCCGGATTGTTTTGCACCCGGTATATTCAATTGAAGTTTGAAATCGAATTATCGAACTACCGCGCCATTTTCAATTCTATATATAATTATAATTAATTATATTGGTTTTCAAATGTCGACTTCAACTCAGTTTTCATCGCCATTATTTAAAATATTTATTTTAAATATTTAAAATCCATTATTTTAGCCAATTTAAAAATTTTAAATTGGTTCAGATTTTCTGGGTCGTTACAGAAGGTAAGATTTTTAAAGTGTGGTAAAGAAATAATTTTTATCATATGAATGGTAAGTTAAAAATATGATTTTTAAAATCATATACATTGTTTTGAAAATGTCATTGAGATAAAAATTCGATTTTTATATATATGAAGTGAAGATAAAAATTCGATTTTTATACTTTAAAAAGATTTGATTTTTATTATATATCTAGCGTTGAAATATAATTTTTATAATATAAATAGCAAGAGGAATGTATGATCTTTATATTTTTAGAATAATAAAAATAGGACTTTTATATTATAGAAAGAATAAAAATATGATCTTTATAATATGAACACTGTTATAAAAATAGAATTTTTATCTATATAGCAGCGGTATAAAAATAGAATTTTTATCTATATAGCAACGGTATAAAAATAGAATTTTTATCTATGTAGTATGCCGATCGATTGATTGACAGGATATTATAAGCATTAGATATTTATATTTAACGCTTATGCAATGTAGAATGCACTATGGATGATGGTTGACTGTGTTCGGTTGTTGTGGTGTACATGTGTATATGAAATCCATATAATCAAATTATATGGTAATTGACTGTGTCTGATTCCAGTTCAGAATTAACGAATATTTCAAAATAATATTCAGTGAATATTGAAATGTGAAGCCGTGTTAAGTAGTTAAATGCCATTTTAACATGAAAGTGAATTTTTTTTATTTTATTCGTTTTATAATGAATATCGAAAGAGATTTCAAAATCGAGTATTTGGAAAAGGTAATTCGAGTTAAATTGAATAGAATTGAAATTTGAATTGAATTGAATGAATTTGAAATTCGAATTGAAATTTGAATTGAATTTGAAATTAGAATTGAATTGAAAAGAATTTAAAACGAATTTATATGGAAACATTCAATTTTGATTTGAAATTGAAATGGAAGTTGAAATTGTTTTTGAAACGATTTATAAAATTCGTTTTAAACGGAAATTGACGTAGTTTATATTATATTATATATATATATATATATATATATATATAATATAATGTCCTGAATAGAACGCGCCGCGCCGCGGTAGTTCGTGAATTTCGACCATTGGCTTCGAACGGACATTACTGGAGATCCGACCGTCGGATTCTCCTAGAACTAGAAACATTGGGTTCGTCTCGAAAAGAGCTTTCTAACGAATATGAGAAATTAGAAATCTAACGGTTGGATTTGGAATTATGTCCAAATCAATTTCAGAAAAGGTCGTTGTAAGTGCTGTTCGATGGCCATTATAGGAAATCGACTGTACGGGGCATGATAAAATTATTAAAAATATCAATAATTTGTGTAAAATCATAATAAATTATTTGAAAAGAGCTGGGATGAAATATCCCATATTTGAAAAGATAAAAATGTATTTTTATCAAAATAAACTAGTTTTAAACTAGAAATATAAATTCAATATTTCTAAAATAAATAAATTGGGTTTGAAATGGTTTTAAAAATAACCAGAATTTCCAATATATGAATTGGAATGGATTTGAATCGAAATTATCTTCGGAATATTTCGATGATTGGATTCGGGATTATACGAATATTTTTATGGAAATTTGGGAGATATATTTTATATCGTTATTTCCAATATGATATTTGTTGATTTCAGAATTTGATATTGAATATAAGCCAATATATTTTCTATTCAGAGCCTTGTATTTAATATCAAATGAGATTTGGGTTTGTCGTGAATGGTGACTTCATTAACACTGTTCTTGAACCCAGTTGAGAAAAGATTAAATCTTTTTATTTAGATTTAATGAAGTATACCAATTAATTAATATATTTATTTGGAATTGAATTAGAATTGATTTTTGGTTTTATCGTGAACGGTGTTTTAAATAACACTTGTTCTTTAACCCTATTATAAGTGGAATGTGAATTGGGTTTATTGTGAACTATGTCTTTAATGACAATTATTCTTTAACCCGATTTACAGTGAAATATGATTTGTAATTTATAAATCTTTTTATAAAGATTTAATGGGATTTCCAAAGTTAAATAATCATTAATATTGATTTTTGAGAATATTAAAACTAAGAGGAGTTATAATGAATCTTTAATTAGATTGAAATGGGAATTGATAATTTAAATTATCAAATATAGGAAATGATCGAGAATGGAGTATCACCAGTTTTGCTCCGAGCGATAGTTAAATCTTAAATTAGATTTGAACGGAAAATGGTAATTAAATTTACCAATAACACCGTGGTGTTAGTTATGGGGTAATAACAGTTTTTCTCCATGGGATAAATAGGTTGGGATTGGGAAATAAAATAAATGATAACTTCGGTATGGTTCGCTAAACCCGACTAGTTTAGAAAACCATATTTTGGTTTGAAATGACATCCAGAGGAAGATTAAAGAATAAATTTTAAAGAATTTATCTTTGATAAAATTAATGGGAAACTTTCCCAAAAGATGTGAATATTTGAATAAAAGAATGTTCAGAATTGGAATGAGGTGTATGTTGTGTTTTCTAGTACTTGTTTATTATATATGCGAGTTATTCGGAAAGGCCAGGTCTATACCCATTCTGAATAACTGTTTCGACGATAAGTCGAAGATGAAGAAGGTGGTTGAAGACCGGAGGTCTTCACATCATTTGAACGATTACTGGTGATCTTGATTGAGCTGTACACCCAAGAGGATGGAAATAGTTAGTGATCGTCCAGACGTATTTGGAGATCAATCGATACGCGAGGTATAAAGTGCCTCCGGTTTCGTTCAGACCCAGAACGGAACTGTAAATGGATTGTGTGTCTAACATTGGATTTTATTCTATGTTGATTGGTTTCTATTAAATATATATCTGTTTGGCGGCGGAGAATTTATTCTCTTTCTTAACTCCCTTCTCTGAGACGTACGAGCTCAGAGGTTATATATCGATAGATATCAGTCGAATGGCATGAATTGCCTATGTGGCACGCTGAGATGCAGTGATCAAGGCTTCTGTTGAAAAGCAGAGTCTTGTGGTTGATGATCAAAGCACGACTTTAATACAGCGTAGCTTTGTGTATAGCGTTAATTCGCAAGCCTCACACCTCGGTATGAGTCAAAAACGGGATAGTGACTGCAGGGAGAGCACGATGTTTCTTTCTAGCTATGGGTGATGTCAGTGACCTACCAGCCCTGACATTTATATTATTTTTACCAATGTGGTTGTTGGAATGCAAGGCGCCTCGATTTTATGTCTGATAGGACCGGGAAACGTGTGTTCAGGAATAACTAATTCTCAAACGTAAGAGAGGACTGAAGATCCAAGGGTTGTCCAGTGTGTGTAGTCCTGAGGCATTTGCTAGAGTGTCTCGAAGCGGAGAGGAGCTTGCCCCTTGCCTTGACTCATGACGGAAATCCAATTTCCAATACGTGACATTTCGGTTTTATTTGCAGAGTCTAGTATGGCGACATGATAGATGGTACCCATGCCGCCTAGGATTCATATTTATGACTGAAATTGTTTTGACACTATACACTTATAATAGTATCAAATGATTTGTTTTAAACGTACCAAGCATGTTTGGCTATTATAAGGGAAAACCCTATCCTTGGGCTTGCGTTGCATTGTGTGATGGGACCTGGGTCTTATAATAGCTTCATTTTTCCAAAAAGCATTGCATTGTTTATTCTATGCACTAGTATTCTTAGGAGGAAACCCGTTCCGTGTTATACGGCGTGGTACCTTGAATTACACTCTTTTAAAGTAAAGTTTTTAAATAACTGTTTTAGTTCTCACACCAGTCACATGGCTGACTTGGAGTTTATTGTTTTAACCTAAACTCTGGGTGCCCCTATTTTCGACGCGGGCAGCTAGTAGTTTTGGTTTTGCAGATTTATATTCACAGGATCTTGGTTTCAGCTGGAATGATATTCGGAAAGCTCTGTATTCGTATATGCCTTCAGTTGTGTTTTGTATTATTTTCCGATGCTATGTAATGTAATTTAAATCTCTGATATTTCTCTGATGTATAATATTTATTCATACTCTATATATTCTTGTATTCCGATGGAATTGTTGTAATTAACAATGAAATGTTCTTCTTTTTGTGTTCTGATTCGTCTTGTCCTCAATTCAATCCGTGCTTTCCTTCATGGGGAAGTTCGGGTCGTTTCAGATTGGCACCATTGGATTCCCCATTAGAAAATGCGCTTCTCCCTACAAAATCATCAAGCTCAATCAGGGTTAGAGGATTCCGTTCAGTTCCTGTAGCACTTGGAAAGGGTTTCAGTCATGCCATCCTGGGAGCCTTCGAGTTCAAAGCGGTGATGCTAGGGAGGTGGGGAACACGATGGGGAGTTGACCGATGGTTTTTATGAGGTGGTACATGAAGTGTGAGCTGAGCTACATAAGGTGGAAGGCATGTTAATGTCAGGGAGTTCTATGCAGGCTTGGAATTTTAAATCGGGAAGAAGGAGAAGTGGAGTCATGTGAGAAGAGGAATAAGTTATTTAAGAAATTAAATAATTAAGTTATTAGAATTTTGATCTTATATTATCTTGTAAATATGATAACTAGTTCATATGAATCAGATTTGGATGAAACAAACTGTGTTTGGTTCGTGTTGTCGAATACTATGCATAGGATATTGTGGTTGGATTTAAAGCTACTTGAAATTTTATTTACCTAATTTCAAATGCTCATTTTAAATTAGATAAAACGATGCAATATTATCGAATTAGAATGGATGGTGAGTTAACTCTCACACTTTCTAGAATACTATGAATGTTGGTATTTCATATAATAATATTTATTGTTGTTAGTATACAAATTCTGTGTTTAGATGTTTTAGATGATTTATTGCTTTGTTGATGGTTATCGATATATATTCTCATATGCGTACAGATGACCTTTGACATTACCTTATTTTAAGAGGAAGCTTCATCTTAAATGAATTTTATTAGATTATATAATTTATATGCATATATAAACTGATATATGTTCTGTGATGTTGGGGGACAGGTTGGAGGGATCCAATACGATTCCTCAGTATTTTGGATGTTACTTGCTTTCAAATTTTACAAATATGAACTATCTAACATAAGTAACATTAAAAACTTATTTGGATGATGATTGTTGAACATGATTTCAACGTTGATGTGTTATTAATCAATAAATAGTATTGGTTATCTGATTAACAAAAGACGGCTTAAAATCCATCTTTTAAGGACGTTGATTCACCGTTAGGCGAATTGTCTAGGTTTAAAATTATAAAATTTATTTTTATAAGAAAAAGAAATATTTTAAATTTTATTTTATATAAGTTATACAAAATAAAGGTTTTATAATAAATACACATTTATAGTTGGATTTTGTAAAGATGTTATAAATGATTTGTATAGCAAATTCCTGTGTTACGATTAAGTTATATAATCGGAGATTTCAAATGTTAAAACTTAACTAAGTTTTATGAAATTATAAAACCAAGTTTTGTAATTAAACGAGTTTATAAGAGATTTCAAACGTTTCGACCAGGTGTAATAACCTGGATTTTCAGAACCAATTAAATTTTTTTATTTTGGCTATTTTAATGGATTTTTAGTATTTAAAATGATTCATTTTAAAAAATAAAAACTATAAATTTATTTAAGTCAATGTTAGGACAAACAAATTTATTTTAATTATAAAACGAGCCTGAAATGGCACGGTAGTTTGAAAATTCAATTTCAATTTTCAATTGAATGTACAGGATTCAAAATAAACCGGATTTCAGTAAAACAAGAAATATTTGAATTTGTTTAATTATATCTTTCTAACGAATGTAAGAAACTAAGATTTCATATTATAAATTTAATGTTATGTCTAGTTTAAAATTTAAAATAGTCACTATGGAATTTATATATATATATATATATATATATATTAATATAATATATAGCCCTTAAAAATAGCCATTTTGCAATCAACCTCCGTTTTCGACGAAACCACTTTTGTTAGATCGGAATGTCAAATTATTGTTAGATTCCAAATTTCATAATTTTTGGAATTAATATGTGAGCGTGGTGAATGTAAACGCGTTTGGTAATATCAGTTTGAATTTAATCAACTGGAAAATGACCGTTTTTCAAACGGTCTCTAAATTCAATGAAATTAGTTTTGCTAGGACCGTATCATCAAAACATAGCTAGATTTATTTTTTTGGAATCAGTATGTGGTCCGGTAAATTGAAATGTATGTTTAAATTCAATGTATTTATTTATATTTTAATTTTGACAAAAACTGATCGAAACAGTCGAATTGGCTTACGGGACATATCACGTTGTGTTCGGAATGTGGATAATTAGCTATGAGCGACAGTCGTTGGGTTTGAATTGGAGTTCAGACGCGAAATGAATTAAATAATTAAACATAGGTATATATAGTCAAACTATGGTCAAACGCTAATTGTTTTCAAACCCGCGGTCAAACAAAAATCGCACCACTTTTCTGTTCCTCTCGACGACGGAAATTCTTCAATTCAAAATCCCCAAATCCTCATTGATTCGCTCAGTAATTTTAAAAACTCCAAGAACAAAAAGCCTATAACTTCATGAGATCTTTCTATCTATACCTGTTAGAGCATCTCTCATTTTCTGGTTAGAGAGAAATCGCCCCTCAAATACGTCGACTCCGTGGCATTCGTGCGAGCGGGAGAAGGAGTCGAATGGCGAGTTGCTCTGGCTGGAGGTGGTAGGCGGTGGGGCGCATCGATCGCCGGTGGTTGATGGCGTTCTGGCACTCTGGAGCGACGGCGGTGATGACTTCTTTCTAGCTAGGGTGACTTCGACAGGCAACAGTACAGAACAGTGAGCTTCTTATTTCTTTTTATTTTTACTTAAGTAATTTGTTTAATAAATTTTGTAATTAAGAACAATTTTTTTTATATATAATTAGCATTGTTTTCAAAATCTGATTTTTTTTAAAGAAAAATAAATAAATAACATTGAATTAAATTAAATTTTTAATAGAAATAAAATTGTTTTAAAATCAGATTTTTTTATATAGAATTACATGGTTTTAAAATCAGATTTTTATAGAAAAATACATTGATAAAATTCAGATTTTTATATGTATTACATTGATAAAAATTAGACTTGTATATAAATATTGTCGCGACCCTAACTTCCCGGCTGACTTAAACCGAACAAGAAGGCGGGCTGCTTTGAGAACACGACAAATCAGAACACAAACAGAGGAACATTTCATTGCTGTTACAACAATTTACATCAGAGTACCATAATATAACAGAGTATGAATAAATATTATACATCAGAAAAATATCAGAAATTAAAATTACAAAGCAACGGAAAATTAATACAATGCGTAGTGGAAATACATTAACAAATACAACTGAAAGAAATACACGGATACAGAGCGTTCTGAATATAGCTCCAGCTGTAAATCCAGGATCCTATATAAATAAATCTGCAAAACCAAAACTACTAGCTGCTCGTGTGCAAAATATGGACACCCAGAGTTTAGGTTAAAACAATAAACTCTAGGCCAGTCATGCGACTGGTGTGAGAACTAAAACAGTTATTTAAAACTTTACTTTAAAATCAGGTAAATCAAGGGACCACGCTGTATAACACGGAACGGGTTTTCTTCCAAGAATACCATTGCATAGAACAATTTATAGACAACACAATGCTTTTTGAAAAATGAAGCTTTTATAAGACTCAGGTCCCATCACACAATGCAACGCAAGCCGGAGGATAGAGTTTTACATTATAATAGCCAAACATGCTTGGTACGTTTAAAAAAAATCATTTGATACTATTATAAGTGCATAGTGTTAAAAACATCTTCAAATATAAATGTATCAATCATAGATGGCATAGTATCCCATGCAGCTATGTCGTCATACTAGTTCTGCAATTAGAACTGAAATGTCGTATTGGAAGTTGGATTTCATCTATGAACCAAGGTAAGGGATTGTCCTTATTGAATTCAAGACCCTCTAGCCCGCGCCTTCGGCTCAGCCGCAACTGCACCTTAGATCTTCAGGGCCGATCCTCTCTTATGTATGAGGATTGGCAATTCCTGAACAATACGTTTCCCCGCCCTATGGGGCATAAGTCTGGTCAGTATGTCGACCATGTCATCCATCAGCCCCGTATTGACCGATATAGCTGACGTACCTCACTATCCATCAAATAGTAATATGCAACATCCACATGAGTAAAACGTACGGGCTCCATACCATGACACCACTCCTAGTTAGAAGGAAACGCATGCCCTCCCTGCAGTTCACTCCCATTTCAGGTTCATACCAGGGTGTGAGGCTGCCGAATTAACGCTACACAAAGTTATGTTATTTAAAGTTGTGCTTTGATCATCAACCACAAGGCCCTGTTTTTCAACAAAAGCCTTGATCACATTCCACTCAACATGCCACACTGTCACCCCATACCTGTAACACCCTACCTCCGCAAGGGTCACTCACAAAGGGAATGCACTAGTTATGGGGGAGCGTTATCGAGGTAAACAAACACAGAATTATTACAAGACAGAACATAAATAAGACAGCGGAAGATTCAAAAGATAAATTTTATTACTTTCAAAAAGAGTCAAAACCTTTTACATCAAATAACCAAGATCATAATTTTCCATCACAACAAATTCTGCCTTGCATAAATAAAGAAGCATAAACTTAAAACATCAAAAGTAGCTTAATTCCCCAAATGTAGCAGAAAATGCAGCCATAGCATAGCCCAAGATCAAACCGTACATGAGATGAATCAAAAGCAAGCGAAATCCAAGGTAAGTGCTAGAGTTTCCTCCCTGAGAACCTGGGGGGGGGGGGGGACGGAAGAAAAATAGGCGAAAGAAAACGGGTCAGTCATAAAGACTGGTAAGTCCGAGTGATTTTTAGCATAAAAACAGATAAAGGTAACATGGCATGTATAAACTGAAAGTAAACATACGGATGATGAAAAGAAGGGAATGATAGACTAAGATAACATGATGAATCAAGTATAAATCAAGTATAGCATCACATATTTAAGGTTCGCTGCATCAACTGTTCTAGAATCCCAAACCCCTGTCTTATGTTAATCATGAAATGATCCCATGGCCCAATATCACGAATGACCCATTACTGGGTCCAACGGAACGATCCACTAGTCGATCCGCTCCCTACAAGTTCTAGCTCGTCATGTGTCTGTGTCATACGGCCCTATCACGAATGTCGTCACCTGTGCTAGGTCCACCATAGGGTGTATCAAGCCCTAGAGTGCCAACCACCGACATGAATCAAGAATGCACAGATAAACCTACTGATGCCCAATGCCTGCTTTTTCAACTCCGGACCACGTGCACGACCATAGCCCGCCTGAACCTACACTGGCGCACCAACACAGTCGTCGTTCTGGTCGCTTACAATCAGCCCAGTAATCGTGCCCCACCTTGCCTAGTTCCAGGGTACCGTGATACATCTAGTGGGTTACAGCTGAAATGGACCGCGTAACTAGGGTTTCCGTCCAGCAGGTTAAGTGTTGTCATTTAAATTCGAGACTTAACCCCTTATCAGTCTAGCATGTCAAATTGGCTAAGTGTTGTCATTTAAGTTCGTGACTTAGCCCTACAATTCACGTGTCAAGTTGGTTAGGTGTCGTCGTTCAAGTTCATGTCCTAACCCTACCAATCATGTTTCAAGTTGGTTAAGTGTTGTCTTTCATGTTCATGACTTAACCCTATCATGTGGCATTAATTCATTAATGCACCCCAACCTCTCACATCAGACCTGTTGTTGTGGTCACTGGATATGCCGGGCGGTTCCGGGCAGAATTACACCACAACTCAGTCTGACCTCGGGATTTCATGTGCGATATGACCAACTACCCACATTGGATCCTATTGTTGGCTGTAACTGGATTTGCCGGGCGGTTCCGGGCAGAATTACATTGCAAACTCAACCCAACCTCGAGTTGGCCATTTTCAAGTTTATTCTAGCGTCATGTCCATGTTCAAGATTCATGTCAAATTCGTGTCAAGTTTTCAAGGCAAGTTCATATCAAGTTTCAGGTCAAGTTTCATGCCAAGCTTCCTATGATTACCAATTTTTCCCAACGTTACCCCGCCTAAATATTAGGCTAACAATCTTAGCCTAATTTCTCGTCCGCATGATTTTTGACATATAATATTAGGCTAAAAACTTAGCCTAATTTAACGTACGCAAAATTGGCATAAAGCAATTCATTAACATAAACATGACATAGGATTAAACTTGGCATTTTCGGCATAGTCAATATGAACATCATAGGTGTCAACTTGCAAAATAGTCAACATGAATATCATAGGGGTGATCTTGTAGTGTAGACTGAACCAACATACATATATGTGAATTTGCAACATAGACTAAATCAACTTACATATATGTGAACTTGCAAATCAATCACGAGCATATGAATAAGTGTGAACTTGAAATATGACATAGTTTTAACATATACACATAAACATGTAGATCTAACATTTAGTCACATATGTGATATGATTTTACAACCTAAAACTTGCATAACATAATAAACTACACAACTTATCATAACAGGTTATACTTCAAGTTCCTGTACATATGAATAGACTTATTCATTAATTCCCAATTCAACATGATAATAAAATAGAACCACAGGCATAGATCAATATTATTCAATAACATAATCAATCTATTTTCAAGTCATGACATAACTGAATAAATTGATTAAAACATCACAGGCATATATATCTGATAACATTACGAACATAAAAAGGTTTGAATACTAATCTAGATGGATATATCTAATTTAATTAGAAAAATCCTCAAAATCAAGATCCAAGGACAAATAAAGAAAATAGGTCTGAATAGAAAGTCAATCTTAGATCCAATTTCATAGTCATAATCCTTGGCAATGAATCATAGGTGATTAACCACAATTGTCTTTGTCATAGTCATAGGCAATAGTCTTATTGTTCATAGTCATAGGTAGTCTTATGTTCATCGTCATAGTCATAGGCATAGGAAAAATATTATGTCCACAGTAATAGGAAATATTCCCAATAGTCAAGATCCAAGAAGAAACCAAGAATAAATATGAATCCTACATAAATCACTTCCAAATTATACTATGCAAATATTAGATTTATAGTTTTTATCTAAAAGTAACAGGAACTTACAGATCGTGGTCTAAGAAAGATGTAGATGTCGAATCTATAAACTAGTCGTCGAATTGTTGAATCGTTGAATCTTGATTTGATTATAGAAGCAAATCCCCAATTAGAAATTCCTAGCCGTAGTCTTCAAGAAATAATCTTCACTTTTAAATTTAATTTAATTTAATTTAGAGGAAGAAGAAGAAGCCATGATCATCAAGGGTTCGAGCAGCATAAGGTTAGAGAAGAATGGTGTAAAGAGAATGAGGCTAGGGAGCTGTTTAAATAGGAGAATAGGGTAATTTAGAGCCTTCAGATCAGTCCAGAAGTCATCAGAACCACCCAGCTCGATGACAGGTCATCCAGCCACTCAGAAGAAGACACGTCATCACAGAACACTCCAGAATTCTGTGCTGGATCTATATGGTCACACTTTGCAGGTGCACCAGTATATTTTTGTACTAGCGCACTTCACAAGTGTGCCAGTGTATTCTGGCATGTTTCCGGTTTTTCTACCTAACTTCGTTCGTCCATATCTTCTACATACAATATCTGTTTTACGCAAACTCGGACTCTATCTCAAGGAGAATTTCAAGACGAACGCAATGGCGCAACCCGTTTCCCTTGATTCTTATTTCAAAAATTAATTCTTCCTTGATTTATTGTTTTAACATGTTATTAAAATCCGGGTTGTTACAATACCGTACCACTAGTTTCTACCAATATACAACCTCTAAGCTCGTACGTCTCAGAGAAGGGTGTAAAGAAAGAGAATAATTTCTCCACCACCAAACAGATATATATTTAGCAAAGATCAACGAATACAGTATAAAGGAATACAATGTCAGACATACTATCCATTTGCAAGTCCGTTCTGGGTCTGAATGAAACTGGAGACACCTTATTCCTCGTCCCATATGTCCAATACAGGAGAGAGGTCCTCGCATATCCGGTCGATCTCCAAGTACGTCTGGGTGATCACCACTTATTACCTTGTCCTAGGATGCCTCCCAACCAAGACATCAGTAATCATCCAAACGATGTGAAGATCTCCGGTCTTCAACCACCATCTTCATCGTCGACTTATCGTCGTATCAATTATTGAGAATGGGATAAACCCAGTCTTTCCAAATAATTCGCGTATCTTATAAACAAGTGCCATAAAAACACAGCATATGCCTCATTCCAATCTAGAATACTTTTTTATTCGAATATAAATATCATTACGAAAAGGTTCCCATTAATTGTATCAAAGATAAATTATTTAAATTTATTCTTTAATCATCTTTGGATATCAATTCAAACCAAATTATGGTTTTCCAAACTAGTCGGGACTAGCGCACCTTACCGAAGTAATCATTTGTTTTATTTCCCAATCCTAACCTATTCGTCCCATGGACCAAAACTGGTAGTGCTCCATATCTAACACCACGGTGTTATTGGTAAAATTAATTTCCATTTCACATTCAAATCTAATTAAAGATTTAACTACCGCCTAGAGTAAAACTGGTGGAACTCCATTTTTGATCATTTCTTGGATTCGATAAATTTAATTATCTCATCCTCATTTCAATCTAATTAAAGATTCATTAAAAGTCCAGTTGGTTTTAATCTTTCAAAAATCATTACTTAATGATTATTCAAATTTAGGATATAAATCTTGTCATTAACTGGGTTAAAGAACCAATGTCATTTAAATCACAGTTCACGATAAACCCAAAATCATATTCCATTAAAATGGAATGTACACGGAAATCATAATAATGTATAATCGATATAAATTCCTATATCAAACTAATAATATAGATGGAATAACGGTACATCCTTTTGAATTCCATATATAGTAACGGACATCCTTCACATAACCACATCTCGATTATTACTAAATCGAATTCCATTCAATTCCAATTTAATATATTAAATTAGGAAACTTTATTTCGGAAAATTTCCATTAAATCTTAATAAAAAGATTTACAAATTCCAAATCACATTTCACTGTTAATTTGGGTTAAAGAAAGAATGTTGTTTAAAACACATTTCACGATAAACCCAAATTCACTTTCCATTTTATTCTAGTTACTAAATATAATTTGAAACTCTAATAATCTTAATTAAAAGATTTGTTCTTTTCACACGGGGTTTAAAAACAGTGTTAGTGATGACACCATTCACAACAAACCCAAAATCCAATTCGATACTAAATATAAGGCTCTATATAGAAATTATATCGGCTTATATTCAATATCAAATTCTTAAACCAACAAATATCATATTGGGAATAACGATATATATATATATATCTTACAAATTCCTCCACAATATCCGTACAGTCATGGAATCCAATATCGGAATATTCTGAAGATAATTCCCATTCCAATATATTCATTGGAAAATTATGGTTATTTTAAAACCCTTTTTCAAATCCAATTTATTTATTTAAAAATCATTGGATTTTCTATTCTAGTTATTAACTAGTTCATTTTGATAAAAATATATTTTTATCTTTTCAAATATGGAATTATTCATCAAATTCTTTCCAAATCATTTATTATGATTTTACACAAATTATTAATAATTTTATCATGGCCCATACAGTCGGTTTCCAATAACGTCCACCGAACTGCAACCATAGCGACCTTTTCCCAAATTTGATTTGGACATAATTCCAAATCCAACCGTTAGATTTAAAATCTCTTATATTCGTTGGAAACTCTTTCCGATACGAACCCAACGGTTCTGGTTTTAGGAGAATTCGACGGTCGGATCTCCCGTAATGTCAATTCGAAGTAAATGGTCGAAATTCGCGAACGGTCGTTGCGCGGCGCGTTCTATTCAGGCCATTTAATATATACAATATATATTATTTATATATTTTTTCGATTTCCATTTAAAACATATTTTATAAATCATTTTAAATTCATTTAAAAAAGCTTCCAACTTCATTTCAAATTTAAATCAAACTAAATGTTCCTTTAAAAATTCGTTTTAAATTCATTTTAAAACGATTTCAATCTCATTTCAATTTTCCAATCAAAATTGAATATTCCATTATATACTCATTTTAAATTCATTTTAAAACGATTTCAATTTTCAAATCAAAATTGAATATTCCTTAATATATTCATTTTAAATTCATTTTAAAATGATTTCAATTTCTTTTCAGTTTTCAAATCAAAATTGAATATTCCTTAATATATTCGTTTTAAATTCATTTTTAAACGATTTCAATTTCTTTTCAATTTTCAAATCAAAATTTAATATTTCTTATCATTATAATAGTAAAATGATAATATTTTCAAAATATCTGATTCTGATTATACACTGGATATTATTTTAAAATATTTGTTTATTCTGAATTGGAATCAGACTCAATCAATTGCCATATAATTTCAGTTGTATGGATTTCATACATCACATGTATACAAAGATAATGATGAACGATCATCAAAAATTCATACCACTCCCAGAGTGCATTTTACAACTGTATAAGCATTAAAATAAATAAATAACACTTACACAGTCTGTCAGTTCATCGATTGACATATAGCCAAACAATCGGGATTAGTGTATGTCAAATATCATCCCACTACCCGTGTGGGGTTTCAACTAACAAATATTGTTTATAATTTGTACAGTTGGGCGATATGTAAAATTTATCATTCCAATCACTGTCAGTTAAATCGGTGTACATAAACAAATTGTAATGTTCCATATTTTCTGTAGTCAGATATTTAAATTATTTTATTAATTTAAATATTTATTTTGAGTTATTTAGTGATAGTGCGCGGTGTACCCTTGTAACGACCCACCTTTTTTTACCGTTCAAATCGACAATAAACCATACATGTTGACCCAAACAAATCGCAAATGCAGGTAGTTATAGGGAAAAAGAAGAAAAGAAGAAGAAGGGAAAAACAATACCAGAGTTCTCACAGCGGAAGGACAATATATAATAAACCAATAGCGGTCTAAAGCAGTTGAATATATATATACATTTGGATATAACATACACTGATTATCAGAGTCACACTTATGTAGATATACATAACAACAGTGGAACAAAGTGCATCAGAAATAATTATATATAGTGTATATGTATAACAATTCTTCGTCTTCATGCTCCAAAGGAAGAAATCTTCGCTAACTGCAACATCTACTGAGCCGAGCGTATTGCATAAAAAAAACAAAACAAACACTCGGATCAGCACTAAATTATTCTCATATTAGTCAAATTAAAATACGAAATAACTTTAGTATCATGGGTGCAGTAACTCAAGAGATGTTACGAGATTTTTCCATCTCTCGAGGATCTGTTAAACTAATACATACATAGTATAATACGCTATTATGATAGGGTCTATCTAGTAAAGTAAATAACATAAAAATAGCGCAAACGGGATTACCATATTACCCTTACGCCGTTTACAGGCATCAACAGTCTATACAGTACCGTAAATTCACCGTACTTGTGTTATCAGAGGGCACTCCATAGAAGGCGATACTAAATCAAAACCATATGGGCTCGATATGGATAAATATGACAAGGCACTCGAGGCAATGCCTAGGGTAGGATTCTACCAATTGCGCTCCCAAACCGGTGGTAACGCATAGCAGCCACCACCGCCCACCTCGGATCACACTCCTAAATCAGAAGGGCCCAAATCATCATCATCATCATTGTCATAGAACAGTATCGAAGAAGTGTGTCCAATCAAAGGTGCTACCTCAATTAGTCACGGTATAGCTCATGTTTTAGTCATTTCAATTCTGACCCGAAGGTCAGGGCTATTTCGTCATCGTTCATCTTCGTCATTCCAGAATTGCCTCCAAGTCATCATATTTCATTCTGGATACATCATAACGTTCACAGTTGTCAAAGTGGTATCGACACTGACAGAGAGTATGCCTTATGTCAACTCCGGTCTCCTTAACAACCAACGTTTACATTTTCCACATCGGTCGGTTCTTTTACATTTCACAAAGGTTCGCTTTCATATCAAAATATCATATTTTGTTTCGAACCCAATTTATATTCAAAATAGAATATAATTTCATATCAAAATATCCCAATCATTCCCAAACCGATTATATTCCTAACTAGAATATTTTTTCATATTCATATATTATAATCATATAATATTTCAAAATCGACTTATATTCGAATAGAATATATTTCTATCTCAAAGATTTCAAATTATTCCAAATCGATTTATGTTCGAACTCCATTCATATTCAAATAGAATATGTACTTTCAGAACTTATTTCAATCCCTTAGGAGATAAATTCATATTTAGGTAGCATATAATTCACATCTCCATATCAAATTTGGTTAGGAATCGATTCATATTCAAATAGAATAAAATTTATCTCAGGTCCATTTGAACAACAGTTTTAGATCAAAACACTTTCCATTCGGAAGAAATTTAAAAATTCATAAAATATAACTACGAAAAACAGATGCTTATAAAGGAAAAATCTTTACATAAATATAATTAGAATACAATAGTCAGAATAAAATAAGTTAGTTTAGAACATTATATATATATATATATATACATACATATATATATATATCAAAGCTACAAATAGTTTAAGAGATAAAATATAAGGAAATTTTAGTTATAACAAAATAGTTATAGGAAAAGTTGTAATAAATTATATTTTAGAAAGGAATAGTTATTTAAAATCGAATAGTGTAAAAATATATATACATACAATAAAATCCTTTAACCAAAATCGTTCCTGTAACACCCCGTGTTTTCTATTAACATTAAACTAACGAATTAAATAATAATTAATTTCAAATATGAGAATTGAGGGAAACAGGTTAAACCATTGCGTTCGACTCGGAATTCTGCTTGAGACAAAGTCCGAGTTTGCATAAAACGGACATCGTATGAAGGAGATATAGACGAACAAAGTTAGGCAAGAAAACCGGAAGTCAACCAGAATACATTGGCGCACTTTATAAGTGCGCCAGTACAAAAATGCATTGGCGCACTTGCCAAGTGCGCCCAGGCCGGGATTGAAACCTACAAAGGATTCTGGAGTGTTTTGGTCCGGACAGTGAGTCATTGCTGAGTCCTTTCTGACTCCTTACTGAGTCATTAAGGCTGAGGTGTCACCCTATCTTGACTGAATGGTTGTGCTTAACTCTAGGTTCATCCGATGGCTCAAATTAAATTCAAATTCTATATAAACAACCTAATACTCAAACCCTAAAACCCTATCAAAATTATAACCATGGCCGTCATGCTGTCACTCCACAACCTAGAGTATCCGCTACCAACTAGAAGCAAAGTAAAGCTAATCAACTCAATTCAACTCAAGTCTATAACAACAACAACAACGAATTTGCCTACTTCAAAGGTGAGCTAATTCAACTTCAGAACACAAATCCTAGAACTCAAGTCCTTCTTTGAGTTGTGAGTTCGATTTCTTTAATAAGATAATTAACAAGTTAATTAGGTTGAGTTTTAATTTGGGTTATATGGCTATGTTTGTGAATCATTGGAAAAATGTGATATTTTGTGAATATATGCTAGTTGTTCATAATGATAGTTTTTGTTGTGGATCCATTTTTATATACCCAATCACCTATGTTCAACTTGATTCATGTCTGACATCATTTTTATATGCAAGTTTGGGTGTAGATTATATGCTAGTTTCTATGTGGATTGTACACAAGTTTACATGTGAAACAAGTATAATGACTATATGCAAGTTTAGTTAGTAATTAGATTCACATAAATGCAAGTTTACACCTCTATGTTTAGATCTATGCATGTATAGTTTTATGCAAGTTTGTGACAACGGCCTATGCAAGTTTGGGTGAAAACTAGATTCATACATGCAAGTTATGTTGTAATTCTTATTTGCAAGTTAGATCTATTTTGGGTGTTATGCAAATTTGTGATGTTTCTTCCCTTTTATGTGTTAGACTAATTGATAGTATTATATATATATATATATGTGTGTGTCATGATAAGCGAACGAACAACGTGGGGACGATGGGGGTATATTGAGTATACACATATTGAGAATTAGCATGTAATGGCCTTGAAAGGCAAACAATTGATTTTAGGCAGTAATTTATATAATTTGTATACCTGTAATAAATGGACATAATTTAGGTGACAATTATGGACATAAGTATATTTGGAATTTATTGCCAAAATTTGAATAGGGATAAGTAATTTAAATTGGGGTAAAAGATTATATGTAATAATCAATGCCTAAGACACGAGGTTGGGCTCATTTGTGGTGTAAGACTGTCTGGACCCACCCGAAAAATCCAGTAACCACAAATGGCAGTCCAATGTGAGATGTCATAGGACCAAATTAAATGCGTGACGATTCTATGGACACGAGGTTTGGCTCCTTTGTAGTGTAAGACTGCCCGGACCCACCCGGCAAATCCAACAACCACAAAATGTGGCCTAATGTGAGAGGTACTACAAGGTTACGGTAGTAATGAACTAAGTAACACTTAACCAAAGTAAACATGTGGTGGGACATGGGGGTTAAGTGGTTGACATGTGGGTGACATGTGGAAATACAAATAGACACACTTAACCAAAGTGAAAGATGTAAGTAGGCATGAATAAGAAGGGGTTAAGTGGGACGTACTAGAGGGGACCAAGCATAGGTGGAAAGCTTGTGTCAGGCATGGGTGCTCTTTTCAGACCAGTAACCCATTAAGTATCTTTGTGGGCTCAACCCAAGTCGAGGACGGGACACGCATACCGGGTTTGATTGTAAGAGGTCAAAAACGGGTTAGCGGTGGCAACGCATGTCCAACGGGGTCATGTGCGTGTGTGGACCCGGGCTGGTAGGTAAGATGTTGTTGCATCGTGTAGGTTTAAGCCGTGCATCTTTGGTGGTATCGGGTTGTCACTTCGGGGAATGATACACCCCACTGTTGGGCCAACACGGGTATCTACGAGTTAGGGAGCCGATCGGGGGGGGGGGGGGGTAGTGGGTACGCCTAGTGGAGATAGGGGCAGGCGACACCTGTGTAGACAACTAGGTGTACACGGAACTACTATTATGATTTCTAAGTTCAGTAGGTGGGATCAATTTTTAGGTTGTTTGGTGTGGTGCAGTGTAGTAATTATCCTATAGTGATTAGGTGCGCCTTTAACGTTATCTTTGTTCGTCTTATTTCCTTTGTTTGCTCTGTCCTGCCCATTTGTTCACCGTCATTTCCTTATTTTCCAGCTTATGCCTTATCCTAGTTACTTTAATGATTATATTGTTAAAGTTATTGCACTCTCCAGACTTTATGTCTGACCCTTTTGTTTCCACCTCTTTTCTTCCTCCCCCCCCCCCCCCAAGGTGCTCAGGATGGGACTAGTACTAGTGGAGCTTGATTTGGACCGCTTTACCTCTTTCTTTTGGAAGTTGCTTGGATTGCTGAAGTAAAGTTCAGCCTATCTTATTTATGGCTATTTTATGCTGGGTTTATGTCTTTTACTTTATGTACTCAGAACTTATTTGTCAAGATGGATAATAAGTGTATTTGTTTTTGTAGTTGGTTTTTTTGATGTGATGTAACCAAACTATTTCTCCGTGCAATAAAGTTGTTTCTATTTTCCAAGTACCAATATACTTGTTTGTCTTGTTTACTTTTCTGTTCTATACACAAAAAACGCTCCACCAAAGTTAAGGCATTCCCTTTGTTAGTGACCTTAATGGAGATGGGATGTCACACGTGGTATAAGAGCTGAAGGTTACCAGAACAGATAAGATATTTTGAAAAAAAAACATTTTCATAAATAATACTTTCAAAAATATGTTTTAAGGAGAGTATATTCAAGAGAAAGGTTTATTTTAAAAAACAAACCCCCAAGAGCCATGTAACAACCCGTATTTTCAATAATGAAAATCGAGGCAGAATTTAATTCTAAAATCTGAATCAAGGGAAACGGGCTATGCCATTGCGTTCGTCTCGGAAAAATACGCGAAATAGAGTCTGAGTTTTCAAAAATCGGAGTCCGTATGACCCGGTTAAGGCCCAACGAAGTTTTCAGAAAATTTCAAAGTAAAAACAGATTTCAAATTCAAATTTGAAACTTGGAAAATAGGTCAGATTGGGCCAGGCGGGAGAATTCCCGCCAGAACACCCCAAGTCGACAGCCCTGTCGACTTGGGAGTCGACTTGGTTAGACCAAGTCGACAGCCCTGTCGACTGGGCTGTCGACTTGACTCAGACGGGCTTTTTAGCATGGTGCACCAGTTTGGGTTTGTGTTGAGCTTGGGGGCCAGATTCGGTTTTGAGGGCTGAGATTGGAACTAGGGTTTAATCCTGTGGCCTAAATCACTTGCCTAATCTATAAATAAGACCCTAACCTACCCTAAATCATCATTATTCATTCTAGCAACTAAACTATGGCAAAATCAATCCTCTCATGGCCTCCACTCTCTTCATAAAATTCCTAAACAAATTCTTATGAGATTTTCCATGCATACAAGTGTTTTTAAACTTGTATGAGCCTCTTTAGCTTGCATTCAAGTCAAGTCTCTATATTTGCACCATAAAGAAAGAGTTTTGATCAATTTTGCTTGCATTTTTGGGGTTTAATTGGTTGCATAAGGGTTTTCTTACATTTGCTATACTCATTTGAGTCCGCATAAGCATTGTAAGCCCTATTCTACTTTCATACTTAAACTTTAGAGTTAAATGTATGATATGCGAGTTTATATGCAAGTTTACTATGATGTGTTATGCAAGTTCATCAAGTTATGTTATGCAAGTTTGATATGCAAGTTGTCATATGATATGCAAGTTATGCTATGCAAGTTTGATATGCAAGTTGTCATATGATATGCAAGTTATGCTATGCAAGTTTGATATGCAAGTTGTCACATGATATGCAAGTATGCAAGTTGTCACATGATATGCAAGTTATGCTATGCAAGTTTGATATGCAAGTTGTCACATGATATGCAAGTTATGCTATGCAAGTTTGATATGCAAGTTGTCACATGATATGCAAGTTATGCTATGCAAGTTTGATATGCAAGTTGTCATATGATATGCAAGTTATGCATGCTTTTTGAGGCCTAATGCAAGTATATGAACATATGTACATTTCATATGCCACCATGTTGAACTTGTGGCTTCAACACTTTTATGTCATGATTATGCTAAGTTCCCTCTTTCTATCCTTTATGCGCTATTGCGATATGTAAGCGATGGGATTGCGTTTGGGGTTGGGTAAACTTAAAAGACATAAAAACATAAGCTTGGGAATTTACCTTTTAAGTTAGGTCTACCCATTGGAAATTTACCTATTAAGTTAGGTCTACCCAATTGCTTGAAAATTTGTAACATGTTTTGGAAACATGGTGGACATGACACTTAGAAAAGATAAGTGTGGCCAACTCGAGGTTGGGTTGAGTTTGTAGCGTAAACCTACCCGGAACCGACCGGCCTAACTAGTTGCTACAAACAATAGGACCCAATGTGAGAAGTTGGTCATGTTGTACCTTGGACCCGAGGTTAGACCAAGTTGTGGTGTAAAGCTACCCGGACCCGCCCGGCCTAACTAGTAACCACAATAAAGTCTAATGTGAGAGGTTAAGGCGCATTAATTAATTAATGCCTCATGGTTAGGGTTAAGTCATGGTCCATTTAATACTTAACCAATTTGGGCTTGGTAGATTAATAGGGGTTAAGTCATGAACTCATCGTTACACTTAACCAAGTTAATCCATGATTAGTAAAGGGGTTAAACCGTACTTAACCCACTAGAGAAATCCTAGCAATGGTGGTCCACTCCAGCAGTAATCCCTAGTTTGTATCATCATGACCCTAGGGACTAGGCTAGAGTGGGGGCATGATTACTGGACTGGAGGTAAGCGACCAATAAACGACGGCAGGGTGGTACGCCGGTGTAGTTCCGGGCGGACTCTGGTCGTGCACATAGTCCGTAGCCGGAGAAAACATGCACGGGTACCTGTAGATCGAGACTGTGCATGCATGTTTATGGTGTCCAGGGGTTGACACCCTAGGGCTTGATACACCCGAAGGGTGGACCCGGCACAGTTCGACTACAATCATGTTTGGGCCGTATTGACACCAACACGTGACGAGTTAGGCTTAGGGAGCCGATTGACTAGACCGTTTGGTTGGACCTCGTGTTAGGGTCACTTCATGTTATTGGACCTCGTGTTAGGGTCACTTCATGTTATTGGACCTCGTGTTAGGGTCACTTCATGTTATTGGACCTCGTGTTAGGGTCACTTCATGTTATTGGACCTCGTGTTAGGGTCACTTCATGTTATTGGACCTTGTGTTAGGGTCACTTCATGTTATTGGGCCAAGGGATCAATACTTGTCTATTCAAGTCATGTATGTTTGCTAGTACACCTGTGGTGCAAAACCTTAATCCTGATTATGCGATGACACCTTTATCTACCTTGTTAGTTAATCATCATGCTAGTATGTTGTTATCCTTATGTTCATCCCTACTGCTCATGACAGTTAACTTTATCAGTTTACATTGATTGTAGTAGGGCTTACTCAGTCTTTTTGACTGACCTGTTTTCTTTCGCCTCTTTTCTTCCATTCCCCCCCCCCCCCCCAAGGTTCTCAGGGAGGGAATTTTGGAGCTTAGCTGGATTTCTGATCGCTTGCTTTTGGGATTTTAGCTCATGTACGGTCTTGACATGAAGCTAGCTATGGTTATCACTTATTTTGGGGATAGTACTATGTATTTCAGTTTTTGCAGTAATGTTGTTTTCATCTAGACTTGTGTACTCGGAAAGTTAACATTGTGTTGTACCAGACTTGTTTTGAAATGGTTTGAAAATCTTCCGCTGTTTATCTATGTTATTTACTCTGTTTACATAAATACATATGTTCTTGTTCTGCCTTGATATATCATTAGGCATGTTTACCGGATTCAAACGCCCCTCCAAAGTCAGAGTGCTTGCAAGAGTCACCCTGGCGGAGGTGGGGCGTTACATTTGGTATCAGAGCATATGGTTTACGAGAAGGAACAAAAAGATTTTTAGAAAACTTTTGGAAAACTAATTTCAAAACCAAGTATAAAGTATTTTCCAAAGAAAAGTCTAGTTTATTTTAAAGGCTATTCCCCAAAAAGCCATTAGCAAAATTCCTTCGTTTTTCTCCATTCTGAATCTATCTTTTTCTTCGTTATCAGTATGGCCGATAACTTTGCTATTCCGGAGGGAGTACACGTACCTGTTTGGTATAGGAGACTTTTGGAGGCTAGGGCGACCGAAGCCGGCCCCGCAAATATTACTTCTCCTTCGGTAGTTGATGTTCCTCCTCCTCCTATTGCTGAGGTTCCTCTTCCTCCTCCCCCTCAGCATCCTCAAACTGACTTCGCAAAGATTTGCCAAGATTTTAAGGCAATGGGTTGCAAGAATTTCTTTGGAACCGAGACTTATGTAGAGGCAAGGAATTGGTTGAAAGAAACCGAAGATCTTTTTACCTTCTTTGATATAGATGACCGTAGGAAGGTTTTATTAGCAGTGTGGTTGCTAAAGGAAGAAGCTGCACGTTGGTGGGTGGTCACCACCGTTACTTGGCCAATTGAGACTTGGGATGACTTTCGGGGAAAGTTTGGACTAAGGTTCCTATCATTGAAGCAAGGGGACATGTCTATTAGGGAATACATAGATAAGTTTAATCAACTGGCTCGGGTCGGTTTAGACATGGTTAACACAGCTCCGAAGAAGGCCCTATACTTTGCTCTAGGATTGAACAAGCCATTACATGGTTTAGCCATGACTCATATACCCTTGGGCGCAACTTTCGAGAGCTTGGTGAATATGGCCCTACTCAATGAAGAGAATAGGAGTGATACTCAAGCCAAGAAGACTGATTCCCAGTGGAAAGGAAATCAAGGTGATCCAAGCAGTCAGAGCAGTCAAGGCAGTAAGAACAACAACAAGCGTCAAGGCAACAAGGGAAACAACAACAAGAGCAACAAGAACAAGGCAAAGGAAACAAGAAAGTGCAATTTCTGTGGGATTGTTGGGCACATAGCCAGGGACTATAGGAAGAAGAGAAGGAAATGGGGTGGGTGCTTTAACTGTGGAGAAATGGGACACTTCACTAGGGATTGCCCGAAGAAGCGAGGGCAAGGCCAGGGTCAGACTCAGCGTGCTGGACCTTTAGGAGGGCAAGTTCATGCTCTAAATGCCGCTCCAGTTCCCGATCGAGGTAGTATTTCCGTTGAAAACCTTGTATGTATTTCTGATTTTCCTGTTCGTACCTTGTTTGATTCTGGTGCATCGCATAATTTATTTCATCTGATCTAGTTGAAAGTTTGCACCTAAGTACTAGTCTAGTTAATGATCCCGTGTGTGTCTCAAATCCAATTGGGGGTTCCGCCCATTTGTCTATTATCTACGTGGATTTGAAAATCTCTATCTTTAGTATAGAGTTCTCGGGTGATTCTTGTATTCTCGGTTTCATGGGGTATGGGTTGATTTTGGGCATGGATGGGTTGTCCAGTTGTGGAGCCATCCTTGATTTTTGGGTTTAGGGTTGTGAGGCTCATGATTCGCCTCGGTAATACCCTAAAAATTTCTAGTAACCCTATGAGTCCCGTCATGTTGTGTTATCTTGAATCCCTCAACTCGTCTATCGATAGTTGTAATCGGTGAGGGTGGTCCGAGAATATCCTGATATCTTGGGTGAAGTGAAGGGGGTTACCCCTAAACGAGGGATAAATTTACGCATTTACCTGGTTGATAATGCCAAGATAGTTTCGTGGCCGGTAAGGCACATGGCCCCGCAAGATGAGAGTTATGAAAGCAAGTCAAGTAGTTGCTTGAGAAGAACTTCATTAGATGAGGTATATCTGAATGGGGAGCGCCTGTAGTATTTACTACCAAGGCAGATGGTTCTCTTCGACTTTGTGTCGATTATCGTGAGTTAAACAAAGAGAATAGACAACCATTGCCAAGGATCGATGATTTGTTCGATCAGCTTGTAGGAACATCTGTTTTTCTTGATCTTGCTAATGGATTCCATCAGCTCAGGGTAACTGAGGATAGTATAGACAAGACTGCGTTCAGAACTCTGGATGGATTCTTAGAATGGCTGGTCATGCCCTTCGGTTTGAGTAATGCACCCGCCTACTTAGTGGACTTGATGAGTAGGGTGTTCAGGGAGTTCTTGAACAAGTTTGTCGTGGTCTTCATAGATGATATTCCGATCTTCTCTAAGGATGAGGAAGAGCACGCAAGGCATCTCGTGGAGGTGATGGATACGCTTAGAGCGCATCAGTTGAAGGCCAAGTCCTCCAAGTGTCACTTTTGGGGGAGAGAAGTTAGATTTCTTGGGCACATAAGTTTCTAAGCAAGGCTTAGCGGTGGATCCCGCTAAAGTGGTCGCGGTTCAAGACCGAAAAAGCTCCGACAAGGACAATTGAAGTAAGAAGTTCTCTCAGTTTAATTAGTTAGTTAGCGTCCCTTGGGCTTAGACCTACCCTTCTGGATCAAGTAGGGACTTCACAGAAGGAAGACCCGCAGTTAAGTCGAGATCATGGACAAGTTGATTCGAGGCGAGGTAGTAGTCACCTCGCTATAGATTACAAGGGATGGCTAAGACGCGATGAGAGAAAGAGGTCCTTGATGATGCACATCACTCGAGGAGGTGGCCGAGTTTGTCCCAAGGTACATGTTGTGCCAACAGGTTAAAGGCTGAGTCATAAAAGCCCGGTGGGCTATTACATCCATTAGAGGTCCCCGCAATGGAAGTAGTAAAACGTCACGAAGGATTTCGCGAACAGACTGCCTAGGTCACGGAAAGGGAATACGAGCATGTGGGTCATAGTAGGTAGACTCACGAAAAGCGCTCATTTCACTCCGGTGAAGGGCGAAAGGACTGCATCATAGCTAGCGACAGTTTACTTTCAAGAAATAAAGCGGTTGCACGAGGTTCCCTAAAGTATAGTTAGTAACCATGACTTAATCTTCACTAGCCAGTTTTGGGATAGTCTACGAGAAGTCATGGGCAAGCAACTGAATCTAAGCACGGCCTATCATTCGCAGGCGGATGGTTCATCGGCAACGTGGATTGGTATTTCCGAGAGAAGTTCTGCTGTGTGGAATACTTTATGGTAAGTAAACGAGATCCAGGATTCACTAGTGAATTTTGGAGAGCTCGCATGAAATCAAGAGGTCATGGTTATGTTTAAGCCAAGAATGATAGTGGAGTAAGTGAAAGAGGAAGACGAGAGGCGATAATGTAATGGGTTCTAACTCATATTTGGAAATAAGAGTTAAGAAGCTAAGAAATCATGAGGTAAAAGACGGTCAAAGCACCGTGGAGTTAAACTCAAGGAAATGTGACTTAGAAGACTGAAGGCAAGATACGCGCATCATATCTCTTTTTAAGAGCATATCCTTGGTCCTTGTTTTCCTATGGAACTTACTCGCATGTTATCTTTTTATGTATATCCTCTCGGTCCCATTGTCGGTCCTATTTCTATCGGGTGGTATGACTTATTGGCTAGTAATACATGTCAGGGTTTGAAGGGGGTCCGTTAGGTTGACTAAACCTTTTGGGCTTTTATAGAATATGGATTGGATTAGGAAGGGATTTCTTGTAATCCGAAAGGAGTATATCCTGTTTATCTTCCCGATCTCTTTGTAGCATATCTTTTGCTATCCATGTTTGTCTGGATTATCAAGTTTATCGTGTTAATCTTGTCATGAGAACCTTAGGTAGAAACCCTTTGGATGAAACATGTGTTTGAAACATGTTATGCTTGATGGTTGCAAGTGGTTGCAAGTGTTTGCAAGTGGTTACCCGTGGATGCATTATACACGATAGGCACTAGATCGGCTCACACACTCCTCATATTGCATATGCATGAGTGTTTATGCTTATTCATGGATGAAAATTTTTGTGTTATCACATGGATGTTGCATATGGATGTATGTTATGTGCACACATATAGATGTTATACATTATGTTAGGAATTGCATACATATGGATTCATTTCACTAACATAATTTGCATTGATGATATTTGCATTAGATAAGTACATATACACACACCTTTGCATATGTTCATACAACATTTAGAATCTTGTAAGGACAATGATTGCTCGTGGCTGATGTTTTGAGTAGATGGATGATTGGATGGTAGGATACGTTCTTCCTAACTTGAAGATTTCGGGGACGAAATCCTTTAAGGAGGGGAGAATGTAACAACCCGTATTTTCAATAATGAAAATCGAGGCAGAATTTAATTCTAAAATCTGAATCAAGGGAAACGGGCTATGCCATTGCGTTCGTCTCGGAAAAATACGCGAAATAGAATCTTAGTTTTCAAAAATCGGAGTCCGTATGACCCGGTTAAGGCCCAACGAAGTTTTCAGAAAATTTCAAAGTAAAAACAGATTTCAAATTCAAATTTGAAACTTGGAAAATAGGTCAGATTGGGCCAGGCGGGAGAATTCCCGCCAGAACATCCCAAGTCGACAGCCCTGTCGACTTGGGAGTCGACTTGGTTAGACCAAGTCGACAGCCCTGTCGACTGGGCTATCGACTTGACTCAGACGGGCTTTTTAGCATGGTGCACCAGTTTGGGTTTGTGTTGAGCTTGGGGGCCAGATTCGGTTTTGAGGGCTGAGATTGGAACTAGGGTTTAATCCTATGGCCTAAATCACTTGCCTAATCTATAAATAAGACCCTAACCTACCCTAAATCATCATTATTCATTCTAGCAACTAAACTATGGCAAAATCAATCCTCTCATGGCCTCCACTCTCTTCATAAAATTCCTAAACAAATTCTTATGAGATTTTCCATGCATACAAGTGTTTTTAAACTTGTATGAGCCTCTTTAGCTTGCATTCAAGTCAAGTCTCTATATTTTCACCATAAAGAAAGAGTTTTGATCAATTTTGCTTGCATTTTTGGGGTTTAATTGGTTGCACAAAGGTTTTCTTACATTTGCTATACTCATTTGAGTCCGCATAAGCATTGTAAGCCCTATTCTACTTTCATACTTAAACTTTAAAGTTAAATGTATGATATGCGAGTTTATATGCAAGTTTACTATGATGTGTTATGCAAGTTCATCAAGTTATGTTATGCAAGTTTGATATGCAAGTTGTCATATGATATGCAAGTTATGATATGCAAGTTTGATATGCAAGTTATGCTATGCAAGTTTGATATGCAAGTTGTCACATGATATGCAAGTTATGCTATGCAAGTTTGATATGCAAGTTGTCACATGATATGCAAGTTATGTTATGCAAGTTTGATATGCAAGTTGTCATATGATATGCAAGTTATGCTATGCAAGTTTGATATGCAAGTTGTCACATGATATGCAAGTTTGATATGCAAGTTGTCATATGATATGCAAGTTATGCATGCTTTTTGAGGCCTAATGCAAGTATATGAACATATGTACATTTCATATGCCACCATGTTGAACTTGTGGCTTCAACACTTTTATGTCATGATTATGCCAAGTTCCCTCTTTCTATCCTTTATGCGCTATTGCGATATGTAAGCGATGGGATTGCGTTTGGGGTTGGGTAAACTTAAAAGACATAAAAACATAAGCTTGGGAATTTACCTATTAAGTTAGGTCTACCCATTGGGAATTTACCTATTAAGTTAGGTCTACCCAATTGCTTGAAAATTTGTAACATGTTTTGGAAACATGGTGGACATGACACTTAGAAAAGATAAGTATGGCCAACTCGAGGTTGGGTTGAGTTTGTAGCGTAAACCTACCCGGAACTGACCGGCCTAACTAGTTGCTACAAACAATAGGACCCAATGTGAGAAGTTGGTCATGTTGTACCTTGGACCCGAGGTTAGACCAAGTTGTGGTGTAAAGCTACCCGGACCCACCCGACCTAACTAGTAACCACAACAAAGTCTAATGTGAGAGGTTAAGGCGCATTAATTAATTAATGCCTCATGGTTAGGGTTAAGTCATGGTCCATTTAATACTTAACCAATTTGGGCTTGGTAGATTAATCGGGGTTAAGTCGTGAACTCATCGTTACACTTAACCAAGTTAATCCATGATTAGTAAAGGGGTTAAACCGTACTTAACCCACTAGAGAAATCCTAGCAATGGGGGTCCACTCCAGCAGTAATCCCTAGTTTGTATCATCATGACCCTAGGGACTAGGCTAGGGTGGGGGCACGATTACTGGACTGGAGGTAAGCGACCAATAAACGACGGCACGGTGGTACGCCGGTGTACTTCCGGGCGGACTCTGGTCGTGCACATAGTCCGTAGCCGGAGAAAACATGCACGGGTACCAGTAGATCGAGACTGTGCACTCATGTTTATGGTGTCCAGGGGTTGACACCCTAGGGCTTGATACACCCGAAGGGTGGACCCGGCACAGTTCGACTACAATCATGTTTGGGCCGTATTGACACCAACACGTGACGAGTTAGCCTTAGGGAGCCGATCGACTAGACCGTTTGGTTGGACCTCGTGTTAGGGTCACTTCATGTTATTGGACCTCGTGTTAGGGTCACTTCATGTTATTGGACCTCGTGTTAGGGTCACTTCATGTTATTGGACCTCGTGTTAGCGTCACTTCATGTTATTGGACCTCGTGTTAGTGTCACTTCATGTTATTGGACCTTGTGTTAGGGTCACTTCATGTTATTGGGCCAAAGCTTGGGCCAAGGGATCAATACTTGTCTATTCAAGTCATGTATGTTTGCTAGTACACCTGTGGTGCAAAACCTTAATCCTGATTATGCGATGACACCTTTATCTACCTTGTTAGTTAATCATCATGCTAGTATGTTGTTATCCTTATGTTCATCCCTGCTGCTCATGACAATTAACTTTATCAGTTTACATTGATTGTAGTAGGGCTTACTCAGTCTTTTTGACTGACCTGTTTTCTTTCGCCTCTTTTCTTCCGTTTCCCCCCCCCCCCAGGTTCTTAGGCAGGGAATTTTGGAGCTTAGCTGGATTTCTGATCGCTTGCTTTTGGGATTTTAGCTCATGTACGGTCTTGACATGAAGCTAGCTATGGTTATCACTTATTTTGGGGATAGTACTATGTATTTCAGGTTTTGCAGTAATGTTGTTTTCATCTAGACTTGTGTACTTGGAAAGTTAACATTGTGTTGTACCAGACTTGTTTTGAAATTGTTTGAAAATCTTCCGCTGTTTATCGATGTTATTTACTCTGTTTACATATATACATATGTTCTTGTTCTGCCTTGATATATCATTATGCATGTTTACCGGATTCAAACGCCCCTCCAAAGTCAGAGTGCTTGCAAGAGTCACCCTGGCGGAGGTGGGGTGTTACAAGCCATATATCTTTCCTTCGATTCTTTTGTTTTGAATCTTTCCTTTTTCGTTTCAGCATGTCTGGGGATCTTAATCTTTCGGAGGGTGTACCGACACCAAGATGGTTTAGGAGGTAATTGGAGGCTAGGGTCACTGCCACAGGCCCATCAAATGCTCCTTCTCCCCCAGCTGCACCCATTCCTCCTTCTCCTCCCCCTCCTCATGTTGATACTTTCGCAAAGATATGCAAGGAATTTCGGGCAATGGGCTGAAAAACTTTTCACGGGTCATGGACGTTTGTTGAAGCTCAAAATTGGCTAAAGGAGGTGGAAGAGTTGTTTGGAATCTTTGAGGTAGAAGATGGAAGAAAGGTCCAATTAGCTTCCTGGTTAACGAAGGATGAGGCCTCGTTTTGGTGGGAGGTCACCAATGGAGAGCATCCAGTTGAGATATGGTCGGATTTCAGGCGTAGGTTTGAGCCAAAGTTTCTCTCATGGACTGAGGAGAATCTATACATGGAAAGGTTTTTGGCATTGAAGTAGGGAAATCTATCAGTAAAAGAGTACGTCAATAAGTTCGATCAGTTGGTGAGATTTGGCTTGGACTTGGTGAATACACCCGAGAAGAAGGCCCTGAGATTTGTTAAGTGCTTGAACGAGCCGCTGCATGGGTTAGCTATGACCCACATCCCTATGGTGGCCACCTTTGAGAGACTGGTTGACATGGCGCTTATGCATGAAGAGGAGAAATGCGCCAATGCTAATAAGCCACCTGAGAAGAAAGGGGATCAAAAGAAACCACAACAGCAACAGCAGAACAAGAAGGGTGGTAAAGACAACAATGGCAAGGGAAAGAAAAGATGCTTTAATTGTGGGACACCAGGCCATCTGAGCAAAGACTGTAGGAAGAAAAAGAAGACTGGCTATTTCCACTGTGGCGAAGCGGGAAATCTGATTAAGGACTGCCCAAGGAAAGGGCACAGGGCAGGGTCTGCCTCTGGAGGGCAGGTTCAGTCTCTCATTGCACCGGGGCAGCAAGAGGGCAGGTCCAGGCTCTCACGGCCCCACCGCTGCAAGAACGTGGTAGAACAATTTCCGTTGAAGGTTTAGTTTATCTTTTTGATCATCCTGTTCGCATGCTCTTTGATTCTGGCGCATCGCACTCTTTTATATCTACTGCTTTAGTTGAGTCATTACACCTAAACACCAGTATAGTACAGGATCCCTTAGTTGTTTCGAATCCAATTGGGGGCTCAGCCTATTTGTCGATGATTTATTTGGATTCGGAAATTTCTATACTTAGCGTTGGATTTAGATTTGATGCTTATGTTTTGGGCTTCACGGGCTATGGGTTAATTCTGGGCATGGATTGGTTATCCAGTAATCGAGTCGTCCTTGACTGTGAAAAGAGAGAGGTTAGGCTTATGACTCGCTTGGGCAACACTCTTGAAATCTCCTGTAACCCCATGAATTCTGTTATGCTAAGTTATCTAGAATCGCTTGTCGCGTCTGTTGAGAATATGCAGTCTGTTAGAGTGGTCCTTGAATATTCGGATGTCTTTAAGGATGTAGAGGGCTTGCCTCCGAAGCGGGAGATATACTTCCGCATATACCTAGTTGATAACGCAAAACCCGTTGCTTTACCCGTTAGACACATGGCTCCAAGGGAGAGAAAGGAGCTTATCAAGCAAGTTAAGGAGCTGCTAGAAAAAGGGTTTATAAGGCGGAGTATTTTTGAATGGGGTGCTCCAGTGGTGTTCACAACCAAAGCGGATGGTTCACTTCGCCTATGTGTTGATTATAGGGAGTAAAACAAGTTGACCAAGAAGAATAGACACCCACTGCCAAGAATAGACGATTTGTTCGATCATCTTGTAGTTGCAACAGTTTTTTCCCAATTAGATCTGGCTATCGGGTTTCATCAGCTAAGAGTGGCTGAAGATGGCATTGATAAGACCGCGTTCAGAACCCCGGACGGTTTCTTCGAAAGGCTTGTCATGCCTTTCGGCTTGACAAATGCACCTGCTTATTTTGTCAATTTGATGAGTAGGGTGTTCCGGGAATTCCTCAATAGATTCGTGGTGATCTTCGTAGATGATATTCTGATTTTCTCGAAAAACGAGGAAGAGCATGCTTTGCATTTAATGGAAGTCATGGATACTCTCCGTGCACATCAGTTGAAAGAAAAATTCTCCAAGTTCCACTTCTGGAGAGAAGAAGTAAGATTCCTTGGACATGTGTTGTCCAAAGAGGGGTTAGCTGTGGACCCCGCAAAAGTAGTTGCGGTCCAGGATTGGAAGGTTCCAAAGAATGCAACCGAAGTCCGATGTTTTCTTGGGCTAGCAGGCTTTTATCGCAAGTTCATTAAAGACTTTGCGAAAATCTCAGCTCCACTTACAAGGTTAACGAAGAAGAACTTGTCTTTCACTTAGGATTTGGATTGCGAAGTCGCTTTCCAATGGTTGAAGAGGGCTCTGACAACAGCCCCAGTTTTGACACTACTAGGTGGGAACAAGATGTCATGGAATATACGGACGCATGCGGTATGTAACACCCCGCCTCCGCTAGGGTAACTCGCAAAGGAATGCACTAGCTTTAGAGGGGCATTATTGGTAAACATGCACAGAAATATCACAAGACAGAACATATAAAATAGCGGAAGTAAAATCGAACTTTCATAAACATCAATAGTTAAGGTCTAAAGCCTTTTTACATTAGAGTACATCAAAACCTGTCTTGCAATAGTAAAGAAGCATAAAGACTTTTTCATAAATTATTCCCCAAGTAAAAACAGTAAAGTAGCCATAGCCAAGAAAAGTCCAAGCCATCCATGATGACCTTCAAGCAGAAGAAGTCCGAACTAAACAACAGTATTTCCTCCCTGTAACCTGGGGGGGAAACGGAAGAAAAGAGGCGAAACAAAACGGGTCAGTCAAAAAGACTGAGTAAGCCCTATCTACTATTAGCATAAAAACTAGTAAAGTTAACTGACATGAGAAACTGAGATGAACATAAGCATGATAACAAGATAGATAAGCTAAATCAAAATAACAGGATGAACTACTGAACTCAGATAAACTAAGGTGTCATGATAAGTTATGATGTCAAGATAAAACAAGGTATCACATCGTCAAGTTTCTATCAAGTATAATATCCCTGAGATATCTATCACGTATAACGTCCCATGATAGCTATCCTGTATTTTAGCTCTGCACCTACCATACTAGTATCCCCACCGTATCATGTGGTAACCATGAATGACCCTTACTCAAAAGTCGTGTAATGGTCCATGTCAACCTAATATATCGCATATATAGGTTACTTAACTCGTATGTTTTATTCCATGTAAGTGTTTAGTCCCTTGCCGTAGACCATACGGGCTTTCCCATGAGATTCTATACTCTTTAACATAGTTTCATGATCCTTAAGATCGTTTTGGATTGTCACCCTATATCTAACTAGGGTCTTTCAACATGAATCATTGTTTGTACAACTAGGACTTATGCTACCTAGGACTACTAGGGATTACGCTTACCTATTGCACGTTTTCGTATCTCGGTTTTGGTTCAACCACCCAGGGGCACTAGGATTTACGCTAACCGTCAACCGCGCCCTTTTTCCCACGCATTCATCGTGAATCGTTTTTCCATGACTGTATGCACATGTATCACATCGTGCCATCCGAGCCCTGTCACAGGGCAGACCAGGAAATACAGGACTCGGTCGGGAGCTTTCGATTTATCTGCCGATGCAGATGCTAAGGTCTGTTTTTTTCTATACGTGGCTATGGTCCCACGAGACCACTCCCTCAACTAGCGAAAGACAAGACAGGATAAATCCTGTATGAGAACACAACACTGGCCAACCCACATCCAAGCCTTACCGCACCCATAATTAGATAGCAATTATGGTCTATTGGGTGTTCTCTGCCTTTCCGTACGTACACGCTTGACCAAAAATGGTAGGTAGCCTGACGAAAATGCTATCTAGGGTACGACCGTTTATCGTCGACTATCCCCTATCCATCCCCGTCTTTAGGTCGCTCGTATAACAACCAAGGCATACTCTTGGTTCTTCTAACGCAGACCTTAACCTCTCATGAGCCTAGTGTGATCACCTGGCAGCTCATAGAGGGATACCAAGAATATCCTCATGTTCCCCGAAGCCGCTGCTTCGTTACCCAGTTCGCTGGAGCCTTTATCTAAATCAGATACTTGCTCCTACTCGTATACTTAAACGATGACCTACCGTATCAGGTTACTCATCTATTTATGAACTGGTCTAAATTTCTTTGACTAAGAATCATTACTTAGTTATTCTTCAACTAAGGTTTACCACTTAGCCTTATTCCCGTTATCCTGTTAACTATGGTTATCCACCTAATTCTCCGAATTAGGGTTTATATAATAGAATAAGTGTCACTTAAGTTCATGACTTAATCCCGTATACAAATCATGTCAAAATTGGCTAAGTATCCAAGTCCAAGACTTAACCCTACAAACCATGCTCAAGTTGGTTAAGTATGTATTAACTTGACCCCATCAAATTACTGAGTCAAATTGGTCAAGTGTATTCAAACGATTCATGACTTAGCCTTATCATGTTTTCACGTTAGATTGGTTAAGTATAGTTTAACTTAACCTCAATAAATTCATGGGTTAGATTGGTTAAGTATAGGTCACTTAACCTAAATAAATTCACGGGTTAGATTGGTTAAGTATAGGTCACTTAACCACATCAAATCATCATGTTAGATTAGTTAAGCGTTTAACTTAACCCCATTAAACTGCCAAGTGGGATTAATTAAGTCTAGGCTAACTTAACCCCATCCGATTTCCATGTTTAGACTAGTTGAGTCTAATCTTAACCCCATCCCTTAACTGTATCTTTCGGTTAAGTGTCATTAAGAAAACTTACTTAACCTTGCCAAATTATCGTGCTGGATTGATTAAGTGTTGGTTAACTTAACCCCGTCCACTAGTTGTATAAAAATGGTTAAGTGTCATTAGGCAAATCAAGTCACTTAACCTACCCAACCTTGTCATGTTTTGTTAAGTACCATTGGCCTAATCAAATTACTTAACCCATTTGTCCATGTCATATTTGGTTAAGAGTCATTAATCAAATTAACTTAACCCTATCATGTGGCATTAATTACTTAATGCACCCCAACCTCTCACATTAGACTTTGTTGTGGTTACTAGTTAAGCCGGTCGGTTCCGGGTAGCCTTACACCACAACTTGGTCTAACCTCGGGTTCAAGCACAACATGACCAACTTCTCACATT
This sequence comes from Allium sativum, assembly GCA_030737875.1. NCBI lineage: Eukaryota > Viridiplantae > Streptophyta > Magnoliopsida > Asparagales > Amaryllidaceae > Allium > Allium sativum. The sequence goes on along the minus strand of CM060918.1, from coordinate 659,470,014 downwards.
GGGTCCTATTGTTTGCAACTACTAGTTAGGCCGGTCGGTTCCGGGTAGTTTTACATTGCAAACTCAACCCAACCTCGAGTTGGCCACTTTCATGTTTAGTCTAGTGTCATGTTCATATTCAAGTTTTCAAGCAATTGGGTAGACCTAACTTAATAGGTAAATTCCCAATGGGTAGACCTAACTTAATAGGTAAATTCCCAAGCTCATGTTTTCAAGCATACTTACATGTCAGCTTCCATGTTATATTTCAAGTCATGTTTTCAAGTTGTATTTTCATGTCATTAGAAATTACCCATAACATAACCCAACGCTTTTAAACTCGCACATACGTTCGCAACAACGTAATGGATTAAAAGAAGAGACTTGGCAAAGGCATGACACAAATGGATATTAAGCCACAAGTTAATCATGGTGGAAAATGAGGCACAAATGCGTTCATTAGCTTGCATGTTACATTCTTAAGCCTCACAAAAACATGCATAAACCCAAATTTGGCACATAAGTGAATCATGGTGACAAAAGACATGGAATGATGACTAGAAACTCGCATATATCATCATATAAGGGTTTTGACTTCATATGCAAGTTGACATAAAGGGTATGAAGGTTCTCATGTTGCATAATGCAACATTTCAACATAAAGGTTGTAGCTTTTAGCTCATAAGATCAAGATAATGACTTCATAAATTTGCATGACATGATAGCATGTATCATTCTCAATGATCAAACCCAAACTTGCAACATGAACATTTAACTTCATAGTTAATATCTAAGAGTAGGGAAAGGGCTTACATTGCTATGAAGGCACAAATCGAAATGCAAAACAAAGATTGTGATGAAGCCTATGCATGCCATCACCCAAAAACCCAAAGATAAACACTCCAAATCAATAAAAAAAACCCATCTTTATGAACAAAGATCAAAGCTTTTGTCTTGAAATCAACTTGAGAAGCTCTCATACTAACATAGGGATTCTCTAATCACTCTCATGATCATGAAACCTCTCATAGAAATGAAGTGGAGGCTAGGATTTTTAGTGGAGGCCATGAGAGGAGCAATTTTGCCATAGTTTAGTTGCATGAATGAATAATGAGGATTTAGGAGAGGGTTAGGGGCTTATTTATAGAGATTAGGATTAGTTAGGACCCTTAGATTAACCCTAGGACCAACCTGAACCGTCAGATTTCAAACCAGGCCCAAAAACCTAGCCAAGATAGAAAATAGGTGCACCAGGCAAAACTGCCCGGCCACCATAGGTCGACCCCCAAGTCGACAGGGCTGTCGACTTGGGTCAAGCATGTCGACTCCCAAGTCGACAGGGCTGTCGACTTGGGGTGCCTGGCGGGAATTTTTCCCGCCTAGCCTTCTTGCCCTAACTTTTGAAATTAGAACTCGTTTTTGAACTTGAATTTTCTGAAAACTTCGTCAGACCATAACTTGGTCATACGGACTCCGATTCTCGAAAACTCGGATTCTATTTCGCGTATTTTTCAAAGACGAACGCAATGGCATAGCCCGTTTTAATTGATTCAGAATTTAAAATTAAATTCTGCCTTGATTCTCGTCTTAACATGTTATCGAAATACGGGTTGTTACATGGTACGGGTCTAGGCGCTGTTTTGATGCAAGAGGGGAAGGTAGTAGCTTATGGTGGAAGGCAGTTGAAAGTGTATGAGAAAAACTACCCAACCCACGAATGAAAGTTAACAACCATCGTTTTTGCGCTTAATTCTTGGCGCCACTATCTCTTAGGTGAGAAATTTGAATTGTATACTGACCATAAATCGTTGAAGTACCTTTTCTCGCAGAAAGACCTCAATCTAAGGCAGCAAAGATGGATGGAGTTTCTTGCTTCATACGACTTTGAGATCTCCTATACTCCTGGTAAGTGCAATGTAGTAGCAGACGCCTTAAGTAGAAAGAAGCTAACATTAAGTCCTCTCTTCGTAGAAAGGAAAAGTTTGGAGTACATAGCAAATTTTGATTTTAGACCCTCTTTTGATTATGTGACTGGCTTGATGGCAATGCTAGAGGTTCAGCCTACTTTGTTGGACTCAGTAGGAACCGCGCAATGTGAAGACCCTCTGCTAGTTGATGTGATTAATAAGCTGATTAGGGGAGAGACTTCTAGCCACCTCAATAGATAATCCATCGATGATAAGGATTGGTTCAGACGGGATGGAAGACTATGCATCCCACAAATAGGAGATTTGGTGAAAAAGGTTCTGGAAGAAGCACACCGTTCCAAGATGACCATACACCCCGGTGGAGACGAGATGTATAAAGATATCAAAAGAGTTTTCATTTGGAATGGCATAAAGAGGGATGTAGCTGAATTCGTTTCGAAATGCATGATATACCAGCAAGTCAAAGTGGAGCATAAGAAGCCTGGTGGTTTGCTTCATCCTCTAGAAGTTCCGCAATGGAAATAGGAAAGCATCTGGATGGACTTTGTTGATTGGTTGCCTAGGTCAAGAAGGAGAAATACTGGCATTTGGGTAATAGTGGACAGGCTAACGAAAAGCGCTCATTTTATACCTGTCAAGAGTAGGAGGACCGCCTAGTCTTTAGCATCCATTTATCTTAAGGAGATAGTTCGGCTCCATGGGATACCCTCCAGCATAGTGAGTGATCGATACCTATCTTTACAAGCGAGTTCTGGAGGAGTCTGCAAGAGGCTGTAGGCACACAACTATGTCTAAGCACGACCTATCACCCTCAAACCAATGGTCAGACGGAAAGGGTAAACAGAGTACTGGAAGACCTTTTGAAACGGTGCATTCTTGACTTTGGAGGATCTTGGGAGGATCATCTCCCTTTGGTGGAATTCACTTATAACAATAGTTACCAAGCCACTATAGGCATGGCACCCTTCGAAGCTTTATATGGAAGGCCATGTCGATAACCAACTTGTTGGTGGGAGTCCACAGATAAACTCATACTTGGGCCAGACATGATTAGAGAGATTTCAAAGAAAGTGGACTTGATACGAAGAAGAATGAAGACTGCCCAAGATAGACAGAAATCCAACGCAGACAAGAGAAGGACCGACCTTGAGTTTGAGGTTGGAGATAAGGTGTTCCTTAAAGTATCTCCTTTGAGGAATGTCATTCGCTTTGGGTCCGTGGGAAAATTGGCACCACGATTTGTAGGACCATTTCCTGTCATTGAAAGGATTGGGAGGATGGCCTACATAGTAGAGCTATCCGAAAGACTGGCTGGAGTTCATAATGTTTTTCTTGTCTCCCAGTTACGAAAGTGCCTACATGAGTCGGCAGAAGTTGTGGAGCCAAGCATACTAGAGGAAGTCGAAGTGGAACGAGAAGCAACTGTGAGGAGAGTTCCAACTCGTATCTTGGGGATGGAAGTCAAAAAGCTACGCAACCATGAAGTCAAGCTTGTTAAAGTTCAATGGAGAGACACCGAGGAAGACACGACTTGGGAGACTGAGGCCAAAATACGTGCAGCCTACCCTTTTCTTTTTGAGGGTACATCTTTGATCTTTTTTTCCTTAAGTTTATTCAAGCTTGTATCTACGTTTTTAGTGTATCTCCTCTGTCATATTCTTTATCCTTAGATAGAAACCGAAGGATGTAAACATGCATTTGAAACATGTTATGATTGATGGATGCTAGTGGATGCAAGTGTTTGTTAGTGGTTGCTCATGGATTCATATACACACACATTAGACACTAGATTGGCTCAATCACTTTCATACTGCATATGAATGTGTGCTTATTTAGGTTAATGGATGTATAATGGTTGTGTTATCATATGGACGCTACATTCGGATAAATGGTTGTGCACGCATGTAGAAATAATATGTATTATTAGGGATCTTTTGCATACATAATGGACGCATCACACTATCACGATTTGCATTAAGGAGGTCAACTGAATCAGTAGACCGCCTGATTTTGCTTTAGATACGGACACTTACACACAGTGTGCATATAAACATGAAAACATTAGAGATCTTTTAAGGACAATGGATGCCTGTGTTTGATGGTTGAGTAGATGGACGATTGGATGGTAGGATATGCATTCTTCTTTACTTGAAGATTTCGGGGTCGAAATCCTTTAAGGAGGGGAGAATGTAACACCCAGTGTTTTCTGTTAACATTAAACTAACGAATTAAAGAATAATTAATTTCAAATGTGAGAATTAAGAGAAACAGGTTATGCCATTACGTTCTTCTCGGAATTCTGCTTGAGATAGAGTCTGAGTTTGCGTAAAACGGACACCGTATGAAGGAGATATGGATGAACGAAGTTAGGCAAGAAAACCGAAAGTCAACCAGAATACACTGGCGCACTTCACAAGTGCGCCAATACAAAAATGCTCTGGTGCACTTGCCAAGTGCGCCCATGCCGGGATAAAAACCTGCATAGGTTTCTGAAGTTTTCTGGTTCGGATAGTGAGTCATTGCTGAGTCCTTTCTGACTCCTTGCTGAGTCATTAGGGCTGAGGTGTCACCCTATCTTGACTGAATGGTTGTGGTTAACTCTAGGTTCATCAGATGGCACAAATTAAATTGAAATTCTATATAAAAAACCTAATACTCAAACCCTCAAACCTAATCAAAATTAGAACCATGGCCTTCATGATGTCACTCCGCAACCTAGAATAGCCACCACCAACTAGAAGCAAAATAAAGTTAATCAACTCAAATCTATGACAACAACAACAACGAATTTGTCTACTTCAAAGGAGAGATAATTCAACTTTAGAACACAAATCCCAAAACTCAAGACCTTCTTTGAGTTGTGAGTTCGATTTCTTTAATAAGATAATTAACAAGTTAATTAGGTTGAGTTATAATTTGGGTTATATGGCTATGTTTGTGAATCAATGGAAAAATGAGATATTTTGTGAATATATGCTAGTTGTTCATAATGATAGTTTTTGTTGTGGATCCATTTTTATATACCCAATCACCTATGTTCAACTTGATTCAAGTCTGACATCATTTTTATATGCAAGTTTGGGTGTAGATTATATGCTAGTTTCTATGTGGATTGTACACAAGTTTACATGTGAAACAAGTATAATGACTATATGCAAGTTTAGGTAGTAATTAGATTCTTATAAATGCAAGTTTACACCTCTATGTTTAGATCTATGACATGTGTAGTTTTATGCAAGTTTGTGACTATGGCCTATGCAAGTTTGGGTGAAAACTAGATTCATACATGCAAGTTCACACCTTTTAGGTTTATGTTTAGATTCATGACTATACAATGTTTATGCAAGTTATGTTGTAATTCTTATTTGCAAGTTAGATCTATTTTGGGTGTTATGCAAATTTGTGATGTTTCTTCTCTTTTGTGTGTTAGACTAATTGATAGTCTAATATATATATATATATATATATATATATATATATATATATATATATATATATATGTCATGATAAGCGAACGAATAACGTGGGGACGATGGGGGTAATATTGAGTATACACATAATGAGAATTGGCATGTAATGGCCTTGAAAGGCATACAATTAATATTAGGCAATAATTTGTATAATTTGTATACCTGTAATAAATGGACATAATTTAGGTGACAATTACGGACATAAGTATATTTGGAATTTATTGGCAAAATTTGAATAGGGATAAGTAATTCAAATTGGGTTAAAAGATTTTATGTAATAATCAATGCCTAAGACATGAGGTTGAGCTCATTTGTGGTGTAAGACTGCCCGGACCCGCCCGGCAAATCCAGTAACCACAAATGGTAGTCCAATGTGAGATGTCATAGGCCCAAATTAAATGCGTGACGATTCTATGGACACGAGGTTAGGCTCATTTGTAGTGTAAGACTGCCCGGACCCACCCGGCAAATCCAGCAACCACAAAGTGTGGCCTAATGTGAGAAGTCCTACAAGGTTACGGTAGTAATGAACTAAGTAACACTTAACCAAAGTAAACATGTGGTGGGAAATGGGGGTCAAGTGCGTGACATGTGGAAATACGAATAGAGACACTTAACCAAAGTGAAAGTTGTAAGTAGGCATGAATAAGAAGGGGTTAAGTGGGATGTACTAGAGGGGACCAAGCATAGGTGGAAAGCTTGTGTAAGGCATGGGGGCCCTTTTCAGACCAGTAACCCATTAAGTATCTTTGTGGGCTCGACCCAAGTCGAGGACGGGACACGCATACCGGGTTTGATTGTAAGAGGTCAAAAACGGGTTAGCGGTGGCAACGCATGTCCAACGGGGTCATGTGCGTGTGTGGGCCCCGGCTGTCACTTTGGGGAATGATACACCCCACTGTTGGGCCAACACGGGTATCTACGAGTTAGGGAGCTGAACGTAGGGGGGTTGTGGATACGCCTAGTGGAGATAGGGGCAGGCGACACCTATGTAGACAACTAGGTGTACACGGAACTACTATTATGATTTCTAAGTTCAGTAGGTAGGATCAATTTTTAGGTTGTTTGGTGTGGTGCAGTGTAGTAATTATCCTATAGTGATTAGGTGCTCCTTTAACGTTATCTTTGTTCGTCTTATTTCCTTTGTTTGCTCTGTCATGCCCATTTGTTCACCGTCATTTCCTTATTTTCCAGCTTATGCCTTATCCTAGTTACTTTAATGATTATATTTTAAAGTTATTGCACTCTCCAGACTTTATGTCTGACCCTTTTGTTTCCACCTCTTTTCTTCCTCCCCCCCTAAGATGCTCAGGGTTCGACTAGTAATAGTGGAGCTTGATTTGGACCGCTTTACCTCTTTCTTTTGGAAGTTGCTTGGATTGCTGAAGTAAAGTTCAGTCTATCTTATTTATGGCTATTTTATGTTGTGGTTATGTCTTTTATTTTATGTACTCAGAACTTATTTGTCAAGATGGATAATAAGTGTATTTGTTTTTGCAGTTGGTTTTTTTGATGTGATGTAACCAAACTATTTCTCCGCTGCAATAAAGTTGTTTTTATTTTCCAACTACCAATATACTTGTTTGTCGGGTTTACTTTTCTGTTCTATACACAAAAAACGCTCCACCAAAGTTAAGGCATTCCCTTTGTTAGTGACTTTAAGGGAGATGGGGTGTCACACGTGGTGTTAGAGCTGAAGGTTACCAGAAGAGATAAGATATTTAAAAATAAAAAACATTTTCATAAATAATACTTTCAAAAATATGTTTTAAGGAGAGTATATTCAAGATACCCCCAAGAGCCATATATCTTTCCTTTGATTCTTTTGTTTTGAATGTTTCCTTTTTCGTTTCAGCATGTCTAGGGATCTTAACCTTTCGGAGGGTGTACCGATACCAGGATGATTTAGGAGATATTTGGAGGCCAGGGCCACTGCCGCAGGACCAGCAGATGTTCCTTCTCCCCCCAGCTGCACCCGTTCCTCCTCCTCCTCCCCCTCCTCGTGTTGATACTTTCGCAAAGATATGCAAGGAATTTCGGGCAATGGGCTGAAAACCTTTTCACGGGTCGGAGACGTTTGTTGAAGCTCAAAATTGGCTAAAGGAGGTGGAAGAGTTGTTTGGAATCTTTGAGGTAGAAGATGGAAGAAAGGTCCAATTAGCTGCCTGGTTAATGAAGGATGAGGCCTCGTTTTGGTGGGAGGTCACCAATGGAGAGCATCCAGTTGAGGTATGGTCGGATTTCAGGTGTAGGTTTGAGCCAAAGTTTCTCTCATGTGCTGAGGAGAATCTATACATGGAAAGGTTTTTGGCATTGAAGTAGGGAAATCTATCAATAAAAGAGTACGTCAATAAGTTCGATCAGTTGGCGAGATTTGTCTTGGACTTGGTGAATACACCCGAGAAGAAGGCCCTGTGATTTGTTAAGGGCTTGAAAGAGCCGCTGCATGGGTTAGCTATGACCCACATCCCTATGGTGGCCACCTTTGAGAGACTGGTTGACATGGCGCTTATGCATGAAGGGGAGAAAGGTGCCAATGCTAATAAGCCACCTAAGAAGAAAGGGGATCAAAAGAAACCACAACAGCAACAGCAGAACAAGAAGGGTGGTAAAGATAACAATGGCAAGGGAAAGAAAAGATGCTTTAACTGTGGGACACCAGGCCATCTGAGCAAAGACTGTAGGAAGAAAAAGAAGACTGGCTATTTCCACTGTGGCGAAGCGGGACATCTGATTAAGGACTGCCCAAGGAAAGGGCACAGAGCAGGGTCTACCTCTGGAGGGCAGGTTCAGGCTCTCATTGCACCAGGGCAGCAAGAGGGCAGGTCCAGGCTCTCATGGCCCCACCGCTTTAAGAACGAGGTAGAACAATTTCCGTTGAAGTTTTAGTTTATCTTTTTGATCATCCTGTTCGCACGCTCTTTGATTCTGGCGCATTGCACTCTTTTATATCTACTGCTTTAGTTGAGTCACTACACCTAAACACCAGTATAGTACGGGATCCCTTAGTTGTTTCGAATTCAATTGGGGGCTCAGCCTATTTGTCGATGATTTATTTGGATTTGGAAATTTCTATACTTAGCGTTGGGTTTAGATGTGATGCTTATGTTTTGGGCTTCATGGGCTATGGGTTAATTCTGGGCATGGATTGGTTATCTAGTAACCGAGTCGTCCTAGACTATGAAAAGAGAGAGGTTAGGCTTATGACTCGCTTGGGAAACACTCTTGAAATCTCTTGTAACCCCATGAATTCTGTTATGCTAAGTTATCTAGAATCGCTTGACGCGTCTGTTGAGAATTTGCAGTCTGTTAGAGTGGTCCTTGAATATTCGGACGTCTTTGAGGAAGTAGAGGGCTTGCCTCCGAAGCGGGAGATAGACTTCTGCATATACCTAGTTGATAACGCAAAACTCGTTGCTTTACCCGTTAGACACATGGCTCCAAGGGAGAGAAAGGAGCTTAGCAAGCAAGTTAAGGAGCTGCTAGAAAAAGGGTTTATAAGGCGGAGTATTTTTGAATGGGGTGCTCCAGTGGCGTTCACAACCAAAGCGGATGGTTCACTTCGCCTATGTGTTGATTATAGGGAGTTAAACAAGTTGACCAAGAAGAATAGACACCCACTGCCAAGAATAGACTATTTGTTCGATCATCTTGTAGTTGCAACATTTTTCTCCCAATTAGATCTGGCTATCGGGTTTCATCAGCTAAGAGTGGCTGAAGTTGGCATTGATAAGACCATGTTCAGAACCCCGGACGGTTTCTTCGAATGGCTTGTCATGCCTTTCGGCTTGACAAACGCACCTGCTTATTTTGTCGATTTGATGAGTAGGGTGTTCTGGGAATTCCTCAATAGATTCGTGGTGATCTTCGTAGATGATATTCTGATTTTCTCGAAAAACGAGGAAGAGCATGCTTTGCATTTAAGGGAAGTCATGGATACTCTCCGTGCATATCAGTTGAAAGCAAAATTCTCCAAGTGCCATGTAACAACCCGTATTTTCAATAACCTGTTATAACATAAATGGAAGCAGAATTAAACTGTAAAATCTGAATCAAGGGAAACGGGCTATGCCATTGCGTTCGTCTCGGAAAAATACGCGAAATAGAGACCGAGTTTTCGAAAATCGGAGTCCGTATGAGCAAGATATGGCCTCGCGAAGTTTCACGAAAAATTCCCAAATTAAAGTATACTTAATTAAGTGAAATGGGTTGCGCAGAGAAATATATATATTGATATATATATATATATAATTGAAAATTTAATAAATAAATATGCAAAAATGCTCAAAACAGCGAATTGGGAGAGGGGAATAACCGAACCGGCCGATTTTTGAGGTCGACCCAAGCCCGCTGGGTCGACTGGGGGTTAATCCAGGGTGTTTGGCTGTCAAACCGTGGGCCGATTCGCTCAAATGCATATTTTGCATTTGGATGGTTCTCATGGTTCATCTTTAATCTAAAGGCCCTAGATGGTTCCTACACTTGACTTCTTCCCCAAGACATGCTTTGATGGCTTGGATTGAATCTAGGTTTAATCCTATGGCCTAAAACACTTGCCTAATCTATAAATAAGACCCTAACCTATCCTAAACCCTCATTATTCACTCACGTAACTAAACTATGGCAAAATTTCTACTCTCATGGCCTCCACTCAACTATCCTAGCCTCCACTTCATTTCTATGAAAGGTTTCATGATCGTGAGAGTGTTAGAGAGTCCCTATGTTAGTATGAGAGCTTCTCAAGTTGATTTCAAGGCAAAAGCTATGATCTTTGTTCATAAAGATGGTGTTTTTAGTGATTTGGTGCATCCATCTTTGGGTTTTTGGGTGATGGCATCCATAGGCTTCATCATAAGCTTTGGTTTAATCGATTTAGGCCTTCATAGCAAGGTAAGCCCTTCCCTACTCTTAGGTATTAACTATGAAGTTAAAAGTTCATGTTGAAAGTTTGGGTTTGATCATTGAGAATGATGCATGCTATCATGTTATGCAAGTTTATGAAGTCATTATCTTGATCTTATGAGCTAAAAGCCACAACCTTTATGTTGAAATGTTGCATTATGCAACATGAAAACCTTCATAATCATTATGTCAACTTGCATATGAAGTCATAACCCTTATATGATGATATATGCGAGTTACTAGTCATCATTCCATGTCTTTTGTCACCATGATTCGCTTATGTACCAAGTTTGGGTTTATGCATGTTTTTGTGAGGCTTAAGAATGTAACATGCAAGCTAATGACCACATTTGTGCCTCATTCGCCACCATGATTAACTTGTGGCTTAATATCCATTTTTGTTATGCCTTTGCCAAGTCTCTTCTTTTAATCCATTACGTGGTTGCGAACGTACATGCGAGTTTAAAAAGCGTTGGGTTCACATTATGGGAAAACATAATGACAAGAATATGACTTGGGTAAATGGGTATAAACATGACAACATGTAACGTTAAATATGACATGTGTTTATACTTGAAAACATAACTTGAAATGTAACATGGAAGTTGACATGTAAGTATGCATAAAAACATAAGCTTGGGAATTTACCTATTAAGTTAGGTCTACCCATTGGGAATTTACCTATTAAGTTAGGTCTACCCAATTGCTTGAAAACTTGACTATGAACATGACACTAGACTAAACATGAAAGTGGCCAACTCGAGGTTGGGTTGAGTTTGCAACGTAAAACTACCCGGAACCGACCGGCCTAACTAGTAGTTGCAAACAATAGGACTCAATGTGAGAAGTTGGTCATGTTGTGCTTGAACCCGAGGTTAGACCAAGTTGTGGTGTAAATCTACCCAGACCTGCCCGGCTTAACTAGTAACCACAACAAAGTCTAATGTGAGAGGTTGGGGTGCGTTAAATAATTAATGCCACATAATAGGGTTAAGTTAATTTGATTAATGAGGCTTAACCAAATATGACATGGACAAATGGGTTAAGTAATTTGATTAGGCTAATGATACTTAACAAAACATGACAGGCTTGGGTAGGTTAAGTAACTTGATTTCCCTAACGACACTTGACCATTTTTATACGACGAGGGGACGGGATTAAGTTAACCAACACTTAATCAATCCAACGCGATAACTTGATAAGGTTAAGTAAATTTTCTTAGTAACACTTAACCGTTTAATACCGTTAATGGATGGGGTTAAGTCAACTCAGGCCTAACTAATCTAAACATGGTAATTGGACGGGGTTAAGTTAATTTACACTTAACTAATCCAACTCGTTAGTTTGATGTGGTTAAGTGACCTATACTTAACCAATCTAACGTGAAAACATGATAAGGCTAAGTCACGAATCACTTGAATACGCTTGACCGATTTGACTCGGTAATTTGACAAGGTCAAGTTAATTTATATAATTAACCAATCTAAAATGATAATTAGACGAGGTTAAGTTATGGATTGCTTAATATACTTAGCCAACTTGACACATGGTTTGTAGGGTTAAGTCTTGGACTTGGATACTTAGCCAATTTTGACATGGTTTGTAGACGGGCTAAGTTATGAACTTAAGTGACACTTAACCCATTAGATAAACCCTAATTCGGAGGATTAGGTAAATAACCATAGTTAACAAGGATTATGGAAATAAGGCTAAGTGGTAAACCTTAGTTAAGGGAAACTAAGTAATAATTCTTAGTCAAGGAAATTTGGACCATTTCTTAGATAGATTAGTAACCCGATACGTTAGGTCAACGTTTAAGTATGCGTGTAGGAGCAGGCTATCTGATTTAGATAAAGGCTCCAACGAACTGGGTAACGAAGCAGCGGCTTCGGGGAACGTGAGGATATTCTTGGGATCCCTCTGTGAGCTGCCAGGTCAATATACTAGGCTCACGGGAGGTTGAGGTCTGCGGTAGAAGAACCAAGAATATGCCTTGGTTGCTATGCGAGCGACCTAAAGACTGGGGTGGATAGCAGTGAGTCGACGAATACATAAGGTGCCCGAGATAGCAAGTTCGTCGATCATCTACCATCTTGAGTCAAGCGTGTACGTACGGAAAGGCAGGGAACACCCAACAGACCATAATTGCTATCTAATTATGGGTGAGGTAGGCCGTAGGATGTGGGCTGGCCGGAGTGTAGTTCTCATGCAAGATTTTCTCTTGTGTTGCCTTTCGCTAGTTGAGGGAGGGGTCTCGTGGGACCATAGCCACGTGTAGAAAAGCAGACCTTAGCATCTGCATCGGCAGATAAATTGAAAGCTCCCGACCGAGTCCTGTACTTCTTGATTAGCCCTGTGACAGGACTCGGGTAGCACATAGTGATACATGTGCATACAGTCATAGAAAAACAATTGACGATGAATGCGTGGGAAAAAGGGCGTGGTTGAGGGTTAGCGTAATCCCTAGTATCCCTAGGTGGTTGAACCCAAACCGAAATACGAAAACGTGAGATAGGTAAGCATAATCCCTAGCGGTCCTAGGTGGCATAAATCCTAAGTGGACGCGCGTTAGTTCATGGTAAGGAAACACAACTAGATCAAGGGTTGCAGTCCAAAACAACTTCAAGGATAAAAACGTTTACATGGGAAAGCCCGTACGGCCTACGGCAAGGGACTGAACTAATACATGGAAAGAAACATACGAGTTGGGAAAACCTACATATGCTATATATTAGGTTGACATGGACCATTACATGACGTTGGGCAAGGGACATTCATGGTTAACACATGACGCGGGTTGGGATACTAGTACGAGAGGTGCGGAGCAAATATACATGTTAGAACCAGGAGAGATATACATGATAGAAACCGGGGGATGTTATACAGGATAGATACCTTGGGATATTATACTGGATAGAAACCTGACGATGTGATGCCTTGTTCTATCTTGACATCGTAATTTATCATGACACCTTAGTTTACTTGAGTTCAGTAGTTCATCCTGTTATTTTGATTTAGCTTATCTATCTTGTCATCATGCTTATGTTCATCTCAGTTTCTCATGGTAGTTAACTTTACTAGTTTTTATACTAATAGTAGATAGGGCTTACTCGGTCTTTTTGACTGACCCGTTTTGTTTCGCCTCTTTTCTTCCGTTTCCCCCCCCAGGTTACAGGGAGGAAATACTGTTGTTTAGTTTGGACTTCTTCTGCTTGAAGGTCATCATGGATGGCTTGGACTTTTCTTGGCTATGGCTACTTTACTGCTTTTTCTTGGGGAATAATTTATGAAAAAGTCTTTATGCTTCTTTATTATTGCAAGACAGGTTTTGATGTACTCTGATGTAAAAGGCTTTAGACCTTAATTATTAATGTTTATGAAAGTTCAATTTTACTTCCGCTATTTTATATGTTCTGTCTTGTGATATTTCAGTGCATGTTTACTAATAATGCCCCTCTAAAGCTAGTGCATTCCTTTGCGAGTGACCCTAGCGAAAGCGGGGTGTTACATTTGGTATCAGAGCAGAAGGTTACTAGACTGGGCAAAAGTTTTAAAGACCTTCTGAAAATTATTTGAAAAACCGTTTACAAAGAAGCATTTTTCAAGAAAATTTTCTTTTAAAAAGGAAATCGGCTATTCCCCAAAGGCCATTAGCATTATCCTTGTTTCCTTGATTGAATCCCTTTTACTTTCTTTCCTTCATCTGTAGTCACAGTGGTTTTGACTGCGACTAGTCTTTCTAGCTGCGTAAGTGTTTCCCGTACGATGGAGGTGGTTCTCGAGAGACCGTTGCAGAGTTATGCATGAAAGGATAGTAAGAACAAGGATAAAGGATACGAGCTCAGGGATAAGCAACATGTTGGTATGGATGAGTCCTAAAAGGAGGGAGAAAGATGAACAATGAAACCCATGACGAGAGAGTACCTTTGGCATGGTGAAACGGGACGGATAGTTAAGTATCATGGAACAGGGACAAGATCATTCGGAGGGCAATAGTATGCTCTCATTTCTAGGGTACCTCAGAAGGAGGGTAACGATCTTGTTAAAGGTTTAGATTTTCTTCTCTATCATCCTGTCGGGACTTTGTTTTGATCACCGCATCTATTAAGTCCGCTTCGATAGTTGAGTCTCTGCACCTTAGTACTAGCGTAGTAGAGGATCCCGTTTTTGTCCCAAGTCCTATTGGAAGATCGGTCCATCTACTCATGGCTTGTTTGGATTTGAGAATGTCTATATCAAGTGTTGAGCTTGGAAATAATGCTTATGTTTATAAGTTGTGGATGGATTCTAGGGATGAAGTGGTTATCCAGTAAGGGGTGCCACTCTCGGTTTTAGAAGGAGGGTAGTTAGACTCTTGGCTTGCTTTGGTAATACCCTTGAAGTATCGCGTAACCTTTTGGGTTCTGTCATGATTAGTTACTTAGAATCCTTAGATGCCTTTGTTGGAAATTAGAAACCCGATCGAATGGTGTTCGCTAATAAGACGGATGGTTTACTTCGATTATGTATGGGTTATGGGAATTACCCTAGAAAGTGCGAACGGTAACTTGTTTACTTTCAAAAGAAAGTTTTTCTACGTGGAATACCTTATGGTACAAGGTCCAGGATTCACTAGTGAATTTTGAGGGCTCGCATGGAATAATGTGTACGCAGTCCTGTTTGCGCCAAGTATTCTAGAAGGAGAATAAGTGCAAGTGGAACGAGAGGCGACGAGGAAATGAGTTCCAACTCATGTTATGGAAACAGGAAATAAGAAGCTGCGAAATCGTGAAGTAAAAGGGGCGGTCAAGGCACGATGGAACTAAGCTCAAGGCAATGCGACTCAGGAGACTGAAGACTAAATACGTGCATGATATCTCTTTTGGGAATATATCCTCGATCCCTGTTTTTTCTGTTGAGCTTGCTTGTAGGCTATCTTTTATGGATATCCTCTCGGTCCTGTCTCTGTTACAAACCCCGTACGGAGTTTGTTTTGTTTATCTTCTCGACCCTGTTTCAGGGAATCCTAGGTAGAACCCTATGGATGTAAACATTTATTTGAAACATGTTATGATTGATATGGTTGCAAATGGTTGCAAGTGGTTGCTCGTGGATGCGCGAATACACATTAGATACTAGCTCGACTCGGTCACACTTCATATTGCATATGCACGAGTATTTATACTTGTTTATGGATGAAATCGAATGTATTATCATGCGGTTGTTGCATATGAATGAATGATTGTGCACGCATATAGTATCTATATGACTAGGACTATTTGCATCCATGTTGGATTCATGGCACTATACATATTTTTGCATTAGAAAGATTATTCAGGCCTGATCATTAGCATTAGCTAAGGAACATGTACACACACGTTTTGCATATATTCATACAGCATTAGAAATCATCTAAGGACAATGGTTTCTTGTGGATGATGTTTTGAGTAGATGGATGATGGATGGTAGGATATGTTCTTCCTAACTTGGAGATTTCGGGGACGAAATCCTAAAAGGTGGGGAGAATGTAACAACCCGTATTTTCAATAACCTGTTATAACATAAATGGAAGCAGAATTAAACTGTAAAATCTGAATCAAGGGAAACGGGCTATGCCATTGCGTTCGTCTCGGAAAAATACGCGAAATAGAGACCGAGTTTTCGAAAATCGCAGTCCGTATGAGCAAGATATGGCCTCGCGAAGTTTCACGAAAAATTCCCAAATTAAAGTATACTTAATTAAGTGAAATGGGTTGCGCAGAGAAATATATATTGATATATATATATATATATATATATAATTGAAAATTTAATAAATAAATATGCAAAAATGCTCAAAACAGCGAATTGGGAGAGGGGAATAACCGAACCGGCCGATTTTTGAGGTCGACCCAAGCCCGCTGGGTCGACTGGGGGTTAATCCAGGGTGTTTGGCTGTCAAACCGTGGGCCGATTCGCTCAAATGCAGATTTTGCATTTGGATGGTTCTCATGGTTCATCTTTAATCTAAAGGCCCTAGATGGTTCCTACACTTGACTTCTTCCCCAAGACATGCTTTGATGGCTTGGATTGAATCTAGGTTTAATCCTATGGCCTAAAACACTTGCCTAATCTATAAATAAGACCCTAACCTATCCTAAACCCTCATTATTCACTCATGTAACTAAACTATGGCAAAATTTCTACTCTCATGGCCTCCACTCAACTATCCTAGCCTCCACTTCATTTCTATGAAAGGTTTCATGATCGTGAGAGTGTTAGAGAGTCCCTATGTTAGTATGAGAGCTTCTCAAGTTGATTTCAAGGCAAAAGCTATGATCTTTGTTCATAAAGATGGTGTTTTTAGTGATTTGGTGCATCCATCTTTGGGTTTTTGGGTGATGGCATCCATAGGCTTCATCATAAGCTTTGGTTTAATCGATTTAGGCCTTCATAGCAAGGTAAGCCCTTCCCTACTCTTAGGTATTAACTATGAAGTTAAAAGTTCATGTTGAAAGTTTGGGTTTGATCATTGAGAATGATGCATGCTATCATGTTATGCAAGTTTATGAAGTCATTATCTTGATCTTATGAGCTAAAAGCCACAACCTTTATGTTGAAATGTTGCATTATGCAACATGAAAACCTTCATAATCATTATGTCAACTTGCATATGAAGTCATAACCCTTATATGATGATATATGCGAGTTACTAGTCATCATTCCATGTCTTTTGTCACCATGATTCGCTTATGTACCAAGTTTGGGTTTATGCATGTTTTTGTGAGGCTTAAGAATGTAACATGCAAGCTAATGACCACATTTGTGCCTCATTCGCCACCATGATTAACTTGTGGCTTAATATCCATTTTTGTTATGCCTTTGCCAAGTCTCTTCTTTTAATCCATTACGTGGTTGCGAACGTACATGCGAGTTTAAAAAGCGTTGGGTTCACATTATGGGAAAACATAATGACAAGAATATGACTTGGGTAAATGGGTATAAACATGACAACATGTAACGTTAAATATGACATGTGTTTATACTTGAAAACATAACTTGAAATGTAACATGGAAGTTGACATGTAAGCATGCATAAAAACATAAGCTTGGGAATTTACCTATTAAGTTAGGTCTACCCATTGGGAATTTACCTATTAAGTTAGGTCTACCCAATTGCTTGAAAACTTGACTATGAACATGACACTAGACTAAACATGAAAGTGGCCAACTCGAGGTTGGGTTGAGTTTGCAACGTAAAACTACCCGGAACCGACCGGCCTAACTAGTAGTTGCAAACAATAGGACTCAATGTGAGAAGTTGGTCATGTTGTGCTTGAACCCGAGGTTAGACCAAGTTGTGGTGTAAATCTACCCGGACCCGCCCGGCTTAACTAGTAACCACAACAAAGTCTAATGTGAGAGGTTGGGGTGCATTAAATAATTAATGCCACATAATAGGGTTAAGTTAATTTGATTAATGAGGCTTAACCAAATATGACATGGACAAATGGGTTAAGTAATTTGATTAGGCTAATGATACTTAACAAAACATGACAGGGTTGGGTAGGTTAAGTAACTTGATTTTCCTAACGACACTTGACCATTTTTATACGACGAGGGGACGGGATTAAGTTAACCAACACTTAATCAATCCAACGCGATAACTTGATAAGGTTAAGTAAATTTTCTTAGTAACACTTAACCGTTTAATACCGTTAATGGATGGGGTTAAGTCAACTCAGGCCTAACTAATCTAAACATGGTAATTGGACGGGGTTAAGTTAATTTACACTTAACTAATCCAACTCGTTAGTTTGATGTGGTTAAGTGACCTATACTTAACCAATCTAACCTGAAAACATGATAAGGCTAAGTGACGAATCACTTGAATACGCTTGACCGATTTGACTCGGTAATTTGACAAGGTCAAGTTAATTTATATAATTAACCAATCTAAAATGATAATTAGACGAGGTTAAGTTATGGATTGCTTAATATACTTAGCCAACTTGACACATGGTTTGTAGGGTTAAGTCTTGGACTTGGATACTTAGCCAATTTTGACATGGTTTGTAGACGGGCTAAGTTATGAACTTAAGTGACACTTAACCCATTAGATAAACCCTAATTCGGAGGATTAGGTAAATAATCATAGTTAACAAGGATTATGGAAATAAGGCTAAGTGGTAAACCTTAGTTAAGGGAAACTAAGTAATAATTCTTAGTCAAGGAAATTTGGACCATTTCTTAGATAGATTAGTAACCCGATACGTTAGGTCAACGTTTAAGTATGCGTGTAGGAGCAGGCTATCTGATTTAGATAAAGGCTCCAACGAACTGGGTAACGAAGCAGCGGCTTCGGGGAACGTGAGGATATTCTTGGGATCCCTCTGTGAGCTGCCAGGTCAATATACTAGGCTCACGAGAGGTTGAGGTCTGCGGTAGAAGAACCAAGAATATGCCTTGGTTGCTATGCGAGCGACCTAAAGACTGGGGTGGATAGCAGTGAGTCGACGAATACATAAGGTGCCCGAGATAGCAAGTTCGTCGATCATCTACCATCTTGAGTCAAGCGTGTACGTACGGAAAGGCAGGGAACACCCAACAGACCATAATTGCTATCTAATTATGGGTGAGGTAGGCCGTAGGATGTGGGCTGGCCGGAGTGTAGTTCTCATGCAAGATTTTCTCTTGTGTTGCCTTTCGCTAGTTGAGGGAGGGGTCTCGTGGGACCATAGCCACGTGTAGAAAAGCAGACCTTAGCATCTGCATCGGCAGATAAATTGAAAGCTCCCGACCGAGTCCTGTACTTCTTGATTAGCCCTGTGACAGGACTCGGGTAGCACATAGTGATACATGTGCATACAGTCATAGAAAAACGATTGACGATGAATGCGTGGGAAAAAGGGCGTGGTTGAGGGTTAGCGTAATCCCTAGTATCCCTAGGTGGTTGAACCCAAACCGAAATACGAAAACGTGAGATAGGTAAGCATAATCCCTAGCGGTCCTAGGTGGCATAAATCCTAAGTGGACGCGCGTTAGTTCATGGTAAGGAAACACAACTAGATCAAGGGTTGCAGTCCAAAACAACTTCAAGGATAAAAACGTTTACATGGGAAAGCCCGTACGGCCTACGGCAAGGGACTGAACTAATACATGGAAAGAAACATACGAGTTGGGAAAACCTACATATGCTATATATTAGGTTGACATGGACCATTACATGACGTTGGGCAAGGGACATTCATGGTTAACACATGACGCGGGTTGGGATACTAGTACGAGAGGTGCGGAGCAAATATACGTGTTAGAACCAGGAGAGATATACATGATAGAAACCGGGGGATGTTATACAGGATAGATACCTTGGGATATTATACTGGATAGAAACCTGACGATGTGATGCCTTGTTCTATCTTGACATCGTAATTTATCATGACACCTTAGTTTACTTGAGTTCAGTAGTTCATCCTGTTATTTTGATTTAGCTTATCTATCTTGTCATCATGCTTATGTTCATCTCAGTTTCTCATGGTAGTTAACTTTACTAGTTTTTATACTAATAGTAGATAGGGCTTACTCAGTCTTTTTGACTGACCCGTTTTGTTTCGCCTCTTTTCTTCCGTTTCCCCCCCAGGTTACAGGGAGGAAATACTGTTGTTTAGTTTGGACTTCTTCTGCTTGAAGGTCATCATGGATGGCTTGGACTTTTCTTGGCTATGGCTACTTTACTGCTTTTTCTTGGGGAATAATTTATGAAAAAGTCTTTATGCTTCTTTATTATTGCAAGACAGGTTTTGATGTACTCTGATGTAAAAGGCTTTAGACCTTAATTATTAATGTTTATGAAAGTTCAATTTTACTTCCGCTATTTTATATGTTCTGTCTTGTGATATTTCTGTGCATGTTTACTAATAATGCCCTCTAAAGCTAGTGCATTCCTTTGCGAGTGACCCTAGCGAAAGCGGGGTGTTACATTTGGTATCAGAGCAGAAGGTTACTATACTGGGCAAAAGTTTTAAAGACCTTCTGAAAATTATTTGAAAAACCGTTTACAAAGAAGCATTTTTCAAGAAAATTTTCTTTTAAAAAGGAAAAAGGCTATTCCCCAAAGGCCATTAGCATTATCCTTGTTTCCTTGATTGAATCCCTTTTACTTTCTTTCCTTCATCTGTAGTCACAGTGGTTTTGACTGCGACTAGTCTTTCTAGCTGCGTAAGTGTTTCCCGTACGATGGAGGTGGTTCTCGAGAGACCGTTGCAGAGTTATGCATGAAAGGATAGTAAGAACAAGGATAAAGGATACGAGCTCAGGGATAAGCAACATGTTGGTATGGCTGAGTCCTAAAAGGAGGGAGAAAGATGAACAATGAAACCCATGACGAGAGAGTACCTTTGGCATGATGAAACGGGACGGATAGTTAAGTATCATGGAACAGGGACAAGATCATTCGGAGGGCAATAGTATGCTCTCATTTCTAGGGTACCTCAGAAGGAGGGTAACGATCTTGTTAAAGGTTTAGCTTTTCTTCTCTATCATCCTGTCGGGACTTTGTTTTGATCACCGCATCTATTAAGTCCGCTTCGATAGTTGAGTCTCTGCACCTTAGTACTAGCGTAGTAGAGGATCCCGTTTTTGTCCCAAGTCCTATTGGAAGATCGGTCCATCTACTCATGGCTTGTTTGGATTTGAGAATGTCTATATCAAGTGTTGAGCTTGGAAATAATGCTTATGTTTATAAGTTGTGGATGTATTCTAGGGATGAAGTGGTTATCCAGTAAGGGGTGCCACTCTCGGTTTTAGAAGGAGGGTAGTTAGACTCTTGGCTTGCTTTGGTAATACCCTTGAAGTATCGCGTAACCTTTTGGGTTCTGTCATGATTAGTTACTTAGAATCCTTAGATGCCTTTGTTGGAAATTAGAAACCCGATCGAATGGTGTTCGCTAATAAGACGGATGGTTTACTTCGATTATGTATGGGTTATGGGAATTACCCTAGAAAGTGCGAACGGTAACTTGTTTACTTTCAAAAGAAAGTTTTTCTACGTGGAATACCTTATGGTACAAGGTCCAGGATTCACTAGTGAATTTTGAGGGCTCGCATGGAATAATGTGTATGCAGTCCTGTTTGCGCCAAGTATTCTAGAAGGAGAATAAGTGCAAGTGGAACGAGAGGCGACGAGGAAATGAGTTCCAACTCATGTTATGGAAACAGGAAATAAGAAGCTGCAAAATCGTGAAGTAAAAGGGGCGGTCAAGGCACGATGGAACTAAGCTCAAGGCAATGCGACTCAGGAGACTGAAGACTAAATACGTGCATGATATCTCTTTTGGGAATATATCCTCGATCCCTGTTTTTTCTGTTGAGCTTGCTTGTAGGCTATCTTTTATGGATATCCTCTCGGTCCTGTCTCTGTTACAAACCCCGTACGGAGTTTGTTTTGTTTATCTTCTCGACCCTGTTTCAGGGAATCCTAGGTAGAACCCTATGGATGTAAACATGTATTTGAAACATGTTATGATTGATATGGTTGCAAATGGTTGCAAGTGGTTGCTCGTGGATGCGCGAATACACATTAGATACTAGCTCGACTCGGTCACACTTCATATTGCATATGCACGAGTATTTATACTTGTTTATGGATGAAATCGAATGTATTATCATGCGGTTGTTGCATATGAATGAATGATTGTGCACGCATATAGTATCTATATGACTAGGACTATTTGCATCCATGTTGGATTCATGGCACTATACATATTTTTGCATTAGAAAGATTATTCAGGCCTGATCATTAGCATTAGCTAAGGAACATGTACACACACGTTTTGCATATATTCATACAGCATTAGAAATCATCTAAGGACAATGGTTTCTTGTGGATGATGTTTTGAGTAGATGGATGATGGATGGTAGGATATGTTCTTCCTAACTTGGAGATTTCGGGGACGAAATCCTAAAAGGTGGGGAGAATGTAACAACCCGTATTTTCAATAACCTGTTATAACATAAATGGAAGCAGAATTAAACTGTAAAATCTGAATCAAGGGAAACGGGCTATGCCATTGCGTTCGTCTCGGAAAAATACGCGAAATAGAGACCGAGTTTTCGAAAATCGGAGTCCGTATGAGCAAGATATGGCCTCGCGAAGTTTCACGAAAAATTCCCAAATTAAAGTATACTTAATTAAGTGAAATGGGTTGCGCAGAGAAATATATATATTGATATATATATATATATATATAATTGAAAATTTAATAAATAAATATGCAAAAATGCTCAAAACAGCGAATTGGGAGAGGGGAATAACCGAACCGGCCGATTTTTGAGGTCGACCCAAGCCCGCTGGGTCGACTGGGGGTTAATCCAGGGTGTTTGGCTGTCAAACCGTGGGCCGATTCGCTCAAATGCAGATTTTGCATTTGGATGGTTCTCATGGTTCATCTTTAATCTAAAGGCCCTAGATGGTTCCTACACTTGACTTCTTCCCCAAGACATGCTTTGATGGCTTGGATTGAATCTAGGTTTAATCCTATGGCCTAAAACACTTGCCTAATCTATAAATAAGACCCTAACCTATCCTAAACCCTCATTATTCACTCATGTAACTAAACTATGGCAAAATTTCTACTCTCATGGCCTCCACTCAACTATCCTAGCCTCCACTTCATTTCTATGAAAGGTTTCATGATCGTGAGAGTGTTAGAGAGTCCCTATGTTAGTATGAGAGCTTCTCAAGTTGATTTCAAGGCAAAAGCTATGATCTTTGTTCATAAAGATGGTGTTTTTAGTGATTTGGTGCATCCATCTTTGGGTTTTTGGGTGATGGCATCCATAGGCTTCATCATAAGCTTTGGTTTAATCGATTTAGGCCTTCATAGCAAGGTAAGCCCTTCCCTACTCTTAGGTATTAACTATGAAGTTAAAAGTTCATGTTGAAAGTTTGGGTTTGATCATTGAGAATGATGCATGCTATCATGTTATGCAAGTTTATGAAGTCATTATCTTGATCTTATGAGCTAAAAGCCACAACCTTTATGTTGAAATGTTGCATTATGCAACATGAAAACCTTCATAATCATTATGTCAACTTGCATATGAAGTCATAACCCTTATATGATGATATATGCGAGTTACTAGTCATCATTCCATGTCTTTTGTCACCATGATTCGCTTAAGTACCAAGTTTGGGTTTATGCATGTTTTTGTGAGGCTTAAGAATGTAACATGCAAGCTAATGACCACATTTGTGCCTCATTCGCCACCATGATTAACTTGTGGCTTAATATCCATTTTTGTTATGCCTTTGCCAAGTCTCTTCTTTTAATCCATTACGTGGTTGCGAACGTACATGCGAGTTTAAAAAGCGTTGGGTTCACATTATGGGAAAACATAATGACAAGAATATGACTTGGGTAAATGGGTATAAACATGACAACATTTAACGTTAAATATGACATGTGTTTATACTTGAAAACATAACTTGAAATGTAACATGGAAGTTGACATGTAAGTATGCATAAAAACATAAGCTTTGGAATTTACCTATTAAGTTAGGTCTACCCATTGGGAATTTACCTATTAAGTTAGGTCTACCCAATTGCTTGAAAACTTGACTATGAACATGACACTAGACTAAACATGAAAGTGGCCAACTCGAGGTTGGGTTGAGTTTGCAACGTAAAACTACCCGGAACCGACCGGCCTAACTAGTAGTTGCAAACAATAGGACTCAATGTGAGAAGTTGGTCATGTTGTGCTTGAACCCGAGGTTAGACCAAGTTGTGGTGTAAATCTACCCGGACCCGCCCGGCTTAACTAGTAACCACAACAAAGTCTAATGTGAGAGGTTGGGGTGCATTAAATAATTAATGCCACATAATAGGGTTAAGTTAATTTGATTAATGAGGCTTAACCAAATATGACATGGACAAATGGGTTAAGTAATTTGATTAGGCTAATGATACTTAACAAAACATGACAGGGTTGGGTAGGTTAAGTAACTTGATTTGCCTAACGACACTTGACCATTTTTATACGACGAGGGGACGGGATTAAGTTAACCAACACTTAATCAATCCAACGCGATAACTTGATAAGGTTAAGTAAATTTTCTTAGTAACACTTAACCGTTTAATACCGTTAATGGATGGGGTTAAGTCAACTCAGGCCTAACTAATCTAAACATGGTAATTGGACGGGGTTAAGTTAATTTACACTTAACTAATCCAACTCGTTAGTTTGATGTGGTTAAGTGACCTATACATAACCAATCTAACGTGAAAACATGATAAGGCTAAGTCACGAATCACTTGAATACGCTTGACCGATTTGACTCGGTAATTTGACAAGGTCAAGTTAATTTATATAATTAACCAATCTAAAATGATAATTAGACGAGGTTAAGTTATGGATTGCTTAATATACTTAGCCAACTTGACACATGGTTTGTAGGGTTAAGTCTTGGACTTGGATACTTAGCCAATTTTGACATGGTTTGTAGACGGGCTAAGTTATGAACTTAAGTGACACTTAACCCATTAGATAAACCCTAATTCGGAGGATTAGGTAAATAACCATAGTTAACAAGGATTATGGAAATAAGGCTAAGTGGTAAACCTTAGTTAAGGGAAACTAAGTAATAATTCTTAGTCAAGGAAATTTGGACCATTTCTTAGATAGATTAGTAACCCGATACGTTAGGTCAACGTTTAAGTATGTGTGTAGGAGCAGGCTATCTGATTTAGATAAAGGCTCCAACGAACTGGGTAACGAAGCAGCGGCTTCGGGGAACGTGAGGATATTCTTGGGATCCCTCTGTGAGCTGCCAGGTCAATATACTAGGCTCACGAGAGGTTGAGGTCTGCGGTAGAAGAACCAAGAATATGCCTTGGTTGCTATGCGAGCGACCTAAAGACTGGGGTGGATAGCAGTGAGTCGACGAATACATAAGGTGCCCGAGATAGCAAGTTCGTCGATCATCTACCATCTTGAGTCAAGCGTGTACGTACGGAAAGGCAGGGAACACCCAACAGACCATAATTGTTATCTAATTATGGGTGAGGTAGGCCGTAGGATGTGGGCTGGCCGGAGTGTAGTTCTCATGCAAGATTTTCTCTTGTGTTGCCTTTCGCTAGTTGAGGGAGGGGTCTCGTGGGACCATAGCCACGTGTAGAAAAGCAGACCTTAGCATCTGCATCGGCAGATAAATTGAAAGCTCCCGACCGAGTCCTGTACTTCTTGATTAGCCCTGTGACAGGACTCGGGTAGCACATAGTGATACATGTGCATACAGTCATAGAAAAACGATTGACGATGAATGCGTGGGAAAAAGGGCGTGGTTGAGGGTTAGCGTAATCCCTAGTATCCCTAGGTGGTTGAACCCAAACCGAAATACGAAAACGTGAGATAGGTAAGCATAATCCCTAGCGGTCCTAGGTGGCATAAATCCTAAGTGGACGCGCGTTAGTTCATGGTAAGGAAACACAACTAGATCAAGGGTTGCAGTCCAAAACAACTTCAAGGATAAAAACGTTTACATGGGAAAGCCCGTACGGCCTACGGCAAGGGACTGAACTAATACATGGAAAGAAACATACGAGTTGGGAAAACCTACATATGCTATATATTAGGTTGACATGGACCATTACATGACGTTTGGCAAGGGACATTCATGGTTAACACATGACGCGGGTTGGGATACTAGTACGAGAGGTGCGGAGCAAATATACATGTTAGAACCAGGAGAGATATACATGATAGAAACCGGGGGATGTTATACAGGATAGATACCTTGGGATATTATACTGGATAGAAACCTGACGATGTGATGCCTTGTTCTATCTTGACATCGTAATTTATCATGACACCTTAGTTTACTTGAGTTCAGTAGTTCATCCTGTTATTTTGATTTAGCTTATCTATCTTGTCATCATGCTTATGTTCATCTCAGTTTCTCATGGTAGTTAACTTTACTAGTTTTTATACTAATAGTAGATAGGGCTTACTCAGTCTTTTTGACTGACCCGTTTTGTTTCGCCTCTTTTCTTCCGTTTCCCCCCCAGGTTACAGGGAGGGAATACTGTTGTTTAGTTTGGACTTCTTCTGCTTGAAGGTCATCATGGATGGCTTGGACTTTTCTTGGCTATGGCTACTTTACTGCTTTTTCTTGGGGAATAATTTATGAAAAAGTCTTTATGCTTCTTTATTATTGCAAGACAGGTTTTGATGTACTCTGATGTAAAAGGCTTTAGACCTTAATTATTAATGTTTATGAAAGTTCAATTTTACTTCCGCTATTTTATATGTTCTGTCTTGTGATATTTCTGTGCATGTTTACTAATAATGCCCCTCTAAAGCTAGTGCATTCCTTTGCGAGTGACCCTAGCGAAAGCGGGGTGTTACATGCCACTTCTGGAGAGAAGAAGTAAGATTCCTTGGACATGTGTTCTCCAAAGAGAGGTTGTGGACCCCGCAAAAGTAGTTGCGGTCCAGGATTGGAAGGTTCCAAAGAATGCAACCGAAGTCCGAAGTTTTCTTGGGCTAGCAGGCTTTTATCGCAAGTTCATTAAAGACTTTGCGAAAATCTCAGCTCCACTTACAAGGTTAACGAAGAAGAACCTAACTTTCACTTGGGATTTGGATTGCGAAGTCGCTTTCCAATGGTTGAAGAGGGCTCTGACAACAGCCCCAGTTTTGACACTACTAGATGGGAACAAGATGTTACGGTGTACACAGATGCATACGGTATAGGTCTAGGCGCTGTTTTGATGCAAGAGGGGAAGGTAGTAGCTTATGGTGGAAGGCAGTTGAAAGTGTATGAGAAAAACTACCCAACCCACGAATGAGAGTTAGCAGCCATCGTTTTTGCGCTTAATTCTTGGCGCCACTATCTCTTAGGTGAGAAATTTGAATTTTATACTGACCATAAATCGTTGAAGTACCTTTTCTCGCTGAAAGACCTCAATCTAAGGCGGCAAAGATGGATGGAGTTTCTTGCTTCATACGACTTTGAGATCTCCTATACTCCTGGCAAGAGCAATGTAGTAGCAGACGCCTTAAGTAGAAAGAAGCTAACCTTAAGTCCTCTCTTTGTAGAAAGGCAAAATTTGGAGTACATAGAAAAATTTGATTTTAGACCCTCTGTTGATTATGTGACTGGCTTGATGGCAATGCTAGAGGTTCAGCCTACTTTGTTGGACTCAGTAGGAACCGTGCAACGTGAAGACCCTCAGCTAGTTGATGTGATTAATAAGCTGATTAGGGAGAGACTTCTAGTCACCTCAATAGATACTCCATTGATGATAAGGGTTGGTTCAGACGGGATGGAAGGCTATGCATCCCACAAATAGGAGATTTGGTGAAAAAGGTTCTGGAAGAAGCACACCGTTCCAAGATGACCATACACACCGGTGGAGACAAATGTATAAAGATATCAAAAGAGTTTTCATTTGGAATGGCATAAAGAGGGATGTAGCTGAATTTGTTTCAAAATGCATGATATATCAACAAGTCAAAGCGGAGCAGAAGAAGCCTGGTGGTTTGCTTCATCCTCTAGAAGTTCCGCAATGGAAATGGGAAAGCATCTCGATGGACTTTGTTGATTGGTTTCCAAGGTCAAGAAGGGGAAATACCGGCATTTGGGTAATAGTGGACAGGCTAACGAAAAGCGCTCATTTTATACCTGTCAAGAGTAGGAGGACCGCCTCGTCTTTAGCATCCATTTATCTTAAGGAGATAGTTCGACTCCATGGGATACCCTCCAGCATAGTGAGTGATCGATACCTATCTTTACAAGCGAGTTCTGGAGGATTCTGCAAGAGGCTGTAGGCACACAACTATGTTTAAGCACGGCCTATCACCCTCAAACCGATGGTCAGACGGAAAGGGTAAACAGAGTACTGGAAGACCTTTTGAGACGGTGCATTCTTGACTTTGGAGGATCTTGGGAGGATCACCTCCCTTTGGTGGAATTCACTTATAACAATAGTTACCAAGCCACTATAGGCATGGCACCCTTCGAAGGTTTATATGGAAGGCCATGTCGATCACCAACTTGTTGGTGGGAGTCCACAGACAAACTCATACTTGGGCCGGACATGATTAAAGAGACTTCAAAGAAAGTGGACTTGATACGAAGAAGAATGAAGACTGCCCAAGA
The DNA here is from genome assembly GCA_030737875.1 of Allium sativum. Taxonomy (NCBI): domain Eukaryota; kingdom Viridiplantae; phylum Streptophyta; class Magnoliopsida; order Asparagales; family Amaryllidaceae; genus Allium; species Allium sativum. Next base: position 659,441,614 of record CM060918.1, on the reverse strand, counting down.
TAGACAGAAATCCTACGCAGAAAAGAGAAGGACCAACCTTGAGTTTGAGGTTGGAGATAAGGTGTTCCTTAAAGTATCTCCTTTGAGGAATGTCATTCGCTTTGGGTCCGTAGGAAAATTGGCACCACGATTTGTAGGACCATTTACTGTCATTGAAAGGATTGGGACGATGGCCTACAGAGTAGAGCTATCCGAAAGACTGGCTGGAGTTCATAATGTTTTTCTTGTCTCTCAGTTACAAAAGTTCCTACATGAGTCGGCAGAAGTTGTGGAGCCAAGCATACTAGAGGAAGTCGAAGTGGAACGAGAAGCAACTGTGAGGAGAGTTCCCACTCATATCTTGGGGATGGAAGTCAAAAATCTACGCAACCGTGAAGTCAAGCTCGTTAAAGTTCAATGGAGAGACACCGAGGAAGACACGACTTGGGAGACTGAGGCCAAAATACGTGCAGCCTACCCTTTTCTTTTTGAGGGTACATCTTTGATCTCTTTTTCCTTAAGTTTATTCAAGCTTGTATATATCTTTTTAGTGCATCTCCTCAGTCATATTCTTTATCCTTAGGTAGAAACCAATGGATGTAAACATGTATTTGAAACATGTTATGATTGATGGATGCTAGTGGATGCAAGTGTTTGTTAGTGGTTGCTCATGGATGCATATACACACACATTAGGCACTAGATCGGCTCAATCACTTTCATACTGCATATGAATGTGTGCTTATTTAGGTTAATGGATGTATAATGGTTGTGTTATCATATGGATGCTACATTCGGATAAATGGTTGTGCACGCATGTAGAAATAATATGTATTATTAGGGATCTTTTGCATACATAATGGACGCATGACACTATCATGATTTGCATTAAGGAGGTCAACTGAATCAGTAGACCGCCTGATTTTTCTTTAGATACGGACATGTACACACAGTGTGCGTATAAACATGAAAACATTAGAGGCTTTTAAGGACAATGGATGCCTGTGTTTGATGGTTGAGTAGATGGACGATTGGATGGTAGGATATGCATTCTTCTTTACTTGAAGATTTCGGGGTCGAAATCCTTTAAGGAGGGGAGAATGTAACACCCCGTGTTTTCTGTTAACATTAAACTAATGAATTAAAGAATAATTCATTTCAATGTGAGAATTAATAGAAACAGGTTATGCAATTACGTTCTTCTCGGAATTCTGCTTGAGATAGAGTCTGAGTTTGCGTAAAACGGACACCGTATGAAGGAGATATGGATGAACGAAGTTAGGCAAGAAAACCGAAAGTCAACAAGAATACACTGGCGCACTTCACAAGTGCGCCAATACAAAAATGCACTGGTGCACTTGCCAAGTGCGCCCATGCCGGGATAAAAACCTGCATAGGTTTCTGAAGTGTTCTGGTTTGGATAGTGAGTCATTGCTGAGTCCTTTCTGACTCCTTGCTAAGTCATTAGGGCTGAGGTGTCACCCTATCTTGACTAAATGGTTGTGGTTAACTCTAGGTTCATCCGATGGCACAAATTAAATTGAAATTCTATATAAAAAACCTAATACTCAAACCCTAAATCCTAATCAAAATTAGAACCATGGCCTTCATGTTGTCACTCCGCAACCTAGAATAGCCGCCACCAACTAGAAGCAAAATAAAGTTAATCCACTCAAATCTATGAAAACAACAACAACGAATTTGTCTACTTCAAAGGAGAGATAATTCAACTTTAGAACACAGATCCCAAAACTCAAGACCTTCTTTGAGTTGTGAGTTCGATTTCTTTAATAAGATAATTATCAAGTTAATTAGGTTGAGTTATAATTTGGGTTATATGGCTATGTTTGTGAATCATTGGAAAAATGTGATATTTTGTGAATATATGCTAGCTGTTCATAATGATAGTTTTTGTTGTGGATCCATTTTTATATACCTAATCACCTATGTTCAACTTGATTCATGTCTGACATCATTTTTATATGCAAGTTTGGGTGTAGATTATATGCTAGTTTCTATGTGGATTGTACACAAGTTTACATGTGAAACAAGTATAATGACTATATTCAAGTTTAGGTAGTAATTAGATTCACATAAATGCAAGTTTACACCTCTATGTTTAGATCTATGACATGTATAGTTTTATGCAAGTTTGTGACTACGGCCTATGCAAGTTTGTGTGAAAACTAGAATCATACATGCAAGTTCACACCATTTAGGTTTATGTTTAGATTCATGACTATACAAAGTTTATGCAAGTTATGTTGTAATTATTATTTGCAAGTTAGATCTATTTTGGGTGTTATGCAAATTTGTGATGTTTCTTCCCTTTTATGTGTTAGACTAATTGATAGTCTAATATATATACATACATACATACATACATATATATATATATATATCATGATAAGCGAACGAACAACATGGGGACGTTGGGGGTAATATTGAGTATACACATATTGAGAATTGGCATGTAATGGCCTTGAAAGGCATACAACTAATTTTAGGCAATAATTTGTATAATTTGTATACCTGTAATAAATGGACATAATTTAGGTGACAATTATGGACATAACTATATTTGGAATTTATTGGCAAAATTTGAATAGGGATAATTAATTCAAATTGGGGTAAAAGGTTATATGTAATAATCAATGCCTAAGACACGAGGTTGGGCTCATTTGTGGTGTAAGACTGCACGGACCCGCCCGGCAAATCCAGCAACCACAAACGGCAGTCCAATGTGAGATGTCATAGGCCCAAATTAAATGCGTGATGATTGTATGGACACGAGGTTAGGCTCATTTGTGGTGTTAGACTGCCCGGACCCATCCGACAAATCCAGCAACCACAAAGGGTGGCCTAATGTGAGAGGTCCTACAAGCTTACGGTAGTAATAAACTAAGTAACACTTAACCAAAGTAAACATCTGGTGGGACATGGGGGTTAAGTGGTTGACATGTGGAAATACAAAAACAGACACTTAACCAAAGTGAAACATGTAAGTAGACATGAATAAGAAGGGGTAAAGTTGGATGTGCTAGAGGGGACCAAGCATAGGTGGAAAGCTTGTGTCGGGCATGGGGGACCTTTTCAGACCAGTAACCCATTATGTATCTTTGTGGGCTCGACCCATGTCGAGGACGTGACACGCATACTGGGTTTGATTGTAAGTGGTTAAAAACGGGTTAGTGGTGGCAACGCAAGTCCAAGGGGGCATGTGCGTGTGTGGGCCCGGGCTGGTTGGTTAGACGTTGTTGCATCGTGTAATTATAAGCCATGCATCTTTAGTGGTATCAGGTTGTCACTTTGTGAAATGATACACCCCACTGTGGGGCCAGCATGGGTATCTACGAGTTAGGGAGCCGATCGCCTGGGGGTAGTGGGTACGCCTAGTGGAGATAGGGGCAGGCGACACCCATGTGGACAACTAGGTGTACACAGAACTACTATTATAATTTCTAAGTTCAGTAGGTGGGATTAATTTTTAGGGTGTTTGGTGTGGTGCAGTGTAGTAATTATCCTATAGTGATTAGGTGTGCCTTTAGCGTTATCTTTGTTCATCTTATTTCCTTTGTTTGCTCTGTCATGCCCATTCTTTCACAGTCATTTCCTTATTTTCCAGCTTCTGCCTTATCCTAGTTACTTTAATGATTATATTGTTAAAGTTATTGCACTCGCCAGACTTTTTGTCTGACCCCTTTGTTTCCACCTCTTTTCTTCCTTCCCCCCCCCCCCCCCAAGGTGCTCAGTGTGAGACTAGTACTAGTGGAGCTTGATTTGGACCGCTCTACCTCTTTCTTTTAGAAGTTGCTTGGATTGCTGATGTAAAGTTCAGCCTATCTTATTTATGGCTATTTTATGCTGGGGTTATGTCTTTTATTTTATGTACTCAGAACTTATTTGTCAAGATGGATAATAAGTGTATTTGGTTTTGTAGCTGGTTTTTTTGATGTGATGTAACCAAACTATTTCTCCGCTGCAATAAAAGTTGTTTTTATTTTCCAAGTACCAATATACTTATCTGTCTTGTTTACTTTTCTGTTCTATACACAATAAACACTCCACCAAAGTTAAGACATTCCATTTGTGAGTGAGCTTAATGGAGATGGGGTGTCACGGTTCCTTTCTTCCGAACTTCAAGCACCCGGATCTATATTCCAGTCAAATGGAGTCACATAGTTTCAATATCTTATTCCAAAACCATTCAACCCATTTTTCCATTTCGAGGATTCAAAACCATATTCGTATTTAGTTTAAAACAACTCCGCATAGCCTTGATTACCTTTTATTCAAAAATTTAAAATTCAATTAGAATTTATTAAATTCAAGTCCACCAATTATTGGAATAAATCCCAAATCATATTTAAACCCAAATAAAACTTCCAAATTAGTTTGGGAAATTTTCTTAACCATTTCAAATAACATCGAGGATTCATATCTTAAAGGAAAACTAAAATCTATCGAAAATCAACACATTTCCTTTATATGAAATTTCCATCAAATAGAGTTTCAAATATTTTAAAATCATTTAACCAACCGATGTCCATATATAATTTTCTATCCTATGGCCAAGTGATTTTAAATTTAATTTCTCGATATTCAGGGATGGATCTATCATTTCAATCCAAATCAGGGGTCATAGAGAATTATCATTTCACTCTGTGTTCTTAATTTATTTTAATCGATAAACCCCGGGTTTATTAGATGCCCGTAACATCAAGGGTGAAATGGGATTCATCGTCACAATCAACATACAAATACACTTTATTGAATATGGGCATTACCAGTGTCAATATTAGTTCAGTAATAAATCTCAACCAAACATCTATCACAACCATTCCATTCAACTGATCAATATTAAACTGTTTCGGGATTAGCAAGGGTTAGACTTTCCAGTTAGAAATTTAATTGATTTAAATAACTAATTATTTGCCTACATTTTCCAGATTAACATATTTGCATGTCAGTTTCTAAACCACAAACATCAACAATCAAACACAACCATGCAACCAAACTTATTGCACCATTAAATTCAATAAATATGGGAATAATTCAATTAATTTGTGATCGAAAATCACTCATCTTTTGGTCTCTAGTAAATCGGACATCCAAAAGAAGCCCAAAATTTGACAGTCTCTAAATGTAGCGAAACTAGTGCCAAAACGTCTGCAATCTTGCCACGATCCCAACGTAACAAACCGTGCGTAAAACCGAGTTAAAATGAGAAAGTTATCAGTGTTTTACTATCTGGATTTAAAATATATTAAAATATTAAAACAATACTTTCTCACCAATAAGCCTTTGACACGTCATCACCTACAATCCTTCTTCCCGCTCCTCTCTCCTTTCTCCACAGTAGAACAACGTAAATGAACCCAGTTTGAACGCAACTTTGACCGCCCATTACTCTGTCCACCATCCATGGTAGGACCTCCGACCACCCTCACCTTGAAGCTCTTGCCGAGCCGCGTCCGCCAGTACCACTCATCCCCCATCCGCGGGTCTCCTCCGCCGGCGGTGGCTCCATGAACGAACGGGCTTAAAACCCTTTTCCAATCAAATTCCGACCATCTAGTTAACAATAGGACCTACGACAGTATGCGTTACGCTCATATGATTCTCCTCTTCAAAACCCATATCTCTGATTTCTCGATTGAAGGCTAAATCAAAAATCCCCAAATCTTCCATTAATGTTTCGAAAAAAAAGGGAGTTTGACAATCAATTCCAGCCAAACGGTGCACTGCATGTCGAAAGAGAGAGCACTTTGTATTGTCGGGAGCTTCAGTTTGACATATAATTTGATGGGGTTTGTGAAGATTTGATTTCAAAGCTTGTATTTTTTTTTCTGATCTAGGGTATGGAAAAATGTTTTTTATTTATTTTCCATTTGAGAAAGAGCCGGCAGATGGAAAAATACGTGGAATGAGAAATGGGCTGATGGAGTGGAGGAAAAGAAATCTATTTATATAAATAGGAGGCCAGAATGTTAAAACACCCGATTATCCATTTCCATGCTTTCTTTCACATTTTCTCTTGTACGATCAAAAGGTAAGTCGGATTGTAACGTAAATTGAAATCCTACCATAATTCACCATTCCGGTTCCGTTGAGACTGGTTTCGTTGGATTCCGAGACAGTTGTCAAAACAGTTAAATTTTCAAAATTAATTAAATAAATATTCAATTTTTCAATTAACTGTTTTAATTCAATTTAAATATTCATTAAATTCCATTTAAATCCAATTTCAACTTAAATAAATTCTATAAATAAATATCCACACATTTTAAATCTAAATTTGATTATTTGTATTTTTGACTTGAATTTCAGTTATTATTACCCAACTTAGAATTCTCTATTTCAAATTAAATTTGAATTTCCATTATAAACTAAACAACTCAAATGTATTAAATAGATAAAATATAAATTTTCAAATTTCCACAATTCTAAGTACAAACTAAATTTTAAAAATCTATTTATACTCCATTCAAATAATCATCATCATTAAAATCAACAAATTTTGATTTTTATCTAATTTTATTCCATTTTATTTATTTTAAATCAAAGTTTAAATATACAGAAAATATGGGATGTTACATTCTCCCCCACTTAAAATCTATTCGTCCTCGAAAAAGGAACGAGATAAGGTATTAAACATATAATAATTTCACATCCATACTTATAAAATTGTATTTATAAGATAAGTGTAACACCCCGTAATTCTGTAACACTAAGATTCACAAATCAAGGCAGAATTAAATTTTAAATTCCAAATCAAGGGAAACGAGCTGCGCAATTGAGTTCGTCTCGGAATTCTGCATGAGATATAGTCCGAGTTTGCGTTAATCGGACTCCGTATGAAGGAGTTATGGTCTTCAAAAGTTTCAGAATTCGATTTAAAATTCGAACAGGTCAGAAACGAGTTCAAAATTCAAAATCGGACCCAGATTGGGCTGGGCGGGAATTTTCCCGCCCAAGACCCAGGTCGACTGGGTTGTCGACCTGGGGCACCCAGGTCGACTGGGTTGTCGACCTAGGGGTCGACCCCCCCCCCCCCCCCGCTTTTTCTAGTTTTCTGAACCTGGTTCGTTCTGATGTATTTGGTCACGTTTTCTGCCTAGGTTCGTCCGCCTAACCCTATATAAACAGCCTTAGTCTCCTTCTCTATTCACAATTCTTTTCTATCCTTATGCTGGCTCTGAGAAAATGTATAAATAAATAAAAATAAGAAGATAATACGAAAATCCAAGACGAGGAAATGCTCCTCAAGATTTCAAGAGGAGATTCAAGTCAAGCTGGGATTCAAGTGAAGATTCAAACGACTTCAACGACTGTTTTCCTACGAATCTAATCTAATCTCTATAAGTCAGTTACTTTTTAGATTTGAAAGTTTTCTCTTTTCGTGACACGAAATTAAAGGAATAAAAGGGTATGCCAATTCTTTCTATTCGAATCAGTGCTTATTTCTTTGGACCTAATTAAGAACTGTTATGATACGAGGACAAATAAGATTGTGACTATGAAACTATGGACCTTAAAACCATATGCCTCTTTGACTATGAACACTGCAAATGACTATGAACATTGCCTATGACTATGAACATTGCCTATGACTGTGACTATGACTATGAGGATTATTTCCTTGACCATGAACACAATCCTATGCCTTTGAATAGGAAACATAAACTATTGCCTATGACATAACAAGAACAACTGTGATTCATGACTAGGAAAGTGTTGCTTAAGTTTTGTGACTATGAAATTGGGTCTAAACCTGATTATCTATTCTGCCTATTCTTGGTTTTCTTTGTTTTTAGATCTTGGAAATTTTCCTATTAAGTTAGGTCTACCCATGCTCTTGAACCTACGTCGTTATTCAACCCTTTCTATGTCATAAATTTTCAGACCTATAGGCCTACGATGTTTTAGATCAATTTCAGTGAAATTCGTTAGGTCTGTAATTAGTAGATTATCATTTTATGCCAGTTGTTATGTCTATCTTTTTCATAGCATCTTTGGTTCATTCCCTATTTTCTATGAATCTAGATTTATCTATAACCTAGATTGAATCACGATTATACGAACGGTGGGAATATGATTTGGGCAAAATATGAAATTTACAAAAAAACGTATTTATAAACTTGGAAATTGGCATAAGTTGCGAACATGTATTATGGCATGTTCATAGAAATGCAAATGGGATAAATTTGACATGAATTATAGGATGTGTAATTTGAATCTAGTATTGACTTGTAAATCTAGCGTTTACATGAATTGTGAACTAGGATAATAAGTCTAGTTTGACATGAACTGTAATTAGAATGTTAAATCAGAATTGGATTAGCTAATTTGGCATATTGGCATGAATTTGGAATTGGCCATAATTGGGAGTAATTGTCATGTTTAGCAAAATCATGGTTAGTGACACTTAATTCGGTGTAGTTTACATACCAAAAAGCATAAAAATGAAATAGAAGGGAAAATGGGCCATAAGAATAAAGGTTGACAATTTACATTAAAAGAGTAATTAGGAAATAAGTAAATTAGGAATGATTTACCTATAGAATTTGTCCTAAATGAGAAAATATAAATTTAGACAAAGTAAAGGTTTCTTAACGACATCTCTTTTAATAATACACCAGAAAGTTCTAGGGTGACAGAGAGGATAGTGTCTAGGCTTGGGTTTGGAAAATACAAGTTTCCTGCTCTCCCTGGCTATCCCTAACTGATCCGACGGACGGGATGGTTACTTTCAAAACCTGGTTTGAAAATTAATCAAACTCCTTTGAACTTAGAAAACACGAATAGGCCTAACCCGAGGTTAGACTGAGTTGCGATGTAAACCTGCCCGGAACCAACCGGCACGTCCTGTAATCGCAACAATATTAATCTAATGTGAGTGGTTGCGGCTTTAATCTATTTAATTAAAGATAGAACAAGAATGGTAGGGTTAAGTTAATTAAGACACTTAACCAATTCAACATGATAACAAAACCGATGGGTGGGGTTAGGTTAATACAGACACTTAACACTGTTAAGCTAGAATGGGAGGGTTAAGTCCATAGGAAACCAACTTAACACAGTTAAGCTAGAATGGGAGGGCTAAGTCCATAGGGACACTTAACCAACTTGACATGGTAACAAGACAAGAATTGTAGGGGTTAAGTAACTAAGAAAACACTTAGCCAAACTAGCATGTTAACTAGACTAGAAGGTGGGGTTAAGTAAAGTTAATACACTTAGCCAAATTAACATGATAACTAGACTAGAGTTTGGGGTTAAGTAAAATTTAATACACTAAGCCAATTTGATATGTTAGCTGGACTAGACTGCAGGGTTAAGTAGACTTGAACACTTAACCATCAGATTTTGATAAATGAAATAGGTTAAGTCAAAAACATGAAAGGGATAATACTTAACCATGATTAACATGTTAGTTAAAACAAATAAGCAAGGTTAAGTTAAAAAGGAACACTTAACCAATACAAGATGAATGGGTAAGGTTAAGTAATAAGGAATACTTAACCAATATAACTTGGTTTGTGATAGGGTTAAGTCAAAATGAATTACTGATAACACTTAACCAGTTTAACACGATAAATGAAGAGGGTTAAGTTACCTTGTATTGACTAATGACACTTAACCAATCCAAATTGACGGGAAAGAGAACTAAGTAGTAAACCTTAGTTAAAAGGAGCTAAGTAGTAAACCTTAGTTAAGAAAACAACGATTCTAGAAACTAAGTGGTAAACCTCAGTTAGCGAAACTAAGTAGTAATTCTTAGTATGACACGCGAAGGAGCGAACGTCCGTCTGATTAAAACGAAGGCTCTAACGAATTGGGTTACGAAGCCCGAGTGTAACACCCCACGTCCATTAATGTCACTCACAAAGGGAATGCATTAACTTCCATGGAGGTTATAAGTGAATATAGAACAGAAAAATTACAACAAGACAGATAATAAATAGTACTTGGAAATCAAAAACTTCATTTTATTGCAGCGGAAATTAAACATGTTTGTTACATCATAAAACCATAGGTCATAACCAAGTACAATATCCATCTTCATAAAAACAAAATACATAATCCCATTACATAAATAGCCATTAAAAAGATAACAAGCTGGACTTTACTTCAACGGTCGAAGCTTTCCAAAGAGAGATGAAGCAATTTATTCAAACTCCACTAGAGCTGGGCCCAACCTGAGGACGTGGAGGGGGAAAAAGGATAGAAATAGAGGGGGTCAGACATAAAGTATGGCGAGTATGATAATTCTAACAATACTATTATCAAAATAACTAGACTAAGGCATAAGCTGGAAGACAAGTAAATGTCTATGAACTCTTAGGAAGATAAAGATAGCGTTTAAGATAACGTTAAAGATAACGGTAAAGCACACCTAATTACTAACGAATGATTACTACACTGCACCGCACATTACTACACTGCACCACACCAGTCACCCAATTGTTGGATCCCACTTGCTTCACACAGAAACTTTATAAATAGCCTTACGTACCCCTAGCTGACTACAAAGGTGTCGTCTGCCCCTATCTCCACTAGGTGTACCCCATTACCCACTTTCGATCGGCTCCCTACTCGTAGATACCCGTGCTGGCCCCACAGTGGGGTTTATCACTCCCCTAAAGTGGCAACCCGATACAACTTGAGAATGCACGGCTTATACCTACATGATGCAACAACTTCTTACCTACCAGCCCGGGTCCACACACGCATACGAAACCCGTTGGATTTGCGTTGCCACAGCTCCCTGTTTTGGCCTCTTACAGTCAAACCCAGCATTCGTGTCCCGTCCTCGACTTGGGTCGAGCCCACAAAGATACGTTTGGGGTACTGGTCGAAATGGGCCCCCACAAGCTACCCACCTAAGCTTGTCACTAGTATATCCCACTTAACCCTCTTAATCATGTTCATTTACATGTGTGTTTGGTTAAGTCTTACTAATCGTATTTCACATGCCACTAAGGGCACCCCCTAGATTCCTCATGCCACCCAAGGCACCTACTTAGCCCCCATGTCCCACCTTACATACTTATCTGGTTAAGTATTTCTTAATTCATTCAGGCCATAACCTCATAAAGACCTCTCACATTAGACTGGCATTTACGGCAGCTGGATTTGCAGGGCGGGTCCGGGCAGTCTTACACCATAAAAGAGTCTAACCTCGTGTCTTTACAACTGTTATGCTTTAGTTTAGGCCTAGGACCTCTCACATTGGGCTGACATTTGTGACCACTGGATTAGCCGGGCGGGTCCGGGCAGGTTTACGTAACAAACGAGTCCAATCTCGTGTCGTAAGCACTGATTAACACTTAAAATCTTTTACCCCAGTTTTAATAATTCCCTATTCAAATAATTAATTAAGTCATCTTTTAATGATGTCCATAATTGACTCAATTATGGCCATCCACTTATGGCATGCAAAATCATATCAATTGCACCCCAACTTTTTAATATTAAATCCTTAATATTATCCCTACCCCACGTTTATACGTTCGCTTATTCAATGCATAATATAGGCTAGACTTGTATAGTCTAACACCTAGCACAAAGATAAATTATCACAACATATAGACAATTAAAATAAATCTAATCATAATAGGGGTGAAACTTGCATAAACTACACATGTTAAGGATCAAAAGGTGTCAACTTGTTAAGTGTCTCAATTTATATGATATGATCATAGCCCAAATCTATACATAAACTTACATATTGGGTTTTTAGGCAACATAATGATGGTGTGAACTAGCATAGGATATCACATATGTCATAGCGTAATTCTAGATATCATAATAGATGTCTTGGCATATGTTCATAACTTTTCTAATCAGTCTAACTTGCATATGTGACTTGTCATATAGATCAACATAACCCAAACATGATGATTTAATTAATATGAACTAACTAGCATAGATGGTAACATCTTGACCTTTTTAACATGTATGATTCATCACAACTTAGCATAGAAACTTTCAACATACATAACATCATCATAGCATGATTAACAACATATAAGATATCATCATAGCATAACATTGGATTTACAATATACATGATAGCAAAAGGGGTTTACAACAACATATATGATAATTCACGTCATCTACTCATAATCCATTCATAACTCAACCTAATTAAAATGATAATAACCTTGTTAAGATCATCATACTCAAAATTTAGAGAAGAAAAGAGAGAGTTTTGCTTTGCTTTAGGGTTGAGAGAATTAGAATTGAATTTGCTTTTCTTCTTTCTTAGTTGGCGGCGGCTCCATTGATTTCCATGGTGATGGTATGACGGTAACTATTCTATTTTAGTTAGGTTTAGGGTTAGCATTAGGATGTATTTATAGGTGTAGGAAATTATTTAGGACCATTAGATTAACCCTGAACCATGAGAACCAATCAAATGCAAAATCTGCATTTGAGCGAATCGGCCCACGGGTTGACAGCCTAACACCCTAGATTAACCCCTAGTCGACCCAGCAGAGCTTGGGTCGACCTCAAAAATGGGCCGGTTCGGTTATTCCCCCTCCCAATTTGCTGTTTTGAACTTTTTCCCATATTTATTTATTTAATTTTTAATTTATATATATATATATCAATATATATATATTTCTCTGCGCAACCCATTTCACTTAATTCTTTTCTAAAAATTAACTATACTTTAATTTGTGAATTTTAATGTTATAAAATTACGGGGTGGTACATTCTCCCCTCCTTAAAGGATTTCGTCCCCGAAATCTCTAAGTCAAGAAGAATGTATATCCTACCATCTAATCGTCCATCTACTCAACCATCAAACACCAGCATCCATTGTCCTTAAAAGACTTCTAATGCTTTAATGTTTATATTCACAGTGTGTGTATATGTCCATATCTAATGCAAAATTAGGCGGTCTACTGATTCAGTCGACCTCCTTAGTGCAATTCATGATAGTGCCATGCATCCAATATGTATGCAAAAGATTCCTAATGATACATATTAATTCTATATGCGTGCACAACCATCCACCCGAATGCAGCAACTATATGATAATACAACCATTATACATCCATTTTACTAAATACATCCATATATATGCAATATGCAATATGAAGTGACTAAGCCGATCTGGTGCCTAATAGTGTGTGTATATGCATCCACGAGCAACCACTAGCAAACACTTGCATCCACTTTGCATCCACCATACATAACATGTCTCAAACACATGTTTCAACCATAGGATTATCCTAACTAAAGGTCAAAGATACTAGCGAGAGGATATACTAAAGATAAGATAAGTACAAGCTAAGCGATAAAGGAGAAATTAAAAGACATACCCTGTAGTAACCCGCATTTTTCTGCGATATATAATTAATTTATTTAATTATATAATTGGTGATTTAGAGAAGTTAATGATCGTTTAATTAAATAATATTGAATATTTAATAAATAATTATAATATAATAATATATTATAATGTCGAAATAGTCGGAAATAGTGAAATTCACAATATCGTGTGAATTGAATAGCATACGAGATTTGTTGGAGTTTCGATTCGAAATATAATAACGATTATATTGAATCGACGACAGTTGAACGTATAGTTTATAATATATTTATAAACGAGCTCGAAATGGCGCTGCAGTTCGTTATTTGGTGATTTGAACTTCAACTGAGTATACAGGGTTCGTTTTAAGCCGGATTTCTGTGAAACAAGAAACGTGTGGAGCTGGTGGAGTATATCTTTCTAGTGGAAGAGAAAAATCGGGATTTCGTCGTGTAGATTTTGAGTCACGTCCAAATCAAATTCTGGAAAAATCGCTATGGATTTCCTTTATAATTTGCGACGCTTTATATACGTTATAAAAGAGAATTTCAATATAAATTGAAATTCGATTCAATCTGGACTCGGAATAGCGAGTAAATAAATATACTGGAGTTGTATGATATTCCTCTGTGAATATATACGATAATATAAATTTATTTATATTTAATTTAATTTTATTTAAATATATTTGTATATTTAAATGGGTTATTCAAAGCGTTAAAAATAGCCACTTTTGCATACGAAGTCGGAATTCGACGAAACCAGTTTTGTTGGATCCGCAATGTCAAATAGTTGATAGATTCCAAGTTTAGTGATTTTTAGGGTCAGTGTGTGACCGTGGGGATTTTTAGAGTGTAAAATAGTCAGTATTTCAACAGTTAAAAAAACGCTGTGTGAGCATACGGAGTCGGAATTCGACGAAACCAGTTTCGTTGGGTCCGTAATGTCAAACCCTAGAAGCATGTCAGTTTTTGTGATTTTTGGGTATCGTATGTAATCACAGAAATTTTAGAGGACGAATGTAAATAGCGTTTGGTTAAAAATAAATTAAATAGTCGAATATTAAAATATTATAATCTTCCTATATAATACCTTTACCTCCTTCTAACCCTAAAACATTTTTCCTCTGGTCAAAAATTCGATGGTGCCTCCAAAAAAAATTCCAACAGTAAACCAAAAAACTAGGAAAATCAAAATCAAATAAAATAAATTCCTGTAAATCGAAATTCGAATATCGTTGGAATCATCGATGGATCCTCTTCATGTCTGTGTGAGTTGTAAGTGGTTCGATCGATAGTTGGTTCGCTGTTTGCATTCGAGCGTTAAGTAGGGTTTGTGTGCGAGCGGGATTCAGGATGCCGGAGTTTGGTTTGAGGGTATAACTGAGTTCGGGGTGGCGTAGGGAGTTGATTGATGGTGGTTAGGTGGAACTCGATGACGGTTTTGGTGGATTGCGACATCGGTTTTGGCTACAGGCGGGTCTTCGGAGTGGCACCGGATCTGACGAAGGGGAGTTAGCCAGGTGAGGTTTCCGATGGAGATTCAGATGGTGGTGTTCGTGCCGGAGGGTGATGACCGATGGGGTGGTGAGGTGAGGTCAAAGCCATTCAACGGCGGATGTTTTAATTCCTGGAACCACGATCGGTTTTGGGGAAGAAACATTGAAGGGCTCGTGGGCTATGTCAAGGGGTAATGGGCCGGAGTGTTCAAGTTAAGCCCAATACTTTATAATCCATGTTTTTAATTCAAATATTTAATGTATTAACTTCCGAATACAATAACTTGTACATACTGAATCAGATTTATGAACCGTAAGTTGCGTTGAGACCGTATGGACGAGAGCTTCACAATGAAGCTGACTGGAAGTGGATTCGAGCTCATTTGAATTTATGGCGAAATAAATTGTCCGACTCAAATCAACGAACGCAAACCGATTATATAACGGTAAACGAGTCAATGTGAGTAAAAACTCACTAACTCTCCTCAAATTTATATTTTTAATATAAATTGTATTTTTATTTCTGTATATGACTGCTAGTTATATACTGTTAATTGGGACTGTTAAGTTGTATTGTTAAATTGGACTGTAGATTGGACTGTTAAATAATTGATTGAAAACAGTATGGATATATATATATATCTACATATATATATATATATATCTACATATATATATATATATATATCTACATATATATATATATATATATATATATCGTTATCAAACGTTGATTTTGTTATCAGTGTATTTCATTAGAAATGCAAGTGATGTTATATACGTTGTTTAACATCGGTGGATGCAGGGAAACAGGTTGGAGGAATCCGACTGGATTCCTCAACATTTATTTTACTGTTATTCATATATTTTGATATATGATGTGAATTATAACCGGTTGTTGATTGTATATGTTTGGATGATATTGATCATTGACAGTTGGTTGTTTAAAAACAATAGAAAACACTGAAAATGTAGAAAAGGGGATTTTCAATATTTATATTGAAAATGAATCTATTTATAAAATCGAAGGATATTTATTTAGAAATAAAATAAATAAAATAAAAGGATATTTATTTAGAAATAAATAAATAAAATAAAGGAATATTTATTTAGATTAAATAAATAGAATAAAGGATATTTAATTAGGGATTAAATAATTAGAGTTATAAAGGAAAATCTATTTAGGAAAATAAATAGATTATACAAAAGGAAATCTATTTAGGAAATAAATAGAAGTTAAAATAAATAGAAATAAAAGAAAAGTTAGTTAGTCGGATATAAATATTCGAATCAAGTTAGTTAAGTGGTCAAACCAAGCTAGTCGAACCCAACCGAGTCGAAATGGTCGAGTCAAACCAAATCGAGTCAAGATGGTCGAGTTAAACCAACCGAGTCGAGCTGGTCGAGTCGAACCAATCGAGTCAAGCTGGTCAAGTTAGTCGAACCTGGTCAGTACAACCAAGCTGGTCAAGTTAGTCGAACCTGGTCAGTCGAGTCGAGTAAATCAAAATTAGTTAATCGAAAGGAGGTTATCGATTTAGTTAATCGATAGTAGTTAATTGATTTAGTCAATCGAGATGAGTTAATCGGTTTTAATGAATCGAGAGGAGTTAGTCGAATATGGTATTCGAACCAAATGGTCAAACCAAGTGGTCGAACCAAGTAGTCAAGCCCAGTGGTCAAAACCAAATGGGTCAGGTTAGCCAAACATGGTCAGTCAAACCAAATGGGTCAGGTTAGCCAAACCTGGTCAGTCAAACCAAATGGGTTAGGTTAGCCAAACCTGGTCAGTCAAACCAAATGGGTCAGGTTAGCCAAACCTGGTCAGTCAAACCAAATGGGTCAGGTTAGTCAAACCTGGTCGGTCGAACCAAGTTAGTCAAGTTAGTCGAGCCTAGTTAATCGAATCGAATTGGCCGAACCAAGTAAGTCGAGTTAAGTTAGTCAAGTTAGTCGAGCCTAGTTAATCGAATCGAATTGGTCAAACCAAGTAAGTTGAGTTAGTCGAGTTAAATAAATCGATGTTAGTTTCATCGAAGGGAGTTATCGATGTTAGTTTCATCGAAAGGAGTTATCGATGTTCGTTTCATCGAAGGGAGTTATTGATTTTAGTTTAATCGAAGTGAGATTTTCGAATATGAGATATTTGAAAAGGAAGAGTTATCGAACATTAGTTATTCGAAGAGAGATTATCGAATATCGTTTATTCGAGAAGGAGTAATCGAATATAGGTTATTCGAAGAAGAGTTAATCAAATAGAGATTTCTCGAAGAGAGTTAATCGGCAATTCGATTATATCGAATTCGGGAAAGTACTTATACTTTCCAGTGTTTAAATAGAGATTTATTTATATATAAATAAATAAGTGTTAGGTTAAATATTCACTAATAAGAATAGAAGTTATAATTAAAGTTAGATAATTCGAAAGTAGGGATTATAACGTTATCGTTATAACCAATGTTTTAAATATAGAAGTAGATTAGTAAAATTGGATCCGAGAAAGGCGTAAAGAAGTTGTTATAGATTAAAAGATAAACTTTGACCATTTCGAAGTTATAACGTTGTTCAGTTAAGGTCTGAGAGGTAATTATACCCCAACTTGAGTGACTTCCTTCTTAACTAAGAAATGGTAAGGTTTGATCGAAAAGGAGTTTTGGAAATG
The DNA here is from genome assembly GCA_030737875.1 of Allium sativum. NCBI lineage: Eukaryota > Viridiplantae > Streptophyta > Magnoliopsida > Asparagales > Amaryllidaceae > Allium > Allium sativum. The sequence continues at coordinate 659,424,149 of CM060918.1, read as the reverse complement.
TTTTCCAAACGAGAATCAGAAATGTTTTCTGATAAAATAAAAATAAAAATTTAGAATATAGGGAAACAAGAGATAAGTAAATAAATGAACTAAAGAGATTTATGTTAAATAATGTTTGTTCGATATAATTTCCATTTGGAAATAATATCATTGTTTACACACTTGTTTTTCTTTGATAGTTAACTCACAGACTATCGAAGTTTTGACCATTTTAACGTTGTTAATATGGAGAGACCGGTTGGATTATTATCCATAGAACCACTCTGTATTGGCATAAGCGTCGCGAATCATATATGCCAAAGATAATTGAAGACGGAGTAAAATGCAAGGGCTATCCTGTTTACAGAATAGTGCCTTCGGTTTGTCCAGTCCTAGGACAACTTGTTTGGACGAAGGTCTGACAGAGTATATCCAATGGATCGCGTAAGTTGATCTGTTCAAACGTATTCACGTTTGGTGGCGGAGGAATTCATTTATCTTAGCTGTATACCCGTGTTATTTTTGGATAAGTCAATTTGTGATTTGGCGGGTATGACGATGTGACATTTCTAAGTAAATGAAGATGGATGTCTGACATAGTATTTCCAGACGGTCACGTACATTGATTTCTTCAACTGTACCAAGAGTGGAAGCGGAGAAGGAAACTTCTTTAGCTAACACGTAATGTACTGTTGTAAAACGTCAATTAGTGATTTCGATGGATTTGACAATGTGGCATTCGAAGTGAATCTGATGTAATGATAAAGCGTAGCTTCTAGCCTCATCAACCGGTAAATGACAGAAATCGGGCAGGCAGCATGTCTAAGTCGGTCGCACCGAAGTAGGGTGTATAATCACCTATCTAGTGTATATTCATTTGTTTCTTAAATCTATCAATGTTGTCCCATATATATATACGGGAACGGTTGTTGATCCCAACCGTTGGTGATGTACATTCGATACACTCAAGCGAGATGAGTGGTCGGTCATGTGTGGCTGAGTTGCAAGATGTTCTTGTTGAACTCCAGTGTATCGTTCCTAGAGTACACTGATCGGAAGGTGGTTCCATACCTTGTCATAGTTGGAAATCCATTATCCAATACGTGCTTGCGATTTTGATTGTATACTATATATGTAGAACGTGAGATGAAAGCGTTTCTGCTAGTTGATATCTATTTGTACATAGACATTATTATAATATCAAAAGGTTTTTTATATAAAGATATTTTGGATTCTCATAAGGGAAAAACCCGTTCTGTTCTGCGGCGTAGTCTTATGAGATATCGTTTACTTATTCATATACCTGTTTAAACTGTTTTACTCATACCAGTCCCACGACTGACCCGGAGTTTATTTTGTTGTTTTCCCTAAACTCTTGGGTGCCTAAATTTGTACGGGCAGTCAAGTAGTCGGGATTTTACAGATACACTTGGAGAGCTTGGAGCAGGAGGCTTCAGGATTCTATAGCTATTATTATTTCCGCTGTTGTTGTAAGTGTTGTACTCTGATAAGTGTTATTGTATACATATACTGATGTTATTTCAAAGATATGTTATGTTATATTTTATTCGTTCCGCTGTGAGATTCGTGTTTACTCTGATGATGATGTTCTTCTTCTTCTTCTATTCTATAAGTTCTATCTTATCTATCCTCACCCTCTAATTTCTTTCATTAATTACCAGGATTTTTCGATGTTTTGGTTATCGACGTCGAGCTTACGTCGATAACCAAAGCCGCTCAAAATCCAGGTTACTACAGTTGGTATCAGAGCATTGGTTTAGTTATTTCCTTGGCTCTGTGGCGTGATTCAGTAGAGATGGGATTTGTAATATCCTAGATTGAGTTTGAGTGTATATATACGAGTGAACGTATTTGTTAGTTAATATAAAATGATTTTATATTGCGGAGTTTTATTGGTTGAGTTGTTTGTGAATTCTGGTCGATCGGTTTGATCCACTGTATCGATAGGGGTTACTAAACACTCGAATACGATGAACCGTCATGGTATGTTTTGAAAGAGGGTAAATGGAATAATTTTACCCGAATATATTTGATATAGTATATTGGTTGTGTTGGTTGTTATTATAATCGAGTAAGATTATAAAAAGGTAAAATGATTATAAATGACTGATCAGAATGCATATAAGTAAAGTATATGAAATAAAATGAAGAAAAATCTGAATTTAAATCAGATTGGAATTAAAATAAGGAAATTTTAAGTTCCTGGGAGATTTTGAAAACGTTTTTCAAACTGAAGGTGATATAGTATTAAACTCACTTCGATAGCTGGAAAATAGATTCTGATGATGAATCGCGACATCATCAGTGTTCATTTTCGAGTTCTAAGTGACGGACTACTACCAAAGGTTTTGTTTTTGAATTGTTTTGAGAAAACAAGTTGTTTAGAAATTCAAAGGTTTTGAATTGGCATTGTAATTTCTAATTGATTTGAAATAGACCCAGGAAATTAAGTTTCGGAATTTAATTTTAACTTATGAAGTTAAATAGAATAAGATAGTAGAAATAAAATTGAAATATTAACTTGAACTGAGTTAAATAGAATTGAATTGGATTAGAGAATAATCTGTTATGGAATTGGGTTGGTGAGTTAATAATTTGGAATTTGATATTCGGGTTCGAATGAAATTCGATTTGGTTTTGAGGATATGAACTGATTGGAATTTGATGGAAATAACACTGGTATATGCTGAGTTAATAGCATATGGAAGTGATAAAGTTGATATTCCCGACAAAAAGGTACCAGTTTATATTATATATGGATATGAGATTTATGAGCCGAATTGGCAAGCCGCTTGGCTGTTTGATTTTCTTTTGGGTTAAAGAAGGCCCAGAGAGGCGAGTTGGAGTTTGAGATATTGACCAGTACAAAGGAGGTGCTGGCAAAAAATTTCGAAAAGTTAAGGTGTTAGACAATTTTCAGAATTTTTGAAAATTTAGTTAGTCGGAATAAATTAATATTTTAGTCGATATTAATTGGTTCAGTTGAAACCGGAGACAAGAGGTAAACAGATAAAATTTTACCCAGAAGATAGGGTCATCCCCTAGCTTAGCAATTTCGAGGACGAAATTTTATTAAGGGGGGAAGATTGTAGTAACCCGCATTTTTCTGCGATATATAATTAATTTATTTAATTATATAATTGGTGATTTAGAGAAGTTAATGATCGTTTAATTAAATAATATTGAATATTTAATAAATAATTATATTATAATAATATATTATAATGTCGAAATAGTCGGAAATAGTGAAATTCACAATATTGTGTGAATTGAATAGCATACGAGATTTGGTGGAGTTTCGATTCGAAATATAATAACGATTATATTAAATCGACGACAGTTGAACGTATAGTTTATAATATATTTATAAACGAGCTCGAAATGGCGCTGCAGTTCGTTATTTGGCGATTTGAACTTCAACTGAGTATACAGGGTTCGTTTTAAGTCGGATTTCTGTGAAACAAGAAACGTGTGGAGCTGGTGGAGTATATCTTTCTAGTGGAAGAGAAAAATCGGGATTTCGTCGTGTAGATTTTGAGTCACGTCCAAATCAAATTCTGGAAAAATCTCTATGGATTTCCTTTATAATTTGCGACGCTTTATATACGTTATAAAAGAGAATTTCAATATAAATTGAAATTCGATTCAATCTGGACTCGGAATAGCGAGTAAATAAATATACTGGAGTTGTATGATATTCCTCTGTGAATATATACGATAATATAAATTTATTTAAATTTAATTTAATTTTATTTAAATATATTTGTATATTTAAATGGGTTATTCAAAGCGTTAAAAATAGCCACTTTTGCATACGAAGTCGGAATTCGACGAAACTAGTTTTGCTGGATACGCAATGTCAAATAGTTGATAGATTCCAAGTTTCGTGATTTTTAGGGTCAGTGTGTGACCGTGGGGATTTTTAGAGTGTAAAATAGTCAGTATTTCAATAGTTAAAAATATGTTGTGTGAGCATACGGAGTCGGAATTCGACGAAACCAGTTTCGTTGGGTCCGTAATGTCAAACCCTAGAAGCATGTCAGTTTTTGTGATTTTTGGGTATCGTATGTGATCACAGAAATTTTAGAGGACGAATGTAAATAGCGTTTGGTTAAAAATAAATTATATAATCGAATATTAAAATATTATAATCTTCCTATATAATACCTTTACCTCCTTCTAACCCTAAAACATTTTTCCTCTGGTCAAAAATTCAATGGTGCCTACAAACAAAATTCCAACAGTAAACCAAAAACTAGGAAAATCAAAATCAAATAAAATAAATTCCTGTAAATCAAAGTTCGAATATCGTTGGAATCATCGATGGATCCTCTTCATGTCTGTGTGAGTTGTAAGTGGTTCGATCGATAGTTGGTTCGCTGTTTGCATTCGAGCGTTAAGTAGGGTTTGTGTGCGAGCGGGATTCAGGATGCCGGAGTTTGGTTTGAGGGTATAACTGAGTTCGGGGTGGCGTAGGGAGTTGATTGATGGTGGTTAGGTGGAACTCGATGACGGTTTTGGTGGATTGCGACATCGGTTTTGGCTACAGGCGGGTCTTCGGAGTGGCACCGGATCTGACGAAGGGGAGTTAGCCAGGTGAGGTTTCCGATGGGGATTCAGATGGTGGTGTTCGTGCCGGAGGGTGATGACCGATGGGGTGGTGAGGTGAGGTCAAAGCCAGTCAACGGCGGATGTTTTAATTCCTGGAACCACGATCGGTTTTGGGGAAGAAACATTGAAGGGCTCGTGGGCTATGTCAAGGGGTAATGGGCCGGAGTGTTCAAGTTAAGCCCAATACTTCATAATCCATGTTTTTAATTCAAATATTTAATGTATTAACTTCCGAATACAATAACTTGTACATACTGAATCAGATTTACGAACCGTAAGTTGCTTTGAGACCGTATGGACGAGAGCTTCACAATGAAGCTGACTGGAAGTGGATTCGAGCTCGTTTGAATTTATAGCGAAATAAATTGTCCGACTCAAATCAACGAACGCAAACTGATTATATAACGGTTAACGCGTCAATGTGAGTAAAAACTCACTAACTCTCCTCAAATTTATATTTTTAATATAAATTGTATTTTTATTTCTGTATATGACTGCTAGTTATGTACTATTAATTGGGACTGTTAAGTTGTATTGTTAAATTGGACTGTAGATTGGACTGTTAAATAATTGATTGAAAACAGTATGGATATATATATATATATATATACATATATATATATATATACATATATATATATATATACATATATATATATATATATATATATATCGTTATCAAACGATGATTTTGTTATCAGTGTATTTCATTAGAAATGCAAATGATGTTATATACGTTGTTTAACATCGGTGGATGCAGGGAAACAGGTTGGAGGAATCCGACTGGATTCCTCAACATTTATTTTACTGTTATTCATATATTTTGATATATGATGTGAATTATAACCAGTTGTTGATTGTATATGTTTGGATGATATTGATCATTGACAGTTTTTTGTTTAAAAACAATAGAAAACACTGAAAATGTAGAAAAGGGGATTTTCAATATTTATATTGAAAATGAATCTATTTATAAAATCGAACGATATTTATTTAGAAATAAAATAAATAAAATAAAAGGATATTTATTTAGAAATAAATAAATAAAATAAAGGAATATTTATTTAGATTAAATAAATAGAATAAAGGATATTTAATTAGGGATTAAATAATTAGAGTTATAAAGGAAAATCTATTTAGGAAAATAAATAGATTATACAAAAGGAAATCTATTTAGGAAATAAATAGAAGTTAAAATAAATAGAAATAAAAGAAAAGTTAGTTAGTCGGATATAAATATTCGAATCAAGTTAGTTAAGTGGTCAAACCAAGCTAGTCGAACCCAACCGAGTCGTAATGGTCGAGTCAAACCAAATCGAGTCAAGATGGTCATGTCAAACCAACCGAGTCGAGCTGGTCGAGTCGAACCAATCGAGTCAAGCTGGTCAAGTTAGTCGAACCTGGACAGTACAACCAAGCTGGTCAAGTTAGTCGAACCTGGTCAGTCGAGTCGAGTAAATCAAACTTAGTTAATCGAAAGGAGGTTATCGATTTAGTTAATCGATAGGAGTTAATTGATTTAGTCAATCGAGATGAGTTAATCGGTTTTAATGAATCGAGAGGAGTTAGTCGAATATGGTATTCGAACCAAATGGTCAAACCAAGTGGTCGAACCAAGTAGTCAAGCCCAGTGGTCAAAACCAAATGGGTCAAGTTAGCCAAACATGGTCAGTCAAACCAAATGGGTCAGGTTAGCCAAACCTGGTCAGTCAAACCAAATGGGTCAGGTTAGCCAAACCTGGTCAGTCAAACCAAATGGGTCAGGTTAGCCAAACCTGGTCAGTCAAACCAAATGGGTCAGGTTAGTCAAACCTGGTCGGTCGAACCAAGTTAGTCAAGTTAGTCGAGCCCAGTTAATTGAATCGAATTGGCCGAACTAAGTAAGTCGAGTTAAGTTAGTCAAGTTAGTCGAGCCTAGTTAATCGAATCGAATTGGTCAAACCAAGTAAGTTGAGTTAGTCGAGTTAAGTTCGTCGAGTTAAATAAATCGATGTTAGTTTCATCGAAGGGAGTTATCGATGTTAGTTTCATCGAAAGGAGTTATCGATGTTCGTTTCATCGAAGGGAGTTATCGATTTTAGTTTAATCGAAGTGAGATTTTCAAATATGAGATATTTGAAAAGGAAGAGTTATCGAATATTAGTTATTCGAAGAGAGATTATCGAATATCGTTTATTCAAGAAGGAGTAATCGAATATAGATTATTCGAAGAAGAGTTAATCAAATAGAGATTTCTCGAAGAGAGTTAATCGGCAAATTCGATTATATCGAATTCGGGAAAGTACTTACACTTTCCAGTGTTTAAATAGAGATTTATTTATTTATAAATAAATAAGTGTTAGGTTAATTATTCACTAATAAGAATAGAAGTTATAATTAAAGTTAGATAATTCGAAAGTAGGGATTATAACGTTATCGTTATAACCAATGTTTTAAATATAGAAGTAGATTAGTAAAATTGGATCCGAGAAAGGCGTAAAGAAGTTGTTAAAGATTAAAAGATAAACTTTGACCATTTCGAAGTTATAACGTTGTTCAGTTAAGGTCTGAGAGGTAATTATACCCCAACTTGAGTGACTTCCTTCTTAACTAAGAAATGGTAAGGTTTGATCGAAAAGGAGTTTTGGAAATGTTTTCCAAACGAGAATCAGAAATGTTTTATGATAAAATAAAAATAAAAATTTAGAATATAGGGAAACAAGAGATAAGTAAATAAATGAACTAAAGAGATTTTTGTTAAATAATGTTTGTTCGATATAATTTCCATTTGGAAATAATATCATTGTTTGCACACTTGTTTTTCTTTGATAGTTAACTCACAGACTATCAAAGTTTTGACCATTTTAACGTTGTTAATATGGAGAGACCGGTTGGATTATTATCCATAGAACCACTCTGTATTGGCATAAGCGTCGCGAATCATATATGCCAAAGATAATTGAAGATGGAGTAAAATGCAAGGGCTATCCTGTTTACAGAATAGTGCCTTCGGTTTGTCCAGTCCCAGGACAACTTGTATGGACGAAGGTCTGACAGAGTATATCCAATGGATCGCGTAAGTTGATCTGTTCAAACGTATTCACGTTTGGTGGCGGAGGAATTCGTTTCTCTTAGCTGTATACCCGTGTTATTTTTGGATAAGTCAATTTGTGATTTGGCGGGTATGACGATGTGACATTTCTAAGTAAATGAAGACGGATGTCTGACATTGTATTTCCAGAGGTCACGTACATTGATTTCTTCAACTGTACCAAGAGTGGAAGCGGAGAAGGAAACTTCTTTAGCTAACACGTAATGTACTGTTGTAAAACGTCAATTAGTGATTTCGATGGATTTGACAATGTGGCATTCGAAGTGAATCTGATGTAATGATAAAGCGTAGCTTCTAGCCTCATCAACCGGTAAATGACAGAAATCGGGCAGGCAGCATGGCTAAGTCGGTCGCACCGAAGTAGGGTGTATAATCACCTATCTAGTGAATATTCATTTGTTTCTTAAATCTATCAATGTTGTCCTATATATATATATGGGAACGGTTGTTGATCCCAACCGTTGGTGATGTACATTCGATACACTCAAGCGAGATGAGTGGTCGGTCATGTGTGGCTGAGTTGCAAGATGTTCTTGTTGAACTCCAGTGTATCGTTCCTAGAGTACACTGATCGGAAGGTGGTTCCATACCTTGTCATAGTTGGAAATCCATTATCCAATATGTGCTTGCGATTTTGATTGTATACTATATATGTAGAACGTGAGATGAAAGCGTTTCTGCTAGTTGATATCTATTTGTACATAGACATTATTATAATATCAAAAGGTTTTTGATATAAAGATATTTTGGATTCTCATAAGGGAAAAACCCTTTCCGTTCTGCGGCGTGGTCTTATGAGATATCGTTTACTTATTCATATACCTGTTTAAACTGTTTTACTCATACCAGTCCCATGACTGACCCGGAGTTTATTTTGTTGTTTTCCCTAAACTCTTGGGTGCCTAAATTTGTACGGGCAGTCAAGTAGTCGGGATTTTACAGATACACTTGGAGAGCTTGGAGCAGGAGGCTTCAGGATTCTATAGCTATTATTATTTCCGCTGTTGTTGTAAGTGTTGTACTCTGATAAGTGTTATTGTATACATATACTGATGTTATTTCAAAGATATGTTATGTTATATTTTATTCGTTCCGCTGTGAGATTCGTGTTTACTCTGATGATGATGTTCTTCTTCTTCTTCTATTCTATAAGTTCTATCTTATCTATCCTCACCCTCTAATTTCTTTCATTCATTACCAGGATTTTTCGATGTTTTGGTTATCGACGTCGAGCTTACGTCGATAACCAAAGCCGCTCAAAACCCGTGTTATTACATACCCTCAAAAAGAAAAGGGTATCGTGAATGCATCTTCTCTTCTGTCTCCCAAGTAGCGTTGCTCTCATCATCTCCCCATTGCACTTTGACTAGTCTGACCTCTCGATTCCTCAACCTCTTGATCTCCGACCCAAGAATGCGCGTAGGAGCTCGTCGAATTGTAGCTTCACGCTCTATCTCCACCTCTCTAAGAAAGCTCGGCTCTACCACTTCCGCGGTCTCATGCAAGCACTTCCTCAAATATGACACATGGGATACGTCGTGTACACCACTAAGTCTCTCGGGAAACTCCACTCTATACGCCATCTGTCCAATTTTCTCCTTAATAGGAAACGGCCCTGCAAAACTTGGTGCTAATTTTCCAACGGACCCAAAGAGAACAACGTTTCGTAATGGAGACACTTTGACAAAGACCATGTCCCCAACTTCAAACTCGAGATCTGTCCTCCTCTTATCCGCATAAGATTTCTGCCTATCTTGCGCTGCTTTCATCCTCCTTCGAATCAAGTCGATCTTCTCCGAAGTCTCCCTAATCATATCGGGCCCAAGTAAGATCTTATCCGTAGATTCCCACCAACATGTAGGTGAACGACAAGGTCGTCCATAAAGAGCTTCGAATGGTGCCATACCAATGCTGGACAGAAAGCTGTTATTATATGCGAACTCCACCAATGGAAGATGCTCTCCCCTCATACCCCCAAAGTCTATGATACATAGCCTCAACAGATCCTCTATAATGCGATTCACCATCTCGGTCTGGCCATCCGTCTGAGGATGATATGCGGTTCCCAAACATAACTGAGTCCCTACCGCCTCTTGTAAGCTTCTCCAAAATTCGCTAGTGAAAATAGGATCGCGGTCGCTTACAATGCCATAAGGAACACCGTGCAAACGAACTATTTCTCGAACGTATACGGAGGCTAGCCATGGAGCAGTCCTCTTACTCTTTACGGGAATGAAATGGGCACTTTTAGTAAGTCTATCTACTATAACCCAAATTCCCGTATTACCTTTCCTTGATCGCGGTAACCCATCCACAAAATCCATCGAGACACTTTCCCACTTCCATAGTGGAACCTCCAATGGGCGAAGCAACCCATCGGGTTTCTTTTGCTCCGCTTTTACTTGTTGGCACACCAAGCATCTAGCCACATCTTTCTTCATGCCGGCCCAAAAGTAAACTCTCTTCATGTCTTTGTACATCTTATCCCCGCTGGGATGAATGGTCATCTTCGAATGATGTGCTTCGTCATGAATAGTCTTCCTTAGGTCATCGTCTTTTGGTACACAAAGTCTACCGTCCCTACGTAACCAACCCTTATCATCTAGAGTATACCTACGAAGATGGCTTGATGACTCCCCTCCTTTGAGTTTTTCTACTAACTCAACCAACTACGGGTCGTCTCGCTGTGCCTTGCCAATCCGTCCCAAAAGCGTAGGTCTGACCTCCAAGGATGCTAGCAAACCAGGTACGAAGTCAACGGAAGGTCTAAAGTCAAACATCGAAATTAATTCCAAACTTCGCCGCTCAACAAACAAAAGACTTAAGGATAATCTTTTTCTACTTAAGGCGTCTGTCACCACGTTACCCTTGCCAGGGGTATAGGCTATTTCGAAGTCATAGTTAGCTAAGAACTCCATCCACCTTTGCTGCCTTAAGTTCAAGTCCTTCTGAGAGAATAGGTACTTTAAAGACTTGTGGTCAGTGAATAATTCGAATTTCTCGCCAAGAAGATAATGACGCCAAGACTTAAGCGCGAAAACAATAGCGGCCAATTCTAGGTCATGTATAGGATAATTTTTCTCATGCACTCTCAACTTCCTTCCACCATAGGCTATTACCCTACCCTCTTGCATTAAGATTGCGCCTAGTCCTGTCCCACAAGCATCAGTATAAACGGTAAACGGCTTACTCCCGTCTGGCAATACAAAGACTGGGGCTGAAGTCAAAGCTCTCTTAAAACGTTGGAACGCATCATCACAATCTACACCCCATGTGAAAACTATTTTCTTCTTCGCCAAGCGTGTCAATGGAGCTGATATCTTTGCGAAGTCTTTGATAAACTTCCTATAGTAGCCAGCCAACCCCAAGAAACTTCTCACTTCGGTAGCATTTTTAGGGACCTTCCAATCTTGGATGGCCACCACCTTCGCGGGATCCACGGCTATCCCTTCTTTGGAAACCACGTGTCCTAAGAACCGTACTTCCTTCCTCCAAAAGTGACACTTAGGAAATTTAGCTTTAAGCTTATGCGCTCGAAAAGTCTCCAACACTTCCCTAAGATGTAGAGCATGCTCTTCTTCATCCTAGAAAAGATCAAGATGTCATCTACAAAGACTACCACAAATTTGTTAAGGTACTCCCTAAACACCCTACGCATCAAATAAACAAAATATGTGGGGGCGTTTGTCAAACCAAAGGGCATCACTAGCCATTCATAGAAACCGTCCGGAGTCCTAAAGGCAGTCTTGTCAATGCTATCCTCAGCCACTCTCAACTGATGGAAACCAGTGGCTAAGTCCAACTGCGAAAACACTGAGGCGCCAACTAACTGATCGAAGAGATCGTCAATCCTCGGCAGTGGGTGTCTGTTCTTCTTAGTAAGCTTATTAAGTTCTCTATAGTCCACACAAAGTCTAAGGGACCCATCCGCCTTCGTGGCAAATACTATTGGAGCACCCCACTCCGATATACTTCTTCTTATGAACCCCTTCTCAAGCAACTCCTTCACTTTCTTACCGAGTTCCCTCCTTTCACGTGGAGCCATGTGGCGTACTGGCAAAGATACTGGTTTCGCATTATCCACAAGATATATTCGAAAATCTATCCCCCGCTTCGGAGGCAAGCCTTTCACCTCCTCAAACACATCCGAATATTCTCGGACCACTCTAACAGATCGTAGATTTTCCTCAGACACGTCAAGCGATTCTAGATAACTTAGCATAACCGAATTTATGGGATTACAGATGATTTCGAGAGTGTTGCCTAGGCGAGTCACGAACCTAACTACTCTTCTTTCACAATCAAGAACGACACCATTTCTGGATAACCCATCCATTCCTAAAATTAGCCCATAGCCCGTGAAGCCCAACATATAAGCATCACATCTAAATTCAACGCTAAGTATGGAAATTTTCAAATCCAAACACATCATGGACAAATAAGTTGAGCCCCCTTTTGGATTCAAAACAACTAAAGGAACCTCTACTAAACTGGTGTTTAAGTGCAATGATTCAACTAATGATGTAGAGATAAACGAATGTGATGCGCCCGAATCGAATAAGGTACGGACATGATGATCAAACAGAAAAACTAAGCTTTCAACAGAAATGGTTCTACCTCGTTCTTGCAGCGGTGGGACCGCGAGAGCCTGAACTTGTCCCCTAGCCTGCCCTGGTGCTATAAGAGCCTGCACCTATCCTCCCGAGATAGCTCCTACCCTCTGCCCCTTCTTTGGGCAGTCCTTCACTAAATGTCCCGCATCGCCACAATGAAAACAGCCTGTCTTCTTTTTCTTTCGGCAATCCTTGCTGAGATGGCCTGGGGTTCCACAGTTAAAGCACTTCTTCTTTCCTTTGCCATTATTGTCTTTTCCACCCTTCTTGTTTTGCTGTTGTGGTTTCTTCCGATCCCCCTTTTTCTCGGGTGCCTTATCAGATTTAGCGCTTTTCTCCTCATGCATGAGCGCCATATCTACTAACTTCTCAAAGGTGGCCCCCATCGGGATGTGGGTCATAGCCAACCCTTGCAATGGTTCATTCAAGCCATACACGAACCTTAGAGCCTTCTTCTCCGGCGTGTTTACTAAGTCCAAGCCAAACCTTGCTAACTGATTAAATTTATTGACATATTCTTTCACTGATGAGCTTCCTTGCTTCAATGTCAAGAACCTTTCCAAATATAGGTTTTCTTCCGCCCTTGAGAGAAACTTCGCCTCGAACCTACGTCTGAAATCCGCCAAAGAGTCAACAGGACACTCCCCATTAGTGACCTCCCACCAAAACGAGGCCTCTCCCTTCATCAACCAAGCTACTAAACGAACTCTCCTCCCTTCTTCTACTTTAAAGATTTCTAGCAATTCTTCCACCTCCTTAAGCCAATCTCTAGCTTCCACAAACGTTTCTGACCCTTGAAACGGTTTTCCACCCATCGCTTTAAATTCCTTGCACGTCTTTGCAAAAGTATCTACGCGAGGAGGAGGAGGAGGAACGGGTGCATCTGGTGGTGGAGGAACATTGGATAGACCTGCAGCGGCCCTAGCCTCCAATAGCCTCCTATACCATCCTGGTATCGTTACACCGTCGGGTAGATTAAGATCTTTAGCCATGCTGAAACGAAAAAGGAAAGATTCAAAATGGAGAATTCGAAAGATAAAGATATGTAGCTATTGGGGATTATGTTTTTCTTAAAAACTTTTCTCTTTAAATTTCTCATTAAGACATGTTTTTGAAAACACTTCTTCCAAAAATAACTATTTTTCTAAAGTATTTTTATCTGTTCTGGTAACCTTAAGCTCTGATACCACGTGTAACACCCCACGTCCATTAATGTCACTCACAAAGGGAATGCATTAACTTCCATGGAGGTTATAAGTGAATATATAACAGAAAAATTACAACAAGACAGATAATAAATAGTACTTGGAAATCTAAAACTTCATTTTATTGTAGCGGAAATTAAACATGTTTGTTACATCATAATACCATAGATCATAAACAAGTACAATATCCATCTTCATAAAAACAAAATACATAATCCCATTACATAAATAGCCATTAAAAAGATAACAAGCTGGACTCTACTTCAATGGTCCAAGCTTTCCAAAGAGAGATGAAGCAATTCAATCAAACTCCACTAGAGCTGGGCCCAACCTGAGGACCTAGAGGGGGAAAAGGGATAGAAATAGAGGGGGTAAGACATAAAGTCTGACGAGTATGATAATTCTAACAATACTATTATAAAAATAACTAGACTAAGGCATAAGCTGGAAGACAAGTAAATGTCTATGAACTCTTAGGAAGATAAAGATAGCGTTTAAGATAACGTTAAAGATAACAGTAAAGAACACGTAATTACTAACGAATGATTACTACACTGCACCGCACATTACTACACTGCACCACACCAGTCACCCTATTGTTTGATCCCACTTGCTTCACACAGAAACTTTATAAATAGCCTCACGTACCCCTAGCTGACTACATAGGTGTCGTCTGCCCCTATCTCCACTAGGTGTACCCCACTACCCACTTTCGATCGGCTCCCTACTCGTAGATACCCGTGCTGGCACCACAGTGGGGTGTATCACTCCCCTAAAGTGGCAACCCAATTCAACTTGAGAATGCACGGCTTATACCTACACGATGCAACAACGTCTTACCTACCAGCCCGGGTCCACACATGCATACGAAGCCCGTTGGACTTGCATTGCCACCGCTCCCCGTTTTTGCCTCTTACAGTCAAACCCAGCATGCGTGTCCCGTCCTCGACTTGGGTCGAGCCCACAAAGATACATTTGGGATACTGGTCGAAATGGGCCCCCACAAGCTACCCACCTAAGCTTGTCACTAGTATATCCCACTTAACCCTCTTTGTCATGTTCATTTACATGTGTGTTTGGTTAAGTCTTATTAATCGTATTTCACATGCCACTAAGGGCACCCCCTAGATTCCTCATGCCACCCAAGGCACCTACTTAACCCCCATGTCCCACCTTACATGTTTATCTGGTTAAGTATTTCTTAATTCATTCAGGCCATAACCTCATAAAGACCTCTCACATTAGACTGGCATTTATGGCAGCTGGATTTGCCGGGCGGATCCAGGCAGTCTTACACCATAAAAGAGTCTAACCTCGTATCATTACAACTGTTATGCTTTAGTTTAGGCCTAGGACCTCTCACATTGGGCTGACATTTGTGACCACTAGATTTGCCGGGCTGGTCCAGGCAGGTTTACGTCACAAACGAGTCCAACCTCGTGTCCTAAGCATTGATTAACACTTAAAATCTTTTACCCCAGTTTTAATAATTCCCTATTCAAATTATTAATTAAGTCATCTTTTAATGATGTCCATAATTGACTCAATTATGGCCATCCACTTATGGCATGCAAAATCATAACAATTGCACCCCAACTTTTTAATATTAAATCCTTAATATTACCCCTACCCCACGTTTATACGTTCGCTTATTCAATGAATAATATAGGCTAGACTTGTATAGTCTAACACCTAGCACAAAGATAAATTATCACAACATATAGACAATTAAAATAAATCTAATCATAATAGGGGTGAAACTTGCATAAACTACACATGTTAAGGATCAAAAGGTATCAACTTGTTAAATGTCTCTATTTATATGATATGATCATAGCCCAAATCTATACATGAATTTGCATATGGGGTTTTTAGGCAACATAATGATGATGTGAACTAGCATAGGATATCACATATGTCATAGCATAATTCTAGATGTCATAATAGATGTCTTGGCATATGTTCATAACTTTTCTAATCAATCTAACTTGCATATGTGACTTATCATATAGACAAACATAACCCAAACATGATGACTTAATTAATATGAACTAACTAGCATAGATTGTAACATCATGGCCTTTTCAACATGTATGATTCATCACAACTTAGCATAGAAACTTTCAACATACATAACATCATCATAACATGATTTACAACATATAAGATATCATCTTCACATAACATTGGATTTACAATATACATGATAACAAAAGGGGTTTACAACAACATATATGATAATTCCCATCATCTACTCATAATCCATTCATAACTCAACCTAATTAAAATGATAATAATCTTGTTAAGATCATCATACTCACAATTTAGAGAAGAAAAGAGAGAGTTTTGCTTTGCTTTAGGGTTGAGAGAATTAGAATTGAATTTGCTTTTCTTCTTTCTTAGTTGGCGGCGGCTCCATTGATTTCCATGGCGATGGTATGACGGTAACTATTCTATTTTAATTAGGTTTAGGGTTAGCATTAGGATGTATTTATAGGTGTAGGAAATTATTTAGGACCATTAGATTAACCCTGAACCATGAGAACCAATCAAATCCAAAATCTGCATTTTAGCGAATCAGCCCACGGGTCGACAACCAAACACCCTGGATTAACCCCTAGTCGACCCAGCAGGGCTTGGGTCGACCTCAAAAATGGGCCGGTTCGGTTATTCCCCCTCCCAATTCGTTGTTTTGAACTTTTTCGCATATTTATTTAATTTTTAATTGATATATATATATCAATATACATATATATATATATATATTTCTCTGCGCAACCCATTTCACTTAATTCTTTTCTAAAAATTAAGTATACTTTTATTTGTGAATTTTAATGTTATAAAATCACGGGGTGTTACACCGAGGCTTCGAGGGGATGTGAGGGTACTCTTTGTATCCCTCTGTAAGGCTGCAGATGATCGTCCTGGGCTCACAGAGGTTAAGGTCTGCGTTTGAAGAACCAAGGGTATGCCTTGGTTACAAAATATGGCAACCTAAAGACTAGGATGGACCAGCGTGATTCGACGAGAAAACGGTAGCCCTGTGATAGCAACTCGTCGTCTACCATCCATCTTCAGTTAGTCGAGACACGTGAAGCGGAAGGGCAGAGAACTCCAAAAGACCATATACTTGCTATCTAGTTATGGGTGAGGATGGCTATAGGTTAGTGGGGCATAGGGGGCCAGCGTATAGTTCTCACTTTTCAAGGTGTGCCTTTCATTAGTTGAGGGAGGGGTCGGGGTAGGACCATATCCACTAGAATAAAAACATACCTTAGCATCTACATCGGCAGATATCTAAAAGCTCCCGACCGAGTTCTGTGTTTCTTGATTTGCCCTACCACCAGACTCGGGCCGCACATTACATGACATGTGCATATAGACAAGCGATAACGATTCGCGATACATGCGTGGGGAAGTATAGGAACATATACCACTCTAGGTGATGTGTCCTAGACTTGGGGGCATCGTTCGTCCAGTAGCACAATCCCTAGTTGGACAAGGTGGCATAAACCCTGAATCCGAGAAGCGTTCAGCAGATAGCGTAAACTCTAGTTGAATCTAGAAAGCATTTGATATAAAACCCTAGATTAGATCTAGGTAATAAATAATAAATGTATGCCTGAAAGCAATGGAAAATACAGGGATTGGGATCACGTTATCGTTACTAGTTGGTACACCAGTTAGGTGGTGCAGAGATATAGAAACCAGTATAATAAAGAAATAGCAAAGCGGCGAAAGTATTAGAGCATATCCAGTTTATCTTATCTTAGCATATCTTGTGATTATCTTGTCTAATCTTGCTGACCTTATCATCATGGTGTTATCTTGTATTTAGTTAATTCATGTCGCTTTGTTTTTCCATGTTCACATGCTAGAAGTTACTGAACTTACTCAGGCTTTATGTCTGACTCTGTTTTTCTTTCGTCATCTTTTCTTCCGTCCCCCCCCCCTGCCTAGGTAGTAAAGGAGGGAATAGTATAGCTCAGGTTAAGTTGGACTGTCACTTTTTCCCAGCTTGAAGATTTGTCGAAGCTTTGCTTGGATTCTCTTTTCAGATGTTATGGCTGGTTCTTGCTACATTGGGGAATATTAATGTATTTTTATGCTTCTTTATTTTGTAAGACAGATGATACTCTGATATTGTAAAGAAATCATTGTATTAACTATTTTATTAATAATGCAAAGTTTTATTTTCCGCTGCTTAATTTCTATCTGTCTTGTAATTTATCTGCATCTTTTACCCTTAATGCTCCACAGAACTTAGTGCATTCCCTTTGTGAGTGACACTAACGGACGTGGGGTATTACACGTGGTATCAGAGCTGAAGGTTACCGGATCAGATAAAGGATTTGAAAAATTATATTTAAAACGGTTTTAAAAGAAGCATTTTCAAGAGAAAAGATTTGTTTTAATGGCATATTCCCCAAAGCCATACGCATTATCTTCTCTTCCTCAGTTTGAATTCTTGTCTCCTTCTTTCTTGAGTCTCTGGGGCTCCTGGCTTTCTGGGAGGTAACCTCATCGATGGGCGAAGTAGTGCCGGGCTTCCATCCATAGCCATAGTTGTTGCACCTACGGCCAGTTTTCTTTCAAGCTTATAGGGTTTCTTGTAGGGTGGAAGCAGCTTTCGAGAGATTGGTCAACAAGACTACAGACGGAAGAGGATGAGGAATTCATGGATGTAGGTTTAGCTCACGAAGGAGGAAGGAATTATAAAACCTAAGACAAGAGGAAGTATCTTTACTAGGGTATGATAGGGCATATAATTAAGGACAGGGGCCAGAACGAGGAACAAGATTTTCAGAAGGGCAAGTACCTACTTTCGCCAACAAGCGTACCTAGGAGAAAGGTAGTAAATTTCTGTTGGAAGAGTCTAGTTTTGTTGTTCGCACACTTTCCTTTGGTTTTAGCGCTTCGCATATGCTCATATCCACTTCCATAGTTGAGTCTCTGCACCATAGTACTTGTATAGTAGAAAGATCCCACTAGAGTCTCAAATCCAATTGGTCCGACCAGTTTATTTTTGGTTAGTAGGGATTTGAGAATAGCTATCGAGTTCTGTAACACCCCACCTCCGCTTGGGTCACTCACAAAGGTAATGCCCTAGTTTTGGAGGGGTATTATCGAGATAACATCACAGAATTATCACAAGACAGAACATAAATAAATAATTAAGTAAGCAGCGGAAGAATTTCTGAGAAAAACAGAACTTCATTTGATTCCAAATTAAACCATGTCTTTTACAAACATTTCAAGTAACTTCATTACAATTGTTTTGTAATAATAGCCAAAGAAGCAGTAATTTAAAAACAGTAAAACAGCTTATTCCCCAAGTGCAGTCAAAAGAAGCAGCCATAGCAAACCGTACATGCGGAGCCAAAGCAAGCGATATCCAGGCTAAGAGCTAGTGTTTCCTCCCTGAGAACCTGGGGGGGGGGGGGAAACGAAAGAAAAAGAGGCGGAAGGAAAAAGGGTCAGTCATAAAGACTGAGTAAGTTCTAGTGACTTTCAGTGTAAAAACGGTTAAAACAACCTGTCATGTATGAACTGGAACTAAACTTAAGAATAATGTCAAGGTGAACAAGATAGACTAAGATGATCAGGATAAGTCAAGACAAGTCAAGTAAAGCATCATATGTACGAGATCCGTTGCATCAACTTTACTAGTATACTAAGCCCATGTCACAAGTTAATCACGAAATAAATCCCGTGGCCCAATATCATGAAATGACCCTGGAACGGGGTCTGACCCAAGTACGGGGTCCTACGGAGCGATTATCTAGTCGATCGGCTCCCTACAAGTTCTAGCTCGTCAAGTGTCTGTGTCATACGGCTAATCACGAATGTAGTCACCTGTGCTGGGTCCACCTTTGGGTGTATCAGCCCTAGGGTGTCAACCCGTGACACGATTCAAGATGTACTGATAAATCTACGGATACCCAGTGTCTGCCCCGGATACATGCACGATCGTAATCCGCCGAACCTACACTGGCGTACCCTACTGCCGTCGTTCACCTCTTACAATCAGCCCAGTAATCGTGCCCCACCCGGCCTAGCCCCAGGGTACCTTGATACTTCTAGAGGGTTTCTGCTGAAAGGGGTCGTGTCTAGGGTTTCGCCTAATAGATTAGGTCATGTAATTCGTGACCTAACCCGCATAACAGATTAAGTCATGTAATTCGTGACTTAACCCTTTTTCCAGTCTAGTCATGTCAAGATGGTTAAGTATGTCATTTCAGTTCGCGACTTAACCCGCCTACGTGTCATGTCAAGTTGGCTAAGTGTTGTCGTTTTCAAGTTCATGACTTAGCCCTACAAATCGTGTTCAAGTTGGTTAAGTTGTCTTTTCATGTTCATGACTTAACCCTAATTGGCATTAATTGATTCGTTAATGCACCGAACCACTCACATTGGATCCTGTTGTTCGTAGCCACTGGATTTGCCGGGCGGTTCCGGGCAGGTTTACGCTACGAACTCAACCCAACCTCGGGTTTCAAGCGCGACGTGACCAACTACCCACATTGGATCCTATTGTTTGTAGCAACTGGATTTGCCGGGCGGTTCCGGGCAGATTTACACTACAAACTCAACCCAACCTCGATTTGGCCACCTTCTTGTTTTCTAAAGTCATGCCCATGTTCTTATCAGATTTTGATATATGTCAACTTCGTGCCCCACAAAGGCATGTTTAAAGTCAAGTTATGGCATGTTCAAGTCAAGTTTTTCGTGCCATCTTTCATGTTCTACTTATGCCAAATTTCATAGTTTATGCTTATAATTAATTCAAGTTTTGCCTATTCTACCCAATCGTACCCCCAACGTATATAAACGTACTTCGTTCACAAGTATAAACAATTCAAGAGATAAAGGGGAATAACACCAAACATGTGATAGGCATATGTGATAGTTACAACATTACTTGCATAATAAACAGACTATAACATATCACATAGTTGCAATACTAGCATGATGATAACTTGGCATAGTAATGATTCCAACTTAATTTAACATGATGATTTCAACTTTGCATCTTAGGCATAATAATCATTGCGGCATCATAATAATTTTATTATAAATATGAAACATTAAAGGCATAGTAATCCTAATAGGCATAGTGGATTCCAATTTAGCATTTTAACATAATAATTCTCATAGACATAATGATTCCAATTTATAATGATTCTCATCTAGCATTATAAACATAATGGTTCTAACTTAGCATAATGATCCTCAACTAATATTATAGACATAATGGTTCCAATTTAATATTTTAACATAATGATTCTCAAATAACATTATAGACATAATGATCCCAATTTAGCGTTTTTTAACAATTCTAACATAAAAATTCCACCTTTTCATCATAACCTAGCAATATCCAATTTTTCATTAATCATGATGGGCATATTAACATCACAGGCATAATTCCATCAATAGTCATAGCCATGGTTTAATTAGCACCATAGGCATGGTTTAATCAACATAAAGATTTCATAGAGATTCTATGGACATGAATTAGTCCAACTTGCCAAACAATTAAGCCCAAATAATTCATAACAACATCAAATATCATGACAAGTTTAACATGCAACGTTGCCATAGCAATATCCCCAAATTATAATTCAACGATAAATAATATAAACAATGGATTAGCAATAGTTCATAAATTCGGTTTCAATTCATCACATGTCCATATTGTTTTAGCGTTTTTGCCTAAAAAGTAACATAGAACTTACAATATGAAGCAAATAACCCAAATAAAATAGTCCCAAATTCGTTGTTTAAAGCGTCGTAGTTGTAGCTTCTAGTTGTAGCCTTCATGAATCGTCCTCCATCTTCTAAAATCTTTATTCTTTGTATTTTTAATTTAGAGCTCTAGGTTTAATGGCGGCGGCCTGAGGCTAAAATGAAATAGTATGATTTAGGCTAGGTCTTAGGTCCTTTTTATAATGTTTGAGAGTTGTTTTAGACCGTCGATGGAGCTTGATTCAACAATAGCCGTTCGTTTGAAGGAGAGGCCAATCCGGAGCTGCCACCTGGCCCTAGTGACAAAGCAGGGTTCAGAAAATCGACCAAACACGGACCTGGCCAGCCAGGGTGGGCTGGGTTCGACCTGGCCCTGGGCCAGGTCGACAGCCCAGTCGACCTGGGTGCCTTAGGCGGGAATTTTCCCGCCCTGGCCAATTGGGCCCGATTTTGATTTTTGAATTGTTTTTTCTGAGTTGTTTTTCTTATGTTCGAATTTTAAACTTAATTCAGAAACTTCCGGAGGCCATATCTTCTTCATACGGACTCAGTTTCTCGAAAACTCGGGCTCTATTTCGTGTATTTTTCTGAGACGAACACAATGGCGTATCCCATTTCCCTTAATTCTTTGATTTGAAATTAATTATACTTTAATTTATGAATTTCTCTGTTATAGAATACACGGGGTGTTACATTCTCCCCCACTTAAAAGGATTTCGTCCCCGAAATCTTCAAGTTAGGAGGAATGTATATCCTAACATCCAAGCATCCATCTACTCATCCATCAAACACGAGTATCCATTGTCCTTAAAAGACTTCTAATGCTTTATGATCATATGCGAAGTGTGTTTGTATATGTTCCTTAGCTAATGCTAATGATCAGGCCTGATTGATCTTCTAAATGCAAAATATGTTTAGTGAAACGAATCCAATATGTATGCAAATTTTTTCTTATTATAATTCATAATTTCTACATGAGTGCTCGAACATTCAATCATATGCAACAACCATATGATAGCACAGCCAAATTTCCAAAATAAACACTCATGCATATGCAACATGAAAATGTGTCTGAGCCGATCTAGTGCCTAATGTGTATTCATGCATCCACGAGCAACCACTTGCGACCACTTGCAACCATTTCGCAATCATAACATGTTTCAATTACATGTTTTCATCCAAAAAGATTCTACCTATGGTTCTCAAGATAGGATCGAGGAGAGAAATAAGATAAAACAAAGCATCTAGAATAAGTTAACGATGTACCGCCAGAAGGTCCGGTCTGCTTCTCAAGGCAGTCTTTGCTGATGTGTCCAGTCTTCCCACAATGAAAACATTCACCTTGCTTTCTCTTCCTCTTTCTACAATCCTTGGCTATGTGCCCTTCCGTACCACAGTAATTGCAATTCCCTTTATCGCGTGAGTTGTTGTTCTTGCCTCCTTTCTCGGAGTCTACCTTCTTATTCTTAGAATCGTTGGGCTTGACCTCTTTCTTCCCTTGAGAGTTTTCTTCCTCTGCCTCCTTCTTGCCCTTATCTTCCTCGTTCAGCAATGCCATCTGCACCAACCTTTTGTACGTAGCTCCCATGGGTATATGGGTCATGGCCAAACTGTGTAATGGCTCATTCAACCCTTTGACAAAGCGGAGAGCCTTTTTGTGCGGGGTGTTGACTAGGTCTATTCCGAACCTAGCCAGCTCGTCGAACTGATTAACATACTCTTTGACTGTCATATTTCCTTGCTTAAGAAATAAAAATTTCTCTAACTGCAAACTCCTTTCGGCTTCTGAGAGAAATTTAGCCTCAAACCTTGCCCTAAAGTCCTCCCATGTTTCCACTGGTCTTTCTGCATTAGTGACTTCCCACCAGTAGGAAGCCTCGCCCTTTAGTAGCCACACCGCCAGTTGTACTTTCTGCCTATCTTCTACCTCAAAGATGACGAATAAGTCCTCGGTTTCTTTCAGCCAATTTCTAGCTGCCACGAAGGACTCCGTTCCATGAAAATCCTTTCCTCCCATAGCCTTAAAATCTTTACATATCTTAGCAAAAGTGTTTCCCCGCGGAGGAGGTGGAGGAAGAGGTGCTGCTGCAGCTGGATGATTTCCTGCAGCTGGGGGAGGAGGAACGGTGGGACCTGGCTGGGTGGCCCTTGCTTCTAAGAATCGTCTAAACCAACCAGGTATTGGCACAACCTCTGGCAAGTTAAGTTCTTCGGACATGCTGAAACAAGAAGGATAGATTCAAAACGAAGGACAAGAGATTCAAACAAGGAAACAAAGGATAGTGCTAATGGCTTTTGGGGAATAGCCTTTAAAAACTTTTTCTTGGAAAATGCTTCTTTGTAAATGGTTTTGAAAAAATAAATTAAAAAGGTTTTCAAAACTTTTGCCCAGTCTTGGTAACCTTCTGCTCTGATACCAAGTGTAACACCCCAACGTATATAAACGTACTTCGTTCACAAGTATAAACAATTCAAGAGATAAAGGGGAATAACGCCAAACATGTGATAGGCGTATGTGACAGTTACAACATTACTTGCATAATAAACAGACTATAACATATCACATAGTTGCAATACTAGCATGATGATAACTTGGCATAGTAATGATTCTAACTTAATTTAACATGATGATTTCAACTTTGCATCATAGGCATAATAATCATTGCGGCATCATAATAATTTTATTATAAACATGAAACATTAAAGGCATAGTAATCCTAATAGGCATAGTGGATTCCAATTTAGCATTTTAACATAATAATTCTCATAGACATAATGATTCCAATTTATAATGATTCTCATCTAGCATTATAAACATAATGGTTCTAACTTAGCATAATGATCCTCAACTAATATTATAGACATAATGGTTTCAATTTAATATTTTAACATAATGATTCTCAAATAACATTATAGACATAATGATCCCAATTTAGCGTTTTTAACAATTCTAACATAAAAATTCCACCTTTTCATCATAACCTAGCAATATCCAATTTTTCATTAATCATGATGGGCATATTAACATCACAGGCATAATTCCATCAATAGTCATAGCCATGGTTTAATTAGCACCATAGGCATGGTTTAATCAACATAAAGATTTCATAGCGATTCTATGGACATGAATTAGTCCAACTTGCCAAACAATTAAGCCCAAATAATTCATAACAACATCAAATATCATGACAAGTTTAACTTGCAACGTTGCCATAGCAATATCCCCAAATTATAATTCAACGATAAATAATATAAACGATGGATTAGCAATAGTTCATAAATTCGGTTTCAATTCATCGCATGTCCATATTGTTTTAGCGTTTTTGCCGAAAAAGTAACATAGAACTTACAATATGAAGCAAATAACCCAAATAAAATAGTCCCAAATTCGTTGTCTAAAGCGTCGTAGTTGTAGCTTCTAGTTGTAGCCTTCATGAATCGTCCTCCATCTTCTAAAATCTTTATTCTTTGTATTTTTAATTTAGAGCTCTAGGTTTAATGGCGGCGGCCTGAGGCTAAAATGAAATAGTATGATTTAGGCTAGGTCTTAGGTCCTTTTTATAATGTTTGAGAGTTGTTTTAGACCATCGATGGAGCTTGATTCAACAATAGCCGTTCATTTGAAGGAGAGGCCAATCCGGAGCTGCCACCTGGCCCTAGTGACAAAGCAGGGTTCAGAAAATCGACCAAACACAGACCTGGCCAGCCAGGGTGGGCTGGGTTCGACTTGGCCCTGGGCCAGGTCGACAGCCCTGTAGACCTGGCTAGCCAGGTCGACAGCCCAGTCGACCTGGGTGCCTTAGGCGGGAATTTTCCCGCCCTGGCCAATTGGGCCCGATTTTGAATTTTGAATTGTTTTTTCTGAGGTGTTTTTCTTATGTTCGAATTTTAAACTTAATTCAGAAACTTCCGGAGGCCATATCTTCTTCATACGGACTCCGTTTCTCGAAAACTCGGACTCTATTTCGCGTATTTTTCCGAGACGAACACAATGGCATATCCCATTTCCCTTAATTCTTTGATTTGAAATTAATTATACTTTAATTTGTGAATTTCTCTGTTATAGAATACACGGGGTGTTACAAGTTCGCTTATATCATCTCACGTAGATCGTCTAAATTCGGAGGAGATATTCCTTGGGTGCTTGTCTGATATTGGTTTAGGCCTTTGGGGCTTGTACTTGAGGAATGTCGAGTTTGACCAGGATGGTTTGCGTGAGAGATGAATAGTTGTGGAAGGCACTCTAAAAAGCATGTAGTGTCCTTTCGACCCTTATAATTATGGCATGGTGGATAAGAGGGAGACCTCTAATCATCTTAGTACATACACTTGGTACCGTAATTGACATCTGTTTATTTTGGAAATGGAGGTCAGAAACTTCACAATCATGAAGTTAAATTAGTTAAGATATAGTGGAGTAAAGCTCAAGAAGGCTAGATACTAGCAACATACCCTTTCCCTTAAGGGTGCATCCTTGATTTCTTTTTGTAGGAGCTTTACGCATAATTGTTTCTCTCTTTCCAAAGTATATCCTCTAGGTCGTATCTTCGATCCTTGGGTAGAAACTCTTTTGGATGTAAACATGTATTTGAAACATGTTATGGTTTATGGTTGCGAGTGGTTGCTAATGGTTGCTCGTGAATGCATACACATACGTATTAGGCACTATATCAGTTCTGACGCTTTCATACTACATTTACAGATATGTATTTATTTGCAAGTTGAACTTGATATGTTATCATATGGATGTTGCATATGGATGAATGGCTATGCACACATGTAGTATTTACATAACTAGGGATGCTTGCATACATGATTGGATGCATGGCACTGACATGATTCGCATTAAGGAGGTCAATTGAATCAGTAGACCGCCTGATTTTGCATTAGATAGAGACATATACACATACTATGCATATGAACATGAAAGCATTAGAAATCTTTTAAGGACAATGAATGCTTATGATTGAATGGTTGAGTAGATGGGTGATTGGATAGTAGGACACATTCTTCCTAACTTGAAGATTTCGGGGATGAAATCTGTAACAACCCGTATTTTCAATAACCTGTTATAACATAAATCGAGGCAGAAATTAATTCTAAAATCTGAATCAAGGGAAACGGGCTATGCCATTGCGTTCGTCTCGGAAAAATACGCGAAATAGAGTCCGAGTTTTCGAAAATCGGATTCCGTATGACCCAGTTAAGGCCCATTGAAGTTTTCAGAAATTTCCATTTCAAAAACAGTTTTGAATTTCAAGTTCAAAGTTGGAAATTAGGGCAAACTGGCGCAGGCGGGAAAACTCCCGCCAGGACCCCCATGTCGACAGACATGTCGACAGGGTCCCTAGGGTGTCGACAGCCCTGTCGACAGCCCGGTCGACACAGGGTGGTCGGGCAGTTTTGCCTGGTGCACCATTTTGGGTCTTGGTCTGGTCTTGTGTCTTGGTTCTAGAGAATTCCGAAATCTGACGGACCTAAACTAACCTAGGGTTAATCCTAGGGCTAAAAACACTCTAATCTTCTATAAATAAGCCCCTAATCCTACCCTAAAACCCCATTATTCATTCTAGCAACCAAACTATGTCAAATTGATTTCTCAAATGGCCTCCACTTAAAAACCCTAGCCTCCACCCTCTTCAAAAATCATTCCTATGAAGATTTTGATGTTCATACAAGCATTTCTAAGTTGTATGAATGATCATTAGCTTGCATACATCATCAAGTTGCAAGCTTTATTGGCTAAGCTAGAGTTTTTGGAATTTTTGTTAAGGGTTTTCTTATTGGAGCTTTGTTTTGGGTTTTTATATGCTTGCATAAAAAGGGCTCTCAATCTTTATTAGTAGCTTTACCCGATGGTGGTAAGACGTTTACCGTGTACACTGATGCTTGTGGCACGGGATTGGGCGCCGTTCTGATGCAAGAAGGCAGAGTTATATGTTTTGGTGGTGGGCAACTTAAGGTGCATGAGAAGAATTATCCCACTCATGATCTAGAGCTGGCAGCGATAGTATATGCACTCAAGGCTTGGCGTCATTATCTTCTGGGAGAGAGATTTGAGCTGTATACTGATCATAAGTCTTTGAAGTATCTCTTTTCGCAGAAGGATCTGAACTTGAGGCAGCAAAGGTGGATGGAATTCTTGGCGTCCTACGATTTTGATATAGCTTATACCCCTGGCAAGGGGAATGTTGTAGCGGATGCGTTGAGTAGGAAAAGGTTGACACTAAGTCCTCTATTTGTTGAGATGAAGAATTTAGAGTTCTTGGCAACCTTTGATTTCTCTTTGGCAGTGGAGTCGATGACCGGTTCTTTAGCATCTCTTGAGCTCAGGCCTACCCTTCTGGATCAAGTTGGGGCTTCGCAGAAGGAAGACCCCCAGATAATTGAGATTATGGATAAGCTGATTCGAGGGGAGACATCTAGTCACCTTGCTCGATATTCTATAGATGATAAGGGTTGGCTGAGGAGAGACGGAAGGCTTTGTGTTCCAATGGTGGAAGACTTGGTGAGGGAAGTTCTTGAGGAAGCACATCGCTCCAAGTTGACTATACATCCGGGTGGAGATAAGATGTATAAGGATATGAAGCGCATTTTCTTCTGGCCTGGAATGAAGAAGGATGTGGCAGAGTTTGTCGCTAGATGTGTTGTTTGTCAGAGAGTAAAAGCCGAGTCGAAGAAGCCCGGTGGGCTATTGCATCCTCTAGAGGTCCCACTATGGAAGTGGGAGAGTATTTCTATGGACTTTGTGGACGGATTGCCAAGGTCAAGAAAAGGGAATACCAGCATATGGGTCATTGTGGATAGGCTTACGAAGAGTGCTCATTTCATTCCGGTGAAGAGCAAAAGGACCGCATCTGGACTAGCATCAGTATATCTTCGTGAGATAGTACGACTACATGGAGTCCCTTCTAGCATAGTCAGTGACCGAGACCCCATCTTTACTAGTCAGTTCTGGAACAGTCTGCAGGAAGCTATGGGCACGAGGTTGAACCTGAGTACGGCTTATCACCCACAAACGGACGGTCAGACAGAAAGGGTGAATAGGGTACTTGAGGACTTGTTGAGGCTTTGCAATCTGGATTTTGGTGGTACTTGGGAAGACCACCTTCCTCTTGTGGAATTTGCTTATAATAACAGTTATCAGGCGAGCATTGGGATGGCACCATTTGAGGCTTTATATGGGAGACCGTGCAAGTCACCTACATGTTGGTGGGAGACTACGGATAAGCTTATACTTGGACCTGACATGATTAGAGATACATCCGAGAAGGTCGAGTTGATTAGAAGACGGATGAAGGCGGCCCAAGACAGACAGAAGTCTTATGCTGATAGGCGAAGGACTGATTTGGATTTTGATGTTGGGGATATGGTTTTCGTGAAGGTTTCTCCTTTGCGGAATGTGGTTCGGTTTGGAGCAGTAGGAAAGTTAGCCCCAAGGTTTGTTGGACCGTTTCCAGTTGTAGAGAGGATCGGGAAGATGGCCTATAGAGTGGAATTGCCCGAAAAGCTAGCTGGAGTGCATAATGTTTTTCATGTTTCGCATCTCCGGAAGTGTTTGCATAAGTCAGCAGAGGTGGTTGAGCCAAGTGTTCTAGAAGATGTGGAAGTAGAGAAAGAAGCTACCTAGAGGAGAGCTCCGATTCGTATATTGGGGACAGAGATCAAGAAGCTAAGGAATCGTGAGGTCAAGTTGGTGAAGGTTCAATGGGGTGAAGCCGAGGAAGACGCAACTTGGGAAACTGAAGAGAAGATGCGTAGGCTTTATCCATTCCTTTTTGAGGGTACACTCTCAATCTCTTTATCTTTCCATGTCTATCTAGTTTATCTAGTTCATCGTGTTTATCTTAACATGAGAACCTTAGGTAGAATCCTTTGGATGAAACATGTGTTTGAGACATGTTATGTTTGATGGTTGCAAGTGGTTGCAAGTGTTTGCAAGTGGTTACTCGTGGATGCATGATACACATTAGGCACTAGATCGGCTCACACACTCCTCATATTGCATATGCATGAGTGTTTATGATTATTCTTGGATGAAATTTGTATGCTATCACATGGATGTTGCATATGGATGTATGATTGAGCACGCATGTAGATATTATACATTATGTTAGGGATTTGCATACATATGGATACATTTCACTAACATATTTTGCATTGATCTTTTGCATTAGATAAGTACATATACACACACTTTTGCATATGTTCATCCAGCATTTAGAATCTTGTAAGGAAAATGATTGCTCGTGGATGATGCTTTGAGTAGGTGGGTGATTGGATGGTAGGATACGTTCTTCCTAACTTGAAGATTTCGGGGACGAAATCCTTTAAGGAGGGGAGAATGTAACAACCCGTATTTTCAATAACCTGTTATAACATAAATCGAGGCAGAAATTAATTCTAAAATCTGAATCAAGGGAAACGGGCTATGCCATTGCGTTCGTCTCGGAAAAATACGCGAAATAGGGTCCGAGTTTTCGAAAATCGGAGTCCGTATGACCCAGTAACGGCCCGTTGAAGTTTTCAGAAATTTCCATTTCAAAAACAGTTTTGAATTTCAAGTTCAAAGTTGGAAATTAGGGCAAACTGGCGCAGGCGGGAAAACTCCCGCCAGGACCCCCATGTCGACAGGCATGTCGATAGGGTCCCTAGGGAGTCGACAGCCCTGTCGACACAGGGTGGCCGGGCAGTTTTGCCTGGCGCACCATTTTGGGTCTTGGTCTGGTCTTGTGTCTTGGTTCTAGAGAATTCCAAAATCTAACGGACCTAAACTAACCTAGGGTTAATCCTAGGGCTAAAAACACTCTAATCTTCTATAAATAAGCCCCTAATCCTACCCTAAAACCCCATTATTCATTCTAGCAACCAAACTATGTCAAATTGATTTCTCAAATGGCCTCCACTTAAAAACCCTAGCCTCCACCCTCTTCAAAAATCATTCCTATGAAGATTTTGATGTTCATACAAGCTTTTCTAAGTTGTATGAATGATCATTAGCTTGCATACATCATCAAGTTGCAAGCTTTATTAGCTAAGCTAGAGTTTTTGGAATTTTTGTTAAGGGTTTTCTTATTGGAGCTTTGTTTTGGGTTTTTATATGCTTGCATAAAAAGGGCTCTCAATCTTTATTAGTAGATTTGTGTCTTCATAATATTTGTAAGCCCTCTTACCTTCATTTTAGAAACTCTAAAGTTAATATGTGATGAAAGTTGGGATTTATGCATGTTTAATAAGTTATGCATGCTTATGCGAGTTCACTATGCCATGTTACACATGTTTGATAAGTTATGCATGTTTATGCAAGTTCACTATGCCATGATTTGCAAGTTTAACAAGTTATGCATGTTTATGCAAGTTCACTATGCCATGATTTGCAAGTTTAACAAGTTATGCATGTTTATGCAAGTTCACTATGCCATGATTTGCAAGTTTAACAAGTTATGCATGTTTATGCAAGTTCACTATGCCATGATTTGCAAGTTTAATAAGTTATGCATGTTTATGCAAGTTCACTATGCTAAGTTATGCAAGTCTAACATGTTATGCATGTTTATTATGATATGTAAGATTCATCATGTATGTTGTGCCAAGTTCCCTCTTTCTATCCTTTATGCGTTATGACGAATATGAAAGCGATAGAATGACGTTGGGGGGGGGGGGGTTTGGGTAAAACTTAAAATACATGAAAATATAAGATTGGGAATTTACCTATTAAGTTAGGTCTACCCCTTGGGAATTTACCTATTAAGTTAGGTCTACCCAAGTATTTGTTAAACTTGTAATTATGTTTTGAAAATAAATTGGACATGACACTTAGAAAACATAAGTGTGGCCAACTAGAGGTTGGGTTGAGTTTGTAGCATAAACCTACCCGGAACCGACCGGCTTAACTAGTGGCTACAAGCAATAGGACCCAATGTGAGTAGTTGGTCATGTTGCACGTGAAACCCGAGGTTAGACTAAGTTGTGGTGTAAACCTACCCGGACCCGCCCGGCCTAACTAGTAACCACAACAAGGTCTAATGTGAGAGGTTGGGTGCATTAAATTAACTAATGCCTCATGATTAGGGTTAAGTCATGGCCCACTAATACTTAACCAATTTTGGGGATACGAGGGATTAAATGGGGTTAAGTGGTGAACTGTTGGTTACACTTAACTAATTTAATCCATGATTAGTGAGGGGTTAAACCACACTTAACCCTCTTAGAAAACCCTAGCAACGTGGTCTGTTCTAGCAGTAATCCCAGTTTGGTATCATTCACAACCCTAGAGGCTAGGCTAGGGCGGGGCACGATTACTGGACTGATGTAAGCGACCAAAGCGATGGCTGAGTGGTACAGCGGTGCGGGACCAGGCGGACTACGGACGTGCACGTAGTCCGGTGTTGGACAAACTCGAGGCACGGGTACCAGTAGGTCTTGACTGTGCATTATTGCTTAGGTGTCTGGGGTTGACACCCGAGGGCTTGATACACCCGAAGGTGGACCCAGCACAGTCTGACTACAACCATATGTGGGCCGTATGGACACCAACACTTGACGTGTTAGGTTTATAGGGAGCCGATCGACTAGACCGTTGGGCTGGACCTTGTATTAAGGCCACCTCATGTTAATGGGCCAAAGTTTGGGCTAAGGGATCAATACCTGTTATGTTAGTTTGCAAGTACACTATGGTGCAAAGCTTAATCTTCTTTATGTGATGACACCTTTATCTATTGCCAGTATGTTCATCTCAGTTTCCATCATGATGCTAACTTTATTAGTTTATAGACTGATCGTTGTAGGGCTTACCAGTCTTTTTGACTGACCTGTTTTCTTTCGCTTCTTTTCTTCCGTTTCCCCCCCCCCCCCCCCAGGTTCTCAGGGAGGGAATAGTGGTGCTTAGCTTGGATCGCTTGCTTGTTTGCTGGATAGCTCATGTATGTCTGGACATTGAGCTCGCTATGGTTTATCATCTTTATTTTGGGGATATCACTATGTATTTCAGTATTTCTGTTTATGATGTACTAGACGTGTTTATTTTGGCAGTTGACTTTATGATGTACTAGACTTGTTTTGAGATGGTTTGAGATATTCCGCTGTTTTATTCTCACTTACTCTGTTTTACATATATATATTTATGTTCTTGTTCTGCCTTGATATATCATTATGCATGCTTACCCAGTTCCAACGCCCCCCAGAAGCTAGTGCCCCCGAAAGAGTGACCCTAGCGGAGGTGGGGTGTTACAAATTTGGTATCAGAGCATATGGTTTACAAGAAAGAACAAAAAGTTTTTAAAAGACTTTTGAAAAACTATTTTCAAAACAAGTATAAAGTATTTTCCAAAGAAAAGTCTAGTATTTTAAAAGGCTATTCCCCAAAAAGCCATTAGCGTTATCCTTCGTTCCCTTGACCTAATCTTATCTTATCTTTCGTTTCAGCATGGCTGAGAATCTTGCCATCCCGGATGGAGTAAACGTACCACTCTGGTATAGGAGACTTCTAGAAGCTAGGGCGGCAGCTGGCCCTGCAAACCCTACTCCCACTCCTCCTCCTGTAGTTGAGAATCCTCCCCCTAATGTCCCTCCTCCGGTAGTTCCTATTCCTCCTCCTCCAGTTGCTGAGGCTCCTCTTCCTCCTCCTCTCCCTCAGCATCCTCAGGTTGAGTTCACGAAGGTTTGTAAAGACTTCAAGGCGATGGGAGGCAAGAATTTCCTAGGCACGGAATCTTTTGTTGAAGCTAGGAATTGGCTGAAAGACACTGAGGACTTGTTTGCTATCTTTAGGATTGATGACGAGAGGAAGATCTTATTGACAGTGTGGCTTTTGAAGGACGAAGCAGCCTATTGGTGGGAGCTCACCAATGGGACGAGGCCCGTCGAGACTTGGGCCGATTTGAGGGCTAGATTTGTGGCCAAGTTTCTATCTGCTGCTGAGGCGAATTTACAGATGGAGAAGTTCATTGCATTAAAGCAAGGTGATATGACTGTCAAGGAGTATGTGAACAAGTTTAATCAGATGGCCCGTTTTGGTTTGGATATGGTGAACACTCCTGAAAAGAAGGCTCTTCGATTTGCCAGAGGGTTGAATGAGCCGCTGCAGGGTTTGGCGATGTCACATATTCCGCATGGGGCTACTTTTGAGAGTTTGGTCGATATGGCTCTACTTCAGGGAGATGGAAAGAAAGAAGTCAAGTCAAGTGATACTCAAGCAAAGAAGACCGGTTCTCAGGGTAAAGGCAATCAAGGTGGTCAAAGCAGCCAGGGGAATCAGAGAAAGAAGGGGAACAACAACAAAGGCAAGGGAAAGTGCAATTACTGTGGTGCGCCTGGACACTTTGCTAAGGATTGTAGGAAGAAGAAAAGGAAGCTTAGTGGTGGATGTTTTTCCTGTGGTGAGACTGGTCACTTCAACAAGGAATGCCCGAAGAAGAAAGGGCAGGGTCAGACTCAGCGTGCTGGGCCTTCAGGAGGGCAAGTTCATGCTCTCTATACCGCTCCAGTTCCTGATCGAGGTAGTGTTTCTGTTGAGAACCTTGTTTATGTTTCTGATCTTCCAGTTCGTACCTTGTTTGATTCTGGTGCATCACATAGCTTTATTTCATCTGATCTTGTTGATAGTTTGCACCTTAGTACTAGCTTAGTGGATGATCCCGTTTGTGTTTCGAATCCCATTGGGGGTTCTGCTCATCTATCTATGATATGTGAGGATCTGAGGATCTCTATACTCAGTGTAGAGTTCTTGTGTAGTGCGTATGTTCTTGGTTTCAGGGGATACGGATTGATTTTGGGCATGGATTGGCTGTCTAGACATGGAGCCATTCTTGATTGTGAGCATAGGGTTGTGAGGCTTGTGACTCGCCTTGGCAACACCTTAGAGATTTCATGCAATCCGAAGGATCTCGTCATGTTGTGCTATCTTGAATCTCTCGACTCGTCAGAGGAAACCCTTCAGTCCGTAAGGGTGGTCCGAGATTATCCAGATGTTTTTGAAGAAGTTAAGGGGTTGCCCCCTAAACGAGAGATTGATTTTCGCATTTATCTGGTGGATAATGCTAAGCCTGTTTCTTTGCCCGTTCGACACATGGCTCCGCGTGAGAGACGGGAGCTCAACAAGCAAGTAAAGGAGTTGCTTGAGAAGAACTTCATCAGACGAAGTATATCCGAATGGGGAGCGCCTGTGGTATTTGCTACCAAGGCGGATGGTTCTCTTCGACTTTATGTGGACTATAGAGAGTTGAATAAGATGACTAAGAAGAACAGACACCCATTACCGAGGATTGATGATCTTTTTGACCAGCTTGTTGGTGCTTCTGTTTTCTCTCAGCTTGATCTTGCTACTGGATTTCATCAGCTCAGAGTGGCTGAAGATAGTATAGACAAGACTGCATTCAGAACTCCAGATGGATTCTTTGAATGGCTTGTTATGCCGTTCGGTTTGACGAATGCACCCGCGTATTTCGTGGACTTGATGAGTAGGGTGTTTCGAGAGTTCTTGAACAAGTTTGTCGTGGTCTTTGTGGATGATATTCTGATCTTCTCTAAGGATGAAGAAGAGCACGCGAGGCATCTTGTAGAGGTGATGGATACGCTTAGGGCGCATCAGTTAAAGGCCAAGTTCTCCAAGTGTCACTTTTGGAGAAGGGAAGTTCGGTTCCTTGGGCATATAGTATCTAAGCAAGGCTTGGCGGTGGATCCCGCTAAAGTAGTTGCTGTGCAGGATTGGAAGACTCCAAGGAATGCAACCGAAGTGAGAAGTTTTCTAGGTCTTGCAGGGTTTTACCGGAAGTTCATCAAGGACTTCGCGAAGATATCCGCTCCTCTTACTAAGTTGACGAAGAAGAACTTAGTTTTTGCTTGGGATATGGACTGTGAGCTTGCTTTTCAGAGACTCAAGAGAGCCCTTACCTCAGCACCAGTTCTAGCTTTACCCGATGGTGGTAAGACGTTTACCGTGTACACTGATGCTTGTGGCACGGGATTGGGCGCCGTTCTGATGCAAGAAGGCAGAGTTATATGTTTTGGTGGTAGGCAACTTAAGGTGCATGAGAAGAATTATCCCACTCATGATCTAGAGCTGGCAGCGATAGTATATGCACTCAAGGCTTGGCGTCATTATCTTCTGGGAGAGAGATTTGAGCTGTATATTGATCATAAGTCTTTGAAGTATCTCTTTTCGCAGAAGGATCTGAACTTGAGGCAGCAAAGGTGGATGGAATTCTTGGCGTCCTACGATTTTGATATAGCTTATACCCCTGGCAAGGGGAATGTTGTAGCGGATGCGTTGAGTAGGAAAAGGTTGACACTAAGTCCTCTATTTGTTGAGATGAAGAATTTAGAGTTCTTGGCAACCTTTGATTTCTCTTTGGCAGTGGAGTCGATGACCGGTTCTTTAGCATCTCTTGAGCTCAGGCCTACCCTTCTGGATCAAGTTGGGGCTTCGCAGAAGGAAGACCCCCAGATAATTGAGATTATGGATAAGCTGATTCGAGGGGAGACATCTAGTCACCTTGCTCGATATTCTATAGATGATAAGGGTTGGCTGAGGAGAGATGGAAGGCTTTGTGTTCCAATGGTGGAAGACTTGGTGAGGGAAGTTCTTGAGGAAGCACATCGCTCCAAGTTGACTATACATCCGGGTGGAGATAAGATGTATAAGGATATGAATCGCATTTTCTTCTGGCCTGGAATGAAGAAGGATGTGGCAGAGTTTGTCGCTAGATGTGTTGTTTGTCAGAGAGTAAAAGCCGAGTCGAAGAAGCCCGGTGGGCTATTGCATCCTCTAGAGGTCCCACTATGGAAGTGGGAGAGTATTTCTATGGACTTTGTGGACGGATTGCCAAGGTCAAGAAAAGGGAATACCAGCATATGGGTCATTGTGGATAGGCTTACGAAGAGTGCTCATTTCATTCCGGTGAAGAGCAAAAGGACCGCATCTGGACTAGCATCAGTATATCTTCGTGAGATAGTACGACTACATGGAGTCCCTTCTAGCATAGTCAGTGACCGAGACCCCATCTTTACTAGTCAGTTCTGGAACAGTTTGCAGGAAGCTATGGGCACGAGGTTGAACCTGAGTACGGCTTATCACCCACAAACGGACGGTCAGACAGAAAGGGTGAATAGGGTACTTGAGGACTTGTTGAGGCTTTGCATTCTGGATTTTGGTGGTACTTGGGAAGACCACCTTCCTCTTGTGGAATTTTCTTATAATAACAGTTATCAGGCGAGCATTGGGATGGCACCATTTGAGGCTTTATATGGGAGACCGTGCAAGTCACCTACATGTTGGTGGGAGACTACGGATAAGCTTATACTTGGACCTGACATGATTAGAGATACATCCGAGAAGGTCGAGTTGATTAGAAGACGGATGAAGGCGGCCCAAGACAGACAGAAGTCTTATGCTGATAGGCGAAGGACTGATTTGGAGTTTGATGTTGGGGATATGGTTTTCGTGAAGGTTTCTCCTTTGCGGAATGTAGTTCGGTTTGGAGTAGTAGGAAAGTTAGCCCCAAGGTTTGTTGGACCGTTTCCAGTTGTAGAGAGGATCGGGAAGATGGCCTATAGAGTGGAATTGCCCGAAAAGCTAGCTGGAGTGCATAATGTTTTTCATGTTTCGCATCTCCGGAAGTGTTGGCATAAGTCAGCAGAGGTGGTTGAGCCAAGTGTTCTAGAAGATGTGGAAGTAGAGAAAGAAGCTACCTTGAGGAGAGCTCCGATTCGTATCTTGGGGACAGAGATCAAGAAGCTAAGGAATCGTGAGGTCAAGTTGGTGAAGGTTCAATGGGGTGAAGCCGAGGAAGACGCAACTTGGGAAACTGAAGAGAAGATGCGTAGGCTTTATCCATTCCTTTTTGAGGGTACACTCTCAATCTCTTTATCTTTCCATATCTATCTAGTTTATCTAGTTCATCGTGTCTATCTTATCATGAGAACCTTAGGTAGAATCCTTTGGATGAAACATGTGTTTGAGACATGTTATGTTTGATGGTTGCAAGTGGTTGCAAGTGTTTGCAAGTGGTTACTCGTGGATGCATGATACACATTAGGAACTAGATCGGCTCACACACTCCTCATATTGCATATGCATAAGTGTTTATGATTATTCTTGGATGAAATTTGTATGCTATCACATGGATGTTGCATATGGATGTATGATTGAGCACGCATGTAGATATTATACATTATGTTAGGGATTTGCATACATATGGATACATTTCACTAACATATTTTGCATTGATCTTTTGCATTAGATAAGTACATATACACACACTTTTGCATATGTTCATCCAGCATTTAGAATCTTGTAAGGACAATGATTGCTCGTGGATGATGCTTTGAGTAGGTGGATGATTGGATGGTAGGATACGTTCTTCCTAACTTGAAGATTTCGGGGACGAAATCCTTTAAGGAGGGGAGAATGTAACAACCCATATTTTCAATAACCTGTTATAACATAAATCGAGGCAGAAATTAATTCTAAAATCTGAATCAAGGGAAACGGGCTATGCCATTGCGTTCATCTCGGAAAAATACGCGAAATAGAGTCCGAGTTTTCGAAATCGGAGTCCGTATGACCCAGATAAGGCCCGTTGAAGTTTTCCGAAATTTCCATTTCAAAAACAGTTTTGAATTTCCAGTTCAAAGTTGGAAATTAGGGCAAACTGGCGCAGGCGGGAAAACTCCCACCAGGACCCCCATGTCGACAGGCATGTCGACAGGGTCCCTAGGGTGTCGACAGCCCTGTCGACACAGGGTGGCCGGGCAGTTTTGCCTGGCGCACCATTTTGGGTCTTGGTCTGGTCTTGTGTCTTGGTTCTAGAGAATTCCGAAATCTGACGGACCTAAACTAACCTAGGGTTAATCCTAGGGCTAAAAACACTCTAATCTTCTATAAATAAGCCCCTAATCCTACCCTAAAACCCCATTATTCATTCTAGCAACCAAACTATGTCAAATTGATTTCTCAAATGGCCTCCACTTAAAAACCCTAGCCTCCACCCTCTTCAAAAATCATTCCTATGAAGATTTTGATGTTCATACAAGCATTTCTAAGTTGTATGAATGATCATTAGCTTGCATACATCATCAAGTTGCAAGCTTTATTGGCTAAGCTAGAGTTTTTGGAATTTTTGTTAAGGGTTTTCTTATTTGAGCTTTGTTTTGGGTTTTTATATGCTTGCATAAAAAGGGCTCTCAATCTTTATTAGTAGATTTGTGTCTTCATAATATTTGTAAGCCCTCTTACCTTCATTTTAGAAACTCTAAAGTTAATATGTGATGAAAGTTGGGATTTATGCATGTTTAATAAGTTATGCATGCTTATTCAGTTCACTATGCCATGTTACACATGTTTGATAAGTTATGCATGTTTATGCAAGTTCACTATGCCATGATTTGCAAGTTTAACAAGTTATGCATGTTTATGCAAGTTCACTATGCCATGATTTGCAAGTTTAACAAGTTATGCATGTTTATGCAAGTTCACTATGCCATGATTTGCAAGTTTAATAAGTTATGCATGTTTATGCAAGTTCACTATGCTAAGTTATGCAAGTCTAACATGTTATGCATGTTTATTATGATATGTAAGATTCATCATTTATGTTGTGCCAAGTTCCCTCTTTCTATCCTTTATGCGTTATGACGAATATGAAAGCGATAGAATGACGTTGGGGGGGGGGGGGGTTTGGGTAAAACTTAAAATACATGAAAATATAAGATTGGGAATTTACCTATTAAGTGAGGTCTACCCCTTGGGAATTTACCTATTAAGTTAGGTCTACCCAAGTATTTTGTAAACTTGTAATTATGTTTTGAAAATAAAGAGGACATGACACTTAGAAAACATAAGTGTGGCCAACTCGAGGTTGGGTTGAGTTTGTAGCATAAACCTACCCGGAACCGACCGGCTTAACTAGTGGCTACAAGCAATAGGACCCAATGTGAGTAGTTGGTCATGTTGCACGTGAAACCCGAGGTTAGACTAAGTTGTGGTGTAAACCTACCCGGACCCGCCCGACCTAACTAGTAACCACAACAAGGTCTAATGTGAGAGGTTGGGTGCATTAAATTAACTAATGCCTCATGATTAGGGTTAAGTCATGGCCCACTAATACTTAACCAATTTTGGGGATACGAGGGATTAAATGGGGTTAAGTGGTGAACTGTTGGTTACACTTAACTAATTTAATCCATGATTAGTGAGGGGTTAAACCACACTTAACCCTCTTAGAAAACCCTAGCAACGTGGTCTGTTCTAGCAGTAATCCCAGTTTGGTATCATTCACAACCCTAGAGGCTAGGCTAGGGCGGGGCACGATTACTGGACTGATGTAAGCGACCAAAGCGATGGCTGAGTGGTACAGCGGTGCGGGTCCAGGCGGGCTACGGACGTGCACGTAGTCCGGTGTTGGACAAACTCGAGGCACGGGTACCAGTAGGTCTAGACTGTGCATTATTGCTTAGGTGTCTGGGGTTGAAACCCGAGGGCTTGATACACCCGAAGGTGGACCCAGCACAGTCTGACTACAACCATATGTGGGCCGTATGGACACCAACACTTGACATGTTAGGTTTATAGGGAGCCGATCGACTAGACCGTTGGGCTGGACCTTGTATTAAGGCCACCTCATGTTAATGGGCCAAAGTTTGGGCTAAGGGATCAATACCTGTTATGTTAGTTTGCTAGTACACTATGGTGCAAAGCTTAATCTTCTTTATGTGATGACACCTTTATCTATTGCCAGTATGTTCATCTCAGTTTCCATCATGATGCTAACTTTATTAGTTTATAGACTGATCGTAGTAGGGCTTACCAGTCTTTTTGACTGACCTGTTTTCTTTCGCTTCTTTTCTTCCGTTCCCCCCCCCCCCCAAGGTTCTCAGGGAGGGAATAGTGGTGCTTAGCTTGGATCGCTTGCTTGTTTGCTGGATAGCTCATGTATGTCTGGACATTGAGCTCGCTATGGTTTATCATCTTTATTTTTTGGATAGCACTATGTATTTCAGTATTTCTGTTTATGATGTACTAGACTTGTTTATTTTGGCAGTTGACTTTATGATGTACTAGACTTGTTTTGAGATGGTTTGAGATATTCCGCTGTTTTATTCTCACTTACTCTGTTTTACATATATATATTTATGTTCTTGTTCTGCCTTGATATATCATTATGCATGCTTACCCAGTTCCAACGCCCCCCAGAAGCTAGTGCCCCCGAAAGAGTGACCCTAGCGGAGGTGGGGTGTTACAAAATCCTTTTAAGTGGGGGAGAATGTAACACCCCGTAATTCTATAACACTAAGATTCACAAATCAAGGCAGAATTAAATTTTAAAATCAGAATCAAGGGAAACGGGCTACTCCATTTCGTTCGTCTCGGAATTCTGCATGAGATAGAGTTTGTTTTTGCATTAATCGGACTCCGTATGAAGGAGTTATGGTCTTCAGAAGTTTCAGAATTCGATTTAAAATTCGAACAGGTCAGAAACGAGTTCAAAATTCAAAATCGGACCGAGATTGGGTTAGGCGGGAATTTTCCCGCCCAAGACCCAGGTCGACTGGGTAGGTGACCTAGGGGGTCGACCCCCCCCCCCCCCCCCCCCGCTTTTTCCAGTTTCCTGAACCTGGTTCGTTCTGATGTATTTGGTCACGTTTTCTGCCTAGGTTCGTCCGCCTAACCCTATATAAACAGCCTTAGTCTCCTTCTCTATTCACAATTCTTTTCTATCCTTATGCTGCCTCTAAGAAAATGTATAAATAAATAAAAATAAGAAGATAATACGGAAATCCAAGATGAGGAAATGCTACTCAAGACTTTCAAGAGGAGATTCAAGTCAATCTTGGATTCTAGTGAAGATTCAAACGACTTCAACGACTGTTTTTCTACGAATCTAATCTAATCTCTGTAAGTCAGTTACTTTTTAGATTTGAACATTTTCTCTTTTTGTGACATGAAATTAAAGGAATAAAAGAGTATGCCAATTCTTTCTATTCGAATCAGTGCTTATTTCTTTGGACTTAATTAAGAACTGTTATGATTCGAGGACAAATAAGACTGTGACTATGAAACTATGGACCTTAAAACCATATGCCTCTTTGACTATGAACATTCCCTTTGACTATGAACATTGCCTATGACTATGAACATTGCCTATGATTGTGACAGTGACTATGAGGATTATTTCCTTGACCATGAACACAAGCCTATGCCTTTGATTAGGAAACATAAACTATTGCCTATGACATAACAAGAACAACTGTGATTCATGACTAGGAAAGTGTTGCTTAAGTTTTGTGACTATGAAATTGGGTCTAAACCTGATTATCTATTCTGCCTATTCTTGGTTTTCTTTGGTTTTAGATCTTGGAAATTTACCTATTAAGTTAGGTCTACCCATGCTCTTGAACCTACGTCGTTATTCAACCCTTCCTATGTCATAAGATTTCCAGACCTATAGGCCTTCGATGTTTTAGATCAATTTCAGTGAAATTCGTTAGGTCTGTAATTAGTAAATTATCATTTTATGCCAGTTGTTATGTCTATCTTTTTCATAGCATCTTTGGTTCATTCCCAATTTTCTACGAATATAGATTTATCTATAATCTAGATTGAATCACGATTATACGAACGGTGGGAATATGATTTGGGCAAAATATGAAATTTACTAAAAACGTATTTATAAACTTGGAAATTGGCATAAATTGGGAACATGTATTATGGCATGTTCATAGAAATGCAAATGGGATAAATTTGACATGAATTATAGGATGTGTAATTTGAATCTAGTATTGGCTTGTAAATCTAGCATTTACATGAATTGTGAACTAGAATAATAAGTCTAGTTTGACATGAACTGTAATTAGAATGTTAAATCAGAATTGGATTAGCTAATTTGGCATATTGGCATGAATTTGGAATTGGCCATAATTGGGATTAATTGTCATGTTTAGCAAAATCATGGTTAGTGACACTTAATTTGGTATAGTTTACATACCAAAAAGCATAAAATGATATAGAGGGGAAAATGGGCCATAAGAATAAAGGTTGATAATTTACAATAAAAGAGTAATTAGGAAATAAGTAAATTAGGAATGATTCACTTATAGAATTTGTCCTAAATGAGAAATTATAAATTTAGACAAAGTAAAGGTTTCTTAACGACATCTCTTTTAATAATACACCAGAAATTTCTAGGGTGATAGAGAGGATAGTGTCTAGGCTTGGGTTTGGAAAATACAAGTTTCATGCTCTCCCTGGCTATCCCTAACTGATCCGATGGACGGGATGGTTACATTCAAAACCAGGTTTGAAAATTAATCAAACTCCTTTGAACTTAGAAAACACGAATAGGCCTAACCCGAGGTTAGACTGAGTTGCGATGTAAACCTGCCCGGAACCAACCGGCACATCCAATAATCGCAACAATATGTGTCTAATGTGAGTGGTCGCGGCTTTAATCTATTCAATTAAAGCTAGAACAAGAATGGTAGGGTTAAGTTAACTAAGACACTTAACCAATTCAACATGATAACAA
Organism: Allium sativum; assembly: GCA_030737875.1. Classification (NCBI taxonomy): domain Eukaryota; kingdom Viridiplantae; phylum Streptophyta; class Magnoliopsida; order Asparagales; family Amaryllidaceae; genus Allium; species Allium sativum. Next base: position 659,381,359 of record CM060918.1, on the reverse strand, counting down.
AACCGATGGGTGGGGTTAGGTTCATACAGACACTTAACACAGTTAAGCTAGAATGGGAGGGTTAAGTCCATAGGAACACTTAACCAACTTAACACAATTAAGCTAGAATGGGAGGGCTAAGTCCATAGGGACACTTAACCAACTTGACATGGTAACAAGAAAAGAATTGTAGGGGTTAAGTAACTAAGAAAACACGTAGCCAAACTAGCATCTTAACTAGACTAGAAGGTGGGGTTAAGTAAAGTTAATACACTTAGCCAAATTAACATGTTAACTAGACTAGAGGTTGGGGTTAAGTAAAATTTAATACACTTAGCCAATTTGATATGTTAGCTGGACTAGACCACAGGGTTAAGTAAACTTGAACACTTAACCATCAGATTTTGATAAATGAAATAGGTTAAGTCAAAAACATGAAAGGGATAATACTTAACCATGAATAACATGTTAGTTAAAACAGACGGGCAAGGTTAAGTTAAAAAGGAACACTTAACCAATACAGGATGAATGGGTAGGGTTAAGTAATAAGGAATACTTAACCAATATAACTTGGTTTGTGATAGGGTTAAGTCAACATAAATTACTGATAACACTTAACCAGTTTAACAGGATAAATGAAGAGGGTTAAGTTAGCTTGAATTGACTAATGACACTTAACCAATCCAAATTGACGGGAAGGAGAACTAAGTAGTAAACCTTAGTTAAAAGGAGCTAAGTAGTAAACCTTAGTTAAGAAAACAACGATTCTGGAAACTAAGTGGTAAACCTTATTTAGCGAAACTAAGTAGTAATTCTTAGTATGACACGAGAAGGAGCGAACATCCGTCTGATTAAAACGAAGGCTCCAACGAATTGGGTTACGAAGCCCGAGGCTTCGAGGGGACGTGCGGGTACTCTTGGTATCCCTTGGTGAGGCTGCAGATGATCCTCCTGGGCTCACAGAGGTTAAGGTCTGCGGTAGAAGAACCAAGGGTATGCCTTGGTTGCAAAATATGGCAACCTAAAGACTAGGATGTACCAGCGTGATTCGGCGAGAAAACGGTAGCCCTGTGATAGCAACTCTTCATCTACCATCCATCTTCAGTCAGTCGAGATACGTGAAGCGGAAAGGCGGAGAACTCCAAAAGACCATATACTTGCTATCTAGTTATGGATGAGGATGGCCATAGGTTAGTTGGGCATAGGGGGCCTGCGTATAGTTCTCATTTTTCAAGGTGTGCCTTTCATTAGTTGAAGGAGGGGTCGGGTGGGACCATAGCCGCTGGAATAAAAACAGACCTTAGCATCTGCATCGGCAGATATCTGAAAGCTCCCGACCGAGTTCTGTGTTTCTTGATTTGCCCTATCACAGGACTCGGGCCGCACATTACAGGACATGTGCATCTAGACAAGCGATAACGATTCACGATACATGCGTGGGGAAGTATAGGAACATATACCACTCTAGGTGGTGTGTCCTAGACTTGGGGGCATTGTTCGTCAGGTAGCATAATCCCTAGTTGGACTAGGTGGCATAAACCCTTAATCCGAGAAGCGTTCAGCAGATAGCGTAAACTCTAGTTGAATCTAGAAAGCATTTGCTAGAAAACCCTAGATTAGATCTAGGTAATAAATAATAAATGTATGCCTGAAGGCAATGGAAAATACAGGGATTGAGATCACGTTATCGTTACTAGTTGGTACACCAGTTAGGTGGTGTAGAGATATAAAAACCAGTATAGTAAGGAAATAGCAAAGCGGCGAAAGTATTAGATTATATCTAGTTGATCTTATCTTAGCATATCTTGTGATTATCTTGTCTAATCTTGCTGACCTTATCGTCATGGTGTTATCTTGTATTCAGTTAATTCATGTCGCTTTGTTTTTCCATGTTCACATGCTAGAAGTTACTGAACTTACTCAGGCTTTATGTCTGACTCTGTTTTTCTTTCGTCTTCTTTTCTTCCGTCCCCCCCTGCCTAGGTAGTAAAGGAGGGAATAGTATATCCCAGGTTAAGTTGGACTGTCACTCTTTCCCAGCTTGAAGATTTGTCGAAGCTTTGCTTGGATTCTCTTTTCAGATGCTATGGCTGGTTCTTGCTACATTGGGGAATATTAATGTATTTTTATGCTTCTTTATTTTGTAAGACAGATGATACTCTGATATTGTAAAGAAATCATTGTATAAACTATTTTATCAAAAAAGCAAAGTTTTATTTTCTGATGCTTAATTTCTGTCTGTCTTGTAATTAATCTGCATCTTTTACCCTAAATCCTCCACAAAACTTAGTGCATTCCCTTTGTGAGTGACACTAACGGACGTGGGGTGTTACAATAAGTTATATAGTTGTAAAATTTCATAAGTTTTCTAACTTCCGAAATCACGGAAAAATTCTGCAGCATCTCCTTTGTGCGAAGAGGTATGGAAAATCATAGTACATATATAAATCCAAATATTCGTCTCATCATTCGACGAGGCATCCCAAAAATGGGGAAAACACCATATATATGTGGCTACATACTATATAACTCAAATACGTACCTTCTTTAGCGTTTATTTGCATTTTTATTTACCTTAGCAATTTAGTATTTAGCGCAGGCGAGCTCCAAGGTGTAGCGCGACTTCCTTACACCTGCTACATATTCACATTTGCATAAGAATTAAACATATATACAATATACAACAATGTTTACCACTTACACCGCATATATTGAACATTTCAACCACAAAACCAACATGTTAACAACAGACCAACAAACAAATCAATGATTATCACCCAATAAATAATGGAATTTAACTAAAATTCCCTAGGTAAAATTTGTAGCATTTGTTTCAGGCTTTCCAAATTGTCCGGATTCGTCGAATTCGGATAATTCGTTCAAAAGTTATGGCAGTTTTAGTGGAAGTGGACGCTTTAGCCCATACACACAAAATTGCAGACTTGAGTTGTTCAACCCAGTTTTTAACCCTTAAACATAAAAAAATTTCCCAGTACATTAAGAGAAAGTTTTAGTTTAGATCTTGGGCTTTCCAAATTTTACTCGCACATCGAAATCCGACGCTCTGTTAGGAAGTTATGTGTAATGACCCGCATTTGCATAGGTATTATAATTAATTTATTTAATTATATAAATAGTGATATAGTGAATTAAATGGTGATTTAATTTAATAGCTGGGAATATTTAATTACAATAATAAATTAAATAATATATTTAATTCTGAAATAATCAGAATTGGCAGAAATGGCGATATGGTGGGAACTGGATCATCTGTGATATTTAATTCAGCATAGAATTGAATTTGAATAACGAATATACTATATAAACGACAGTTTGAACGTAGAGTTATAATATAATTAAAATCGAGCTTGAAATGGCGCTGCAGTTCGTAATTTGGCGACTCGAACTTCAACTGAATGTACAGGATTCGTTTTAAACCGGATTTCTGTGAAACAAGAAACGTGTGGAGCTGGTGGTGTATATCTTTCTAGTGGAAGAGAAAAATCGGGATTTCGTCGGGTAGATTTTGAGGTATGTCCAAATCAAATTTTAAAATAGTCGCTATAGAATCGTTTATCGACCGTAATGGTTTATTCGATATAACTAGAGATCGGGTTTGAATTTAGACAAGGTTCTTTTGAGACATAACGATAATTTAATTGTTATAATTTTATGGTAATTTTTAATTTATTTAATAAGCAACGTTTTATTTGGAGTGTTTTGCACCCTGAATCGTCATTTTTGGGATTCACAAAATGAGTTGAACTACCGGTATTTTTATATTTTTGGGATCGTAAAACGGTGTTAATCACAACGACATCTTTATTTCAGTCCGTGGCACACATACATGAATATAATTAGATAGCGAGGTATGTAAATCTTTATAACTTAATAAAATAATGGAGAGCAAAATATCCTAAGTAGTGGTGAACATAAACTAGGCCACGTCTTTCATTTTCAGCTGTAGGTTCTTTCTAAAACATGGACATCCCTTTTTCCACAGAACTAAATGCTCCTATATAAACATCTTTGTATTTCCTAACTTAATTCTCCATTGCATTTTTCATCAGTCGCCGCTTCAAACAACACCCCAGCGAAATCGAGCTTCATAAATCATACAAAAATCCCCTAAATCAAATAAAATTCAATAAACCCAAGCACGGTGATTCTCGGGTTTATCTTCATCTTAGCTTCAATTCGACACTCATGTTTCCGGGTTCGGAGTTGAACGCTGGTGTGAGACCGAGCTCGACTGAGTTGCTTTTGGGTACACGAGACTGACGGTAGGAGCTGACGAGTTTTCAGAGGTGATGATGAGCTGGTGATGTGAGAGGAGGGCCTGGTGTTGGCGCGGCAGTCTTAGGTTAAAGGAAAAATATTGCTTTGTAGCTGGGTGGCCGTGTGGTGTGGTACAACGAGTTGAGGAGGGAGTTGAGTGATAAACTTTGGTTTGGATTTCGTGGAGGAGGAGGTCTCGGGGTTCAGTATTACAGCAGGGGGCATCGAGTGGTAAGCAAGGTGGCGGGTGTTCTTGAATGGTACAGTGCAGCGCATGAAAGTATGTTCTGAGAGTTTGTTCAGTGACCTCACTTTTTGTTTTTGCCTCTAATCATAGAGGAGCAGTTTCGAACTTGTGTATAGGTGGAAGTGTAAACATTTCATGCTTCAAAAATGAAAGAAATAAATGGTGGAAACAATTGGAAATGGTGTACTACAAAGTGATGATGAGGAGCGGTAGTTTTATTGAGAGGAATGGATGAGGGTGACGTAAGGAAGTAATGGAAATGCGAGAGAGTATGGGAGCAGGGTGTTCATTGTAATAAGGGAAAAGAGGTTGGGTTTAAGTTTGAAATGGTGGAATAAAGAGACTGGAGCGTTTTTGTGGACATGTTTCATCGCACGTGTTCACTTATGGACCTGTTTGAGTTGGTAAATGCTGTTACTATGACATGCTAATACGAAAGTGGGAGTGATGTAAGTGCAGAGGTGAGCATGGAGCAGATCGGCTATTTAAGAAATGAAGGAGAAGGAGACTTGACGGGTTAGGATGATGGATGTGGGTAATTGGGCTGGGCGGAGTTGTTGATGGGCCGAAGAAAAAGAAGAAAAGGTTACGGCCCACTTGCGAATAAAAATCCAAGTTTTTATTTTATTTAAATGTATATTAACTTGTAATGATAAAAACAAATTCATACGTCAACAGAATTCAGTGAAACCAGCTTCATTGGAATCGTATCAGAAAATAGTACGCATACAAATCAGTTTGGGGTGATTCGGAGCTCGTCTCCAATGTTGGCAGAAAAACGTCAGAACAGAACGATCGATCGATTATCGTATTTAACGATAACCGACAATGTGAGTAAATCTCGCTAACTCTGAACAGTTTATAATTTCATGTTGTATTTTTAGAACTGTTAGATATTGGCTGATTGTCTATGTGTTGACTGTTTGATTGAACTGCTAGTCAGTTAGTTGAATTTCTGTATTGATTCTGTTTAACAGAATATTTCATATTGAGCTGAAAGTGATGTTATCTATATTGTTTAACAACTGTGATGCAGGGAAACAGGTTGGAGCAATCCAACAGGATTCCTCAACATTTATTTTACTGTGATTCATATATTGTGATATATGATGTGATATATAATCTGTTGTTGATTATATGAGTGTGGACGATATTTATCGTTGTTATATGGTATGTTAAATACCATAAGAAATACTGGAGGTGGAAAAGGGGATTTTCAAAGTGTATTTTGAAAATGAATTATTTAAATAAAATCGATGGATTTTATATAGAAAAGGAAAAGGATTTTTATAAAATAAAATAATTGTAAAATCGATGGATAAGTTATAACAAAGGGAAATATTTATTTGTTAGAATAAATAGAATAGAATAAAAGGAAATATTTATTTGTTAGAATAAATAGAACAAAATGAAAGGAAATATTTATTTGTTAAATAAATAGAATAGAATAAAGGAATATTATTAGAAAATAAATAGGATATTATAAAGGAGAATATTTAGAAAGCAAATAGAATTATAAAAAGGTAATAGTGTTAAATAGAATAAAGTGATTCAATTAGAGTATATCAAGAGGCAGTTAATCGAATATAATTATTCAAGAATAAAGTTAAAACAGAATAGAGTTATTCAATTAGAGTTATTCAATTAGAGTTAAGCAAATAGAATTAATCGTATAGAGTTGAAGAAATAGAGTTAAACAAGATTAGAAACTGACTAGAGATTAGTTAAGTTGAATAGTTTTCTGAGTATCGATCTGATGTTGGTTTCGGCCTTCGGGGTTTACACTTAGAGAATTGTTCTCCTACTAGTTTACAGTCAGGGACTGATAGTTGCGAAATGATAGTGATATGTAAATAAGCTATGGAAATGTTTTCCAGTGTTAATAACATATATTTTCTAAACATAGAAAATAAGGAAATAGATATATATATATATATGATTGATGATTGATTGATAGAATTTCCATCTGGAAATAATATTGTTGTTTGGACACCTGTTTTTCTTTGATGGTTAAATCACAGACTATCGAAGTTTTGACCATTTTAACGTTGTTAATATGGAGAGACTGGTTGGATCATTATCCAAAGAACCACTCTGTGTTGGCATAAGCGTTGCAAATCATATATGCCAAAGATAATTGAAGACGGAGTAAAGTGCAAGGGCTGTTGTATAAATCTTAGATAACAGTGCCTAAGATGGATATACTGAATAGTGCCTTCGGTTCATCCTGTTCCTGGATGACTTGTATGGACAGATGTCTGACAGAGTATTTTCAGACGATCACGTATATTTATTTCTCCAACCGTACCAAGAGTGGAAATAGAGAAGGAAACATCTTTTAGCTAACACATAATGTGTTGTTGAGGACATCAATCGGTGATTGGATGGATTTGATGATGTGGCATTCAAAGTGAATGTGGTGTGATGATAACGCGTAGCTTCTAGCCTCACATCCAGTAAATGACAGAAATCGGGCAGGCAGCATGGCTATGTCGGTCGCTCCGAAGTAGGGTGTATAATCACCTGATCTAGAGTTTCATTTATTTCTAAAAATCTATTGTCGATACTATCCCATTCGGGAAATGGTTGTTGTAATGACCCGAAAATCCGGTCCAATTTGAGCTGGCCAAAAACACAAGTCCAACCCCAAATTAAACTGAAAATCAGGAAATTAATAGAAAGAAAACAAAGGGTGAGGATAGAAAAGATAGAAACTTAGAATAGAAGAAGAAGAAGAAGAACACAACATCAGAGTAACACGAACCTCACAGCGGAACGAATAACATATAATAGGCAACATATCTTTGAAATAAAAGATTTTACTTGAATATACATATCATCATCAAGTACAGCACTTACAACACAGCGGAAATAAACTATAGCTATATGATCCTGACGCCTCCTGCTCCAAGCTCTTCCAGTATATCTGTAAATCCTGACTACTTGACTGCCTATACAAATTTGGGCACCCAAGAGTTTAGGGAAAACAACAAAATGAACTCCAGGTCAGTCATGGGACCGGTATGAGTAAAATAGTTTAAAACAGTTCGAACTAGTAAACGATATCTCATAAGACCACGCCGTACAACAGAACGGGTTTTTCCCTTATGAGAATCCAAATTATCTTTATATCAAAACCCCTTTGATATTATAATAATATCTACCAACTACAATATAATAATCATCTAGCAGAAACGCTTTCATCTCACGTTCTACGTATATATTATACAATCAAAACCGCAAGCACGTATTGGGTAATGGATTTCCAACTATGACAAGGTACGTAACCACCTTACGCTAGTGTACCTCTAGAAAGGAATACACTGGGTTCAACAAGAACATCTTGCAACCCGGCCACACATGATCGACCACTCATTTCGCTTGAGTGTATCGAATGTATATCACCAACGGTTGGGATCAGCAACCATTTCCCGAATGGGACAATATCGATAATAGATTTTTAGAAATAAATGAAACTCTAGATCAGGTGATTATACACACTACTTCGGTGCGACCGACTTAGCCATGCTGCCTGCCCGATTTCTGTCATTTACCGGATGTGAGGCTAGAAGCTACGCTTTATCATCACACCAGATTCACTTTGAATGCCACATCATCAAATCCATCAGATCACCGATTGGCGTCCTCAATAATACATTATGTGTTAGCTAAAAAGAAGTTTCCTTCTCCGCTTCCACTCTTGGTACGGTTGGAGAAATCAGTATACGTGATCGTCTGGAAATACTCTATCAGACATTCATCCATACAAGTCATCCAGGATTAGGATGAACCGAAGGTACTATTCAGTATATCCATCTTAGGAACTGTTATCTAAGACTTATACAACAGTCCTTGCACTTTACTCCGTCTTCAATTTATCTTTGGCATATATGATTCGCAACGCTTATGCCAATACAGAGTGGTTCTTTGGAAAATAATCCAACTGGTCTCTCCATATTAACAACGTTAAAATGGTCAAAACTTCGATAGTCTGTGAGTTAACTATCAAAGAAAAACAAGTGTCCAAACAATGATATTATTTCCAGATGGAAATTTTATCGAACAAACATCATTTAACATTAATCTCTTTAGTTCATTTTACATCTCCTGTTTCCCTATTTTCAACATTTTCTATCTTCTATATTTAGAAAATATACGTTATTAACACTGGAAACATTTCCATTCCCTGTTTTCTGTATTTAGAAAACATTTCTGATTCTTGTTTGGAATACATTTCCAAAACTCCTATGTTTGGATTAAGCAGAGGTTTTAGATAAAACATCGCTATGCCAACTCAACCATTCACTTTAATTACTAAATTCACTTTTGCCATCCTTTACTGCTGAACCTTAACCATTCCTTAGTTAAAAATGAAGCCAATCAAGTTGGGGTATAATTACCTCTCAGACCATAACTGAACAACATTTCTAACCTTGAAATAGGTAAAGTTCACTTTACATTTCTTTAACTAACTTCCTTACTTAACCCTTCTATCGAATAACTATATTCGATTAACTCTTATCAATTAACTCTATGGGACTGAGCCTATTGGATTACTCTATTTGATTAACTCCTTTTGATTTACTCTATTCACTTAACTTCTATCGATTAAACTAGATTCGATAACTCCTCTAACTCTATTTGAATAAACTGTATTTGATTAAATCCTCTAACTCTATTCGAATAAACTTTTCGATTAACTCCTCTAACTCTATTCGAATAAACTATTCGATTAACTCCTCTAACTCTATTCAAATAAACTATTCGATTAACTCCTCTAAATCTATTCGAATAAACTATTCGATAACTACTTTCAAATAACTAGATTTGATAACTCCTTTCGATTAAACTAAAATCGATAACTCCTTTCGATTAAACTAAAATCGATAACTCCTTTCGATTAAACTATAATCGATAACCCCTGCTGTAACGACCCAGAAAATCTGAACCAATTTAAAAATTTTAAATTGGCTAAAATAATGGATTTTAAATATTTAAAATAAATATTTTAAGTAATGGCGATGAAAACTAAGTTTGAATCGACATTTGAAAACGAATATAATTAATTATAATTATATATAGAATTGAAAATGGCGCGGTAGTTCGATAATTCGATTTCAAACTTCGATTGAATACCGGGTGCAAAACAATCCAGATTTTGGTGAAACCAAAATCATTAGGATCTTATTGGTAATATCTTTCTAACGAATCTAACCAATCGAAATTTGATAGCGGGAATCAAAAGATATGTCCAGTTGAAAATTCTGAATAGTCGCTATGGAATTCAGGCCCTTAAAAATGGACATTTTGCAGATGACCTCGGATTTCAACGAAACCACTTTTGTTGGGTCCGCAGTGTCAAGTTATTGCTAGGTTTCAAATTTCATAATTTTTCGAATCAATATGTGAGCGTGGCAAAGGAAAACGCGTTTGACCAGTTTCAGTTGATTTTAATCGACTGGAAATTGGCCATTTTTCAAACGGTCTCAGAATTCGACGAAACTAGTTTTGTTAGGACCGTATCGTCAATACGAAGCTAGAAAATATTTTTCTGGAATTTTTCTAGTTAGTATGTGACCCCGGTAATTTGAAATGTGCGTTTAAAATTCAATATAGTGATTTAAATGTAAATTCAAAAGGAAACTGATTGTAACGGTCAAATCAGCTTGCGATACATATCCCATTGTGTTCGGAATGGGGGTATAACGCTATGGACGACAGGCGGTGGACCTCGTTTCGAGGTCGTATGTAAAAGTCAACTTTTTGAATAATTAAATAAAAAAAAAAATATATAATATTTTAAATTCCCTCCCTCCCCTTATCCTCGTTCTGGCCCCCCCCCCCCCCCCGACTTCATTATCCAGAGAGAAAAAAAAAAAAAAAAAACAAAAAAAAAAAAAAGAAACCCTAGCATCGATCGACGCCTCCGCTTGAGCCCCCTTCCCCATCGCACGATCGCCGACGAAGCTCCCCCCTCAAGACCTAGATCGACGAAGACCATCGAGCAGCTCCTGGAACTGCTGCCGCTGCTGCTTCTTCTCTTCCCCCCCCCCCTCCGTTTGTAGATCGGCAGCGACATCGCCCCCCCCCCTCTGTAAGTTTTCTTTTATTTTATTTATTTATTTTATTTTTGTTTTAATTCTGATTTTATTTACTTAAGAAAAGAATGTTGTTTTTTTTTAGTTTAAATACCGTTTGTTTTTTTTTAGGTTTTAAAACTGATATTTTTTTTTTTTTTTTTGATTTTTTATATAAGGTGAAAACTGTTATTTTTTTTTTTAAATTTAAAACTGATTTGTAAAAAAATAAAAACTGGATTTTTATAAAGTATTAAAACAGTTTTTTTTAAAAGAATAAAAACAGATTTTTTTTAAAAAAAAGAAAGTAAAAACTGTTTTGCTTTTAAAGTAAAAACTTTTTTTTTTTTTTGTTTTTAAAATAAAAACTGATTTTGTTTTTAAAAGAAAAAAATAAGAAAAACTGATTTTAAAAGCAAGATAAAAACTGATTTTAAAAGCAAGGAAAAACTGATTTTAAAAGCAAAGAAAATCAGATTTTTTATATATAGAAAGTCGAAGTAAAAATCATAATTTTATATATCGAAAGTCGAAGTAGAAATCAGATTTTTATATATTGAATAACATAGTAAAAATTCGATTTTTACATGTGTAGAGAATACAGGCGAAAAAGGCGAAGATTTTTCTATTAAGAAGAGTCTTGAAGTTGGATAGCTATTGGTGAGATTTCTGATTTAAAATTTATATATTATATATGTGTGAAGTAAAAGTGAATAGCTATATATAAATTGCTATATATAAATATATATATATATATATACGCCCCCTCGTCCACAAACCATGGACGATATTTATTGGTTGAAATTGTGGTGAAAATAGAATGATTGTTTGGGATTGTTTGTGATTGATATTGGTTGATTGTGGTTGAAAAATACCCATTGGTGGTTGTGAAATATTTGGTTGAAACCACATAGGATTAGTTTGTGGAAATGAATAAATATATATACATGCCGCCTGCGTGCGAACTAGATGCATGATTCCCATTGTCAAAAACCGCGAGGTTTTAAGGTAGAGCGAGGAGCCGTACTAGGGACGGTGCCGGTGTAACTACCCTGCCGTTATGCTGCCGAAATTTTGAATAATATTTGTGTGTTTGAATTATTTTCATATGCTTAAAACTATAGAAAACATTCATGGGTTGAATTGATATTCATTCGTTGTTTAGAAATTCATGTGTTGAATGGTATTCATATTTTGAAATAAATAGTTCGATAATAAAAATCACATTTTTATTCATATATAAAAACTATTGAAAACATTCATGTGTTGAATTGATATTCATTCGTTGTTTAGAAATTCATGTGTTGAATGGCATTCATATTTTGAAATAAATAGTTCGATAATAAAAATCACATTTTTATCGATATCTAAAAACTATAGAAAACATTCATGTGTTGAATTGATATTCATTCGTTGTTTAGAAATTCATGTGTTGAATGGTATTCATATTTTGAAATAAATAGTTCGATAATAAAAATCACATTTTTATTCATATATAAAAACTATTGAAAACATTCATGTGTTGAATTGATATTCATTCGTTGTTTAGAAATTCATGTGTTGAATGGCATTCATATTTTGAAATAAATAGTTCGATAATAAAAATCACATTTTTATTCATATATAAAAACTATTGAAAACATTCATGTGTTGAATTGATATTCATTCGTTGTTTAGAAATTCATGTGTTGAATGGTATTCATATTTTGAAATAAATTGTTTGATAATAAAAATCACCTTTTATCGACTATATGAACTATATAGAAAAATAGTGTTTTGAAATGAATTGTTATACAATAAAAATCACATTTTTATTGTATGCATAAATCGTTAAAATATGAAGTGTTAAAAATAGCCACTTGTTCAAAATAAACATATATGAGTTGAAATATTCATTAATTAACTAATGAAATGATTTGCACCTATTTATGTAACATTAGAATGAATGGTGTTTTTAAACCAAATAGAAATCAAATATGAAATCGAATAGAAAATGAAAAATGATATGAACTGTATATATATGTACATGCAATATTCTTTGAACAGGTTATAGCAAAGGGGCTAGAGAAGAGGAATAAAATTTTGTGCCCGACAAATAGGTACACATTTACTGATTTGTTTGGGTGATGATTTTGAGCCTATTGGCTAGCCGCTTGGCTTTTTCTTTTTCTTTTTGAGATCAGAAGGACCGGGACGCTATTTGCGATTTCCCGACGCTCCCGGTACAGGGGAGGTTATGGCGAAATTTTTCCAAAATTTAAGGAGTTAGAAAATTTTTTTGAAGTAAAACGATATTGAAATCGTTGAATGAACTATATTTATATAAATATATAAATATAAATAAAATTAAAACGAAACGAGGCCGTGCAGTTCGTATTTTGAAAACGTGATTTCAAACGACTAGTACGGGAAATCCGACCATTGGATTTTCCCGAAACCTCAACCGTCGGGTTCGCCTTGGAATAATCTTTCCAACGGCACCAACCTTGTAAAAATCCAACGGTTGGATTGTCCGAAATGTTTAATTCAAATTTGAAGAAAAACAGCGCCAGAATCGATTATATTTATTTATATATATAAATAAAATTATATTTAATCGAATAACGACGCTGCAGTTCGTATTTTGAAATCGAAACTTCAAACGATTGTACCGGGAGATCCGACCGTCGGATTTTCCCGAAACTGGAACCGTTGGGTGCGTTTTGAAAAGACCTTTCTAATGATGTAAATTTTGTGAAGATCCAACGGTTAGATTTTCAGATATGTGTAAATCAAATCTGAAGAAAAACAGCGCCACGGCCGCCTTATGGCCCGAAGCGTCGTTTTAAATAAAATGGCTATTTTAAAATAAATAAAAATAGCGATAAATAGTTATAAAATATCATAAGCGATATGGAATGGAAATAAACTGAATTTGCTTGATTTATGTGATGTTTGATGGTTGAATGTGTTTGGTGTAAAAATTACATTAAAGAACAAACGTGATGTTGTCAAATAATTTAACCATTGAAATAAATCGATTTGAAATTCTAAATATACGTGAATTATTTGAAAAGGCCGAGTTAATTCTCATTTCGAATAATCGACCGACGATTGAAATTCGAAGATGAAGACGATGGTCGAAGACCGGAGATCTTCACCTCGTTTGGATGGTAACCGAGGTCCTGATTGGGAGGCATCCCGAAATATGGATAATGAGTGGTGATCGTTCAGACGTACGTGTTGATCGAAGGGTTTGCGAGGTATTTAGTGCCTCCGGTTTCGTTCAGACCCAGAACGGACTTGTAAATGGACTGTGTGTCCGACATTGGAATTTGTTCTGTGTGATTGATAGCCATCAGTTGCACGGTGTGAATTGCCTGTGTGGCATGCTAAGATGCAGTGATCAGGGCTTCTGTTGAAAAGCAAAGTCTTGTGGTGATGATCAAAGCACCGCCTGTGTGGCGTAGCTTTGTGTATAACGTGAATTCGCGAGCCTCACACCCCGGTATGAACCTAAAACGGGAGAGGACATCAGGGAGGGCCTGCGTTTCTTTCTAGCTAGGGTGGTGTCAGTGACCTACCAGCCCTGACATTTATATACTTTTCACCTATGTGGTTGTTGCTGTTGCGAGGCGCCTCGGTTTGATCGGACGATCCGGGTCCGATGGAGTCATTCGTTGGCTCGTTTACGCCCCAAAGGGCGGGGAGACGTAGTGTTCAGGCATAATAATCCACATCGGTGGACCGGCCCTGACGATCCAAGGGGCAGTTGCGGCTGTTCCTGAGGGGCGGGCTAGAGCGTCTCGAATTCGGTAAGGACTATCTTTTGCCTTGGTTCATGACGGAAATCCAATTTCCAAATACGACATCGTGCGGCTTTGATTGTATATATATATGGCGACATGATATATGGTACCCATGCCGTCTATGATTGATAGTTATGATTTGAAATAGTTTTCAAAACATATAAACACTAGCAATAATATCAAATGCCCTTGTTTTATTCGTATCAATCATATTTTAGCCATTATAAGGTAAAACTCTATCCTTCGGTTTGCGTTGCATTGTGTGATGGGAACTGAGTCTTATAACAGCTTCATTTTTATAAAAAGCATAGCGATGTTTAAAAGAATGATTTGTTTTAAAGCACTGGCAATCCAATGGAGTAAACCCGTTCCACGAAAGTGGCGTGGTCCTGTGATTAGCCAATTATATATGTGTTGAGTGGATTTCTCATACCAGTCCCATGACTGACTCGTAGTTTGTTTCACTCTCAAACTCGGGTGCCCCTTTTTCTACACGGGCAGCCTTGTATTCAGGTTTAGCTGGTTCTTTCTGGATAGCTGGAGCTGAAGATGGATTCTATCATTTATTTCTTTTTATGCTGTTCAGCTCCTATTGTACATATTTTGTTTATTTCCGCTGTAGACATTTATGTATAGCTGAACTGTATTTGTACTAAGTAAGATCCTGTATACTGTGTAACTCTGATGATTACTTTTATCCAGTATATTTTGTTGTTCATTCTGGTGTATTTATTTAATTCTGTTCTGCTATTATATGTTTCTGTGTTATATTCCAAAAGATAACCTTGTTTCCGTGAGAACGGGAAATCGGGTCGTCTCAACGTGGTATCAGAGCTTTGGTTAAGCTTAGTTCTGGAATATAACATTTGAACGAACTCGTCAGAAATAGAACCAGTAGTGTTCTAGGACGGGCAACTCTATACAGATAGGATCAGTAATATCCTAGTATGAGTAAAGCAGAATGAGTACACCTTAATAGACACATTTACATTTGAAGTATGTGTTTCTAAATTTTAAAATACCTTTTCTGTGACCTGACACTTGATCTGCCATTTGCAGAAGTACTAGAAAATGAGTGTCAGAAACAGAAGGAATGCAGAACCGGATATTGAGGCCCTATTAATCAAATATCGAAATATGGGTGGAATACCGTTCTCTGGTGAAGAATCTATTATGAAGACACAAGCTTGGATTCGTTCGGCTGAGAAAATCTTCGAAGCATTAAAGCTGAGGGATGACCAGAAAAGGTTACTGGCCTCCTGGGCACTTAAAGATGAAGCTTTGTTTTGGTGGGATTCAGTTATTGAAAATAATCCAGAAGGTGATATCACCTGGGACAGATTCAAAGTGATTTTCTTAGAAAGATTTACTCCTCCCGAAGCGACCGAACGGCTATGCGATGAATTTTCTTATCTAATTCAAGGCGATATGACCATTCCCGAATATCATAAGAAATTCAATGAACTTGCTCACTTTGCTCCTCATCTAATTCAAAATCCGAAAAGGAAAAATATGAGGTTTATTCACGGGCTTCAAAGGAAATACCAGAATAAAGTATTGGGGCATGTGAAGCTTCCTTTTTCAGAAATGATATATATGGCCTATCAGTATGAAGATCTCCATAAAAAGGGAATGTTATGCGACGAAGAAGAAGTCAGTTCTAGTGACATAACAAAGTCAGAAGCTGATATTCCTGAGGCCAGTACAATGTCTGAAGTCGGTAAGGAGCCTGAAGTAAATCGAAAAAGGGCTAGATCTGAAAAAGAACCTGCCACGACTGCCATATGCAAGAACTGCAATCAGAAGGGGCATTTGTCCAGAAAATGTAAATCGGTAAACAAACGAGGGAAGAGTGGATTTGAACCTAGAAAGAGGGTTCTTGAAGGCCGAGGATGTCATAAGTGCCATCAGACTGGGCATATTGCGAAAAACTGCCTGCTATCTCAGAAATCTGAAGCAGTACAAGTGAATGAAGTGGCAGAAGTACCTGCATCTTCGTCTGCTCAGGAACGGCCCGATGTTTTAGAAGGCACGCTTACTGTCAAAAACATTCCAGTCAAAGTACTGTTTGACACAGGCGCGTCGCGAAGTTTCATTGCCAAAGATGCAGCTAAGAAACTGGATTTGAATTTGAAAAAGCTCAAGGAACCAATGACTGTCCAGAATCCGGTTGGGGGTTCGATTGATCTCAGTTGGGTTTGTGGAGTGCCGGTTTCCTTTTCTCGTTATCGGTTTCCTACCATCGCAGTCGTCATGAATTTCAAAGAGTTTGATCTTATCTTGGGGTTAGACTGGTTGACCAAATATGAAGCTGAAGTCAAATGCGCCGAGAGAGTCGTAAAGGCAAAGATTAAATCAGGTGATTATATAACCATTCCCTGTGAAGGTCAGAATGCTAATAGAAAAGACTTCTGGGCAGCTTTGAATGTTTCTCCAGCCCAAATTGAAAATACCCCAGAAGTCATAGAAAATATTCCTGACCTCATCAAAGATATTCCTGTCGTCAAGAACTATGCGGATGTGTTCGAAGAAGTTGTTCGCTTACCTCCGCAGAGAGAAATAGATTTCAAAATTGCTTTAATTCCAAATGCAAGGCCGGTAGTTCATGCTATTCGAAGAATGTCCTTGAAAGAGAAAGAGGAATTAGACAATCAAACACGACAGCTCGTATGGAAAGGTCTGATCAGGCCTAGTTTCTCTGATTGGGGTGCAGCAGTGGTATTTGTCCCAAAATCTGACGGTACTCTACGGCTATGTGTGGATTATCGTGATTTAAACAAGCAGACTATAAAGAACAAATATCCATTGCCGCGGATTGATGATTTGTTGGATAGATTAAATGGAGCACAAGTATTTTCACGAATGGACCTAGCTACAGGCTTCCATCAACTTCGAATTGCCGAAGAGTGTGTTCCAATGACAGCGTTCAGAGGCCCCGACTTATTCTACGAGTGGTTAGTAATGCCGTTCGGCTTATGTAACGCTCCAGCTTATTTCGTCGATCTGATGAATAGAGTGTTCAGAGGGGTTTTGAATAAATTCGTTCTGGTTTTTATTGATGATATTCTAATCTTCTCTAAATCAAAGGCCGAACATGAAAAACATCTGGAACAAGTGTTAGAAATCCTCAGAAGGAATATATTGAAAGCAAAGTTTTCCAAATGTATATTCTGGCAAGATGAAGTGAAATTTCTGGGCCATGTCGTATCGAAAGATGGAATCGCTGTGGATCCAAGCAAAATCACAGCCATTCAAAATTGGAAACAGCCCAGTACTCCCACTGAAGTTCGCAGTTTTCTTGGATTGGCTAGCTATTATCGGAAGTTCGTTAAAGACTTTTCGAAGATATCTGGCCACTTAACGAAGCTTACAAAGAAGCATTCTAAGTTCAAATGGACTGAAGAGAGTGAGGAGGCTTTTGAAGAGCTAAAGTTAAGATTAACAACAGCTCCAGTGTTAACCATCATTGATGGCAACCAGGATCTAAAAGTCTGGACTGATGCTTCTAGAGAAGGCCTTGGAGCAGTGTTAATGCAAAGAGGCCAAGTAATTGCTTATGCTAGCCGTCAACTGAAGCCACACGAGAAGAACTACGTAACTCATGATCTTGAGTTATTGGCTATCATATTCTCTTTGAAAATCTGGAGACACTATCTTCTGGGCGAGAGGTTTGAACTGTTTACGGACCACCAGTCGTTAAAGTATCTGTTCACTCAGAAGGACTTGAATCTGAGGCAACAGCGTTGGCTGGAGTTTCTTGCAGCATATGACTTCGAAATTATATATACTCCAGGAAAAGCCAATGTCGTGGCCGATGAGTTAAGCAGAAAGAATGAAATGATCGCCAGTTTTATTATCACGACTTCATTGCTAGATAAGATATCTGCTCTTCAGGAGGATGATCACTTCATTCAGAAGATCAGAAGGATAATTCAACGAGGCGAACCCTCGAGTTTTCAAGTTGATAATGAGGGGATTCTAAGGCTCAAAGGTCGAATATGCGTTCCTAACATTCCTGAACTTCGAAAGGAAGTACTGGATGAATGCCACAAGTCAAAACTTAGTATCCATCCGGGAGTAAACAAAATGTATAATGACATCAAACGCACTTTCTGGTGGAAGTCGATGAAAAGGGACATTTCTTTATATGTCAGCCGATGCCCTACTTGCCAGCTAGTTAAAAGCGACCAACAGAAATTGGCTGGACTATTACAACCACTAGAAGTTCCTGGTTGGAAGTGGGAGCATATTTCTATGGATTTCATTGATGGTCTGCCCAGGACCAGAAAGGGAAATGACGGTATTTGGGTGATCGTGGATCGTTTCACGAAGACCGCCCATTTTATACCTGTCAAATCAAATAGAACTGCTCAGAGTCTGGCGCATATTTACTTCAGGGAAATAGTTAGACTGCATGGAGTGCCACTCAGTATAGTAAGTGATAGAGATACAATATTCACTAGCAAATTCTGGGAAGCATTTCAAGTCGAGCTAGGAACGAAGTTAAACCTAAGCACCGCTTATCATCCTCAGACAGACGGTCAGACTGAGAGGGTGAATCGCATTTTAGAAGATCTATTGCGGGCTTGTGTTAT
Organism: Allium sativum; assembly: GCA_030737875.1. Taxonomy (NCBI): domain Eukaryota; kingdom Viridiplantae; phylum Streptophyta; class Magnoliopsida; order Asparagales; family Amaryllidaceae; genus Allium; species Allium sativum. The sequence continues at coordinate 659,362,395 of CM060918.1, read as the reverse complement.
AGATTTCGGTGGATCATGGGAAGACAATCTACATTTGGCTGAGTTCTCTTATAACAACAGCTACCAGGCGAGTCTGACAATGTCGCCATTCGAAGCATTGTATGGTAGACCGTGCCGATCTCCTGCTTGTTGGGTCGAGCCTGGAAATAGACTTGTGTTGGGTCCTGATATGATTCGAGAAGCGGCCGACAAAGTCGATTTTATTAAGAAGCGATTACTCGCCGCTCAAAGCCGACAAAAGAGCTATGCCGATAAAAGAAGAAGAGATATATCCTTCGAAGTTGGCGACTATGTATATTTGAAAGTATCGCCGATGAGAGGAGTTATCCGGTTCGGTAAAACAGGAAAGTTAGCGCCCAAATTCATTGGTCCGTTTCCTATTCTGGAACGGATTGGAACTCTCGCTTACAGGGTCAAACTGCCTGACTGGTTGCCTGGAGTTCATGATGTATTTCATATATCTCAACTTCGAAAGCACGTTCATGATCCAGACTTGATCGTGGAAGAAGCAGCTCAGCAGGACATTGAAATTACTCCAGAATTAGCTGTGAGGCGAGAGCCGCTAAAGATTATCGGCAAAGAAACCAAAGAGCTGAGGAACAAGAAGGTTCACTTAGTCAAAGTGCAATGGAGTGGAGATCCGCGCGATTGTACTTGGGAAACTGAGGAGAGCATTCAGAAAGCTTACCCCAGATGCCGAGTAGATATCTCTGATTGACTCTGGTGCAAGGTACATTTACTTTACCTTGCATTACCATTTAATTCTCTATTCTGTTGCTATTTTCTTCCCATGGGTGTGCATTGTTTATTCTATACTCTGAATATTAAAAACAAATTGGTTGTTGTATTGTGTGATCGTAGAATTATCAAACCACTTTCGACTTTATTCCTTTTCGGGGACGAAAAGTTTTAAGTGGGGGAGATTGTAACGACCCAGAAAATCTGAACCAATTTAAAAATTTTAAATTGGCTAAAATAATGGATTTTAAATATTTAAAATAAATATTTTAAGTAATGGCGATGAAAACTAAGTTTGAATCGACATTTGAAAACGAATATAATTAATTATAATTATATATAGAATTGAAAATGGCGCGGTAGTTCGATAATTCGATTTCAAACTTCGATTGAATACCGGGTGCAAAACAATCCAGATTTTGGTGAAACCAAAATCATTAGGATCTTATTGGTAATATCTTTCTAACGAATCTAACCAATCGAAATTTGATAGCGGGAATCAAAAGATATGTCCAGTTGAAAATTCTGAATAGTCGCTATGGAATTCAGGCCCTTAAAAATGGACATTTTGCAGATGACCTCGGATTTCAACGAAACCACTTTTGTTGGGTCCGCAGTGTCAAGTTATTGCTAGGTTTCAAATTTCATAATTTTTCGAATCAATATGTGAGCGTGGCAAAGGAAAACGCGTTTGACCAGTTTCAGTTGATTTTAATCGACTGGAAATTGGCCATTTTTCAAACGGTCTCAGAATTCGACGAAACTAGTTTTGTTAGGACCGTATCGTCAATACGAAGCTAGAAAATATTTTTCTGGAATTTTTCTAGTTAGTATGTGACCCCGGTAATTTGAAATGTGCGTTTAAAATTCAATATAGTGATTTAAATGTAAATTCAAAAGGAAACTGATTGTAACGGTCAAATCAGCTTGCGATACATATCCCATTGTGTTCGGAATGGGGGTATAACGCTATGGACGACAGGCGGTGGACCTCGTTTCGAGGTCGTATGTAAAAGTCAACTTTTTGAATAATTAAATAAAAAAAAAATATATATAATATTTTAAATTCCCTCCCTCCCCTTATCCTCGTTCTGGCCCCCCCCCCCCGACTTCATTATCCAGAGAGAAAAAAAAAAAACAAAAACAAAAAAAAAAAAAAGAAACCCTAGCATCGATCGACGCCTCCGCTTGAGCCCCCTTCCCCATCGCACGATCGCCGACGAAGCTCCCCCCTCAAGACCTAGATCGACGAAGACCATCGAGCAGCTCCTGGAACTGCTGCCGCTGCTGCTTCTTCTCTTCCCCCCCCCCCTCCGTTTGTAGATCGGCAGCGACATCGCCCCCCCCCCCTCTGTAAGTTTTCTTTTATTTTATTTATTTATTTTATTTTTGTTTTAATTCTGATTTTATTTACTTAAGAAAAGAATGTTGTTTTTTTTTAGTTTAAATACCGTTTGTTTTTTTTTAGGTTTTAAAACTGATATTTTTTTTTTTTTTTTTGATTTTTTATATAAGGTGAAAACTGTTATTTTTTTTTTAAATTTAAAACTGATTTGTAAAAAAATAAAAACTGGATTTTTATAAAGTATTAAAACAGTTTTTTTTAAAAGAATAAAAACAGATTTTTTTAAAAAAAAAGAAAGTAAAAACTGTTTTGCTTTTAAAGTAAAAACTTTTTTTTTTTTTTTTTGTTTTTAAAATAAAAACTGATTTTGTTTTTAAAAGAAAAAAATAAGAAAAACTGATTTTAAAAGCAAGATAAAAACTGATTTTAAAAGCAAGGAAAAACTGATTTTAAAAGCAAAGAAAATCAGATTTTTTATATATAGAAAGTCGAAGTAAAAATCATAATTTTATATATCGAAAGTCGAAGTAGAAATCAGATTTTTATATATTGAATAACATAGTAAAAATTCGATTTTTACATGTGTAGAGAATACAGGCGAAAAAGGCGAAGATTTTTCTATTAAGAAGAGTCTTGAAGTTGGATAGCTATTGGTGAGATTTCTGATTTAAAATTTATATATTATATATGTGTGAAGTAAAAGTGAATAGCTATATATAAATTGCTATATATAAATATATATATATATATATATATACGCCCCCTCGTCCACAAACCATGGACGATATTTATTGGTTGAAATTGTGGTGAAAATAGAATGATTGTTTGGGATTGTTTGTGATTGATATTGGTTGATTGTGGTTGAAAAATACCCATTGGTGGTTGTGAAATATTTGGTTGAAACCACATAGGATTAGTTTGTGGAAATGAATAAATATATATACATGCCGCCTGCGTGCGAACTAGATGCATGATTCCCATTGTCAAAAACCGCGAGGTTTTAAGGTAGAGCGAGGAGCCGTACTAGGGACGGTGCCGGTGTAACTACCCTGCCGTTATGCTGCCGAAATTTTGAATAATATTTGTGTGTTTGAATTATTTTCATATGCTTAAAACTATAGAAAACATTCATGGGTTGAATTGATATTCATTCGTTGTTTAGAAATTCATGTGTTGAATGGTATTCATATTTTGAAATAAATAGTTCGATAATAAAAATCACATTTTTATTCATATATAAAAACTATTGAAAACATTCATGTGTTGAATTGATATTCATTCGTTGTTTAGAAATTCATGTGTTGAATGGCATTCATATTTTGAAATAAATAGTTCGATAATAAAAATCACATTTTTATCGATCTCTAAAAACTATAGAAAACATTCATGTGTTGAATTGATATTCATTCGTTGTTTAGAAATTCATGTGTTGAATGGTATTCATATTTTGAAATAAATAGTTCGATAATAAAAATCACATTTTTATTCATATATAAAAACTATTGAAAACATTCATGTGTTGAATTGATATTCATTCGTTGTTTAGAAATTCATGTGTTGAATGGCATTCATATTTTGAAATAAATAGTTCGATAATAAAAATCACATTTTTATTCATATATAAAAACTATTGAAAACATTCATGTGTTGAATTGATATTCATTCGTTGTTTAGAAATTCATGTGTTGAATGGTATTCATATTTTGAAATAAATTGTTTGATAATAAAAATCACCTTTTATCGACTATATGAACTATATAGAAAAATAGTGTTTTGAAATGAATTGTTATACAATAAAAATCACATTTTTATTGTATGCATAAATCGTTAAAATATGAAGTGTTAAAAATAGCCACTTGTTCAAAATAAACATATATGAGTTGAAATATTCATTAATTAACTAATGAAATGATTTGCACCTATTTATGTAACATTAGAATGAATGGTGTTTTTAAACCAAATAGAAATCAAATATGAAATCGAATAGAAAATGAAAAATGATATGAACTGTATATATATGTACATGCAATATTCTTTGAACAGGTTATAGCAAAGGGGCTAGAGAAGAGGAATAAAATTTTGTGCCCGACAAATAGGTACACATTTACTGATTTGTTTGGGTGATGATTTTGAGCCTATTGGCTAGCCGCTTGGCTTTTTCTTTTTCTTTTTGAGATCAGAAGGACCGGGACGCTATTTGCGATTTCCCGACGCTCCCGGTACAGGGGAGGTTATGGCGAAATTTTTCCAAAATTTAAGGAGTTAGAAATTTTTTTTGAAGTAAAACGATATTGAAATCGTTGAATGAACTATATTTATATAAATATATAAATATAAATAAAATTAAAACGAAACGAGGCCGTGCAGTTCGTATTTTGAAAACGTGATTTCAAACGACTAGTACGGGAAATCCGACCATTGGATTTTCCCGAAACCTCAACCGTCGGGTTCGCCTTGGAATAATCTTTCCAACGGCACCAACCTTGTAAAAATCCAACGGTTGGATTGTCCGAAATGTTTAATTCAAATTTGAAGAAAAACAGCGCCAGAATCGATTATATTTATTTATATATATAAATAAAATTATATTTAATCGAATAACGACGCTGCAGTTCGTATTTTGAAATCGAAACTTCAAACGATTGTACCGGGAGATCCGACCGTCGGATTTTCCCGAAACTGGAACCGTTGGGTGCGTTTTGAAAAGACCTTTCTAATGATGTAAATTTTGTGAAGATCCAACGGTTAGATTTTCAGATATGTGTAAATCAAATCTGAAGAAAAACAGCGCCACGGCCGCCTTATGGCCCGAAGCGTCGTTTTAAATAAAATGGCTATTTTAAAATAAATAAAAATAGCGATAAATAGTTATAAAATATCATAAGCGATATGGAATGGAAATAAACTGAATTTGCTTGATTTATGTGATGTTTGATGGTTGAATGTGTTTGGTGTAAAAATTACATTAAAGAACAAACGTGATGTTGTCAAATAATTTAACCATTGAAATAAATCGATTTGAAATTCTAAATATACGTGAATTATTTGAAAAGGCCGAGTTAATTCTCATTTCGAATAATCGACCGACGATTGAAATTCGAAGATGAAGACGATGGTCGAAGACCGGAGATCTTCACCTCGTTTGGATGGTAACCGAGGTCCTGATTGGGAGGCATCCCGAAATATGGATAATGAGTGGTGATCGTTCAGACGTACGTGTTGATCGAAGGGTTTGCGAGGTATTTAGTGCCTCCGGTTTCGTTCAGACCCAGAACGGACTTGTAAATGGACTGTGTGTCCGACATTGGAATTTGTTCTGTGTGATTGATAGCCATCAGTTGCACGGTGTGAATTGCCTGTGTGGCATGCTAAGATGCAGTGATCAGGGCTTCTGTTGAAAAGCAAAGTCTTGTGGTGATGATCAAAGCACCGCCTGTGTGGCGTAGCTTTGTGTATAACGTGAATTCGCGAGCCTCACACCCCGGTATGAACCTAAAACGGGAGAGGACATCAGGGAGGACCTGCGTTTCTTTCTAGCTAGGGTGGTGTCAGTGACCTACCAGCCCTGACATTTATATACTTTTCACCTATGTGGTTGTTGCTGTTGCGAGGCGCCTCGGTTTGATCGGACGATCCGGGTCCGATGGAGTCATTCGTTGGCTCGTTTACGCCCCAAAGGGCGGGGAGACGTAGTGTTCAGGCATAATAATCCACATCGGTGGACCGGCCCTGACGATCCAAGGGGCAGTTGCGGCTGTTCCTGAGGGGCGGGCTAGAGCGTCTCGAATTCGGTAAGGACTATCTTTTGCCTTGGTTCATGACGGAAATCCAATTTCCAAATACGACATCGTGCGGCTTTGATTGTATATATATATGGCGACATGATATATGGTACCCATGCCGTCTATGATTGATAGTTATGATTTGAAATAGTTTTCAAAACATATAAACACTAGCAATAATATCAAATGCCCTTGTTTTATTCGTATCAATCATATTTTAGCCATTATAAGGTAAAACTCTATCCTTCGGTTTGCGTTGCATTGTGTGATGGGAACTGAGTCTTATAACGGCTTCATTTTTATAAAAAGCATAGCGATGTTTAAAAGAATGATTTGTTTTAAAGCACTGGCAATCCAATGGAGTAAACCCGTTCCACGAAAGTGGCGTGGTCCTGTGATTAGCCAATTATATATGTGTTGAGTGGATTTCTCATACCAGTCCCATGACTGACTCGTAGTTTGTTTCACTCTCAAACTCGGGTGCCCCTTTTTCTACACGGGCAGCCTTGTATTCAGGTTTAGCTGGTTCTTTCTGGATAGCTGGAGCTGAAGATGGATTCTATCATTTATTTCTTTTTATGCTGTTCAGCTCCTATTGTACATATTTTGTTTATTTCCGCTGTAGACATTTATGTATAGCTGAACTGTATTTGTACTAAGTAAGATCCTGTATACTGTGTAACTCTGATGATTACTTTTATCCAGTATATTTTGTTGTTCATTCTGGTGTATTTATTTAATTCTGTTCTGCTATTATATGTTTCTGTGTTATATTCCAAAAGATAACCTTGTTTCCGTGAGAACGGGAAATCGGGTCGTCTCACCTGCCAAATAACTAATTCGATAACTCCTTTCGATTAAACTATAATCGATCAACTCACTTCGAATATTTCTGATTCGATCATCTCACTTCGAATAACTAAATTTGATTAACTCATTTCAAATCTATTTGAATAAACTAAATTCGATAACTCTATTTAATTAACCCTGGTTCGATTTAACTCTATCGATTAACTCTATCTGATTAACTCTTTTAACTCTATTTATTCAAACAAGTAAATATCTCCTTTGATTCCGATTTATCTTAACAAATAATTATCTCCTTTGATTTCTATTTATTTTAAACAAATAAATATCTCCTTTATACTCTATTTATCTTAACAAATAATTATCTCCTTCTGATTTCTATTTGTCTTAACAAATAATTATCTCCTTTGATTTCTATTTGTAACTGTTTTACAAATATCTCCTTTTAAATCCTATTTGTAAATGTTTTACAAATATTTTCTTTTAAATCTCTATTCTATTTGTAAGTGGTTTACAAATATTTCCTTTCTATTTATTTGACAAATATTTTCCTATATATTTGTTTTACCAATATTTTCCTTTCTATTCGATTTACAAATATATTTCTTCTATATTTGATTTACCAAATATATTCCTTTCTATTTTTGATTTACCAAATATATTTCTTTTCACAAAAACCCTTTTTATTTATATATATAAAATCCTTTGATTTTATATAATGAATTTATTTCAAAATAAACTTTGAAAAATCCCTTATCGACATTCTGATATTTCGTATGGTATTTAACACGCCATATAACAACGATAAATATCGTCCAAACACATATAATCAACATCAGACTATATATCACATTATATATCACAGTATATAAATCACAGTAAAATAAATGTTGAGGAATCCAGTTGGATTCCTCCAACCTGTTTTCCCTGCATCACAGATGTTAAACAATATAGATAACGTCACTTTCAGTTCCATATGATATATTCTGTTAAACAGAATCAATATAGAAATTCAACTAACTGACTAGCAGTTCAATCAAACAGTCAACACACAATCAATCAGACAATTTCTAACAGTTCTAAAAAATACAACATGAAATTATAAGTTGTTCAGAGTTAGTGAGATTTTACTCACATTGGACGATCATCGTTGATAACGATAACCATCGCTTGATTTGATTCAGGCGGACCATTTATTTTGCTTTAAATTGTAACGAGCTCCGATGGACTACCAGTCAGTTCCATGTTGTAGTGTCCCTCCATACGATCTTGTCGGATCTGACCGTTCGAAATTCTGATATAGTATGTGCGAGATATTATATTTACAAATTATCGTACAAATTTGAAATTAAATAAAAACTTAAATTTTCCTTTGAATGGCTCATCCTCACAACCGGTCAGCCCAACCCTCCCCTTTCTGATTCACATCATCCCATTTTTATGGCCCCCTTCTTTTATATTTTTCCATTGACTATATGGGCTTCACCATGTATATGAGAATCTGGCCCAAAACCCCTTTTAAACCCCACGCCTTCGAATTCAATCCTCCCCCTCTTGGAAAAATACGCAGCCTTCCTGTATCATAAAGCCCCTCAATCCTTCAACAAACAATTCCACAAATCTTCCCTAATCCATTTGCTTAGTCTAAATCACCACTGTTATTTTGCTCCTCATCTTCCACGATTTACACACCCATGCCCAGCAGCTCCTCAAGGGCCATTCCCGCCTGTAAATCCTCCCCTATCTCATCCAATACTCAACAAAACTAAAAAATGATTTCGCCGACGAACTCCCCGCTAAAATCTCTTCTACCCTATATCGAAGATGTACAACTCGGATTCCCAGAGGAAAAACTGACGCCGCAGGATTTTCACGCTGCGCTGAAACCGGCGACAACTTTCATCCCCCATTCCTGCATACTTTCACCAATCTCTTATACTATCCATCCTAAACACCGAATTAAACTCCAATTCAAACAACCATAGTCCGCCCTCACGAAATATCGAACCCTAGTCGCGACAGCTGAAACTCAGCGAAGGCAAAACAAGATCGAACACAGAGATATTGGTACGAAGTCGAAGCCAACGCTATCGTGAATCCATATATGCTATTTCCATGATTTTAGAGATTTGTTTTGAGTTTCGTTGGATTTTTTCTTTTGGTATTTCTTCATGTTTTGAGTGAACTGGTTGTGGCTAAGATAAAGGAGAAATGCGGAAAGAATGGTATTAGGTTAAGTGTTGTTTATATACTTTCAGTTGGAATTTTTGTTTGTGTAGTTGGGATGAATGGCTCTCAGGAAGAAATGTTTGTATTAAGGCATCCATACATATGTTTGTGGAGTGGATTTAACTTTGGACGTGGCCTTTCCTTTGATCACTTAATCAATTAGGATATTTTTATTTTAAGTCTTACACTATTCGGTACTCGTTGCCTAGAACTTGGTTAATGTACGGACTGCTATTGACAGAGATAAAGGTACCATTGTATCGAGCAAGGTTCCCCGATTCCAAAAATATAAAAATACCGGTAGGTGAACTCATATTGTGAAATCCCAAGATATTGGTTTAGGGTGCAATATACTTCAAATAAAAAGTGGCTTATTTAATTAATTAAAAATTACAGAAAAATTCTAAAAATTAAATTATCACTACGTCTCAAAAGAACCTCGTCTAAATTCAAACCCGATATTTAGTTATATCGAATAAACCATTACGGTCGATAAACGATTCTATAGCGACTATTTTAAAATTTGATTTGGACATGTCTCAAAATCTACACAACGAAATCCTGATTTTTCTCTTCCACTAGAAAGATATACTCCACCAGGTCCGTAGGTTTCTTGTTTCGCAGAAATCTGATTTAAAACGAACCCTATACATTCAGTTGAAGTTCAAATCGACGATTTACGAACTACAGCGCCATTTCAAGCTCGATTTTAATTATATTATAACTCTACGTTCAAACTGTCATTTATATAATATATTCATTATTCAAATTCAATTCCAAGCTGAATTAAATATCACAGATGATCCAATTTACACCATATCGCCATTTCAGCCTATTCTGATTATTTCAGAATTAAATATATTATTTAATTATTATTTTAATTAAATATTCACCATTATTAAATTCCACGACCAATAATTCCTTTTAATCACCTTATAAATAATTAAATAAATTAATTATAATACCTCTGCCAATGCAGGTCATTACAATCTTCCCCACTTAAAATAATTTCGTCCTCGAAATTGCTAAAATGTATAGGACGACCCTATCTACTAGTTAAAACATATTTGTTTTCTTCTAATCTTCAGTTTCAACTGAACCAATTTAATTTCAATTAAATTATTAATGAATACTTATCAACGAAAATTTCTAGAAATCCTGAAAATTTTCGAACGCCTTAACTCTTCAAAAAATTTCGCCAGCACCTCCTTTGTACTGGTCAAAAGGTCGAACTCCAACTCGCCTCTCTGGGCCATCTCCAACCCAAAAGAAAATCAAACAACCAAGCGGTTTGTCAATTTGGCTCATAAATCTTATATCCGATAGAAATATAAACTTGTACCTTTCGTCGGCATATCATTATATCCTTTCCACCTGTTATCAATTCAGCAGATACAAGGGTCTTCCCAATCAAATTCCAACATGCTTTTATCCACAACACAACCATTCGATTATATCCGAGCCAAATATCATTTCAACTCGAGTTTCTTCTCGATTCCCAACTCTTAACTTGATTATCCCATTACACTTCAAATTTTGAATCTCACAATCCAATTTGTCTTGATATCATTCTAATTCAATCTCAGTTACCACTTTACTGGATTTACTTTAATTCAAATTTTCTTTCACAAATCTCTGTTAAATTTGTTTTTAATTCAAACAGTCTATTCCTGAGAGTTTTTAAACAGTTCACTCTTTTCAAAAATCAAATTTTCCTTTTGAACATGTCACTAAGCCCTTAATTAATATACCATTAGTTAAATCACTTCTCTATTTCTTTATCAATATTTATTAACCAAATATTTTCAATAATCATATTGGCCTTTTATGTTATTTGGAAAACATTTCCGAATATCGCCTTCCTTTATTTTCTAAACTTTATAAAATATATGTTATTTATAATTGGAAAATATTCCAATTACTTATCTCTTTTCCAAATCTCATTTATTTCTATACTTAGGAAATATTATTTATTATATTTCCAAGCTTACACTTATTTGGGTTAAAACAAATGTTGTGTAAAACATCGTTACGACAACCCAAATACTAAATTCAACTAACTCTTACTCAACATTGATCTTCGAGCCTGAAATCTTACTATTTATTTATTAATAATGAAATCAATCAAGTTGGGGGTATAACTACCTCTCAGACCTTGATTGAATAACATTTATAACATCAAAACAGATATGACTACTTACTCGAATAATCAATACCATACAACTCTTATTCACTTTTAAACACGTATACGCTTCCTCTTTATATTCTTACTAGATTTTATTCTTAGTCTTCCTTTTTGATTTTACTATTCTATTTCTAAGTTCGTTTCCTTATCGACTTCTATATATATCGATACGTTGATTTCTAACTATCAAATTTTTCTTAAAAATATTCTAACTCCTTAAATTCCCAGAAAAGTTCGCCATAACCACCTTCGTACCAGAAGAATCGGGATATTTCAAATAGCTTCCCATGGCCCTCACAAATCCAAAAAGAAAAAGAAAAGCCAAGCGGCTAGCTGATACGGCGCATAAAATCTCATATATGAATTAAATACGTACCTTTTGTCGGGCATACTATTTATAATTCTTCTAACACTTTGTCCCATACCTGTCTTATGTATGTCTATACCTGTCCAATCTATTTTAACTATACCAATCGTTTTAACTAAATTTGTTAATTAAATTTTGTTAATTTACTCTTTAGTCTATTTCACTTTTATATTTGAACATGTCATGTTCCAATATATTTTAACTTGCTTATTAACTAGTTCTAATTCTATTTTCAAACTTAAGTTCTATATTCGATTTCGAATATACTTTTACAAATCCAATTCACCTTTCAAAGTTCAAGTTCAAATTCAAAACTCGCTTAACTAATTCCTCTTCGACTTAGTTAATTCTATTCAATTTCTATTCAAATTTTATATCACTTCTATTATTCAAATCTATATTATAAATCCCATTTTTAAATCCAACACAACTTGTCTTTCCCAAAATAAATTCAAAACAGTTTCTCTGGTAGTAATTCGTCACTTACATACTCGAAAATGAATATTGATGATGCAGCTGTCATAATCAGAATCTATTTTCCGGCGATCGAAGTGAGTTCAATCCTATAAAACCATTTCTAAACATTTCCACTTTGAAATTCATTTCAAAATATAATTCACACTGCTTGTAGAACAATGTAAAATCTCCCAGGATCTTAATTTTTCCTTGTTTTTAATCCAAATCCATTTACAAACACTTACCCAATTCTCCAGAATTTTAATTCCATTTCTGGTTTAAATTTCAGATTTAACTCATCTGATTTCACGTATTTCACTTATATGATTTCTGATTGATTATTTACATAACCATTTAATTTATAATCTTACTCGATTATAATAACAACCAATATACCCACTATATTATAATTTTGATATATATATATCTTCTCTATATCAAGATATACCTTGGGTAAACTTATTTTAATTTACCCTCTTTTCAAAACATTTCGAGTCGACCCATCGTATTCGAGTGTTTAGTAACTTCTACCGGTACAGTGGATCAAACTGATCGACCAGAATCCATAAACAACTCAACCAATGAATCTCCACAATATAAAACAATTTTTATATCAATATAAAATACGTTCACTCGTATATATACACTCAATCTCAGTCTAGGGTATTACTAACCCCATCTCTACTGAGTCACGCCTCAGAGCCAAAGTAATTCACTTAACCTTAAGCTCTAATACCAATTGTAATGACCCTAAAATCCGGTCCAATTTGAGCTGACCAAAAACACAAGTCCAACCCCAAATTTAACTGAAAATCAGGAAATTAATAGGAAGAAAATAGAGGATAAGGATAGATAAGATAGAAACTTAGAATAGAAGAAGAAGAAGAAGAACACAACATCAGAGTAACACGAACCTCACAGCGGAACGAACAACATATAATAGGTAACATATCTTTGAAATAAAAGATTTTACTTGAATATACATATCATCATCAAGTACAACACTTACAACACAGCGGAAATAAACTATAGCTATATGATCCTGAAGCCTCCTGCTCCAAGCCCTTCCAGTATATCTGTAAATCCTGACTACTTGACCGCCCGTACAAAATTGGGCACCCAAGAGTTTAGGGAAAACAACAAAATAAACTCCGATACAGTCATGGGACTGGTATGAGTAAAATAGTTTAAAACGGTTCGAACTAGTAAACGATATCTCATAAGACCACGCCGTATAACGGAAAGGGTTTTTCCCTTATGAGAATCCAAATTATCTTTATATCAAAACCCCTTTGATATTATAATAATGTATACCAACTACAATATAATAATCATCTAGCAGAAATGCTTTCATCTCATGTTCTGTGTATATAGTATACAATCAAAACCGCAAGCACGTATTGGGCAATGGATTTCCAACTATGACAAGATGTGGAACCACCTTACGCTAGTGTACCTCTAGAAAGGAATACACTGGGTTCAATAAGAACATCTTGCAACCCGGCCACACATGACCGACCACTCACTTCGCTTGAGTGTATCGAATGTATATCACCAACAGTTGGGATCACCAACCGTTTCCCGAATGGGACAGTATCGATAATAGATTTTTAGAAATAAATGAAACTCTAGATCAGGTGATTATACACCCTACTTCGGTGTGACCGACTTAGCCATGCTGCCTGCCCGATTTCTGTCATTTGCCGGATGTGAGGCTAGAAGCTACGTTTTATCATCACACCAGATTCAATTTGAATGCCACATCATCAAATCCATCAGATCACCGTTTGATGTCCTCAACAATGCATTATGTGTTAGCTAAAAAGAAGTTTACTTCTCCGCTTCCACTCTTGGTACGGTTGGAGAAATCAATATACGTGATCGTCTGGAAATACTCTGTCAGACATCCGTCCATACTAGTCATCCAGGATCAGGATGAACCGAAGGTACTATTCAGTATATCCATCTTAGGCACTGTTATCTAAGACTTATACAACAGTCCTTGCACTTTACTCCGTCTTCAATTTATCTTTGGCATATATGATTCGCAACGATTATGCCAATACAGAGTGGTTCTTTGGAAAATAATCCAACCGGTCTCTCCATATTAACAACATTAAAATGGTCAAAACTTCGATAGTTTGTGAGTTAACTATCAAAAAAAACAAGTGCGCAAACAACGATAATATTTCCAGATGGAAATTTTATCGAACAAACATCATTTAACATTAATCTCTTTAGTTCATTTTACATCTCCTGTTTCCCTATTTTCAACATTTTCTATCTTCTATATTTAGAAAATATACGTTATTAACACTGGAAACATTTCCATTCCTTGTTTTCTGTATTTAGAAAACATTTCTGATTCTTGTTTGGAAAACATTTCCAAAAGTCCTATGTTTGGATTAAGTAGAGGTTTTAGATAAAACATCGCAATGCCAACTCAACCATTTCCTTTAATTACTAAATTCACTTTTACCATCCTTTACTGCCGAACCTTAACCATTCCTTAGTTAAAAACGAAGCCTATCAAGTTGGGGTATAATTACCTCTCAGACCTTAACTGAACAACATTTCTATCCTTGAAATAGGTAAAGTTCACTTTACATTTCTTTAACTAACTTCCTTACTTAAACCTTCTTTCGAATAACTATATTCGATTAACTCTTATCAATTAACTCCATGGGACTGACCCTATTGGATTACTCTATTCGATTAACTCTTTTTGATTTACTCTATTCACTTAACTCCTGTCGAATAAACTAGATTCGATAACTCCTCTAACTCTATTTGAATAAACTGTATTCGATTAACTCCTCTAACTCTATTCGAATAAACTGTTCGATTAACTCCTCTAACTCTATTCGAATAAACTATTCGATTAACTCCTCTAACTCTATTCGAATAAACTATTCGATTAACTCCTCTAACTCTATTCGAATAAACTATTCGAAAACTACTTTCAAATAACTAGATTTGATAACTCCTTTCGATTAAACTAAAATCGATAACTCCTTTCGATTAAACTAAAATCGATAACTCCTTTCGATTAAACTATAATCGATAACCCCTTCCAAATAACTAATTCGATAACTCCTTTCAATTAAACTATAATCGATCAACTCACTTTGAATATTTCTGATTCGATTATCTCACTTCGAATAACTAAATTCGAATAACTCATTTCAAATCAATTTGAATAAACTAAATTCAATAACTCTATTTAATTAACTCTGGTTCGATTTAACTCTATCGATTAACTCTGTCTGATTAACTCTTTTAAATCTATTTATTCTAACAAGTAAATATCTCCTTTGATTTCTATTTATCTTAACAAATAATTATCTCCTTTGATTTCTATTTATTTTAAACAAATAAATATCTCCTTTACACTCTATTTATCTTAACAAATACTTATCTCCTTTTGATTTCTATTTGTCTTAACAAATAATTATCTCCTTTGACTTCTATTTGTAACTGTTTTACAAATATCTCCTTTAAATTCCTATTTGTAAATGTTATACAAATATTTTCTTTTAAATCTCTATTCTATTTGTAAGTGGTTTACAAATATTTCGTTTCTATTTGTTTGACAAATATTTTCCTTTATATTTGTTTTACCAATATTTTCCTTTCTATTCGATTTACAAATATATTTCTTCTATATTTGATTTACCAAATATATTCCTTTCTATTTTTGATTTACCAAATATATTTCTTTTCACAAAAACCCTTTTTATTTATATATATAAAATCCTTTGATTTTATATAATAAATTTATTTCAAAATAAACTTTGAAAAATCCCTTTTCTACATTCTGATATTTCTTATGGTATTTAACACGCCATATAACAACGATAAATATCTTCCAAACACATATAATCAACGTCAGATTATATATCACATTATATATCACAAAATATAAATCAAGTAAAATAATTGTTGAGGAATCCAGATTCCTCCAACCTGTTTTCCTTGCATCACAGATGTTAAACAATATAGATAACATCACTTTCAGTCAACACAAAATCAATCAGATAATTTCTAATATTTCTAAAAAATACACCATGAAATTATAAACTGTTCAGAGTTAGTGAGATTTTACTCACATTGGACGATCATCGTTGATAACGATAACCATCGTTCCATTTGATTCAGATGGACAATTTATTTTGCTATAAATTGTAATGAGCTCCGATGGACTTCCAGTCAATTCCATGTTGTAGTGTCTCTCCATACGATCCTGTCGGATCTGACCGTTCGAAATTCGGATATAGTATGTGAGAGATATTGTATTTACAAGTTATCGTACAAATTTTAAATTAAATAAAAACTTTAATTTTCCTTTGAATGGCTCACCCTCACAACCGGTCAGCCCAACCCACCCCTTTCTGATTCACGTCAGCCCATTTTTATGGCCCCCTTCTTTTATATTTTTCCATTGACTAAATGGGCTTCACCATGTATATGAGAACCTGGCCCAACACCCCTTTTAAACCCCACGCCTTCGAATTCAATCCTCCCCCTCTTGGAAAAATGCGCACCCTTCCTGTATCATAAAGCCCCACAATCCTTCAAAAAAAAATTCCACAAATCTTTCCCTAATCCATTTGCTTAGTCTAAATCACCACTGTTATTTTTCTCCTCATCTTCCACGATTTACACACCCATGCACAGCAGCTCCTCAAGGGCCATTGCCGCCTATAAATCCTCCTCCATCTCATCCAACACTGAACAAAACTCAAAAATGATTTCACCGACGAACTCCCCGCTAAAATATCTTCTACCCTATATCGAAGATGTACAGCTCGGATTCCCAGAGGAAAAACCGACGCCGTAGGATCTTCACGCTGCGCTGAAACCGGCGACAATTTTCATCCCCTATTCCTCCAAACTTTCGCCAATCTCTTATACTATCCATCCTAAACACCAAATTAAACTCCAATTCAAACAACCATAGTCCACCCTCACGAAATATCGAACCTTAGTCGCAACAGCTAAAACTCAGCGAAGGCAAAACAAGATCGAAGAGAAATTGGTACGAGGTCGAAGCCAACGCTGTCGTGAATCCATATATGCTATTTCCATGATTTTAGAGATTTGTTTTGAGTTGCTTTGGATTTTTTCTTTTGGTATTTCTTCATGTTTTGAGTGAACTGGTTGTGGCTGAGATAAAGGAGAAATGCGAAAAGAATGGTATTACGTTAAGTGTTGTTTATATAATTTCAGTTGGAATTTTCGTTTGTGTAGTTGAGATGAATGGCTCTCAGGAAGAAGTGTTTGTATTAAGGCATCCATACATATGTTTGTGGAGTGGATTTAACTTTGGACGTGGCCTTCCCTTTGATTACTAAATCAATTAGGATTTTTTATTTTAAGTCTTACACTATTCGGTACTCGTTGCCTAGAAGTTGGTTAATGTACGGACTGCCATCGACAGAGATAAAGGTACCATTGTATTGAGCAAGGCTCCCCGATTCCAAAAATATAAAAATACCAGTAGGTGAACTCATATTATGAAATCCCAAGATATTGGTTTAGGGTGCTATATACTTCAAATAAAAAGTGGCTTATTTAATTAATTAAAAATTACAGAAAAATTCTAAAAATTAAATTATCACTACGTCTCAAAAGAACCTCGTCTAAATTCAAAGCCGATATTTAGTTATATCGAATAAAACATTATGGTCGATAAACGATTCTATAGCTACTATTTTAAAATTTGATTTGGACACATCTCAAAATCTACACGACGAAATCCTGATTTTTCTCTTCCACTAAAAAGATGTACTCCACCAGCTCCGTAGGTTTCTTGTTTCACAGAAATCCGATTTCAAACGAACCCTGTACATTCAATTGAAGTTCAAATCGGCGATTTACGAACTACAGCGCCATTTCAAGCTCGATTTTAATTATATTATAGCTCTACGTTCAAATTGTCGTTTATATAATATATTCGTTATTCAAATTGAATTCCAAGCTGAATTAAATATCACAGATGATCCAGTTTACACCATATCGCCATTTCTGCCTATTCTGATTATTTCAGAATTAAATATATTATTTAATTATTATTTTAATTAAATATTCACCATTATTAAATTCCACGACCAATAAATCCTTTTAATCACCTTAAAAATAATTAAATAAATTAATTATAATACCTCTACCAGTGCGGGTCATTACAGTTGCTGATCCCAACCGTTGGTGATATACATTCGATACACTCAAGCGAAATGAGTGGTCGGTCATGTGTGGCCGGGTTGCAAGATGTTCTTGTTGAACCCAGTGTATTCCTTTCTAGAGGTACACTAGCGAAAGGTGGTTCCATACCTTGTCATAGTTGGAAATCCATTACCCAATACGTGCTTGCGGTTTTGATTGTATACTATATATGTAGAACGTGAGATGAAAGCGTTTCTGCTAGATGATTATCTATATAACAAAAAGCATCGGGTGGTTATACAGACAAAGAGGGGCTGGGATTTAATCTAAGCATAGATAAAGAGGGGCTGAGATTTCAACACTTATTGTTTCAGTTGCACGATATTCCACAAACCGCTCGGTCTTCTTCCCCACGTTCATTCAAATGTGGACAATTTGGAGTCCAACATTTATCCTCCCACTAACTGCCAATCCCACATTTCTCCTGCAATAATATCACAACATCGTTCTCACGTATCTATTCACACCTTTTAATTATAATGGTCTGGCAGTTACGACAAAATTGTACCCATTATTTCCATAACCAACGCTCAAATTTCCTTCACACTTTGTTCAATCTTCTCCCGATCCCTATCGCATTCTTCCAATGTCCGATGAAGGGATCTCTCCATTGTCAGAAACCACCCACGGTCTTCATCGCTGATTTCAAGGTTAGAGTTTCAATATCCAAGCAAGATTAAATTAAATTGATACAGCAAGAGTATATGTTTCCATTTCTCCTATTTTTCTATTTTCATCCCAGCACCATCAAATTTTAAACTGTCATCCACCTGCTCCGTGTGTACTGTTTTACTGCTGAAACTAGCTGAGATTAAAATTACGGACTAAACATGCATGCAAGTATGCATATGTATACAGCTGCCGACTCTAATAAAATGGAATTAAGGTACCAGTTTTATCCTTTATTGCTATGAGTTTCATTCTAACTTTTTTTTTTGACAGTTAAAGTAAATTTATATTGTCGTTTTTTGCATCTAATATTTTCAACTTAAATTGGTTTATACTAATCAGTGCACTACTATTATAACCAATGCTGTCATTTTCCCTTGACAGCTTCCTTCCTATGGATGCATTGCGTCCGCCATCAACCAAATTTAAAGCAAATAAATGTTCATAATAATTTGATGTGAGAAATTATATGAACAGAATGGTTATCGAAAAAGCTTGAGAAGAACCAAGGGCAGTTATGCATGCATATAACGAAAGCATTAATGAGAAATTAATTCATAATAAGAATTGAATGACTATCAATAAACGTTGAGAATAACTAAGGGCAGTTATGCATGCATGGAATGAAAGCATTAATAAGAAATTAATCACTTTTATGAATGGTTATATATACAGTATAAAAATTATTTGTTTACTGAACTGAATTCGTGTTCCCATTTTCAGATGAAATCTTGACTCAGTAAGATATTACGTTTCTTTTTGCCAAAACATAGTAACTTAAAAGTAGAAATTTATGTTGACAGATATAGTAAATTAATCTGATTACTGATACAAAACATTTAAAACACAGTTTTAAGTTTATGATTTAGGCGAAACCTTAATGTATAGATCAAAACAATAAAGCAAAAAAATATATGGGATTGTTATCCAACGCAGATAAGCTATTAAATATTATGTATTACCACATATAAATATCTACAAACCGATATACTGTCTTATATGCATCGGCTGAGAACTCTTGCTTACCGAGTTATGGGGTCCTTGGTACAACTATAAATTAGATATTTTTTTAGGTTATTTATAATCTTATAAGTATCAATCTGCAATAAAAGTGATCTTTGTGGTGACCTTTACGTTCTTATTTCTTATGGTGACCTTTATGTTCTTAATTCTTATACACATGAAATATGTGTTTACTTTTCCTTCTCTACCTACTAATGCTTACATGCATATTCATATTTTCTTATGAGATTCTTTATATTCGTGTATGCATGTGTATATTTTTTTTAATTCATAATTTTTTTTCCTGAATTTACCTTATTAGTAAGATTTTAATATTACAGTAAATTTAATAGTTAGAAGGCCGTATGTGGAAAAAAGAAAAGTGTTGCTAAAACCCACATCTAATATTCACCTTATATATTCAACATTCCTTGCTCCTTTTGTACTAATATAAATATGTTCTTTATGCTGTCCTTCCCTTTACTGGTAATCTTTTTTGCCTACAGTTTGTTAACACAATGACATTTTAGGGACGCTGGAAGAATCCCAAATCATTTTGCAACAGTAAGATTTAAAATCAAACTTACCATATTCTTTAGCCAGCCAACACAGAATATCTCTATCAGTTTGATCATTGATTTTAATGTTATTGATTACCTATCTAATAGATCTAGGCAACAAGTTAATGATGTTGTTGATTACCTGCCTAATAGATGATAACCATATTTTCAGTTTTAACATAGTTGCCTGTCCTTGGTGCCTTCGTTGAATAAAGATGCTAGGTTTGTTCTCATTCATCACAAGTCGTGCCTGTACCTTCATCATCCGCATTGAACTGTTGGAAATAAACTAGATTTTGCATTTCAATCATTTATGTTTTAAGACAATATGAAATACACAGAATCTAGAATATATGAGATATTTATGCAAAATATATGTTTGATTTTGTTATATAAATATGTATCATATTGTATATGAGAATATTTAAGAGAGATTTATGAACAACTTTTAGATTGAGTTAATCCTAACTGTTTATTTGAGATGTGAATTTCTATAAATAGATGGTTGTAAGAAAATCAAATTAGAACTTTCAATAATAAGTTTCGGAATAAAGTTATCTCATCTCCCTGCAAAAAAGACCTTTTTATCTTCTTCAACCTCTTACATTCTCATATACAAAATCTAAAATTTTGAATAATCATTTATTACATGTATCCACTATGCTTTCCCAACATTAATTCATGCTCCTACAAAAAGTTTCAAAAAGAATCATTTGCAAAAAAAATTTTGTGAGGGAAAAATACATTAAAACATGATTTTATAATTGATAACACAGTCTCAAATAGGCAAGGATCAATCACTTTAAGGCATTCACTATATCGTATTATTAATTAAATTCATACTTACTGGAATCCAACTTCTAATTGTCCTTCACCCAACAGATTGACGCAGCAACCATACTATAGTTATCGACTGTTTGAAAGACAAAATGAATATTCTACAATTCTACTTGCACGAAAATTGTTGCACTCCTATCAAATACACGCGCATTACATCTCATTACACAATTATTACATTCTTCTTCTGCGATTTTTTAAACATTTTCACCAACTAATTGTAACATGTTTCCCAAATATACGTTATTATGTTACTATATATCTACGTATATTCAAAATCTCTTACTTTTGTCTAAATATTGTTTCAAGAGCACATCAATTCAAATGGAGTACGCAACTAGCTGCAAGTTGTGGTGTCCACATACAACATCTTTAACAATGAAGAATTTTAAACTATTGAATTGTTTTTTATCTGTATCTTACGAATGCTATTTTTTCTGCTTAATGTTCCTTTGCTACAATCATTACAGTTGGTATTTACTGTTCACTCTGTAATGTTGTGGTCTATTTCATATGAAATAACTTCTTAATTCTATGCATGTACTTTTTCCTAATCTGTAATCATATTTTCTATCCTCATTGTGTTCAACCAATGCAGAATATCACATAATATGGCTGCTTATTCGCTATTTCATACATATATCTTTTCATCAACTCTATAGGCATACATAAAATTTAATACTACTTACCGTACGTGCAACCTGTACTTACTCGCTATATATGCATTACTTACTTCTTCCTGCAAAATTTATTTTCTACATTACAATCCTAACATATACATATATCATTTACAATATATATCTTGCTATTATACAATATGTTTTCACCGTTTATTGATGAATGCAAGCTAAAACACTAAAAATTCTATACTCCCGTGCATCGCACGGGTTTCCACTCGTATATATATATTGTGGTTGATAGACATTATTATAATATCAAAAGGTATTTTGATATAAAGATATTTTGGATTCTCATAAGGGAAAAACCCGTTCCGTTATACGGCGTGGTCTTATGAGATATCATTTACCTGCTTGAACTGTTTTAAACTGTTTTACTCATACCAGTCCCATGAATGACCCGGAGTTTATTTTGTTTTTTTCCCTAAACTTTTTGGTGCCCAATTTTGTATGGGCAGTCAAGTAGTCGGGATTTACAGATACTTGAAGAGCTGGAGCAGGAGGCTTCAGGATCATATAGCTATAGTTTATTTCCGTAGTGTTGTAAGTGTGTATTTTGATAATGATGTATATTTCAAGTTATGTTATTTATATTTTATGTTATTCGTTCCGCTCTGAGGTTCGTGTTACTCTGATGTTGTGTTCTTTTTCTTCTTCTACTCAAAGTTTCTATCTTATCTTTCCTCACCCTCTGTTTTCGTTTTATTAATTTCCTGATTTCCAGTACAATTTGGGTTGGACGTATGTTATTTAGTCAGCTCAATTTGGACCCCATTTTTGGGTCATTACAGTTGGTATCAGAGCTAAAGTTAAATGAATTACCTTGGCTCTGTGGCGTGACTCAGTAGAGATAGGGTTAGTAATTCCCTAGATTGAGTTTTAGTGTATATATACGAGTGAACGTATTTTTTATTGATATAAAAATTGTTTTATATTGTGGAGATTCATTGGTTGAGTTGTTTATGGGTTCTGGTCGATCAGTTTGATCCAGTGTATCGGTAGGGATTTTGTAAACACTCGAATACAATGAACCGTCATGGTATGTTTTGAAAAGAGGGTGAACGACATAATTTTACCCAAATTATATTTTGATATAAAGAAGATTGATATTGAAATGATTATAATATATTGGATATATTGGTTGTTATTATAATCGAGTAAGATTATAAAAGTAAAATGGTTATATATATAACCAAGTAGGATTCGTATAAGTGTTACGAAATGAATTAAATCTGAATTTTAACCAGAAATTGAATTAAAATTCTGGAAAATTGGATAAGTGTTTGTAAATGGATTTGGATTAAAAATAAGGAAAATTTAAGATCCTGGGAGATTTTAAATTGTTTTACAAGCAGTGTGAATTATATTTTGAAATGAATTTCAAAGTGGAGATGTTTAGAAATGGTTTTATAGTATTGAACTCATTTCGATCGCTGGAAAATAGATTCTGATGATGACAGCTGCATCATCAGTATTCATTTTCGAGTTGTAAGTGACGAATTACTACCAGAGATACTGTTTTGAATTCGTTTTGGGAAAGACAAGTTGTGTTGAATTTCAAAGGGAAATTTTGATTTTTTTTCAAAAGATTGAACTATTTAAAAACTCCCAGGGAAACACTGTTTGAATTAAAAACAAATTTAACAGAAATTTGTGAAAGAAAATTTGAATTAAAGAAAAGCCAGTAAAGTGGTAACTGAGATTGAATTAGAATGATATCAAGACAAATTGGATTGTGAGATTCAAATTTGAAGTATAATGTGATAATCAAGTTAAGAGTTGGGAATCAAGAAGAAAACTCGAGTTGAAAATGAAAATTTGGCTTGGATATAAGCGAATGGTTGTGTTATGGATAAAAGCAGATTGGAATTTGATTGGGATGACCCTTGTATCCATTGAATTGATAACAGGTGGAAAGGATAAAACGATATGCCGACAAAAGGTACAAGTTTATATTTCTATTGGATATAAGATTTATGAGCCGAATTGGCAAGCTGCTTGGCTGTTTTGATTTTCTTTTGGGTTGGAGATGGCCCAAAGAGGCAAGTGGTGGTTTGACCTATTGACCAGTACAGAGGAGGTGCTGGCAAAAAATTTCAAAAAATTAAGGCGTTAGAAAATTTTCAGGATTTTTGGAAATTTTAATTGATAAGAATTAAATAAATAATTTAATTAAAATTAAATTGGTTTAGTTGAAACTGAAGTTAAGAAGTGAACAAATATGTTCTAACCAGTCGATAGGGTCGTCCTCTACTTTAGCAATTTCAAGGACGAAATTAATTTAAGTGGGGAAGATTGTAATGACCCGCATTTGCATGGGTATTATAATTAATTTATTTAATTATATAAATAGTGATATAGTGAATTAAATGGTGATTTAATTTAATAGCTAGGAATATTTAATTAAAATATTAAATTAAATAATATATTTAATTCTGAAATAATCAGAATTGGCTGAAATGGCGATATGGTGTGAACTGGATCATCTGCGATATTTAATTCAACTTGGAATTGAATTTGAATAACGAATATATTATATAAACGACAGTTTGAACGTTGAGTTATAATATAATTAAAATCGAGCTTGAAATGGCGCTGTAGTTTGTAATTTGGCGATTCGAACTTCAACTGAATGTACAAGATTCGTTTTAAGCCGGACTTCTGTGAAACAAGAAATGTGTGGAGCTGGTGGAGTATATCTTTCTAGTGGAAGAGAAAAATCGGGATTTCGTCAGGTAGATTTTGAGGTATGTCCAAATCAAATTTTAAAATAGTCGTTATAGAATCGTTTATCGACCGTAATGGTTTATTCGATATAACTAGAGACCGGGTTTGAATTTAGACAAGGTTCTTTTAGGACATAACGAAAATTTAATTTTTAGAATTTTATGGTAATTTTTAATTTTTTAGTAAGCAACTTTTTATTTGGAGTGTTTTGCACCCTAAATCGACATTTTTGGGTTTCATAAAATGAGTTGAACTACCGGTATTTTTATATTTTTGGGATCGTAAAACGGTGTTAATCACAACAACATCTTTAATTCAGTCCGTGGCACACATACATGAATATAATTATATATAGCGAGGTTTGTAAATCTTTATAACTTAATAAAAAAATGGAGAGTAAAATGTCCTAAGTAGTGGTGAACATAAACTTGGCCACGTCTTTCATTTTCAGCCATTGGTTCTTTCTAAAACATGGACATCCCTTTTTCCACAGAACTAAACGCTCCTATATAAACACCTTTATATTTCCTAACCTAATTCTCCATTCCATTTTTCATGAACCGCCGCTTCAAACAACACCCCAGCGAAATCGAGCTTCATAAATCAAACAAAAATCCCCTAAATCAAATAAAATTCAATAAATCCAAGCACGGTGATTCTCAGGTTTATCTTCATCTTAGCTTCAGTTCGACACTCATGTTTCCGGGTTCGGAGTTGAACACTAGTGTGAGACCGAGCTCGACTGAGGCGCTTTTGGGTTCACGAGACCGACGGTGGGTGCTGACGAGTTTCAAAGGTGATGATGAGCTGGTGATGTGAGGAAGAGGGCCTAGTGTTGGCGCGGCAGTCTCAGGTTGAAGGAAAAACATTGTTTTGCAGCTGGGTGGTCGTGTGGTATGGTACATCGAGTTGAGGAGGGAGTTGAGTGATAAACGTTGGTTTGGATTTCGTGGAGGAGGAGGTCACGGAGTTCAGTATTACAGCAGGGGGCATCGAGTGGTAATCAAGGTGGAGGGTGCTCTTGAATGGTATAGTGCAGCGCATGAAAGTATGTTCTGAGAGTTTGTTCAGTGACCTCACTTTTGGTTTTCGCCTCTAATCATAGAGGAGCAGTTTCGAACTTGTATATAGGTGGAAGTGTGAACATTTCATGCTTCACAAATGAAATAAATAAATGGTGGAAACAATTGGAAATGGTGTACTGCAAAGTGATGATGAGGAGCGGTAGTTTTATTGATAGGAATGGATGAGGGTGACGTAAGGAAGTAGTGGAAATGCGAGAGAGTATGGGAGCAGGGTGTTCATTGTAATAAGGGAAAAGAGGATGGGTTTAAGTTTGAAATGGTGGAATAAAGAGACTGGAGCATTTTTGTGGACATGTTTCATCGCACGTGTTTACTTATGGAGCTGTTTGAGTTGGTAAATGCTGTTACTATGAAATGCTAATACGAAAGTGGGAGTGATGTAAGTGCAGAGGTGAGCATGGGGTAGATCGGCCATTTCAGAAATGATGGAGAAGGAGACTTGACGGGTAAGGCTGATGGATGTGGGAAATTGGGCTGGGCGGAGTTCTTGATGGGCCGAAGAAAAAGAAGAAAAGGTAAAGGCCCACTTGCGAATAAAAATCCAAGTTTTTATTTTATTTAAATGTATATTAACTTGTAATGGTCAAAACAAATTCATACGTCAACATAATTCAGTGAAACCAGCTACATTGCGATCGTATCAGAAAATAGTACACATACAAATCAGTTTGGGGTGATTCGGAGCTCGTCTCCAATGTTGGCAGAAAAACGTCAGAACAAAACGATCGATCGATTTTCGTATTTAACGATAACCAACAATGTGAGTAAATCTCACTAACTCTGAACAGTTTATAATTTCATGTTGTATTTTTAGGACTATTAAATATTGGCTGATTGACTGTGTGTTGAATGTTTGATTGAACTGCTAGTCAGTTAGTTGAATTTCTATATTGATTCTGTTTAACATAATATTTCATATTGAACTGAAAGTGATGTTATATATATTATTTAACATCTGTGATGAAGGGAAACAGGTTGGAGGAATCCAACTGGATTCCTCAACATTTATTTTACTGTGAATCATATATTGTGATATATGATGTGATATATAATCTATTGTTGATTATATGTGTGTGGACGATATTTATCGTTGTTATATGGTATGTTAAATACCATAAGCAATATTGGAGGTGGGAAAGGGGATTTTCAAAGTGTATTTTGAAAATGAATTATTTATATAAAATCGATGGATTTTATATAGTAAAGGAAAAGGATTTTTATAAAAGAAAATAATTATAAAATCGAAGGATAAGTTATAACAAAGGGAAATATTTATTTGTTAGAATAAATAGAATAGAATAAAAGGAAATATTTATTTGTTAGAATAAATAGAATAGAATGAAAGGAAATATTTATTTGTTAAATAAATAGAATAGAATAAAGGAATATTATTAGAAAATAAATAGGATATTATAAAGGAGAATATTTAGAAAGCAAATCGAATTATAAAAAGGGAATAGTGTTAAATCGAA
Source organism: Allium sativum (assembly GCA_030737875.1). Lineage (NCBI taxonomy): Eukaryota > Viridiplantae > Streptophyta > Magnoliopsida > Asparagales > Amaryllidaceae > Allium > Allium sativum. Next base: position 659,335,232 of record CM060918.1, on the reverse strand, counting down.
TAAAGTGATTCGACTAGAGTATATCAGAAGGTAGTTAATCGAATATAATTATTCGAGAATAAAGTTAAAACAGAATAGAGTTATTCAATTAGAGTTAAGAAAATAGAATTAATCATATAGAGTTGAAGAAATAGAGTTAAACAAGATTAGAAATTGACTAGAGATTAGTTAAGTTGAATAGTTTTCTGAGTATCCATCTGATGTTGGTTTCGGCCTTCGGGGATTATATTTAGAGAATAGTTCTCCTACTAGTTTACAGTCAGGGACTGATAGTTGTGAAATGATTGTGATATGTAAATAAGCTATGGAAATGTTTTCCAGTGTTAATAACATATATTTTCTAAACATAGAAAATAAGGATATATATATATATAGATGATTGATGATTGATTGATAGAATTTCCATCTGGAAATAATATCGTTGTTTGCACACCTTTTTTTCTTTGATGGTTATATACCAGACTATCGAAGTCTTAACCATTTTAACGTTGTTAATATGGAGAGACCGGTTGGATCATTATCCAAAGAACCACTCTGTATTGGCATAAGCGTTGCAAATCATATATGCCAAAGATAATTGAAGACGGAGTAAAGTGCAAGGGCTGCTGTATAAATCTTAGATAACATTACCTAAGATGGATGTACTGAATATTGCCTTCGGTTCATCCTGTTCCTGGATGACTTGTATGGACGGATGTCTGACAGAGTATTTCCATACGATCACGTATATTGATTTCTCCAACCGTACCAAGAGTGGAAGCGGAGAAGGAAACTTCTTTTAGATAACACATAATGTATTGTTGAGGACGTCAATCGGTGATTGGATGGATTTGATGATGTGGCATTCAAAGTTAATCTGGTGTGATGATAAAGCGTAGCTTCTAGCCTCACATCCGGTAAATGACAGAAATCGGGCAGGCAGCATGGCTAAGTCGGTCGCTCCGAAGTAGGGTGTATAATCACCTGATCTAGAGTTTCATTTATTTCTAAAAATCTATTGTCGATACTGTCCCATTCGGGAAACGGTTGCTGATCCCAACCGTTGGTGATATACATTCGATACACTCAAGCGAAATGAGTGGCAGGTCATGTGTGGCCGGGTTGCAAGATGTTCTTATTGAACCCAGTGTATTCCTTTCTAGAGGTACACTAGCGAAAGGTGGTTCCATACCTTGTCATAGTTGGAAATCCATTACCCAATACGTGCTGGTGGTTTTGATTGTATACTATATATGTAGAACGTGAGATGAAAGCGTTTCTTCTAGAGGATTATATATATTGTGGTTGATAGACATTGTTATAATATCAAAAGCTATTTTGATATAAAGATATTTTGGATTCTCATAAGGGAAAAACCCATTCCGTTATACGGCGTGGTCTTATGAGATATCATTTACTTGCTTGAATTGTTTTAATCTGTTTTACTCATACCAGTCCCATGACTGACCCGGAGTTTATTTTGTTTTGTTTTCCCTAAACATTTGGATGTCCAATTTTGTATGGGCAGTCAAGTAGTCGGGATTTACAGATACTTGAAGAGCTGGAGCAGGAGGCTTCAGGATCATATAGCTATAGTTTATTTCCGCTGTGTTGTAAGAGTGTACTTTGATAATGATGTATATTCAAGTACAGATGTATATTTCAAGTTATGTTATATATATTATATGTTATTCGCTCCGCTGTGAGGTTCGTGTTACTCTGATGTTGTGTTCTTCTTCTACTACTATTCTAAGTTTCTATCTTATCTTGCCTCACCCTTTGTTTTCTTTCTATTCATTTCCTGATTTCCAGTACGATTTGCGTTGGACATGTGTTATTTAGTCAGCTCAAATTGGACCGGATTTTTGGGTCATTACATTATGGTCAAAACAATATAGATATACGCTTCGGTTTTAAATTTTCTGTGCATACAACTACAACTAAATATTGGTTTTCAATATAATCATCTTGGAATTTAGGCAAGGCTTCAGTAACAAAAGTTTTAGCTCAGTTTCTGAGGTTTCCGAAAAGTCCGGAGTCATCAAATTCCGATTATCCATTCAAAAGTTATGGTCATTTTACCTCAGTTTGTCAAGTATTTCATGTTTCATATAAACATCGATTATTTTATTCAGGGTTTCAACCTTTCAAATTTAGAAATTTTTACCAAGTCTACAACACTAAAAAAAAAAATTATTTCATTATTCGAGCGACGGACTCACATTTAATTACTTACTCCATTTCAATAAACCTTTTTCTCATTTTCTCGTTTCATTTCAAGTGTTACACCCCAATTAACTTGAATGTATTTTGATCTGATTTATTTTTTCCCAACACACTTGATTACGTCAAATATTTAATTCATTACCATGAATTAATTTGCCAAATTTTCATAACTTATTCTTTTTGGTTTAATTCATTTTACTCGACTAAGTTTCGCTTCATTTCATATTTATTTTGCCCATTCCATTTCCATATATTTCCATCGCTAACAATTTCATTTCTAAAGTAAACTCTATTTAGTTAACTTCGAATCTATATCAATGGATTAAGGTTAGTTATGGTTTTATATAAATCGTCCTATATCATCTCGTTTATTAAATTTAATTTACTTGCTTACCCCTTTCGTTGGTATGGATAAAATTTTACTTACTCAACCCAACTATATATAAATTCTAAATTGGCTTATTTAGTTTCCTAAGTTGATTTCATTTTAGTAAATCCATTCAACTCCGACTAAGTTTATCTTTGTATCACATCTCGATATCTCAAATTCTGAATTTTGAACTCGTTTAACAGTTATCTTAATCTGAATAAACCAACCTATCCACTTGCATCTCATTTCTTTTGCTTGGCCCCTTCTATTCGTTCATCTATTCATTATCTTATTCATTTATTCCGATTTTTCTTTTAAATTAAAGTTTATTCCATTACCTCGATTTATTTCTTAGACTCTCGAATTATGAAGTGAGTTAAGGACTATTTATAACCCAAGTGTTTAGCTCAACTCTCAATCAATTACTATTCGCTTTCCTAAGTTAACTTCCTTTAACTCGATTTCTCTACTCGAATTAAGTCATATTCCATTCGACAAAATGGTTTACACTCTACTCATTTCATTGTTCATACTTAGATACATGTTTGATATATCGTTCAAATGAGATTTAACTCATTTTGATTTCTATATATTCATTTCTCATGTAATCTAACTCACCATTTATTTCCTTCAATTTTACTTTATCGACCATTTGGATTTTATCAACTAACCTAAGTTCTTTATTTCTTCTCGAACTAGTTAAATCCACTTATTAATTATTCCAACCCAAGGACTATTGCCAATTTACTTACACAACAAACTTTCCAATTTATTCTAGTCGACTTTAGTTGAATTATATTTCGCAGTTAATTTCAATTTCTTCTAACACCCTTACCAACCAAAGTTGGGATTAGTTTGACCTTTGTCATCACCATATTTAGGAGTTTAGGTGACGACCCCTCTAATTCTCAAGTCCATTCTATAAATTCCAAAGTCGAAAACTCCAATGAATCGAGAAAATTAATCTTGAATCGATGCAGTTAGTTAGGATGAACTTAAATTGCTTGATTCCGGGCTTTTATAAACCAAGTTTAAAATGCATAGGTATTTATAAAAATCCTTAGAAAACATACCATAAATTGAATTCCAAACTTTAATTATCAAAGCAAAGAAATTTCAATCCTGGTTTAATCTTAAACTCCACTTTACATACCCTTGGAAATTAGATCCAAAATTCTTTTCAAACTATTTATGAAAGTACGGAGTGGCCTGCCCCACTCAGACAATCATAATAAATGTCGATAATGCGTGCACTCATTACCGAAGTCATTTCTAATGTCCGAGAAGGGATTACACACTTATTTCTTTTATAAAAATCCATTTAAACTGCTTATAATACCATATTTCAAAACATGGCAAATCTATTTCTCCAAAAGCCCCAGAATCAAGTTTTTAAGTTCATTGTAACAACCCGGAAATCTGAGCCAGTTTAAAATTTTTATTTTGGCAATTTTAGTGAATTTTGAATATTTAAAAAGAATTATTTTAAATAATAACGTCAAGAAATTTATTTTGAATAGAATTAGAACGTATATATTTATTTGAATCGTCGTTAGAATATAAATATTTTATTTTAATTGTAAAAGGAATTGAAAGTGGCGCGGTAGTTTGAAATTTCGGTTTCAAAGTTCAAATGAATGTACAGGATTAAAAAAAAACCGGATTTTGGCGAAACCAAAAATATTATAATTTATTTGAAAATATATTTCCAAAAAATCCGAAAAATTGAAATTTCATGGTGGGAATCAAAAGATATGTCCAGTTGAAAATTCAGAATAGTCGCAATGGAATTCGGGCCCTTAAAAATGGAAACATTGCAAACGACCTCTGTTTTCGACGAGACCACTTTTGTTGGATCCGGGATGTCGAGAAATTGCTGGATTTCAAAATTCATAATTTTCTGAATCAATATGTGAGCGTGGCGAAGTTAAATGTGTTTTAACAGTTTAAGTCAATTTCGATCGAGCAGAAAATGGCCATTTTCAAACGATTTCGGAATTTGATGAAATTTGTTTTTTTATGATCGTATCGTTAATACGAAGCTAGAATATATTTTTCGGGAATTTTTTACAATCCGTATGTGGCCCAGGTAGATTGAAATGTGCGTTCAAAATTCAATATATAGATTTATATTTTGATTTTGACGGAAACTGGTCGAAACGATGGAATTGGACTACGAAACATATCCCATTGTGTTCACAATGGGGGTAATTAGCTAGGGATGATAGTCGGCGGGTTTGATTTGGAGATCAAAATTTAAAGTTACTTTTTAGAGAATAATTAATTAAATAATAAAATAAATTAAAATTAACCCCCCCTTTTCAGTCAACCCCTCTCTCCTCATAACCCCCGTCAGTTTCAAAATCAATAAAAAGAAAAAAAGACGATGGAAGCCGCTCCACCGTGCAAGCGCGCGCCACCAACCCCACCTTCCGGCGATCGACGGAGCTAGCCCCCCCTCTCTCGACGCGATGGGGAACCCCCTCCCTTTTTTCGATTTCAAAACCCCCAACCACCGTAAAACCCCATTGTCAGCCACCACTCCGGCCACACCACCTGCGCCGACGTCAGCAACCGCCGAACCCCCCTGCGCACCCCCAGCTCCGCCTCATACCTAGCGACAACCCTCTCCTCCTCCTCTTTCCTTTGTTCGACGCCCTAAAACCCCACAAAACCATGAAACACCGCTGCTCCGACCATGAGAGCCACTGCCGACCACTTTTGAGCTTATCGTTGGTCAGAGAACCGCCATTCTCTCCCCCTTGCACCGCTGTAAGCTGTTCTATTTGTTTGTTTTAATTTATTTTTAAAAATCAATATAAATATTTAACACCGTGTTTTAAAAATATGATTTTGAAGGAATATAACAATTAAAATAATAAAATGATTTGATTTTTATTTTGTGAAAGTTAAGTTTTTTTATGAAAGATTGTATTTTTATGAACATAAAGATGATATTTTTATTTAAGAAGAAAGTGAATTGTAATTACATAAAAGAAGTGACTTTTAATTATGCAAAGATTTGATTTTTAATTATATAAAAAAAATTCGATCTTTGTATATTTATTAGAAAAATAAAAATATAATCTTTATATATAAAGTAGCGTAATAAAAATATAATCTTTATATATGAAGTAGCATTATAAGAACTGAATTTTTATACTATGGCTTTGAAGTCAAAATGTTATTTTTATCCATCTAGCATAGTTATAAAAATGTGATTTTTATATATGTGGTTTGAAAATAAAAATTCGATTTTTACATATATGAGGTAGCAATAAAAATTTGATTTTTACATATATGAAGTAGCGATAAAAATTCGATTTTTACATATATGAAGTCGAAATAAAAATTCGACCTTTATATAAGAAGTAGCATTGTTAAAAATATAATTTTTAACATGTACCGCGTGAAACAGATCTCGTTGGAGACAAGATGAAGATTTCCTACATATGAAGAGTCACGACGCTTGGTTTAGCTCTTGGTGAGAACTCCTCACTTTTAATTTATTTTCTAGTTGAAATATATACTAGGATGCAGACGTTGCTTAGCAGCACCCGACACCCGTTGTCCACAGACCATGGACGACTTGTGTGATTGTTTGTGTTGTGAAAAATTGACTGTTGGTTGTGAAATAAAATATATATTCATGTGTTGGAATAAAATATATGTTCATGTGCTGAAATCAAATATATATATATATATATATATATATATATATATATTCATGTGTTGAAATAAAATATATATTCATGTGTTGAAATCAAATATATATTCATGTGGTGAAATCAAATATATATTCATGTGTTGAAATAAAATAAATATTCATTTACAAATCGAACGATTTGTTTATGTACACCGATTTGACTGATATTGATTGGGACGATAAATTTTCCATATCGCCCAATTGCACAAATAAAATATGTATTTGATTGTTTGAAACCCCACACGGGTGTTCAGATGAAATTGGACATACACTAATCCCAATAATTAGCTGTATGTCAATCGATTGATTAATAGGCTGTTATAAGCGTTGAATATTTATATTTGATGCTTATACAGTGTAGAATGCACTCTGGATGATGGTTGATTATTTATCATTGCTATTATATACATGTGTTGTATAGAATCCATATAAATGATATTATATGGTAATTGAGTGGGTCTCATTCCAATTTAGAAAATAAAATATATATTCATGTGTTGAACAGGAGAATATTCATGTATTGAATAAAAGAAAGTTCATTTGTTGAATAAAATAAATATTCATGTGTTGAATAAAAGAAAATTCATGTGTTCAAGAAAATATTCATGTGTTGAATAGAATAATGAAGTAATTGAAAAATATAAAGTCGTGTTGATAGATATGCGCCATTTTGACGTGAACGATATTTATATCGATTATATACGTATTTATAATGAATATAGAAAATGAAGTGATTTCAAAATATAACGCTTTGAAAATATTATCATTTATATGTCGATGATATGGAATATTCAATTTTGATTTGAAATTGAATATGAAGTTGAAATCGTTTTTAAAACGAAGTTAAAATGATTTATTAAAAAAGTTTTGAATTGAAATCGATGAAATATATATTTTATATAATATATATATATATAATATAATGGCCTGAATAGAACGCGCCGCGCTGCGGCAGTTCGCGAATTTCGACCATTGACTTCGAATGGACGTTACGGGAGATCCGACCATCGGATTCTCCTGAAACCGGAACCGTTGGGTTCGTATCGAAAAGAACATTCTAACGAATACAAGAAATTAGAAATCTAATGGATGGATTTGGAATTATGTCCAAATCAAATTTGGAAAAGGTCGCTGTAAGTGCAGTTCGATGGCCATTGATGGAAATCGACTGTACGGGCCTTGATAAAATTATTAAAAATAATAATAATTTGTGTAAAATCATAAGAAATGATTTGGAAAGAATTGGGATGAAAAATTCTATATTTGAAAAGATAAAAATAGATTTTTATCGAAATGAACTAGTTTTGAACTAGAATTATAATCCATTTATTTTTGAAATAAATAAATTGGATTGGAAATGGTTTTAAAAGTAACCAGAATTTCCAATAATTGAAATGAAATGGATTTGAAACGAAATTGTCTTTGAAATATTTTGATGTTGGATTTCGTGATTATACAGGTATTGTTATGGAAATTTGAAACATATATTTATATCGTTATTTCCAATATGCTATTTGTTGGTCGTAGAATTTGATATTGAATATAAGCCGATATATTTTCTATTTAGAGCCTTGTATCTGATATCAAATGGGACTGGGGTTTGTCGTGAATGGTGTCTTCATTAACACTGTTCTTAAACCCAGTTGAGAAAAATATTAAATCTTTTTATTTAGATTTAATGAAGTATACCAATTAAATGATGTTTAATTGGAATTGAATTAGAATGTGATTTTGGGTTTATTATGAACCGTGTTCTAAATGACATTGGTTCTTTAACCCAGTTAAAGATAGGATATGGTTTCCTAAGTTAAACAATCATTAATATTGATTTTTGGTAAGATTAAAACCAAGTGGAGTTTTAATGAATCTTTAATTAAATTGAAATGATCGAGAATGGAGTATCACCAGTTTTGCTCCAGGCGATAGATAAATCTTTATTTAGATTTGAACGTGAAATGGCAATTGAATTCACCAATAACACTGTGGTGTTAGATATGAAGTATTACCAGTTTTACTTCATGGGATGAATAGGTTGGGATTGGGAAATTAAAACAAATGATTACTTCGGTAAGGTTCGTTATTGCTGACTAGTTTGAATAAACCATAATTTGGTTTGAATTGATATTCAAAAGAAGATTAAAGAATAAATTTAATGAATTTATCTTTGATAAAATTAATGGGAACCTTTCCCAAAGTATAAGAATATTTGAATTAAAGAATATTCTGAATTGGAATGAGGCGTATGTTGTGTTTGTGTAACACTTGTTTATTATATGCACGAGTTATTCAGAAAGACCTGGTTTATCCCATTCTGAATAACTGATTCGACGAGGTGTCGAGGATGAAGACGATGGTCGAAGACCGGAGGTCTTCACATCGTTTGGATAATTACTGATGATCTTGATTGGGCTGTACACCCAAGAGGTGGGAGTCAGTTGGTGATCGTCCAGACGTACTTGGAGATCGATCGATACACGAGGTACAAGGTGCCTCCGGTTTCGTTCAGACCCAGAACCGACTTGTAAATGGACTGTGTGTCTGACAATGGATTTCATTCTGTGTGATTGATATCAGTTGCATAGCGTGAATTGCTTGTGTGGCATGCTGAGATGAAAATGATCAAGGCTTCTGTTGAAAAGCAGAGTCATGTGGTTGATGATCAAAGCATCGCCTGTTTGGCATAGCTTTGTGTAGCGTTAGTTCGCGAGCCTCACAACCCGGTTGTGAACCAGAAACGGGAGAAGGACCTCAGGGAGGGCATGCATTTCCTTCTAGCTAGGGAGGTGTCAATGACCCACCAGCCCTGAAATTTTTATTATTTTCACCTGTGTGGTTGTTGCTGTTGCGAGGCGCCTCGGATATATCAGTGACTATGTGAAGCCGATGGAGTCATTTGGTTCATTGACGCCCCAAAGGGCGGAGAAACGTAGTGTTAAGGAATTTTAATCCACATCGGTGGACCGGCCCTGGGGCTCCAAGGGACGATGCGTTTTGTTCCTGAGACACGGGCTAGAGCGTCTCGAATCAGTAGAGGACGATCCCTTGCCTCGGTTCACAAATGGAAATCCAACATCAAATACGTGACTTTGCGGTTTTGATTGTAGAACCTATATATGGAGACATAGTGGTATGGGGCACTTATGCTGTCTGTGATTGATACTTATGATTGAAATTGTTTTGACACTATACACTTATAGTAATAATAAAAGATGGAATTTAGTGTATCAAGCATTCTTTGGCTATTATAAGGTAAAACCCTATCCTCCGGCTTGTGTTGCATTGTGTGATGGGGCCTGGGTCTTATAATAGCTTCATTGTTCTTCATTTAGCATTGTATTGTTGTTTTATGCACTGGTATTCTTGGGAGGAAACTCGTTCCGTGTTATACGGCGTGGTCCCTTGATTTACCTAACTTTAAAAAAAATAACTGTTTTAGTTCACACGCAGTCACATGACTTACCTGGAGTTTATTGTTTTAACCTAAACTCTGGGTGCCATTATTTTGCACGGGCAGCTAGTAGTTTTGGTTTTGCATATTTATTTTCACAGGATCCTGATTAACAGCTGGAACGATATCCGGAAAGATTTGTATCCGTTTATCTCTTTCAGTTGTGTTTTGTATTATTTTCCGCTGCTATGTAATGTGTTGTGATAGCTGATATTTTATGATGTGTATTATTAATTCATACTCTGTATATTCTTGTATTTTGATGGAATTGTTGTAATAAGCAATGAAATATTCTTCGGTTTGCGTCCCGATGTGGCTTGTTCTCAACTAAATCCGTGATTTCCCGTAAGGGGGATTTCGGGACGTTTCAGCTTGGTATCAGAGCTTTGGTTTACAAAGCTCGGAGAACAAGACCCATTGGAACCAAACGAAAGAATTCATCAGAGATTGGATTAGTAATATCCAATGAGAATGACTCGTTAGAGATGGGATCAGTAGTGTCCTAGAACGAGTGTGAAGAGTATATTTTTAAAATGAAAACAATTTTTGTTTCGAAAATTTGAACTTTATTCAACGTATTTGAATATTTATTTGTATTGAATTTGGGCAATCCAATATATAAAGATTTTGCATATACGTCTGATCCACGGGTATTCAAAGTTTTAATATTTTGGGTAGATATAGAATCACACTCTAGTTGCCCAGGGATGATTCTGATGATTGCAGCTACATCATCAGAACTTGTGTTCGAGTTTCGAAGGTGTGATATTTATATATTTCCATTTGACTGGTGTGAGAACCAAAACTAGAAAGGGTCTATTGTTGTGATTTGGCATCAAAAGTATGATTTTTGGACTATGTATCAAAGTTATGAATTTGAAACGTTAATCAACTAATTGATTGCTGGTTGTGTTATTTGATTATTGTTTGATTAATTAAATGTTGAACCTTTAGCCAAATTGAACCAAATAGTGAATTGTATTGAAAATTTGTCGCATTTGCATGCATATACATGTACTTACATTGAACAGGTCATAGCAAGGAGGCTAGAGAAGAGGAATAAAATTGTATGCCCGATAAATAGGTACATGTTTATTGTATTTCTTGGGTTTTGGATAATTTTATGAGCCGATTGGCCGGCCGCTTGGCTGTTTCTTTTTCTTTTACGATTGGTGAGCGCCATTGGAGGCTATTTGAAATATCCCGAAGCTCCCGGTGCAGGGGAGGTTATGGCGAAATTTTTCGAAAATTTAGTGTGTTAGCCAAATTTCTGAAAAATTTGAAAAGTTCGTAGAAACTGAAAAGTTGAAGAACTTAGGCCATAATGAAAATAATGAAAGTTGAGTTGATTTGTAAAACAACTTTCAGCTTCGTTCTTTTTCGGGGACGAAAAGTTTTAAGTGGGGGAGATTGTAACAACCCGGAAATCTGAGCCAGTTTAAAAATTTTATTTTGGCAATTTTAGTGAATTTTGAATATTTAAAATGATTTATTTTAAATAATAACGTCGAGAAATTTATTTTGAATAGAGTTAGAACGTATATATTTATTTGAATCGTCGTTAGAATATAAATATTTTATTTTAATTATAAAAGGAATTGAATGTGGCGCGGTAGTTTGAAATTTCGATTTCAAAGTTCAAATGAATGTACAGGATTCAAAATAAACCGAATTTTGGTGAAACCAAAAATTTTAGAATCTATTTGAAAATATCTTTCCAACGAATCCGAAAAATTGAAATTTTATAGTGGAAATCAAAAGATATGTCCAGTTGAAAATTTTGTATAGTCGCTATGGAATTCCGGCCCTTAAAAATGGAAATTTGGCAAGCGACCTCTGTTTTCGGCGAAACTACTTTTGTTGGATTCGGGATGTCGAGTTATTGCTAGGTTTCAAAATTCATAATTTTCTGAATCAATATGTGAGCGTGGCGAAGTTAAACGTGTTTTAACATTTTCAGTCAATTGCGATCGACCAGAAAATGGCCATTTTTCAAACGGTCTCGGAATTTGACGAAATTTGTTTTGTTAGGACCGTATCGTCAATACGAAGCTAGATAATATTTTTTTGGGAATTTTTAGAATCCGTATGTGGCCCTGGTAGATTGAAATGTGCGTTCAAAATTCAATATATAGATTTATATTTTGATTTTGACGGAAACTGGTCGAAACGATGGAATTGGCCTACGAAACATATCCCATTGTGTTCAGAATGGGGGTAATTAGATAGGGACGATAGTCGGTGGGTTTTATTTGGAGATCAAAATTTAAAGTTACTTTTTAGAGAATAATTAATTAAATAATTAAATAAATTATAATTAACCCCCCTTTTTAGTCAACCCTTCTCTCCTCATAACCCCCGTCAGTTTCAAAATCAATAAAAAGAAAAAAAAGACGATGGAAGCGGCTCCACCGCGCCAGCGCGCGCGCCACCAACCGCACCCTCCGGCGATCGACGGAGCTAGCCCCCCCTCTCTTGACGTGATGGCGAACCCCCCTCCCTTTTTTCGATTTCAAAACCCCCAACCACCGTAAAACCCCATTGTCAGCCACCACTCCGGCCACACCACCTATGCCGACGTCAGCAACCGCCGAACCCCCCTGCGCACCCCAGCTCTGCCTCATACCTCGCGACAACCCTGTCCTCCTCCTCTTTCCTTTGTTCGACGCCCTAAAACCCCACAAAACCAGGAAACACCGCTGACCACTTTTGAGCTTACCGCTGGTCAGAGGACGGCCGTTCTCTCCCCATTGCACCGCTGTAAGCTGTTCTATTTGTTTATTTTAATTTATTTTGAAAAATCACTATAAATATTTAACACCGTGTTTTAAAAATATGATTTTGAAGGAATATAACAATTAAAATAATAAAAAGATTTGATTTTTAGTTTGTGAAACCTAAGTTTTTTTAACGAAAGATTGTATTTTTACGAACATAAAGATGATATTTTTATTTAAGAAGAAAGTGAATTCTAATTACATAAATGAAGTGACTTTTAATTATGTAAAGATTTGATTTTTAATTATATAAAAAAATTCGATCTTTGTATATTTATTAGCAAAATAAAAATATAATCTTTATATAGAAAGTAGCGTAATAAAAATATAATCTTTATATATGATGTAGCGATATAAGAATTGAATTTTTATACTATGGCTTTGAAGTCAAAATGTGATTTTTATCCATGTAACGTAGTTATAAATATGTGATTTTTATATATGTGGTTTTGAAATAAAAATTCGATTTTTACATATATGAGGTAGCGACAAAAATTCGATTTTTACATATATGAAGTAGTGATAAAAATTCGATTTTTACATATATGGAGTAGAAATAAAAATTCGACCTTTATATAAGAAGTAGCGTTGTTAAAAATATAAATTTTAACATGTACTGCGTGAAACAGATCTCGTTGGAGACAAGATGAAGATTTCCTACATATGAAGAGTCACGGCGTTTGGTTTAGCTCTCGGTGAGAACTCCTCACTTTTAATTTATTTTCTAATTGAAATATATAGTAGGATGCAGACGGTGCTTAGCAGCTGCCGACATCCATTGTCTACAGACCATGGACGACTTGTGTGATTTTTTGTGTTGTGAAAAATTGACTGTTGGTCGTGAAATAAAATATATATTCATGTGTTGAAATAAAATATATATTCATGTGTTAAAATCAAATATATATTCATGTGTTGAAATAAAATATATATTCATGTGTTGAAATCAAATATATATTCATGTGGTGAAATCATATATATATATATATATATATATATATTCATGTGTTGAAATAAAATAAATATTCATTTACAAATCGAATGATTTGTTTATGTACACCGATTTGACTTATATTGATTGGGACGATAAATTTTACACATCGCCCAACTGCACAAATAAAATCTGTATTTGATTGTTTGAAACCCCACACGGGTGTTGGGATGAAATTGGACATAAACTAATCCCAATAATTAGTTGTATGTCGATCGATTGATTAACAGGCTATTATAAGCGTTGAATATTTATATTTGATGCTTATACAGTGTAGAATGCACTCGGGATGATGGTTGATTATTTATCGTTGCTATTATATACATGTGTTGTATGGAATCCATATAAATAATATTATATGGTAGTTATGTGAGTCTCATTCCAATTTAAAAAATAAAATATATATTCATGTGTTGAATAAGAGAATATTCATGTGTTGAATAAAAGAAAATTCATGTGTTGTATAAAATAAATATTCAAGTGTTAAATAAAAGAAAATTCATGTGTCGAAGAAAATATTCATGTGCTGAATAGAATAATGGAGTAATCGAAAAATATAAAGTCGTGTTGATTAAATATGCTCCATTTTGACGTGAACGATATTTATATCGATTATATTCGTTTTTATAATGAATATAGAAAAGGAAGTGATTTCAAAATATAACAGTTTAAAAATATTATCATTTATATATCGATGATATGGAATATTCAATTTTGATTTGAAATTGAATATGAAGTTGAAATCGTTTTTAAAACAAAGTTAAAACAATTTATAAAATACCTTTTGAATCGAAATCGACGAAATATATATTATATATGTAATATAACGGCCTGAATAGAACGTGCCGCGTTGCGGCAGTTCGCGAATTTTGACCATTGACTTCGAATGGACGTTACGGGAGATCCGACCGTCGGATTCTCCTGAAACAGGAACCGTTGGGTTTGTATCGAAAAGAGCTTTCTAATAAATACAAGAAATTAGAAATCTAACAGTTGTATTTGGAACTATTTCCAAATCAAATTTGGAAAAGGTCGTGGTAAGTGCAGTTCGATGGCCATTGATGGAAATCGACTGTAGGGGCCATGATAAAATTATTAAAAATAATAATAATTTGTGTAAAATCATAAGAAATGATTTGGAAAGAATTGGGATGAAAAATTCCATATTTGAAAAGATAAAAATATATTTTTATCGAAATGAACTAGTTTTGAACTACAATTATAATCCATTTATTTTTGAAATAAATAAATTTGATTTGAAATGGTTTTAAAAGTAACCAGAATTTCCACTAATTGAATTGAAATGGATTTTAATCGAAATTGTCTTTGGAATATTTCAATGTTGGATTTCGTGATTATACAGGTATTGTTATGGAAATTTGAAAGATATATTTATATCGTTATTTCCAATACGATATTTGTTGGTCGTAGAATTTGATATGGAATATAAGCCGATATATTTTTATTTAGAGCCTTGTATTTAATATCAAATGGGATTGGGGTATGTCGTGATTGGTGTCTCCATTAACACTGTTCTTAAACCCAGTTGAGAAAAAGATTAAATCTTTTTATTTAGATTTAATGAAGTATACCAATTAAATGATGTTTAATTGGAATTGAATTAGAATGTGATTTTGGGTTTATTGTGAACCGTGTTTTAAATGACATTGGTTCTTTAACCCAGTTAAAGACAGGATATGGTTTCCCAAATTAAACAATCATTAATATTTATTTTTGGGATGATTAAAACCAAGTGGAGTTTTAATGAATCTTTAATTAGATTGAAATGATCGAGAATGGAGTATCACCAGTTTTGCTCCAGGCGATAGTTAAATCTTTAATTAGATTTGAACGTGAAATGGCAATTGAATTTACAGATAACACCGTGGTGTTAGATATGAAGTATTACCAGTTTTACTTCATGGGATGAATAGTTTGGGATTGGGAAATTAAAACAAATGATTACTTCGGTAAGGTTCGTTAATTCTGACTAGTTTGAATAAACCATAATTTGGTTTGAATTGATATTCAAAAGAAGATTAAAGAATAAATTTAAAGAATTTATCTTTGATAAAATAAATGGGAACCTTTTCCAAAGTATAAGGATATTTGAATAAAAGAATATTCTGAATTTGAATGAGGCGTATGTTGTGTTTGTGTAACACTGGTTTATTATATACGCGAGTTATTCAGAAAGACCGGGTTTATCCCATTCTGAATAACTGATTCAAAGAGGTGTCGAGGATGAAGACGGTGGTCGAAGACCGGAGGTCTTCACATCGTTTGGATAATTACTGATGATCTTAATTGGGTTGTACACCCAAGAGGAGGGAATCAGTTGGTGATCGTCCAGACGTACTTAGAGATCGATGGATATGCAAGGTACAAGGTGCCTCCGGTTTCGTTCATATCCAGAAATGACTTGTAAATGGACTGTGTGTTTGACATTGGATTTCATTCTGTGTGATTGATATCAGTTGCATAGCGTGAATTTCCTGTGTGGCATGCTGAGATGCAAATGATCAAGGCTTCTGCTGAAAAGCAGAGTCATGTGGTTGATGATCAAAGCATCGCCTGTGTGGCATAGCTTTGTGTAGCGTTAATTCGCAAGCCTCTCACCTCGATTGTGAACCAGAAACGAGAGAAGGACCTCAGGGAGGGCATGCGTTTCCTTCTAACTAGGGTGGTGTCAGTGACCTAGTAGCCCTGACATTTATATTATTTTCACCTGTGTGGTTGTTGCTATTGCGAGGCGCTTCGGATATATCGGTGACTATGTGAAGTCGATGGAGTCATTTCGCTCATTGACGCCCCAAAGGGCAGGGAAACGCAGTGTTCAGGCATTTTAACCCACATCGGTGGACCGACCCTGTCACTCCAAGGGACGATGCGTTCTGTTCCTGAGACACGGGCTAGAGCATCTCGAATCGGTAGAGGACGATCCCTTGCCTCGGTTCACAAATGGAAATCCAACTTCCAATACGTGACTCTGTGGTTTTTATTGTAGAACCTATATATGGCGACATAGTGGTATGGGGCACATGTGCCATCTATGATTGATACTTATGATTGAAATGGTTTTGGCACTACTCACTTATAGTAATAATAAAAGATGAAATTTAGCGTATCAAGCAATCTTTGGCTATTATAAGGTAAAACCCTATCCTTCAGCTTGTGTTGCATTGTGTGATGGGACCTGGGTCTTATAATAGCTTCATTGTTCTATATTTAGAGCGCTGTTGTTTTATGCAACTGGTATTCTATGGAGGAAACCCGTTCCGTGTTATAAAGCGTGGTCCCTTGAATTACCTAACTTAAAAAAAAGATTAATAACTTTTTTAGTTCTCACACCAGTCACATGACTGACCTGGAGTTTATTGTTTTAACCTAAACTCTGGATGCCCTTATTTTGCACGGGCAGATAGTAGTTTTGGTTTTGCAGATTTATATTCACAGGATCCTGATTAGCAGCTGGAACGATATCCGGAAAGCTCTGTATCCGTTTATCTCTTTCAGTTGTGTTTTGTATTATTTTCCGCTGCTATGTAATGTTTTGTAATCTCTGATATTTTATGATGTGTATTATTAATTCATACTTTGTATATTCTTGTATTCTTATGGAATTGTTTTAATAAGCAATGAAATGTTCTTCTGTTTTCGTCCCGATGTGGCTTGTTCTCAACTGAATCCGTGATTTCCCGTAAGAGGGATTTCAGGTAGTTTCATTCATTTTATTTTTTACTTACAAATCCATTCTACAACCAAGTATATTTAAATGATTTCATTCTCCGAATTTCAAAAACTCTTTTAAATTTCCCATTTGATTACTACTAAATCAAACAAAAATAGATAATAACTTAATATTATCGCTTTCTGACAACAATTGCATATACACTAAAACCAATAATAATATATTTAATATATATAAAAAATAATCGAAAATCATATTATGTCGATCTATTATGTTCGATCATTTAGAGATTCCTATCGATTTTATGGCGTCCCATATATCGACCAGAATCTATAAATAATCAAAAAAACAAGTCAACAAAATATTAAAAAACCATTTTATATCCAGAATACAAGTACGCTCTCTCATATCACTCAAACCCATTTTAAGGCATTTCTAACCCCATCTCTAAAGAGTTAATTCCAAAACAGAGACAAGGTTATCACTAACCATCGCTCTGGTACCAAATGTAACGACCCACCTTTTTTTTTATCGTTCAAATCGACAATAAACCACACATGTTGACCCAAACAAATCGCAAATGCAGGTAGTTATTGAGAAAAAGAAGAAAAGAAGAAGAAGGGAAAATAATACCAGAGTTCTCACAGCGGAAGGACAATATATAATAAACAAATAGCAGTCTAAAGCAATTGAATATACATACATTTGGATATAACATACATTGATTATTAGAGTCACACTTATGCAGATATACATAACAACAGCTGAACAAAGTGTAGCGGAAATAATTATATATAGTGTATATGTATACTGAATCTTCGTCTTCGTGCTCCAAAGGAAGAAATCTTCGCTAACTGCAACATCTGCTGACCCGAGCGTATTGCATAAAAAAACACAACAAACACTCGAATCAGCACTAAATCATTCTCATATTAGTCAAATTAAAGTACGAAATAACTTTAGTGTCATGGGTGCAGTAACTCAAGAGATGTTACGGGATTTTTCCATCTCTCAAGGATCCGTTAAACTAATACATACATAGTATAATACGCTATTATGATAGTGTCTATCCAGTAAAGTAAATATCATTAAAATAGTGTAAGCGGGATTACCATAATACCCTTACACCGTTTCAGCCATCAACAGTCTATACAGTACCGTAAATTCACCATACTGGTGTTATCAGAAGGCACTCCATAGAAGGCGATACTAAATCAAAACCGTATGGGCTCGATATGGATAAATATGACAAGGCACTCTAGGCAATGCCCAGGGTAGGATTCTACCAATTGCACTCCCGGACCGGTGGTAACGCATAGCAGCCATTGCCGCCCACCTCGGATCACACTCCCAAATCAAAAGGGCCCAAATTGCAACAACCCGTAAAATGCGAGCCAGTTTGAAATTTTTATTTTGGCAATTTTAGCGAATTTTGATTATTCAAAATGAATTATTTTAAATAATATCGACGAAAAAAATGTTTAGAATTGAATTCGACGTATATATTTATATACGTCGTCGTTAGAATATAAATAATTATATATATAATTATAAATAGAATTGAAAATGGTGCGGTAGTTCGATAATTCGATTTCGAACTTCAATTGAATGTACCGGGTGCAAAACAATCCGGATTTTAGTGAAACCAAAAATAATGAAATCTAATTGATAATATCTTTCCAACGAATCCGGGAAATAAAAATTTCATAGCGGGAATCAAAAGATATGTCCAGTTGAAAATTCTGAATAGTCGCTATGGAATTCAGGCCCTTAAAAATGGACATTTTGCGAACGACCTCGGATTTCGACGAAACCAGTTTTGTTGGGTCCGTGATGTCGAGTTATTGCTAGATTCCAAATTTCATAATTTTCTGAATCAATATGTGAGCGTGGCAAAGGAAAACGCGTTTGACCGGTTTTAGTTGATTTTAATCGACTGGAAATTGGCCATTTTTCTAACGGTCTCAGAATTCGACGAAACTAGTTTTGTTAGGACCGTATCGTCAATACGAAGCTAGAAAATATTTTTCGGGAATTTTTCTGGTTAGTATGTGACCCCGGTAATTTGAAATGTAAGTTTAAAATTCAATATAGTGATTTAAATGTAAATTCAACGGAAACTGATTGTAACTATCGAATCAGCTTGCGGTACATATCCCATTGTGTTCGGAATGGGGGTAAAACGTTAGGGACGACAGGCGGTGAGCCTCGTTTTGAAGTCGAAAATAAAAGTTGTTTTTTGTGGAATTTTAAATAATAAAATATAAATAAAAAAAAACCTTCTCTCCCCCTTTAACCCGCTCTGGCCCCCCCCCCCTCTCTCCTTTTAATCGAAACAGAAAGCGATTTATAAAAAAAAAAATTCAAACGATGACGGACGGAGGGCGACATCGACCACCGCCGCCGGCGTCCAAGGCGCGCCACCCCACCTCCCTTCCCCTCCCCTGTCTCGACGCCCTCCTCCAGCCAAACCGGTGTCGCCAGGAACCCAAACCCCCCCTTCAAATTGAGAACCGCACCCTCCAATAACCTCCACAGCCGATCACCAGGAAGCCACCGCGCCCCCCTCCTCTTCCGAGCCCGACCACCTGCTGCGCCGCCCCTCCTTCTTCCCCCTCCTCCTCTGTTCCTACTCGACGACAGCAAACCCCCTTCCCCCCTGTGTATCGAATATTGTAAGTTCTCCATTTTAATTTTGTTTTTATTTATTTACTTTATTTACTTTATTATTTATTTTTCAGATTAGGATTTTTTTTAAAAAAAAAGAAAGTATAGAAAAGTTTGATTTTTTAAAGGCAAGATTTGATTTTTATTTGGTAAAAGGTATGATCTTTATATTTTTAAAATAATAAAAATATGATTTTTATATTTTTAAAATATTAAAAATATAGTCTTTACTATATAGATGATATAAAAATATGATTTTTGTTTATGTAGAGAAGTGAAAATATAATTTTTACATGATAGAAATATTAAAAATAACATCTTTATATGGGTAGCAAAAATTAAATGTGATTTTTACTTCGAGAAAAATATAATCTTTATATTTATAAAGGCGAAATCTATATTTTTGAAACGGAATTTTTATCTATAGGACATCGTAGTAAAAAATTCGATTTTTAAAGATTGAATAGCAAAGTAAAAATTCGATTTTTATATATGGAATAGCGAAGTAAAAATTCGATTTTTACATATGTAGTGGTTACAGCAACGAAGATGACAAAGATGCGATAACGATGAAGATTTCTATCAAAGGAGAGTCGTGGATTCGGGATAGCTATCAGTGAGAATTTCTCACCTTTCAATTTCTTTTTCTAGTTATATATATATACTAGGATGCAGACGGTGCTTAGTAGCACCCGACACAATCGTCCACAGACCATGGACTTGTTTGTTTGGTTGCATAGATTAGTTAGATGATTTGATTTGAAATTGAATTGTATGGTGAAATAAATTGATTTGATTGATGTGTGAATGGCGTGGGCCTTCACTAGACCGGGGATAAGGCTAGGCCTCGTCCCGATTCTAGTATCGTGTCGTTATGCCGCCGAAATTTTCTAAAATATGTTAGAAAAATAAAAATATCATTTTATTGAATAAATGAACCAAATAGAATATTCATAGGTTGAATAAAATGTTTTATCGTTAAAAATATAATTTTTAACGTGAAAGTAAATAAATAAATATTTATAAACAAATCGGCCGATTTGTTTATATACACTGATTTGACTGATATTGATTGGGTCGATAAATTTTGCACATCGCCCAACTGCACAACTAAAATCTGTGTTTGATTGTTTGAAAACCCCACACGGGTGTTGGGATGAAATATGAAGTTCACTCGTCCTGATTGATTAAATATGTCGATCGATTGATTGACAGGCTGTTATAAGCGTTCGATATCTATATTTGATGCTTATACAGTGTAGTGCACTTTGGTTGATGGTTGATTATCTATCGTTGCTAGTATATACATTTGTTGTATGGAATCCATATAATTAACTTTATATGTAAATTGATTGGTCCTTATTCCAATTTAGAAAATAAAGAATATTATAAAATAAAGGTTCATGTGTTGACAGTACTCATCCCTTGAGATTGGTCATGTGTTGAACGAAATATTTTAGTAATAAAATTTACATCTTTATCAATATAAAATAAAGGTTCATGTGTTGACAGAACTCATCCATTGAGATTGGTCATGTGTTGAACGAAATATTTTGATAATAACAACTATTTCGAAAAAGAAATATTTGAAATAGAATATTTGAAAATAGGAATTATATGAAGCCGTGTTGATTAGATTAACGCCATTTTGACGTGAACATATTTATATCGATTTTATAACGATTTCGAAATGAATTGAATAAATAACGATTTCGAAATAAATTGAATATATAACGATTTCGAAATGAATTGAATATATAACGATTTCGAAATGAATTGAATATATAACGATTTCGAAATGAATTGAATTGAAAACGTTTTCGAAATGAATTGAATTGAAAACGATTTCGAAATGAATTGAAAACGAATTCAAATTGAATTGAAAACGAATTGAAATGAATTCAAATTGAATTGAAATTTGAATTGAATAGAAATGAATTTTAAAACGAATTTATAAAGAAGAATTCAATTTTGATTTGAATTGAAATGGAAGTTGAAATTGCTTTTGAAACGAATTTAAAACTAGTTATATAATTCGTTTTAAATATGAATCGACGAAATATATATTATATATATTATATATATAATATAATGGCCTGAATAGAACGCGCCGCGCCGCGGCAGTTCGTGAATTTCGACCATTTATTTCAAACGGACATTACGGGAGATCTGACCGTCGGATTCTCCTAAAACCGGAACCGTTGGGTTCGTATCGAAAAGAGCTTTCTAACGAATATTAGAAATTTGAAATCTAACGGTTGGATTTGGAGTTACGTCCAAATCAAATTTGAAAAAGGTCGCTGTAAGTGCAGTTCGATGGCCATTGATGGAAATCGACTGTACGGGCCTTGATAAAATTATTAAAAATAGTAATAATTTGTGTAAAATCATAAGAAATGATTTGGGAAAAATTGGGATGAAAAACTCCATATTTGAAAAGATAAAAATAGATTTTTATCGAAATGAACTAGTTTTGAACTAGAAATATAATTCTATTTATTTTTAAATAAATAAATTGAATTTAAAAAGGGTTTTGAAAATAACCAGAATATCCAATGATTGCTCTGGAGTGGAATTGAATCGAAATTGTCTTCGGAATATTTCGATGTTGGAATTCGTGATTATACAGGTGTTGTTACGGAAATTTGAAAGATATATATATATATATCGTTATTTCCAATACGACGTTTGTTAATCGTAGAATTTGATATTGAATATAAGCCGATATATTTTCTATTCAGAGCCTTATATTGAATATCAAATGTGATTTGGGTTTGTCGTAAATGGTGTCTTCACTAACACTGTTCTTGAACCCAGTTGAGAAAAGATTAAATCTTTTTATTTAGATTTAATGAAGTGTACCAATTAAATAATATTTAATTGGGATTGAATTGATATTGATTTTTGGGTTTATCGTGGACAGTGTTTTAAATAACACTCGTTCTTTAACCCGATAATTAATGAAGGTGATTTTGGGTTTATTGTGAACTGTGTTTTTAAATGACACGGATTCTTTAACCCAGTTAACGATTAAAACTAAGTTGAGTTTTAATGAATCTTTAATTAGATTGAAATGGTCGAGAATGGAGTATCACCAGTTTTGCTCCAGGCGATAGTTGAATCTTTAATTGGATTTGAACGTGAAGTGGTAATTGAATTTACCGATAACACCGTGGTGTTAGATATGAAGTATCACCAGTTTTACTTCATGGGATGAATAGGTTGGGATTGGGAAATTAAAACAAATGATTACTTCGGTAAGGTTCGTTAATCCCGACTAGTTGAATCGAAATTCAAAAGATGATTAAAGAATAAATTCAAGGAATTTATCTTGGATAAAATTAATGGGAACCTTTCCCTATGAATGTGAAATTTAGAAACTAACTGTCGGTTAGCCAAGCAGAATAGTTTTCTGGATATTGATCTGATGTTGGTTTCGGCCTTCGGGGTTAATATTTGGGAAATTATTCTCTTGATTAATTTACGGTTAGTGACTGATGAATTGGAATGAGGCGTATGTTGTGTTTGTGTAACACTTATTTAAAATATACGCGAGTTATTCGGAAAGACCGGGTTTATCCCATTCTGAATAACTGATACGACGATAAGTCGAAGATGAAGACGATGGTCGAAGACCGGAGGTCTTCACGTCGTTTGGGTAATTACTGATGATCTTGATTGGGCTGTACACCCAAGAAGATGGAAACAGTTAGTGATCGTCCAGACGTACTTGGAGATCGATGGATATGCGGGGTACTAGGTGCCTCCGGTTTCGTTCAGACCCAGAACGGACTTGTAAATGGACTGTGTGTCTGACATTGGATTTTAGTCTGTGTGTTTGATTTCTATTAAATATATATCTGTTTGGCGGCGGAGAATTTATTCTCTTGCTTAACGCCCTTCTCTGAGACGTACGAGCTCAGGGGTTATATATTGATGGATATCAAACGCATGGAGTGAATTGCCTGTGTGGCATGCCTAAGTGGCAAGTGATCGAGGCTTCTGTTGAAAAGCAAAGTCTTGTGGTGATGATCAAAGCAAGGCCTTTGTGGCGTAGCTTTGTGTAACGTTTAGTTCGCGTGTTTCACACCCGGTATGAACCAAAAACGGGAGACGGACCTCAGGGAGGGCATGCGTTTCCTTCTAGCTAAATAGTGGCGTCAGTGGTTTTACACGCCCTGACGAGTTTGACTTATGTGGTTGTTGCTGTTGCGAGGCGCCTCGGTTTGATCGGACGATCCGGGTCCGATGGAGTCATTTAGTTGGCTCACCTACGCCCCATAGGGCGGGGAAACGTATGTTCAGGCATTTTAATCCACATCGGTGGACCGGCCCTGACGATCCAAGGGTCACTCGAGCTCTGATCCTGAGGGGCGGGCTAGAGCATCTCGAATCGGTTGAGGACTATCTTTTGCCTCGGTTCATAGATGGAAACCCAATTTCCAAATACATGACATTTGCGGTTTTATTTGTAAACCTATATATGGCGACATGATATTTGGTACCCATGCCGCCTATGATTGATACTTATGATGTGAAGTTGTTTTATACACTATGCACTTATAATAGTATCAAATGATTTGTTTTAAACGTATCAAGCATTCTTTGGCTGTTATAAGGGAAAACCCTATCCTCGGCTGCGTTGCATTGTGTGATGGGACCTGGGTCTTATAACAGCTTCATTTTTCTTTATTTAGCATTGCGCTGTTTGTTTTATGCACTGGTATTCTTGGGAGGAAAACCCGTTCCGTGTTATACGGCGTGGTCCCTTGATTTACCTAGATTTAAAATAAAGAATAATAACTGTTTTAGTTCTCACACCAGTCACATGACTGACATGGAGTTTATTGTTTTAACCTAAACTCTGGGTGCCCTTATTTTGACACGGGCAGCTAGTAGTTTTGGTTTTGCAGATTTATATTCACAGGATCCTGGTTTACAGCTGGAATGATACCCGGAAAGCTTTGTATCCGTATATCTCTTCTAGTTGTGTATTGTATTATTTTCCGCTGCGATGTTTTTAAATGTAATTTAAATCTCTGATATTTCTGTGTAATATTCATTTATACTCTGTATATTCTTGTAATCTGATGCATTGTTGTTATATACAATGAAATGTTCTTTTATATGCGTTCTATTTTGTCATGTTCTCAACGATAGGGCGTTTCGAACGGTCTAGATCGGTTTAGCGACTGATTCGGGCCGAGCGAAATTCCTTGCCGTCACACAAATCATCATCATCATCATTGTCATAGAATAGTATCAAAGAAGAGTGTCCGATCAAAGGTGCTCCCTCAATTAGTCATGGTATAGCTCCTGCTTTAGTCATTTCAATTATGACCCGAAGGTCAGGGCTATTTCGTTATCGTTCATCTTCGTCAATCCAAAATTGCCTCCAAGTCATCATATTTCATTCTGGATATGTCATAACGTTCACAGGTGTCAAAGTGGTATCGACACTGACAGAGAGTATGCCATATGTCAACTCCGGTCTCCTTAACAACCAATGTTTACATTTTCCACATCGGTCAGTTCTTTTACATTTCACAAAGGTTCGTTTTCATATGAAAATATCATATTTTGTTTCGAACCCAATTTATATTCGAAATAGAATATAATTTCATATCAAAATATCCCTATCATTCCTAAACCGATTATATTACAAACTAGAATATATCTCCATATTCATATATTATAATCATATAATATTTCAAAATCGACTTATATTCAAATAGAATATTTTCTATCTCAAGGATTTCAAATTATTCCAAATCGATTTATGTTCGAACTCCACTCATATTCAAATAGAATATATATACTTTCACAACTTATTTCAATCCCTTAGGAGATAAATTCATATTCGAGTAGCATATAATTCACATCTCCATATCAAAATTGGTTAGGAATCGATTCATATTCAAATAGAATAAAATTTATCTCAGCTCCATTTGAACAACAGTTTTACATCCAAACACTTTCCATTTGGAAGAAAATTAAAAATTCATAAAATATAACTATGAAAAACAGATGCTTATAAAGGAAAAATCTTTATATAAATATAATTAGAATACAATAGTCAGAATAAAATAAGTTAGTTTAGAACATTCTATATATATATATATATATATATCAAAGTTACAAATAGTTTAAGAGATAAAATATAAGGAAATTTTAGTTATAGCAAAATAGTTATAGGTAAAGTTTTAATAAATGAGATTTTAGAAAGGAGTAGTTATTTGAAATCGAACAGTGTAAAAATATATATACATACAATAAAATCCTTTAACCAAAATCGTTCCTTTCTTCTGAACTTCAAACACCCGGATCTATATTCCAGTCTCAAATGGAGTCACATAGTTTCAACATCCTATTCCAAAACCATTCAACCCATTTTTCCGTTTCGAGGATTCAAAACCATATTCGTATTTAGTTTAAAACAACTCCACATAGCCTCGATTACCTTCTATTCAAAAATTTAAAATTCAATAAGAATTTATTACATTCAAGTCCATCAATTATTGGAATAAATCCCAAATCATATTTGAACCCAAATAAAACTTCCAAATTAGTTTGGGAAATTTTCTTAACCATTTCAAATAACATCGAGGATTCATATCTTAAAGGAAAAATAAAATCTATCGAAAATCGACACATTTCCTTTATATGAAATTTCCATCAAATAGAGTTTCAAATATTTTCAAATCATTTAACCAACCAATGTCCATATATAATTTTCTATCCTATGGCCAAGTGATTTTAAATTTAATTTCTCGATATTCAGGGATGGATCTATCATTTCAATCCAAATCAGGGGTCATAGAGGTTTATCATTTCACTCTGCGTTCTTAATTTATTTTAATTGATAAACCCCGGGTTTATTAGATGCCCGTAACATCAAGGGTGAAATGGGATTCATCGTCACAATCAACATACAAATACAATGTATTGAATATGGGCATTACCAGTGTCAATATTAGTTCAGTAAGAAATCTCAACCAAACATCCATCAAAACCATTCCATTCAACTGATCAATATTAAACTGTTTCGGGATTAGCAAGGATTAGACTTTCCAATTAGAAATTTAATTGATTTAAATAACAAATTATTTGACTAAATTTTCCAGATTAACATATTTGCATGTCAGTTTCTAAACCACAAACATCAACAATCTAGCACAACCATGCAACAAAACTTATTTCACCATTAAATTCAATAAATATGGGAATAATTCAGTTAATTTATGAGCAAAAATCGCTCACCTTTTTGTCTCTAGTGAATCAGACATCCAAAAGAAGCCCAAAATTTGACGGTTTCTAAATGCAGTGAAACTAGTGCCACAACGTCCTCAATCTTGCCACGATCCCAACGTAACAAACCGTGCGTAAAACTGAGTTAAAACGAGAAAGTTATCATCGTTTTACTATCTGGATTTAAAATATAATAATATATTAAAACAATACTTTCTCACTAATAAGCCTTTGACACGTCATCACCTACAATCCTTCTTCCCACTCCTCTCTCCTTTCGCTACAGTAGAACAACGTAAATGAACCCATTTTGAATGCAACTTTGACCGCCCATCACTCCGTCCACCGTCCATGGTAGGACCTCCGACCACCCTCACCTCGAAGCTCTTGCCGAGCCGCGTCCACCAGTGCCACTCATCCCCCGTCCGTTGGTCTCCTCCGCCGGCGGCGACGCCATGAACAAACGGGCTTAATACCCTTCTCCAATCAAATTCCGACCATCTAGTTAACAATAGGACCTCCGGCAATATGCGTTATGCTCGTATGATTCTCCTCTTCAAAACCCATATCCCCGATTTCTCGATTGAAGGCTAAATCAAAAATCCCCAAATCATCCTTTAAGTTTTCGAAAAACAGGAAGTTTGACGATCAATTCCAGCCAAACGGTGCACTGCATGTCGAAACAGAGAGCACTTATAGCTTTGTATCATCGAGAGCTTCAGTTTGACATATAATTTGCTGGGGTTTGTGAAGATTTGATTTCAAAGCTTGTATTTTTTTTTTAAATCTAGGGTTTGAAAAAACTTTTTTTTTTTTTTTTTGCCATTTGAGAAAGAGTCGGCAGATGGAAAAATACGTGGAATTGGAAATGGGCTGGTGGAGTGGAGGAAAAGAAATCTATTTATAGAAATAGGAGGCCCAAATGGTAACACACTCGATTATCCATTTACATGCTTTCTTTCACATTTTCTCTCGTACGATCAAACGGTAAGTCGGATTGTAACGCAAATTGAAATCCTACTATAATTCACCGTTCTGGTTCCGTTGAGACTAGTTTCGTCGGATTCCGAGACAGTTGTCAAAATAGTTAAATTTTCACAATTAATTAAATAAATAAATATTCAAATTTTCAATTAACTGTTTTAATTCAATTTAAATATTCATTAAATTCCATTTAAATCCAATTTCAACTTAATTCTATAAATAAATTTCAACACATTTTAAATATAAATTTGATTATTTGAATTTTTGATTTGAATTTCAGTTATTATTACCCAACTTAGAATTCTCCATTTCAAATTAAATTTTAATTTCCATTATAAACTAAACAACTCAAATTTATTAAATAGATAAAATATAAATTTTCAAATTTCCACAATTCTAAGTATAAACTAAATTTTAAAAATCTATTTACACTCCATTCAAATAATCATCATCATTAAAATCAACAAATTTTGATTTTATTTAATTTTATTCCATTTTATTTATTTTAAATCAAAGTTTAAATATTCAGAAAGTATGGGATGTTACAACCCTCATAAATTAACCATTTGAAATAATTTAATTATAATAATTATAAAACATTGATTATAATTTTATACGTTGTTCCTGCAGTCGAGTTAAACCTTGAAACCAGTTCCAACGTAATCAATATAACGGTTAGGCTAAAAACATCAGTACGGTGTATTTATTTTCGTTGATTTTGAAGTTGGTATTTAACGTTATAAATAATGGAAAGTTGCGTCAAATAGCCGTAGAATTAATCGTAACAAATAAAACAAAATTAAAAAAATATAACCTTACATCAAAATCCGCACGCATCTTTATTTAATCCTGACCGAATCCGCAAATAGATTCCAGCCGTATGTTTTAATCCATGCAAATATCTATGTTCAGAAAATCTATGTATGCCCTTTTGGGATCCGCACATAGATTTGTTTTAATGCCTTTAAAAATCGTCAACAAAATCATTGGGTAAACGTCCAAATCTCATTTATATTGTTTATTCCGAAATTGCACAATCTTTTCCAATTTATAGCATGTGTAGACTCATTCAACAAAACTCGGCTCTATCATTTTCGAGTTTCTACAATGCTAGCAGGAAGTAGAAAAAAAAATCTGTAATCACTTCAATCATATCAGAATAAAATTCAATCCTTGTTCCATAAAGCGAACCTAAACCTCTGCAAGCCTCCGTTATTTCTTTTCGAAGTCTCCATGAGAAAAGCGGTCTACAGATAAAATATCTATGCCCCTAATTTGGACCTACGTATGAATGATTGAAAGAAAAGACTTTGTTTTTATCTCCACCAGTAAAAGTATTATATATACCTAGCATGCCTTTGTTTTCTCTTCATTTGTAAACCACGTATTTTATCCCACCCTGTTAAATAAAACACCTCCGTATTTGAATAAACCAACAGCCGAAATCAATCAACTTACTCCTCAAAATTTCTCCAAATCCATTAATCAAATCGTAATTGCCTCAATATTAAAAGTGAAGAGCACATCGAGACTGCCTTGATCAACGGTGGTGATGAAGTTTCTCGAGTTAGGGCGGCCAGAATTATGTCTGAAGCGAGCCGACGTTCGTGGGCTTTGGACGAAGACCGGGTTGATCGAGCATATGGATACTTGTGGCGTGGGAGTACGACGTTGGGCCGCACCAATCTCTAGCCTCTGTTGGCACTCTGGTGGCTTGAGCTTCGTACGGTGGTTGGTGGGATTGGTTGTGCGGAGTGAAGTTGTATACAAGAGCGGGATGATAGTTTGAACAAGGGCGGTAGCAGGCGTGCTTTGCGTGGAGTTGAAGTTGAGTGAGCTTCAGGAATGTATATTTTTTGCATGGGAAAGGCTTTCGCAAGTGGGTTTTTAAATTTGGCGTTTGCGTGGGAAGTCTCTGATATGGTAATGAAAGGAGTAATGAATTTGGTTAGTAAATGTGGTTAGGCGTGAAGCAAAGGAGTTAGTAGTGGGTTTTAGAAGAAAAGTGGGCATGCGGGGGTTCTTACGTTGGAAGAATAGTTGGCGGTGTCTTCGTGTGGTTACAGAAGGATACGACTTCAAACGGGGAGAAGATGGATTAGGGAATGGTTGCGCCAGAGGAGGTGGCGTCGGTACTGGAAGAGGCGGTAGAGTGGTGGACGCAAATCAAGGGTTTTGTTGTCGGTATTAGGAGATACAAGGATTAGATGTAGTTGGGGAGAGATGGGAAAATAGGAGGCTTCAGGCACGTTAGAAATAACAAGACACGTTAGAAATATGGTGAGGAGAAGGACATAGGGGATGGGCCAGACGCGGGTTATTATTGGGCTTTGCGTAAGGAAGGAAGATGATCAAAGAAGGGCTATTTATCTTAATGAAGGCCAAGCTATTTCATTCATATTGGATGAAGAGGATAATTGGAAAACAAACAACGCTCATGAAGAAGAGAGAACGCATGGCCTAAATAACACAATTAACCTAATGATCGGTAATTAGTGATAAATTTTTTAATTATTAACTTAATTAATTTACACCGGTTTATTCAAAGTTTTCTTATACAATATCTTGATCGGTTGTTATCTGAATGGAACAAAACCGATGGTGATAGAACCATATTGGGAAATGCTATGTTGTTGAGATATTTTGGATGGCTTTGGAACTATCCGGAATTTCATTTAATTTTAAACGCAAGTTTGAGATGAAATGAAATAATGCAAATTGATCATAAAAAATAAAGGTAGTTAACTCTCACAATTTCTGGAATTCCATGATGTGATCAAATTCATATAAATATAATCTATCACCGATATTATCAATTGACTAATATGGATGGCATGGGTGTTATTTTTATCCTATTGGTTGACATTCATCATTTAAATCCATTGGATGAAATTTCTATTACCCGTATTATTCTAAAATGTTATAACAAGTGTGATGCAGGGCATAACAGGTTGGAGGAATCCAACCAGATTCCTCAAACATTATATGTGTTGTTTGTTTTTATATGCACTGTTTGAACCCAAATGATATTGATAACCTGTTTAGTTGTTGATGTTGAATTGAAATTCTACGTTATTCTGATTTAATCAATAGACGGTATTGATAAAGAAATTGGCAGCAACCGACCGTAAATTCATCTTTTCGTTAAGAAGTAGATTTGTCGTCCGGAAAATCAACAAAATTAATTTATCAAAATTATATTTTTAATAAGTTGAAGCGTAGTTTTGAATTATAATAGAAGTTCTATTATAAACTAGTATTTTATAGTTCATTTTTATAAATTAAATATAAACGATTTTTTTATCATTTAAACAAATTTATAAAGCAGTAATTATCCTACGAATAAATATTTGGATAATTATTTAAGGCAAACAATTTAGAAATATTTTTAGATTAATCTAATGGAAAAAAGTAATTAAGATCAGTTAACGAATTAATTGATGGTTTGAAGTTGATTATATCAACTGTTTTATTGGAAACTGATTATTAAATTAATTGATCTTCTATTAATCTAGTGATAATAACTTAGTGGTAAATTGATCAAAATTAATAAGATTTCTTATTAATTATCCTTTTTAATTAATGAAGTTTAAATGATTACTGAACTAATATGACTAGTAATGTTTATTAAAATATGCAATAAATCTATTTTAAATTAATAATGAAGTAAATCGTTTTACTTCAGCAATGATGAAGTTAATTACTATTTAATTATTTTAATTAAAGAAATTGTTTCTTAAATGAATTCATTTGTGATGGTACTGAGTTTATAATGATATGTTTACTTGAATTAAGTATAATGATTCAAATAAAAGTAAAACATCCGAAGACAAAGAACATTAATGGATTTTGGTAAAGGAGTTATAAATGGAACCATATAAGGAAGTCAAAGCGATGAATTAATGTTTAATGTAAATAATTATAAATAACGGAGATTTCAAAGTAAGAATATTGTGTTATGAAACCATATTCCAATATAAAGTAAGGAATACGGTTTAATGGATATTATAAGTAAAAAGGGGTTTAGAGTTACAGACTTATATCTATTCTAAGGTAAGAGCGTTATCGATCAAGGTCTGAGAGGTAAATAAAATATCCCAACTTGAGCGACTTCACTGTTATCAAGGGATGGTATTAGTTGTAAAGGAAATAGGTGTCAAGATTAGTTATAAAAGGGAATATTACAGCGTATTGGAAGTTTTGAACTGTAACGATAAATTAACATTGTGGACCAAGCTTAAGCGTGAGTTATATATATAGCACTATTCCATAGAAAATGAAAATAGCGGGTTGAAATTCATTAAATAAATAACGAGGTTTATCCGAGGAAATGTAAAAGAGTTATACCAAGTTGAGGGTAGAAATAAGTAATGGCGATTTAATTATATAATACCCGTACTGAATCGAAATCTTCAAATTTAACATTTGAATTTATATAATGATATAACATGTCATTCAACATTGCCTGGGTCGTATAAGAAATGATAATTGGATATTGAATAGAATATGTATATAGAATATATATATATCGTTATTTTCAAAGTAATGGAAGGCTAAAGGGGTTCTTGAAATGTGATGTAATATTTCCAAGAAAGGGAAATAAAAAGGATTTTTTATAAATAGGTGATATTACTAAAGTGGATTGTTAATTCCAAATAACGAAATTAAAGAGTTTCATCAAGAAAAATAAATGGAATTGAATTCTAAATCGATGAAGGGATTTTCAATAATTCGGTAAAGAGATTTTAATGGTTTAAATAATAAGGTCTGAGCTACCAGTATACTTAACTTACTGTTTGATATTGATAGTTAAAAACCCGACTATCAATAGGATACTTTATCGAACCTTTTGGCGTGATGTTTTGAAGAGACCAGGATGGGAACTATCCAGAGTGTATTTGTGGTGTAGAAAATCTCTTTCTTAACACCCAGAGTGTATTTGTGGACATCAATTAGCTATTTAGCAGATCTGACGATGTGGCATTCAAAGTGAATGGAGATGCGCTAAAAGAAAACGTAACCTCAAGCCTCATCAATTGGGAAATGGCACAAAATCGTGTAGGCAGCATGGCTATGTGGGTCGCATCCATTAAAAGGGTATATCCTTACCTGATGTGGAGAAATCAAATGCCTTTGATTGTCCCTTTTTATTTTATATGCTATCGGTTCGGTTGGCTGGCCCCCAACTGTGGTGATGATATACTCGGTACTCTCAAGCGAAATCAGGGGTCGGTCATGTGTAGCCGGGTTGCAAGACGTTCTTGTTGAACCCTAACGTATTCATCTCCAGAGGTACATTTTCGGAAGGTGGTCCCAAACCTTGCCAGGAAATCCATTCTCCAATATGAGCCCATGGTTTTGATTGTATACTATATATGTAGAGCGTGAGATGCAAGCGTTCTACCAGATTATTATTTATTTGTGGTTTGATAGACATTATTATAATATCAGAAAAGATATTGATTTCAAAAATGTTTTGGGTTATAGTAAGGTAAAAACCTTCCATGTTTATGTCTGTGCTGGTCTTACTATTATCCTTTTCTTTCAAAAGGGTTTTTCAAAGTTAAACAAGTTGTTTGTGCTGTGAATTTATCATTGAAAGTATTCCAGGCTGATCCAGGTGAATTTTGCTTTGTTTCAAATGTGCTCGAGTCAAACCAAGTATATTTCCAGGTTAGGTTTTTCCAGGAGTCTCAGGAGCTGGAAGCAGGAGGCTTCACCATTAGTTACTTAGAGTTGGTTTCCGCTGTGACAGATTTTTGATGTCCTGTGATGATTGGTATGTATATATAGTTTCGTATTGTTAAGAGACTTGATATATTTTATTTTATTCGTTTCGCTATGAGATTCTGATGTGTTCTTCTTCTTTCTTCTATTCTAATATTTCTTTCTTTCTTCTCTCACACTCTAATTTCTTTCTATTAACAGTCTGGGTTTTCGATACTTGGATTTTTAGCAGTAATACGGGATTATGTATTATTGTTGCAAATCCAGCGTCGAATTTTCTGGGTCGTTATAGTTGGTATCACAGCATTTGGTTTAGGAATAACCTTGGCTCTATGGCGTAACTCAATAGAGATGGGGTTAATAATACCTTAGATTGAGTTCATAGTTTATATATGAGTGTGAGCATTTGTAATTTGAATATAAATTTTTTTTTATTTATGAATAGGATAAATGAAATAATTTTACCCAAAATATATTTTTGTATAGAAGAAGGAAAAAAATATTTCTTTCAAATTATTAATTGGTTGTTTAAGCTCGTATTGGCATGATTTGTTGATTTGAATAGATTTGATTGGGGAATTGAAAAAGTTTAACCAAGAGGGTAATCCAAATATGAATTTAACTTATGTTAAGTTAAATTGAATTTTTAAGTTGAATATTGAAATAAAATTGGATGCAATTCAATAGAAATTAGTAAATCCAAGTGAAATGGCTGAAATTGATTTCATGAATATAAATTTAAGCTTGAATGAAACAAATCTTGAATGAACGAGTTGGACATGTTGGGATAAATTCAAATACAATCTGAGTGAAATTAGAATTCCCAATATGAAATGAATTAATTAAAGTTAATATTAATTTAACTCATATAGAGTTAAATGAATTGGGTAGGTAAAGGAATTTGACTCGAGTATTAAAATTTGACATAAGTCAATAAAAATCTGACTTGGGTTTTGAAAATTGAAATGCATGCAAATAATCCAATTAGAGTGTTTGAAAAAACTAGGTGAATTGTATGGTTGAAATTTGTTCCATGATTATAGGTTAAACTTGATTTGAAAGCAAATCTTAAATAAATGAATTGAATCTAAATTAATAAATTTGAATGGAATTTGATGAATTCAAGAAAATGAATTTGAATAAGATAAAAGGAGTTGATTGATGCATCCAAAGGGATTGAAAAGAAATGGTTATGAAGAAAATTTATATGCAGTGAACAAGTATGTAAAATGTTTGGATTGGAATATTGGTTGCATGAGTATAGATTTAAAAACTTGATTGAGAACCGATCAGATCTTATGAATCTGTATGGATATTTAAAGAAATAAATGGATTGTTAAGAGGTGATTATAAACGAAATCCAAGAGAATTGGATCATATAGAAATGATTGAGTTGTGTGGAAAACTGTTTGGAATGGATGATATGGATATTGACCTGGTTGACATTGTTTTGAAACTAATGAAGCTCGTTTGAGTTAAGAACAGGT